>OY829539.1:47760763-48960763 GCA_963691705.1 Viola odorata | reverse complement strand
TTTTTTTTTTTCTTTTTCATTTCATTTTAATTTTTTTACGTTATATAACCAACAAAATAAATTAAAAACTACCCCAATAAAATCTCTATTTCAAGATAAGTAATTCTAGATCCATTTTTCCTATTTTTATTATTTTTTTGAAAATGGGTTTAAGTTGCCAATGTGATTCACGCTAGGCACTTTTTCCTTGGCGTGATCACGCCAAGCCCTTAGCGTGATCACGCCAAGCCCTTAGCGTGATCACGCCAAGCCTTAGCGTGATCACGTCAAGGATTTTTCTCTCCTCCAACAAAATTGTAAAAAATCTATAAAAAATGTAAAAATTCACGAAAAAATGTAATTAACCTAAAAATCAAGAAACATTGTAAAAAATTTCAAGAATTCACAAAAAAATTGATTTAATTATGGACAGAAGGGGCTTTTTGCCCGAAAACAATAGTCTAGGGGGTGAATTTCAAAAAATGAAGTTCAGGGGAGGTTTTTGATTTTCGACGATAGTTCAGGGGTGGTAAAAACTATTTTCCCTATATAAAATCGTGATTTCCTTCTTCTTCTTCACTTTTTTCAGAAATTTCTCTCTCCTCCAACCCGACCCTTTCACCTCCAAAATCGATTTTCTTCTTCGAATCTCCCCCAAATCTTCTCCGAATCCTCTCAAATTTTGACCACACCTTCCCTACATCCATTCCAATAAAACCCATCAATTTATTTCGACATCCATCCGTAAAATCACTCTCAATTTATTTCGGCACAATGTCTTATTTATGGTATATAGATCAATTTTATTAGATGTTAGATTATAAATAAATTGATTAAAAATATATATAAAGATAAAAAAATAAAAAAAATTCAAACACTTAAAATGAATTATGCCCTTTATGGTCATTTTACATCCAAATCATAGTTTTGGAAAACTGGACTACCAAACAGCACCCTCCATTTCCCAGATATCGTTTTCCCACTGAATTTTTACAATTTTACCAAACAGCACCCTCCATTTCCCAAATGTTGTTTTCCCACTGAACATTTCCTCACTGACCATTTATCAAACAAAAAATAGAATGGACTTTAATTTCCTAGAAAATTTTAACTAAAATATTATATTTATGCTTATTAAAAAATTACTTATTCAACTTTTAAGAAATCTTTTTGTTATAAGTAATAAAGTCAAGCATTTTTCCTTTGTAAATGGCATTCTATTTTTTGTTTGATAAATGGTCACAAATAATGATTCTTTTAAATATTGTAAAAACATGTATAAAAAACATTGAGACAAATAAAATAAATTTCATTTACAATTTTTTTTAAAATTTTTTAATCTTTTTTAATACTTTTAAAACAAAATTCTCATTATTTTTTTTCAATTTGTTTTATGCAGTGAACTCTTCCATATTTTTTTTACATTTTCTATTAAATTTATATAAAATTTTAAATTATTTACTATTTATTTTAAACTTTTTAACCATTAAGATTATAATTTTTAGATAATTATAGAATTTAAATTACAAGTTAAATGAAATATTTTATCAACTACTAGGTTTTCACCTACCTTCCCCAATATATGTCCAATCCATTTTGCAGCAATCTAAAAGCAAAATGGAGTCTTCCAAGAGCAATAAACAACAAAATAGCAAGACTACCTAACAAATAAGACCATTGGATCTAGTGCAGATAATTTTTGATCATCAGATCATTAAAAACAGATGAAAACCGTAATAAATTAAACAGGTCACCATTTAAATTAAGAAATTAAAAAGAAAAAAAAAACTTAAAGACAACCTAAGTAGGTTTACATGGAGTCCATGATACTGTATTACTCAAAATTATAGTGCTTGTCTACACCAACTGAAACATCCCAAGTGCAACTCATTCCTTTCGGGAATTCAACCAAATCACCGGCCTCAATCTCGACAGGATCCTCTGATCCATCAGGAAAAACCTTCACTTTTCCTTCCAGAAGATAGCATGTCTCTTTGGAAGAATATGTCCATGGAAATTTGCTTGGAGGGCAACCCCACCTGTTTAGTACAAGGTGCAACATCAGCCTCATCAAATTTGCCAAATGATGCAATAGCACAAAGCATAAAGCACCATCAGTTCAACAACTTCAGAACAACTTGATAGTCGATCCAATGCGATCGATATTAAGAATCAACTCGTGAAGAGGTTGGCTGCATAAGTCCACCTCCTCAACTCAACTTAACTCGAATCATCTACTTAATTGTCGAAAATGGAACATCACTATAGAATGACCGAGTGACAGAACCACCTACTTTCTCCATTCGATATGAGCAACCACAACCAAATATCAAAGTCAAGTTGTTCTTTCAATTAGAAGAAGAGTTACATTTTCATGTTAAAGCACACCATCTCCCTTCTCCATTCGAGAGCAATCACAACTGGCCATCAAATTAAGTCGAGCTATTCTTTCATTTAGAAGAAACAATTCCATATTCATGTTAAAGTTAAAACACAGCTGCACTGATCTAAGAGGTTCTACTCGAAACCCTCATGGTAAATGTCAAGGTTTTGCCTAACAGAACAACATCTTTGAAAAGCGAACATGAAATGAACAGCAATAATCTCCACAATTTCTACAAGTTTAACACCAGAGATCAAGTTTCCAGCAGACAAAACCCTAATTACAGAGTTAAGCCATCGAGCACTCGAAACTCACAAATTTAACCATCCATGGGTCAAGTTTTCTCCCATTCTTTCCCAAAATTTCCACAATGATTCATGTAAAACTGAGGTTAGTGGATTATTATAAACTTCAATACCCCAAATTCTCAACCATCCTATAAGAACTCTACCTAGGTCAAAAATGGTTTGCACAAAAATAATTTCCCATACAAATCAGTCAAACAGATAAAACCAAAAAGAGGAAAACCCAGTAGAGAAAACAGAGTGAGTGAGTGGATGGGATGCTTACTTGGGCCATTGACGGACTCCAAGGTCAGTGAGTTTTGACTCGGGAGGGTTCCTTACGACTTTGATTCCAGATTTCTCGATGGTCAAGGTCTCTGCTTTTACAGCCGGAGCCGCCATCCTCCACACCCTTGTTCTTCTTGTTGTTGTCGTTGGTGGAGGAAAAGATAGGGAGGAGGAGGAGTGCGCGTTTTGGGTACTGAGCTTAGAATGGTTCGAGAAAATTAGAGTGCTGCAATTGCCACTCGCGCATGCCATTTCTTTTCTTCTACCTTTATTTCTTTTTAATTTTTTCCAATTAACTCATCCCTGCTTTTTATTTTTGTGAAATAGACGAGGTACCCAATAATGTGGTGGGCTTTGATACATTTGGTTTGTGTACCAGCCACCCATCCATGATCCATGATCCATGATCCATCTCCCAATCTCATCTTTTTGCCCAAACAAGTAGCTATCAACATCTTGTAATTCAATGATTCTTTTTACGACCAGGTTAAATATCGGGTTTTAATTTAATTTTTCTATCTACGTAAAATATGTTTTTTCTCTCTCTTTAAGTATTATGAAATTAATTACGTTCGAGTATAGTCAAACTATAATGAGAGAGTTATTTTTTTAATAACGAGGACTCGAACAAAGTTGTAAGAAAGACTGAGAGTATTCGAACGTGATTATTTTCTACCTGGAATAAAGAAGACAGATGAAATGTAAATGTATAAAAGGTGTTAAGGGATTAAAAACCTATGAGTGCTATGTTTTAGGGATAGTCCCAATTGAGCTGTCAGATGAAACTAAGAAAGTCCCAAATAGTAAATTTGTTTTGAAACTTTATTGTTTCGGGAGGAAACAAAAACAAGTTGTAAACTATTCCGCAATAGTAATAACATGGTTCTGAGCCTCCACATCAGCAGGCAGCAGCGACACCTTACCGCGGTGGAGCAAATGTGGTTGCTCCGGCGACACGGTAGGGTCCACATCCTTGAAACCAGCCTTGGAGCCTAATTCATACACAGCATCTCCAATTTCCTCAGTTATCTCAACCACCTGCAGTAGCAGTGACACAACTGCAGCAACAGAAACTATGTCCTGTAGAAGTAGTACATGTGGTGGTACATCTGATAAATTTATCTTTTGGAGGACCAATTTCATGTTTTCCGCAGCAGATTTGGACTTGGCTATGTGGGGTTCTGCTGATTTTGTCCTTCTCATTTTCTTGGTTGCACATGCCAATTCCTTCAAAGCCTTGCCACATTCTGAGCAAACCATTGTGCAAGTTTCTTCAAACTGGTTTCTGATCATTATTTGATCAGGAGGCTGCAAAAAAGATAAATTAAAAAATAAAAACTTTATAACAAAATGTTGAACAATGAATTAATTAGAGTGTTAAATTCTTAGCCGATCTGTTATGTTTTGGCTTAAATTTAATACTAGATGAATATGATAGGTCCGGTTCAATTAGTTAGTATCGAGCGAGGGATTATAAAATTAACCATTTTATCAAGGTATTTTTTACAATAATTATAATATATGATAGTGATTAATTTGATGAGATGAGAGTTGAGGTTATACTTGGACGTTAGAATTTAGGTAGGAGTTAAGAGCATGGATTTTGAAGGCACATTCCCTAGCTATTGATCCAATTTTCAGGTATTGTTTCCAAGGATGACAAAACTTGAACCGACCATGACCAGGCTCCCATCTAGCGAAATTTGCCTGTATCATATTCGATCGAAATTAATTTTTTACCGAAAAGATAAATAGAAAATCAGCGAAAATTTTAAGGAAAAAAAAGTACTCACCATTGTTTCTTCATTGCTTTTTGAAGAAAGAACACTTTGATAGCTTTGAAAGCATTTCTTCTCATGGTTAGGTTCCCCATCTTCAACCCCTTTAAAGTACTCACTTCCAAATCCTATAATGTTCATTTTTTTAATTATTTTAGTCAATGCCAACCACATAAATATATCAACAACAAGAAGAAAGCTAATGAGTTTATATAGTTCTTTATTGAACAGAAAGAATCGAGTTTTTTATCATATACAACATAATAACCCATAATTATTAATATAGGGGGAAAAGATGGGCTTGTTTTTTTTATCCAAGTGATAACAATATATAGTGCAATGATAAACAAAAAGGGTCTAAGTCTCGGTTCATACACGACACGACAATCCGTAATCAACAATGATTAAATTATTTGATAAAATGGACTTGCCTTCTAGAAAGTCACCAATTTTGTCCAAGTGATCAGCAACCAAATTATGAAGATCTTCTCCAACCCAAACAGGGAAAACGACAATGCTCACAACAATAGCAGTGATGCTACCGATGATGACGGTGGATAGTCTCATATGAGCTATTTTCATTACTTGGTCGTCTCTATAACCCGAAACCGATAGCAAGGAGAAGGTCAGAATGAAAATTGTTAACCCATAATCGTACCTTGCCTTTAGCCTTGGGAAAAACCTGGTAAATGTCACAACAGCAGCTACATACATCCACATCAACAAAAAAATAACAATAATTAAGTTAAGTGGCCCCAATATTAATAAAATTTTATAATTAATGGGTAAGTTCTTTTGGACCAATCTTATAATTACATGAAAAATTTAAGTGCTTACTTAATTTTATTATTAATTAATTGTTGATTTTTTAAATATTTTTTATACCTATTATGAAAACAAAGATGGCAATTAAAATGGGCTCTCCAATTCGACCAGAAAGGGTTGCTAGGTGATGAGCTCCAACGCCTAGAGCACCCGCCAACATAGTTGCCACCATCCTGTTTAGACCTTTCCCAAGGGTTGCTCCTGAAAATAAAATTAAAAAAAAAGTATCAGTAAATCTTAATGTAAGTTACGTTTCGTGAACCAAACGGGACTGTTAACACATTTATGAAAAAGGAATTAAAGGATCAATTATATATACCTACGGAGAATTCAAACACAACCACAACAGTTAAGACAGCCCAGATTGCATTGACGCCAAAACCATCATAAAGTGGTTTGAAGTAGTAGAAAAGAGAGACCAAAGTTAGAGCCAATCCCAATTTTAGAGAATGAACAACTCTTCTTGGATCATTTGTTGCTAACTTCTTTGTCTCCCTTGCAATCTCCTCTACCTTACCCCACAAGGTACCAGGTAAGGACCTAAGCCAGCTTCCATGCCCCAAATTAGGTCCTGCATTGTTGGGATCAATTTGAGTAAGAGATGCCATTTCTGTTGTGGGTTGGGTTTTGAATCAAGAAATCAAGAAATGGCCTCTGTCCTTGAATGAAGAGATAAAGAAGAGAGAGTTCTCTGTTTTATAGGTGACAAATGTTGGCGGGCAGGGGTGGGAGTTACACATAGCATAACACAAACACACTCACAAGTCAACTATACATGTAAAAAAATGGGTTGGTCTGAAATAAAGAAGTTGTGTATATAATACTCCCTCCGTTTTTCATCAGATGTCGTTTTTTTTTAAAAATGATTTTGGTCATTTAATTTTTTTGTAGCCGATAATAAAATTAACCTTAAATAATTTTAAATTAACCACTTTTTGAAGGAAAATTAAAAAAGGTTGGTTGATAATCAATAAGGACATTTTAGTCAATAATTATATAATAATTATTTTGATTATTGTAAAAACTAAAAAAACAACATCTAATAAAAAACGAAGAAAGTAACGAGTCAAGCAGAGGGAGTATACATTTCGAGCACCGGAATTCGGACATGTGTCCTAAAATTTTAAGACTTTAAAGGATGGGGAAAATGTTGATCAGTTATCAGATGCATTTAAAGATTTGTTGAAATTGCGTTAGTAAAGTTTGGTATTGGAAGAAAAGTTTTTGAAAGGGATGAAAACTATTAAAATGGTGTGAGATCATGATGGGTTTTAGTGATTTATATATAATATAATATATTAGAGTTATAGTTTTTTTTTCCAGATTTAATTAACTCATACCCTACTGTGTTAAAATCCGAAGGTTAGCTTAAATAGTAACATAGGAATTTTAAAGAAATTACTTATTAAAGTTCGAACACAAAAACTTAAAATATCAACATAAGTTTTAAACCAAATGTTACGTTATTAATTTATTAAACAAGAAAAGTTCCTCTATACACTAGATAGTGGTAACAAGTTTGGTAAGTTATTAAAACTATCTAATTGTGTAGGGAACTTTTGGGAACTTTTGGCCCACACTAGATAGTTTCCTTGTGTAGAATGTTTTCTGCTTTTCGTAGATAATGTTCTATTTTAATTAGATTGAGAGATCCATAATCCTTTATCATTAGTGTCATCCAATGCCTTTAAAAACTAATGTTCTTGTTGGTTCACTAACACCTATTTTTTTTTTTGAAGAGAAGAAATAATTGGATTAATTCAAGTCTGCAAGTACAAAAGGCGCGATCGCCTCGGGGCATTCCCCTATCCATACATTTCCTAAACCGGAAATCAAAACCAATTGGCTCAACTCGTGCGCGGGAACATTCGTGGTCCGCTTAGTGTGCGTAAAGGAGCAGACTCGGAACATAGCTGCCACCCGTGCCACTTCCTCTAGTACCAAGCCCGCATAGTTTATGGGGAACTCTCCGGTGGTCAGGGCTAAGATGTTCTGCAAGCAATCAGATTCAAAGATGACCTTTTCACACCCCCATAGCCTGGCCTGAGTAATAGCATCTCTAAGCGCCAACGCCTCCGCAGTTGGCGCATCAGAATTATGAGGGAGGAAAATAGCCCCTGAGAAGATCGGTCCACCTCCATCATCTCGAGCAATGAAGCCCAGACCAATCCCCGAAGCCCCAACGGTTGCATCTGTATTAATCTTTACCACCCCAGGAGGGGGAGGTAACCATTTCGGACCGGTGTGAGGGCAGGTAGGAGGAGAAAACTTCAGTGGCGGGCGCCAAGCCTCCTTAAAATCTGTCAATAACTTTCCTCCCCTAATGACCACCTCCTGGGCTGATTCGTCACGTTCACTGAAGATCCTATTATTCCTTGAAGTCCACAGCGACCAGAGGATAGAGATCAGTGTTTCGAGATTTGGATCGTCCAGAGACACCCTGGATGCAGCTAGCCACTCAATCCAGTTCTCTCCTTGGATCCCCGGAACTCCACCCCAAAAGTCAAAATTTGCCCACACCCCAACCGCAAAAGGGCAAGATAACAATAAGTGTGAGGTAGACTCAGCCTCCACGTTATAGCAGGGGCACACTGTATCCACCGATACTCCTCTCCGTCCCAGGTTCACTCTGGTCGGGAGGGAGCCATTACCCAACCTCCACATGAAGTTTTTAAACTTCGGAGGGATAGGCAAGCCCCACAGATGTCTCCACCACCCCCTGGTTGATGCCTGGTCATCCTGAGTAGTTGTCGATGAGAGGCTGTGGTACCCGCTACGGACAGAATACCTCCCGTTTGTGGTGCCTCTCCACACAAGAGTATCGTTCACCTCATCCCGACTAAGCGGGAGGCTTAATATTTCTGATACTTCTTGTGGTAGAAAGAGTTGCGCCACAAGGTCAGTGTTCCAACATCGTCTGCCCTGGTCAATTAGCTCAGCCACTGTTGCCTCCCCGTCCAGAACTGACACCGGCGCTGAGATCATTCCGTTAGCAACCGATGGGAGCCATGGAACCTTCCAAATCCGGATCCGCTCTCCATTCCCCACCCGCCAGAAACTACCTTCCTGAAGGACCCCACGCCCAGCTAGGATGCTCCGCCAAACAAAACTAGGGCGGTGCCCCACCCTCGCTTCAAGGAAGTCTGAGTGGGGGTAATATCTAGCTTTCCAGATTTGGGAGAGTAACGAGTTCGGGTTTTTATGTAAGCGTCACCCTTGCTTAGCAAGCAGAGCCAGGTTGAAATCCCGAACTTTCCTAAAACCCAGGCCCCCCACCTCCTTGGATCTACATAGTTTATCCCAGGAGACCCAGTGCATCTTGCGTTCATCCGCGCTTCCCCCCCACCAGAATCTCCTAGTAGCCCTCTCTAGCTCATCACATATCGAGATAGGGATCTCGAAGCAACTCATCATATATGTGGGGATGGATTGGATGACCGATTTAATCAATACTTCCCTCCCAGCCTAGGAAAGCTTCTTCTCTTTCCACCCCCCGAGTCTCTTGCAAACTCTGTCTCGAATCGACGTGAACATACCCTTCTTAGCTAGGCCAAACGAGACTGGGAGCCCTAAATACTTCTCATGGGAATCCGTTCCCACCATACCTAAGCGTCCGGCAACCCGCGATCTCGCGTCTAGGCTCACCTCCCTGCTGAAGCATACCTCCGATTTATCCAAATTGACCTTCTGACCCGATGCCTCCTCATAGTCCTTCAATATTGAACAGATGACCCCTGCCTCCTCCTCATTTGCCTTTGCAAAAATGAGGTTGTCGTCCGCGTAGAACAAGTGGCTGACCTCCGGACTCCCACGGCAGATCTTGTAGCCATGAATCCTATTGGCCGAAGCTGCAGCTTGGAGCATCGCCGAGAGGCCCTCTGCACACAGGAGGAACAAGTAAGGAGACAAAGGGTCCCCTTGCCGAAGACCCCTCTCAGGGTAGAACGTAGGACTGGGGGTACCATTTAGGAGCAGGGCATAGGAGACCGATGATACGCAACGCATAACCAATGAAGTCAATTGAGAAGAGAACCCCATGCGGCTCATGATCGCCTCCAAAAAAATCCACTCGACTCTGTCGTAGGCCTTACTCATATCTAACTTGACGCTCATCCACCCTGGCCCAGTACGCTTAGTGTTCATTCCATGAAAGATCTCCTGGGCAATCAGGGCATTGTCGGTAATGAGTCTGCCGGGAACAAAAGCACTTTGATTTTCCGTCACAATACTCGGCAGCATCGTCTTCAGGCGGTTGGCTAGCACTTTGGTAATCAGCTTGAACACGACATTGCATAAGCTGATAGGTCGGAACTGAGAGCATTTGGAAGGATTGGCGACTTTTGGGATAAGGGTGATAAAGGTGTGGTTGAGGTAACTGGGATCCTCCCCATCATTTAAAATTCCAAGAACCGCTTTGCAAACAGGGTTTTCAAGAAAAGACCAAAATTTTTGAAAAAAGAGCGGAGGCATTCCATCTGGCCCAGGGGCCTTTGTGGGATGCATCTGTTTCAAAGCTTTAAAAACTTCCTCTTTAGTGAAAACCTGGTCAAGAGACCGATTCATGGAATGGGAAACACGGGGACTAATGATTTGTAAAACAGACGAAGAAAGATCACTACCTCCAGAAGAGAATAAGGATTTGTAGTATTCTAGGAATGTCCCTTCTACTTCCTCACGAGACTCCCTCCACCTACCCGACTCATCCTGAATTCTATCAATGGTGTTCTTCTTTTTCCTTTGAGACGCTCGGGCATGAAAGAATTTAGTGTTCCTATCCCCCTCTTCGAGCCAAAGGACCCGTGATCGTTGCTTCCACGTGACTTCCTCCCTGTGGATTAATTCCTCGATTTCCTTACTAACCTGCTCAATCTCATCTAGGGTGGAGTCCGACACTGGTTGATCCTGTAACCAACCCAACTTTTCTCTTTTGTCAACGATGGATCTATGCACGTTCCCAAAAACTGTCCTACTCCAACGCGATAGCTTTGCCCCACAAAGCTTTAGGCGCTGGCTCAGTGGGTCTCTAGACCCCTGAAACTGAGGCCCACTCCACATCCCTTTAACGAAGCCAAAGCACGATTCCTCCCTAAGTCATGCCGCCTCAAAACGAAACACTTTCCTCCTATAATGTCTTTCAACTACAGGGTTCAACTTGATCAGGATGGGGCAGTGGTCCGATCCAAAACGGGGGAGATGGTTCACTTCAGCTGCAGGGAAGCCGCTCATCCATTGCTCACTCGCCACCCCTCTATCCAGTCTCTCCAATATAGTTCCGTTGCCCCTCTGATTATTACTCCAAGTAAACTTTGGTCCCGAGAAACCAAGGTCGATAAGGTCACAGTCGTCAAGAGCACACCGAAATGCGTCCATCTCGGAGAAATTTTTATCAATCCCACCCAGTTTCTCATGGCCCCACATCACCTCATTGAAATCCCCAACACAGAGCCATGGAAGGGGGCTTCTATCCTTAATTAATCGAAGCAAGTCCCAGGTTTTGTGTTTATCTGCAGTGCGAGGCCATCCATATATGCCTGTAAGTCTCCAAGGGGGGCTATTAGACAAGCCATTTAATATTTCTATGTCGATACAGTGGGCATCACATTGTAGCACATTCACAGAGATATCCTTTCTACACATCAACGCTAAACCACCCCTCCTAGTATCGCCCTCACAATCAACAACAATCACATAAGGAAACGACCATTTATTATTTAAATTTTAAACTTCGCTTTCATACAGTTTCGTTTCAGACAGAAATACTAAAATAGGAAACTCTAATCCTAGCAACTTTGAAAAGTTTGCCCCTGCCTGAGGGTTCCCAAGCCCTCGACAGTTCCAAAATAAGAGACTCATGGCTCTAGGCGGGGTTGCTCAGCAACCGCTGCCGGACCAGTATCTTTGTCCTCATCCCAATGCACTACTCGTTTCTTTCTCTGCAAAGCAGATGATGATCCATCACTGTCCCCCTCAGCTAGGGCATCTCCTCTTCTCTTCCCAGTAATTGAGTCTCGGGGGCTAGGCCCCATGTCCTTAAACCGCGGCACACTTTTCCGAGCCGTGCGAATCACCCTTGCAGAGCGAGCCACTCTAGGCTTATGACGACCCCCAGTCATTTCCTCATGTCTCTGGGCTCCTTCAATTAACTCAGAGGAGTTAGAAGTAAATCCAGTATTAATCATAATTGGGAACATTGTGGAGAAAGGTTGGATATCCTCCTCCGGATTTTCTTCTGGGTCCTCCTCCTCTTCTTCCATCAAGGCAGCTCCAACATGGCCCAAATGGCCCAGCCCAAGGCCCACATATTTGGTTTACAATTTTTTGTTCTTTAAGGATGTTACGATGGACTAGCGGAATTAGTGAAAATTTAGAATAAAGAAAAGTTTAATTAACTGATAGTGGACGTCTAAACCTAATTATAATTTATAAGTTGATTTGTGGGCCCTTTGGTGTTGACTAGCGTTTGCTTATAAAAATTCAGCTTCATCTAACCGTTCGTTCAAAAGTTAAGTTTGGATTTCTTGAATTTTTTCTTATTAATTTATAAATTAAGACATAAATTCCTGAATATTTTTTCTACGTCAATAAGTTTCTCTAGTAATGCCAGACAAAGCTTTGTTGGATATTATTTTTGAGTCTTTTATTTGCTAAATTGTATTTTTAATTAAAAATTATTATTTTCCCTTAAAAGATTAAGAGAGAAAAAGAGTAGGCATAGAATTAGTATCAAACAAATATAATCTAATTGGATTTTTTATTAATTTGGTTTATTTAAGGAAATTATATATATATATATATATATATATATATATTTTGGGTCAAAAGATAGGACAAGGAGAAGCTCTTTACAAACATTATAAAGCTAATCCAAAATAAACAAAATTTTAAATCAAAAGACTTAATGGGACTTCTACAACCATATATTAGGCTACTCAATAACAAACTAAATCATAAGTTTTTCCTACCTCTCAAACACACAATACAATTTCAACACAATGCACAACAACGGATAAAGCGTACAACCACGCACGACGGCCACAAAAAAACTAAAAAATGAAGAACACCCAAAGGAATTATGGAGGAATAATACCTCGTTTATTAATAAAATAACCAAAAAAAATATGAAAATGTGTGTTATTATCGATCTTACCACTGACGTCATCATATTTGTGACACCATCATTTCCCCATCACATCCGTCTTCTCTAACCCAGGGTGAGAAGATGACTCAATACACAATAAATTTGAGAGAAACCTAAAAACGTTAGTTTTAGATCCGATGAGATAACGTATGATAAACTAAGAGACGGAAATAAATGAAACAAAAGAAAGAGGAGCTCACCACTAATTATAAACCGAATGACGGCCCATAAAGAGAGAAAAAGTTCGAGATTTATTAAACTTTTATTAAGGATTAGTTCCGTTTAGCTACACCCGTGATGGTTATGATTATGATCGAGTTGTTAAAAATTTATTTGTTGTCAATTTTCTTAAGTTTGAATTTGTGAAATAAAGCAAATAATATCAAGAGTCACCCATTTAAAAAAAAAAAAATGTTTGGACAAAATCAATCTTTTGTAAAAACTAGACAAGAAAGAAAACACCCAGAAAAACCGGAGCATGCATTCATTTCCTCTGGGTGTTTCTCACGATGGAAATTCAGATTAATCGGATCTTAAAAAGGACTTGAATACCGAGTGATTGAAAAAGATGGAGGAGCACCCAATCATTTCCCACGGTTGAACAATTTTTCCAGTAGCGTAACATTTTTCCTTCTTTTGTGTTGTTCTTTCAGTTTTGCGAAAAAATATCATTACACTACAAGCTCGTTGGTCATTTACGGCATGACATGACAGCTATTTCGTCCTACAAGATGAATATCTTCCATGATAAGAGACTTGGACTGTGGCCATATCAATGACTGTTGACCCCAAATTGCAATACAATAATATAGTTCATGGCTTCATGATGTCCTCACAAATTGGCTCATGTCAATTCAACACTAGTCCCACTCCCACATAAGGACCCATCCACATGCTTTGTTGATTGCTGACATTCAAATTCTCTTGAAGAGAGAGAATGGACTGTCGCTTTGAAACATGTTCTTCGCGAAGGGAATGTGTGCAGATTTCCCAGCTGAGTACGGTGCAAAAAACGTCTTTTTTCGTCGACGATGATTGCTTTTAGTTGCTTTTACACAGAGCTAGTTAGTTTTTTCCTTCCATTTGAAAATATAGGAGCTTGTTTAATAGAAGAGCATTTACAGATACAAACGGGTAAATAACTATTAGATAAAAGTTTTAACAAACATGGAAGAATTCATTTCAGTAACTAAACTAACATTACAACCCAAAGAAAGCAAAGTGGAAAAAAAGAAAGAAAGCAACCCTAACCAAAATCAACAAGCCCCATTCATTGCACATCCCATCCACTATACATTTGAAGAGACAATGCCACTATCATGCAATCTCTTCGTCCTCTCACAAATCGATGTCCGTGATGTGAAAAATCGAGAAATTCTACAGCTTCAATACGCATGATCTACCGATTCTAAAAAAGGATAATCCATGCTTAATGTATTCCCTCCCCGCCTCTTGACAATCCAACCACTCGGATGTCCATTCCGCGAGAAACGTAACATGGAAATTCAAGAAGCTTTTGACTATCTAAAGAAACCCCCCGTGTGTGAAGTGAAGTTAAGCATATCTAACTTTAGGAGATGACAACGAGTTAGTGGGAAGTTACGACTGACCATCTGAGCGATTAGACTAGGACCCATGTTAGTCACGGCAAGTCATATTGAACTCACTCTTAACACCTTCAGACCAGAAAACTGTTTAATGGTCATTTATTGTAAACTACTTAGCCTACCAGTTGCAGGTATAGAGGTTGATTGGGGGAGTACACGATGAACCATCATATCGCTGTTCTCCATAGCATGGCTTGATGGTGCACCACCCTTCACTGTTTGCTCCAAAAGTTGAACAAGTGACATGAATATTTCCATCCTAGTCACGTCCCTGTTTGCCTGCATAGCACAGAGAAAACCGCAAAGACATTGAGACGTGAACTTTGAAGAAATCTTGACGATGTTCAGTATTGCATGGGGACCCAAGTAGCCAGATCCCACATGCAAGTACATTACCCAAAAAATCTCATTAAAGTATATCAGTTGGCACAAATGAGGCTAGAAAGATGCGCACGACAGCCAATTACAGAGGCACTTTCCTCTGGCCTCCAAATCATCATCTATTTGACTTAATACCCTTTAGTCTAGTGTTGAGACTAATACATTTATTGTCTATCTCCACCGATTTCATACTAAAACTTTGCTCTCCCAGATAAGGATGGCATGCCATCAACTTCGTCAAAACACAATGGTAATTGCAAGCAAAGGTAAGAATGAAACCCAGGGGAGGGTAGCCAAAGTTCATGAATGCTCTCCATCAAAGCGCAGATCACAATAACCACTCTACCAAACAATCTTGTCAGTTAATCATTAAAAAATAGTAGAATAATGGAGTTGCTCCACTATCTTCTTTCAAATTCTGTTAGAACTTCCGGACATTCAACGCATGTTCATGCTTGCTGGAAATAGCTTATGCACACTACTGTCATTTTCATTTCTTAATCTATCCTTTTTAATTAAAGTTAGCAAGAAAAAGAAGCGTCCTTGTCCTTCCCTGACTTGTCAATGCCATGGGAACTACCTCAACCAATAATCCAAAGAGGAAAACAACACTGCATGCATAAGGTTAATGTGTAGACCAGCATTGGTTAGAAAGTTCGATGGCAATGTTACCTCTACTGCAAAGCGTGCCCAGATCTTGTCATTCCGAGCTTCCATTACCCCCTTCAAGATTGTCAAGCCCAATCCCCTAATTAAATCAGCTATTTCTAGAAAAAAACCTCGATTCTCGCAAAGCATCTGCAACAAGAGAGAATATAATTTAACAAATTGTGAAACAAAAGGCTTCAACTCTGAGCAACAGAAAATTTCACCACCTCCACGAGCAGTTGACGAGGTGGATTCAGATCCTCAACTATAATAGGGCAGCGCATAGATTGTGAACCTACTTCAAATGCCCACGTAGCTCCTCCTCCCTCAGAATTTTCCTTCAAAAGTAGTCCACCTTCCTTGTTAATAATCTGCATATTCAGGCAAAACAGTACAATATTTCAGAAGACTCTCTCATGTTACTGATTATACAAACACAAACAGGTGCAAAATTAATCAAGATCATAGAAGTACTAGAGTAATTTCACAAATGAAGTTTCATGAATAAATCCTAAAGTTTCTTTGTGGTTGCATTTAATTTATTAGGATTAGATATGCCTAGCATGTTCGTTCCAATCAATTATTCAAATAGTTCCACATCCTAGCCTCAATATCTACACGGTCAGAACCAAAAATGAGGTCTGTTCACTGACACTCACAAACAAAGGCCACACATTTACAGAAGGAACACATAGGTTACTGTAGGTGAAATAAGGACCGAGCGCGCTCTCTGTACCTTTGACTCTCCTGCTTGTTTTAGCTTGTCTGCATGCTTCGTCACACTTTGCAGGAAAAGCATATGTTTAATGGTCCGTTCAAACAATGCATCTATGCTACACTGTTGAACCACATTAACAAGAAAAACAAACATCAACTCTGCAACCATTAACTATCACAATAAAAAGGTCAATCTACAGTCAGAAGAATCAGAGGAACACATTACCTTTGCCCCATTTGGCACAATTTCCCTCAACTCCTTCACACGATCTTGTATCATTTGACGATCCTTTGGCCTGGGTCTTGGGTTCTCTCCAGGTTTAAGCCTCTTGCGAGTTGGTTTGCTTGTTTCATCATTTTTCTTGGAGAATGCAGTAGATACACTACTGCCATGCCTCGCATTATGGCCTTCCTCAACCCATGAACTCAGTTGGGACCTAAAGAAAGATGTAGATTGAGAACAGCTTCCCATTTCATCCCTGCTACAGCCAGATTGAAAAGAGCTTGATGGCATCATCCCTGCTTTTTCCTGACCCTTACACAAACTAAAAAGGTCCCTTGGTGCTTGATCAGAAATACTACCTCCGCCGTACATGTGAGAATCACTAAGAACAGAGCTACTGATCTTTGTGAGTGCTGTGCTGCAAGACACATCATTAGAGCTCTGCTTGGCTGAAGTTTGAGCACTGGACACCACAGCATCTAGAAGATGATCAGTTTCCGTCACTGAGAAAATACTGCTTTCTGACATCTGATTAACAGCATAAAAGTCAGTAGTTCCTCCCTGAATATTCAGGGTTGAAGCATTACTGCCCATATCTTCCGCCTTTAAACATGAATTGCCACCAGAAAAATTATTGTGCTGGCCATTGAGTAGTTTATTCTTAAAATCTACACCCAGAACATCATACAAGTCATCCCCATATGAAGGTGGAGCACATTGACTCTCATGTTTAGCATTTGCAGTATTTTTTCCACTTGTATTCTTCAGGTAATCATGACTAGAACCACGTAAGCGCTCATCCACAGAAACATCAAAAGATTCATCTGAATGTGTAGATGGAATGTTAAGTGCCTGAAACAAATCATAGTCCATCTCCTTCCTCGAAGTTGATTCACTTATAACATGCTTAACATCCACAGAATGATACGTGTGGTCTGAGCATCCTGAAAGGGTACCACTAGCAGTACTTAACTGATTTACCAGGCCAGCTAAAGGAACCTCCTCTTTACATGATGAATCGTTCTTTTGAAGCACAACCCCAGTCGGATGTACTGAAGAATGATTAGCATTTATCAATTTTGGTTGATTTGAAAGAGCACATGGAACTGAAGTTGGTCTCATCTGGTTACCCACACTGTTGTCTAACTCTCTCCCAAAGGTATTAGAACCTTCACCAGAACTAAGAACTGGGCCACCACTTGTCACCATTTGAGGCACCATGAACCTCTCAGGTGCGATTTTATTACGAATAAGATTTTTGGCACAATAACCTGAAAATATCTGCTGTTCCAACAATGTTTGGTTTCTCTTATTGGCATCTGGATGATCAACCAGCTGTTGACTAGATACAAGCCTTGGATTGCCTGAAGAAGCCTTGTATTTCAGCGAGGTATCAGAATTCTGAGGTATCACTTCAGCTCCAACAACTCCATTCTCCTGTTGGCTTCCGAAAGGATTGCTTGGCTCCGGCCATGGAGAAACTTTAGGCTTGTGTAGGTCAGAAGATTTAGCTGAAGTATTAGTCAAATTTGGGGTTAGAAACGATACACCAGTAGACTGTCTACTATCCTCAATCTGTCTAGTTTGAGAACAAGAAGGTTGGCCAACAAATCTCGAAGCCATTGATGAACTACACTGTTGGTTGCTGCTCTCAGACAACAAAGGAGTAGTGTGTTGTGCCTTATAACTTCCACAAATGTCACCAACAGGCACTCCAAAGTGTTCTGTGTATTCGTTTTCTGAGCAGTTTTCAGAAAGAAGTACTCCAGGAACACATCCTAGTTGCAGGATCAAACTCTTCACGATGTTCACAAATGCCAAGTTCTCCATTATCTAGAAGCAGTAAGGATAGCAATACAAGAAATTAGAAACAATCAACTGCTTCAATCTAATGAAGAATTTTAAATTATAAGAACACCATCTATCCCTGCACAGCTATGTATAAAGAACATCTGTCATGTAATACTTGAAAATGATGTGAAAGTTCCTCGTCGCCTAATTTTAATATCCAGTCAACAAGATAGCTTCACTTAGTAACTTCCACCAACACTTTCCTCAACAATGGACAATTTTTAATAGCCAGATGGAATTAATTGCTTACGGCCCATCATGAAGGCAGAGGCCTGTTTTGATGCTTCTACCCAAAGGAGAACGAAAAAAATGAACACACAGTCTCACAAAGTGATTTTACAGACAATCAAACAGTGATTGTGAATAAACAGAAAAACAACCATGACTGATGGGTGAACACATGTTGAAGATAACCCTTTCTGTTCATCTTATTTCAAATTATATATTGAAATCAATGATGTTATGGACATGGATAGCTTAAAATAAAAAGTATCAGTTGGATTTTGCGCAAATCATGTATGCAATGAGAAACAATAAAGAGGTTTTACACATTAGAAAAACTTACAGCGAAGGTAGAACCAAATTGAACAACACCATGAGGAAAAACAGGAATGACCGCAACAGTCTGCAAAGCAAATAAATGTACTATCATTGATTCATCTGATAGCAAACTAACATTTGTGGGAAAAAAGAGAGCATATATGAAGTGCTATCAACCTGCATGCCGGCTGAAAATTGATGACTGAGTTCATTCAAAACCTAAGAGAACCAACAAAAACCAAAAGTTATACCAAATTCAACCTCTAAGCATTCACCAATAAGAATTTCATAGAAGACAAACTACGGTCATCCAATTATGATATACTTACATTTCTTTACTCCGCATTTAAAAGGATTATTACTCATTCCAACCAATTGTTAGCTTTATTGTCAGAAAACACCAAAATATTATAGAGTTCTAACTGATGACCATCATTCTTAAAATAATTGAAAGAGGGATCTTTTTTTCCAAAAAATAAACTGCTCCAATTGATTCCAGGGAGCAAATCTTTACATTCATTAATAACACTAAACATTTTCTGTCATATTTAGTGATGCAGCGCCTTTTCCATAAGACAGGAAGAATGATCATAAATAAAGTAGCATACCTCTAGTGGATGAGCATCTCCAATGTTGCTTGCAAGAATCCACTCATGCTTTCCAGTAAATGCAGCTCGGCCTATCAATCTGGGTTTGTTTTCAAAAAAGAAAGAAAAGAAGACGCTTCATATATTTGGGTAAAACGAGCAATGACAGTTAAAATGTGAAACAGACAAATAAAGACAAAAGAGACAAGAAAAAGCATACCCTTCTCCAACTATATTAACCTGATTGTTCATCATCATTTTGTTAACAAGTAAATGCACTCTATCCCCCACTTGAATCCCTGAGGAGTGCATATCAGAGCCTAAATATGCTTCTAAACCACCCTCGATTGCAGAAGGATGAGCAGAAAATGGTACAGATTTGTAGAAACATTCCTCCCAAATCAGCAGCCTGAAACCAAAAAGGACATGCTTAGAAGCGTACTACCCCCAAAACATTCAATAATATCAAGGATTCAGAAAATTTGGAAAAAATTGTAGCCAGAAAATCTGTTTGCCTCCCTTAAAGTCAGCGAAAAAGAAAAGAAAAGAAAAATTGATCTCATGTACTGTGGACGATCCCTTTTCCATTTTCCTAAATCTTGGTGCGAGCCAAAGAGAAAGAAGCACTAAAAGTAAAAGGGACAGCATATTCAGAAGAATCTTCAATTGCTGATAAGAAATGATAACCTTATGTCAACTAAAAACAAGAAAAAAGAATCAAACAAAGTAGGAAAAAATTATGAATCAATAGATTCAAGAACTTGAAATCAGTCCAATACTAAAGGGCTTAACCAAACCAAAACAAATCAACTTTTTCACTGAGATTCCTAAAGACAAATCAGAATAAACCAAAACACACGGTTCCAAAACCACAAAGAAAAAACCTCCAGCCCCTAGATTGCGCATCATAAATAAGACAACAATAAACAAACAGGCGTCTAGCAAATCAATCCAATCAAAGAACAAAACAATTAGAAAAAAAAAAAAAATACCTAATGTTAGATCATTTCAGTAGTCATTGAGAAAATACAGGAGAAAGTACATAGATGCTGAAAAACATTCCACATGTACACAGAGGGAAAAAAATTGATAAAAGAAAAAAAGGACAAAGCTCCTTCAAATTTCAGATCTTTGTTTGGTCTCTGAGAAAAATGCCGGAAATGAAGAAGAACATCAAAGAAAATGCCAGATTCTTTAGAACTTGCTAGTCAACAGGTACGAGAAGCATTGGTCATGGAGCCTAGTATACAAAGAACATAAATAAAAGACTCAAAAAGTAAAAATGTCAACTTCCTCCCCTTCTCATCCATTTTTCTCAGCAAAAAAAGAAAAGAAAAGAACTTACTTGGGATTCTGGGTGCCGATCTTCCAAAACACAGCATACGACCACTGATTGACACCACATAAAGTCCTCAAAACTTGCTTCAACACCAGACCCATGACAGAAATCACCTCGAAAACACAAGCTTTTCCTTTGGTTCCTCAATCAATCAACCCAAGAAGCATGCAGGAGCAGGAAATGAGTTTATGCAAATGATTAACACTAAATATGCACAGAAAAACAACAACATTGGCCTAACTTCCCCTACAGGATCCTCTCCCAGCTTGCTTAGTCCTAAGCCCCCCACTCCTTTTCCTCTGAGGATCCAAGTTCACTATCATCACCACCCTTTTGCAACAACAAAAACCCATTTCCGCTACGCACAAATACATACAACAAACACCAAAAAACCCAAAACCCCCCTAGATTATACCACAGGCTTCAAACTTTAAGGTGGCCATGGTCTGCTCCATATTTCTACAAACACCTTATGGGCAGAAAAAGAGAACAATGTGAAATGAGAGAACAAGAAGGTATTAGAGGTTTTGTTTGTTTCTCTGGTGTTTCTTGTTTGCTCACAGTAAACAACTGGGTTGGTGAAGTACTCAGCTTCAGGTGCAGGATTTCTCACTCAGCTCACAATATTCTCTTTTTTGATGTTGTGTTGTGTTTGCTCTGCTCTCTGCTCTCTGCTCTCTGTCTTCTGGAGTAAATTAAAACTTTTTTAATTAAATATTACTGGTACCAAAAAACATAAAGTGAACAGAAAAAGAAAAAAGAAAAATGATTTTTTTCAAAAGTGCGCCACATTAATTTTAATTAAATAACACAATGAAAAGCGTGGGAAATAAGGTCTGGAGTTTGCATGAAATTACAGAGAATGCCACTATAGGAGTGGTCGGGGTTCGTTTTGTAAGTACAGTCACTGCCCTTTGCTCAGGTTTCTTGTCTCGTGATGACGTCACATACTGCGCTTCATTGTCACTGCCCTAACTTTTCGTGTGAAATTACCGGAATGGGTTTTAGGGGGTGTCGCATGCATACTGGTATGGCATGTGAGATGATGACATGTGGAACATCATAACCGGGTGAGGTGTCGTTCGTTTTTCCCATTTACATTTTATTTTTTTTCCGATAAATACAAACTACAAAGTTTCTTCTTTTTCCAAAACCACTCATATTTCTAAGTTTACTAAATCATATAATTAATTATATTCATACATGCTTGATTAATTAAAAGATAAGTGGCTTTTAATTCGTAATTTTTTTATATACATTAATTAAATTAATGACCTTTTATGAGGTAAAAATGTCGGTCAACTTTTACTAAATTTGATACAAATTAATTATTAAAACAACATATATTTTCTTATAAATTAGCTAGATTGAATTAAAAATTATGTTCACATATAAAAAAATCTCTTATTTAAAAAAATTACTATAATAGAATTACAAAATTAAAAACTACTCGGTAAAAATTACCATAAGTACTCCTTAGAGTATCATATTTATCCTCTCAAAATAGAAAATAGAAATTAATCTATCATTGTTAAGTCCAACACAAATGATTGTTCTACCATGGATAAAAGTTTACCAAAAATCTATGCATGGAATTTCCATACATCAAACAAAAGGATGTTATACGTGTTAATACATTAAACAAAAATTTCCTGCCGATCTTACAAAATTTTCATATTAACTATTATTAATTAATGTGTTAAAATGTAAGTATAGTATTTTAAAATTCCACCCATTATTACTAATTTCATTTTATTGTGTTTAATATATTATGTCTCATTCCAGTACAAAAAACGAGATGAAAATTTTATCATTTTATTCCAAATATATTTCACCTATATTAGCCATATCTATCAAATACTGGCAGGGTTTAGGTACCGATTTGTCTCAAATAAAAAATAAAAAATAAAAAAAAAATTGTTCACCATTTTAAGTCAAACCAGAGTTTTTTCCCCCTCACAATTCTCATATATCAAGGTAAAAAAATCAATTGTTCATCTTCAATTTGTCCATATATTCTGTGGAAGCATTTTTATTAATTTTGGGGAGAAGGAAGAGAATATGGATGATGATGGGTCATGATGATGATGATCGATTGAAGTCATCAGAAAAAAGAGGAAAAGGGAAAGTGAAACATGAAATACTAGTATCATAAGAAAAATACAGATTCGACTTAAGGGCAGTGTCCCTCCGTCGGTCCATCCATCCCCCCTTTCCCTCATGGTAGGGACTGATTTGATGATGCCATGATATGAAATTGAAACCGTGAAACACCATAAATTCATGTTCTAAGTTCTCATTCTAATTCCTAGCTAATTTCGGGGGAAAAATAAATCTAATTCTATCTTCACGCTATTAATTTCATTTCTATAAACATGTCGGATTGCCAAAAAAATATAAATTATTTTGGTATTCCATTTAGTATGATAACGTCGACGGTTAAAATTAAGATATCTTCAGTAAGATAAATAAAAAATCTTTTAAATTTTACAAATTTAACATTTATTTATTGTTTTGAATTTTAATGAAAATATAAGTTTCTATCTTTGTTTTTTCAAGACTGCGGTAAAAATAAAAAGTACAATTATTAAAATGGAGTTGAATTGGGTGAACTAATTGGTAAATTCAGTGATTCGATGTTCGGTTCGTTCGAATAATTATAGTAAAACTATAAAATAAAATGAAAACTCAGTGTTAAAATTATCAAATGCATTCTTATTATTTTAATAGTCCAATATTTATTTATTTTTAATTTTGCAGTAACAAATTATCATAGGCAGTCAACATAAACAAATGTGCAATTTTGAGCCCATAACCTTGTATTGTGCTATGATTAAAATTACAGTTTGGTTAATTCCTCGATTTCTCGAAGGGCTCTCTAATCCACTCATGTGTTTTTGTGCCATTCATGTGGTTCCATCATTTACCTATCTATGCACTAACCCTTACTTAGGACACTAATTAAACGAAGCCTGTAATGTTTCTCCCTTTTAATACTACTAAAACTTTTCTTGGTTTCTGTTTTCCATCCTTATGCCGAACGAGTCATTTTTTCCAAAATTCGACGATAACTGAACGAGTTTCATTTTATGATCATAAAAGGGTAGAGAAAACACCCTAAAGAATCGAAAAAGAATTATTATTAGACTTCTCATATTACTTCGCTATTAATTTTAATATTAATTATGGTCGAATAGAAAATAAAACAATTCTCGTATCGTGGTTGGCTTACATGTCAGTTAATTGTCCAAAATATACCGGTACATTATAGTGATTTCCTTATAATAAAATATCCTTAGACTTTTTAGGTTTCCTAAATCCACAAATTATTTAATCACTAAGCTTACTAAAATATTTGTGCTACACATGGTGGGTAGGTTGATAAACTTAAAATAATAATAAATTGAATATTTGAATTGAGGTTGATTTTATTATAATATTTATAATTTAAGGTAGGATTTTGATGAGATTATTTAATATATTTTCCTTTAACAAAAAGCTGGTTGGGGATTGTTTAATAGGAGTAGATGGGTTGGTCGTTGGCGACTGGTCGTTGGTAGAGGCAATTAAAATAATTTGCAAGTTAACATGAAAAGATGGTGCACTAGTCGGCAAACATGTGTATGTTCTTTTTTTCCCTTACTGTGGTGGTGACTGGTGAGGTAGCTGTTTTATTTATTTTCTGGGGAAACGAGTAAAAGATTCCTGCGTAAAGGTATAGGAATAGCTTTGTCACAAACAAAAAAAAAATGATAAATTACGGTCTTGATGTATGAATTGGTCCTAAATATTTGACTGATTTATTTTTGTATGAAATCATGCTCTTTTTGCTTAGACCTTACTCTATCCAATTTGATTGTAATTGAATAGTGAGGAGTTGTCTATGCTTCACTCTAATTAATCAAATAGCGTCGCACCTTTGCCGCACAAGAAAGGACCTATTGAGTACCACCATCGTGTGTCGTTAGGTTCGGTTATACTATCCGTTTCTCTACTTACTTTATTTAGACATATTTTATCTTATATTTACATTTTTAATCATAGTGTTAAAAAATCGGACTAAATTGGCCGTTTTAGCTCTAAAAATTGGATTTTAATTGAACAAGTAAAAAACTGGTGACCTGACCGATTGAACTGGTAAATCGAAAGAAGTAAATTCAGTTTCAAATTTGAATCAGTTTGAGTTTTTTTTTTTTACTTCAAACTTCACATATACATAAATTTTTATCCCATCTCTCGGATCAATCTCAATTTTTCACACGCAATCCTGACATAATAGAGCAACCATCAATCATCAACCATTTGGATCGGGCAAAATCATCTCTAAACAGCATCAAATTTAGGTCTGAAAATTTTATTTTTTCATATTTTTTTTATTTTTTCTAATTAAAAATTATTTATTAATAGTTTTCTTATTTTTGAGGTTATATATTGTGTAAAAATATATTTATGAAATGTCAAATTGATTTTATGATTTCGTAATCGACTTCAAAATTAATAATTTCTTGATTAATTAAATAAAAATTTACATTTTATGTATTAAAGTATTTAATACTATTAATTAAATTGAACTCTGTTCAACTCCAGTTCGACCCTGGTTAAATTTTTAAACCTTGAATTTTGTATCTCCCCGATTCAATTTCTGGATCCAATTTTTAAAATCTTATTTTCAACAAATCAAGTCTCTATACTCTTATTTTGGATTCCCTCTTGCTAATATATTAAGTTTAAGAGTACTTAGAATCAAAATTTAAAAAATATAAGTACATGATAAAAATATGGTCTAATAAGGAGCTTAGTAGAAAGACGAACGATGTAGTTTAAACGGAGGAGAGAATGACCCAACTCCTGAAAACTCAAAGGCTATCCACAATAGACAGTAGTGAGTGGCAATGACCCTCTCAATGACCCTGCAATTATATCTGACCCAAAGTCAAAATAATCTCTTGTTATCGCAGCAACGATCTGATGATTATTCGATAATAATAAATAAAAACTATAAAAACAAATAAATCTGATGATTAGATTTTAGGGCATTACGATATTTGACAAATTGGAGTGGGAGGAATTGAAAGGATGTGTGCACCACCACAGCCCACCTTACATCATTTCTTCAAAAGATGACATAAAGTCATAAAAGCTAGCAAGATCGATTTCTCATTTTGTGTATTGAAGGAGATATCGACCACTACACTACAAGACAAAACAAGCTTGAGGATCTTGACATTGTAGGATATGATTGGTGTTAATAAAGTAGTAGAGATTCGAGTTCGAGTCTAATCTTCAACTATAAAAAAAAACATATACATGAATATTTTGGGATGAATTGGTGCTAATCTCGAAACTATTGGGTCACACTAGTTCTTGTTAAAGAACTGTTGATTGAAGTTGTTACTTGTTAGTAATTAATAATTTTTTTTTCTTAAACGGTTTTATCTTTTACCGAGTCAATATAGTAGGTAAAAAAAACTTCATTTATAAAACAAAACACAATTTTATTTTTATTAATCATTGAATGATATTATTTTATAACTACTTAAATATTTTGTCTCGTTCGAATGCTGTCGAGAATGTTTGAAGGTTTTGATTAGAATCCTTGTATAAATATAAATATAAATTTTAATTCCTTTTGTCCTTTTTCTAGTTAGTAGTGTGTATATGTATAGAAAATAGGTAAATTAAATGCAATTGGCAGGTAGTGTAATCCATTAAAAAATATTTATTGGAATTCTATTTTCTACATGTGCTTTTTTATTTTTTTCTTCTCATCAAAATCTTGGCCCACACTTTGGATTTAGTCGTCTGGTGCTATCCATTAGCCAATAATAATAATAATATAAAAGTAACTATAAACACTATATGAGTGTGAACATGAATGCCAAAGACCCTACAAAACAAATCTGACCCAAAATCAAGCCATATTTATCACACACTCCTGCTCATTCTGTGCAAGCATGGAAATTATGTGGATCATGTAAAGATAACACAAGATGACATGAGAGAAGTCATACTCATACAATGCTAACATATATTTCTTGTAACGTGGCGAACCATGTCAGCGTTCGATAAGAGGTACAAGATCTTGGAGACACGACGATAAGCAAGAGATCGATAACTAGTGAAAGCTAACTCATGTGGCGAACCATTTCAGTGTTCGATAAACAAGAGATCGAAGTTTCCACTTCAGGAGCTACATTCACTGCTAACTGGACAAATATAAAAGCTCCAGAGGCTCAAATTTTCAAAACAAATAACTGGGCATTCCCGCCAACATTTAGAATTTGTCTTAAACGTTAACTCCTATAGGGAGCTGATGCACCTTGAAATTTCATGATGCAGAAGTATTTTGCTGGTGCAATGATGCCGGCTTTTGTGCAGAGATCCACCACAGCCGGAGCGTGTCCATAAAAATCCCGCCGTTCATTTACGAGAACAAGAGGATCTTGAGGCCGCCGTCGCCAAACGATCTTAGGAGGCACCAAGTCATCCACCCCTGCCTTCTTCCAAAAGTGGCTCCCTCGCCAACTCTGAAATTTAAACACCCCACAAAGCCGAGCCTTGTGTCCCGATGGACCAATATGAACTTCTGAACAATATTCACAAACTTTTGCTGGATAAACCATCAACAACCTTTCCACGCCTAATCTAAGTGTTTCCCATGCGTTCAAAGTTCGATTCGCTACCGACATTAGTTCATAGGGTGACAAAGACTTGGTGGTAGTGGCTCCATCGATACCACCAAGTCCAACTACTTTATCTAAACACTCATATTCTTTCAGATCAGCTCCCGCCTGCCTGCATAGCTCCACAACTGCAGGAACACGATCATAATCAAACCTATCGTCATGTTTTATAACCTCCTGGAACATCTTATTTAGCTGAAAAGTCTCTACTGGGACAAGTATATCCTTCAAACCACCAGGGACCCATTCGTGCATCCGATTTTTACCACGGCGCCTGTAGCCAGGACAAGTCTGAATTAAATGGCCTTCCTCACCTACATACACCTCTGGACAAAACCTGCCAAAAGAACATGAAATGTACAAATGGAAATTTTCATATGGAACTAGCAGCACTAATAGTTAGCAACCATGGTCATCTCAATATACCACCAAACACCAGAAAGCCTTGAACTTTACCATAACTTGCCTCTTTTTTAAACAAAATCATGGTTCACCTCAATAGTTCAAGTCATTTAAACACGTTAGCACTAACAATTAGCAACCATGGTCATCTCAATATACCACCAAACACCAGAAAGCCTTGAACTTTTACCACTACTTCTCACTTTCTTTAAACAAAATCATAGTTCACCATGAGTTCAATTCATTTAGACACATTTGAACAAAATTCTCAGACACGATTAGTTTATTTGCCATAACATTTTCGCGAGAAGAACAACTTACGGTAACTTACATACTTGCATGCCAAGACGGGAAAGACTTTGATGAGAGTGGAAACCCCTTGAATGAGAGATAATCTAGCGCGAAGAACCTCTTGGGAAACAGGAACGATGGCTGGAACAGGATAGTCCTTTGCTCGATCCTCGATTCTCTTATGTATCATTGGCCTCAGCTTATTGAAGTTGACATTGGAGCTGTAAAATCTCGTGTATGCGCAGTAGATACTGGAATCCACAAGAACAGTTTGCCACAGTTTCTTCCGCATGACCATCATAAACAAGCACAGATGCTGACGTAGTAAATCGAAAGGCCTACTAGGCAGACAAAATCATTTGGATAAGTTTAAAAAACTTGGTCTGAAATACAGCAATCATATAGTAGCAAACTATAGCATCTAAGATATATATTGTAAGTTTATGGGTCCTTCAGGCATCACATAGGCATACCCGCGAATTTCAGAGCTTGAAATTCCAATTCCAATTAGAGCCTCCGTTCTCAGCCCGCAAGAAGCCAATTCGTCTTCCACGAGATTCAGTTTCAGATTCCAGATTCAGATGTATGCATCAGAAGGAGCAGAGCGCCGGCGTATCAATGCACTGAATACGAAATCATGGCGAATTGGCACACTAACTGCGACGAAGCAGACGCAGATATACGGATTCAAATCTCACGTCTCAATAACTGGATCGGCTTTTGGGGTGATCTTCAAGGATTAGGGCTGGAAGGGAGTGAGAATGAAGAGGATGCGGAGAAAAGAGAGAGGAAGAAGAAAATGGGGAAAAGAAATTAAAAAATAATTATTACAAAGGCGGGTAAAGAAAGAAAAAAAATACTCTCTGTCCTTTAATAACTGACGTTTTTACTATTGACACGCATATTAAAAAAGTCGAATAACTCACTATTTGAGACAATTTTGCCCCGAATTTTTTTTCGAACGTACGTTAACGTTAAGACTTAACGTACGTTCGAAAAAAATACCAATTTTTTTTGTCTCAAATAGTGACTCATCCGGCCTCTTTAATATGCGTACTCAAAATTAAAGCGTCAATTATTAAAGGACGGAGGGAGTAGTTAGTAGGAGTGAAAAGTTAAATTATTAGTTTGAGAAAAAGAAAACTATTATCGTTTAAAAAAAATGATGTCAATTAGTTTAATAATATTTTATCATCTATCATTAAAATAATTTTAACATAAAAAATAAAAGTTTTGGAAATTTATAATAAAAATTATGTTTTGGAGTATATTAGTAGGTCCTCGTTAGTTTTTTTTTAATAATAAAAAAACATAATTTTATGAAAATTATTTGGATTTGGGGCTTAATTGAAATCCAATTTACAAATATAAGGGCATATAAATGATATCGGCAACATAGTTGCTAAACTGAAAATTTAGGACAAATGGGAGGACCAAATATACCATTTAGCCAAGAAAAAGAAGAAGTACTAGTAACCTAACAGGAGATCTTCCATTCCATGGACCCACCCATCTTTTCTCCAGTTTGTACGAGAAGAGTTTCCTTTTTCCAACGAGGAGGAGCAAATGGAGAAAGTAGAAGCAACCAACCAAAATTGGAGCGAGGCAGTTGAAGATCTGGTGACTGCCGGCGATACAGAGGCCGCAATTTCCCTCCTCGAAACTCTGGTTTCGAAACTTGAAACTCAATCCCCAACAGAAACAGTAAATCTCCAGTTATCCTCTGCTCTCACCCAATTATCCGACCTCTACTCCTCCAATCACTTCTCTCTTAAAGCCGACAGCCTCCTTTCTCGAGCTTCAATCATCAAACAGAGCACACTCCCTTCTGGGTACTTTCTATATCTCTTCTCTCTTTAATTTGTTTGTTGGTTTCAGTTTGTTTCTTGATTGGGTATGTGGGTTTTGGTTTTTAGTGATGCAGAGAAAGTTGGGAGTGACTTGAATGGAGTTGGGGCATCCAAGTGTGGTGCTTCTCCAATTGGACTTGCCATTGATGACAGTGAGTTCTTGTGGTTTTGTTTTCAGTTTACTGGACTGGATTGTTAACTGACATTGTGCTTCGAATGCATTTTAATTGTTGGTTCTTGCTTTTTTGTATGCAATTTGTTTGTGTGCTTAGGTGAAGGTAATTTTGAGAAATCAACCAAACCTCCCGATGATGCATCAGACGATGATGGTATGTTCTCGCTTCTTTAGCTTACATTTTGTGAGTGATTTAGTTGATTATTGTGTAGATATAGGGAATATAGATGGTCAATGCGTGATTGAATTAGCAACTGAATAAAATTGTTGAACGTTTCGTCGGGGACATGATGTATTGACGATCTGTACACTGCTAGCAGGTTGTTCCAAATGGTACTAATCCATTCCTTCAAGTTTCTGTTAGCTGGACATGATATGTAAGTAGATTATGATTAGGGCCTTCAAATAACTATAGGATTGGTAGAAATTAAACATTGAATTCTACTGAAGGTGTCAGAGGTGACATGTTCTTGGACTTAAACCCAGAGTTATTTGCTTGAGGACTTCCAATATATACTGGTTTAATATTTAAAATCATTGCTTATGGAACTTTTGGTATTGTAAGCAGTTTTAATTGGCTTGCACATCCAATTGGAATGCTCAAGTCAATCTTAGTTTCTTGACACGCAAGTATCATCACACATTCAAGGAACTTGTACGAACATTTGGACTAGTCTATTATGATATACCTACTTTAAAAAGATGGCCGTGTATATTTCAGATTTGATGCTAGTTATGCTCGATGTGACATGGCTTGATTTGATGCTAGCTATGCTCGATATTACATAGCTTAATTTGATTCTAGTAATTCTTGATATTACATGGCTTGATCACATTATACAGTTTGTTGAGGTATCTGTTTGCTTTTTAAATTAGTCTCTCAAATTATTGTTATTATATGTTCTAAATGAAGTTGTGGTAAAACACAGATTGGGAAGCTATGGCTGATCTTGCGCCAGATGAGCTGCTTTCTCCACAATGCTTACCTAGTGTATCAAATGTTATATTGGAACCTACGAAAGTTCAAAACCCTAAGCGCCGTGGGAGGGGACACTTCGCATACCAAAGGAATGAGCTGTATTTTGATGGAGAATCTAATGCATCTTGCATTGATGTAGAGGATGAAGCTTTTTGCGGCAATAAGCAACAAAGTACAGAACTAATACACTGTAAGTCAAACATTTTTCATGTATCATTAAGATAGTTAGTCTAAGGTTTTTCAGATTTCAATTCTTTACTTTTGCTTACAAGTTGAGACAGGTATAAATAAATGGGTACAAACTGTAAAAACATTGATAATTCAAATGGTTTTCAAGCCTGATGTAATGGCTCCTCAACTGAATAAGTTCTGAATCCTTCTTGTTTGCCATAATTTTCTTTGTGCGAAGATGCTTTATAGTCAATGCAGAGCAGTATCTAATAATCTGATATTTGAATTCAGCTAAATATGGCACACGTCACGTTCTTGTTCTGTGTGACTTTCCACCAAGTACAAAGACAATGGAGCTAGAAAAGCTTTTTGAGGACTTTCGAGACAGTGGAGTTGCTATCCGTTGGGTCAATGATACAGTAGCTCTTGCAGTATTCCGAACACCATCAATAGGTAATGAAAAATTAAGTGACTTTTTATTGTAATTATTATTTCTTCTGAAAAATTATAGGATAGTTGCCTTGTTCCTAACTAAAATTAGCGCTGGTTTTCCTTTTTACCTAGGATATCCATGAAACTACATTGTGACGGTACTCATTCTAGTTTTAAATCGATGCTTTTGTGACTGATATATGATACGTGTTCATTTGTAAGCATTTGAGTGTGTGTACAAAGAATGACTATTAAAACATAACAGAGGAGTAGTAGAGAGACCAAGGTGTTTATGTTAAGTATTGAATGAATAAGAAAGGAGGAAATTATAGGCAAACAAAATCCAGAATGTTGGTTGGCCATATGTTTACATGTTCGAGTTCGAGAAAGACTATTTTATCTTGTCTTGTTTTGTAACCCTTCATAACGTAGCTTGTTGTAAGAAATCTAGGTGCAGTGCAAATCAAAGAAGCCCGACTTTCGAAAACAACATCTTATATTTATGCTTTTATAGGTAGTATAGCTTGTATCATTTTTATTCAAGTCTTGATCTTCTAATGCAGCTTCAAAGAAAAAGCATGGATTTGTCTTCCTGTGCTCAGTGTTGCTATATTGGCACACACATTGAGCACAAAGCACAATATAATGTCATCAATCTCGATGTGCATCAGTTGTATTTCTTTGAAGAGGCCCAGAGCCTCACGACTGTAGCCACTGCTGTGTGCACATCCAGTCATTAATGCCGTACATGATATGATATCTTTCTTTGGCGTGCTCTGGTATAACTGGTAAGCAGTTTTTATGCTCTTACATTTTACATATGTACCAATTAGTGAGCCAGTCAAAGCAATGTGTGATCCATAACCTAGTTGGAGAACAAATCCATGTATTTTGCAAACTTTGATAAGGCTGCTACGGCTGCCAGATGCCTTTAAGACACTCCCCAAGGCGAAACAATCAGGAATTACACCTATGATTGAGCTCTAGAAGTTAACAAACTAATCAGTGAAGTATAAACATGAAAATTTGATAACAAACTAAATATGCATCAAGAGAAGTTCTGATCAACTTGAATCACAACAATGGCGATTTAGCATAAGAAAAAAGCACACTGACAAGGATTCTTTCTGCCATTTCCCCCGTTTCTGAATCTTAAGTAGACACTTTCTGCTCTCTGTTTAAATAACTGCTTTCTTTTCTTCCCAAAGTAACATTAATGTTCATTATAACTCTACCAAATAATGCAGCATCTTCAGAAAACTTAATAGTAGATTTCTATATACTATTAATTCAAAAATATCAAGTAAATTATATCAAACATGATGCATGAGATAAACATGACACTGAATCAAAAGAATCAATCAAAAGTAGCCATACCTTCTCGCAACATTGATCGAAACAATTGAAACGAATTGTCCACACGTTCCTGAAGAGCACACCCACCAATCATGGCGTTCCAAGAGACCACATCCCTTTCCGACATCATCCCAAACAAACAACAAGCATCCTCCATCTTCCCACACTTGGCATGAAAATCAACCAACGCACTTTGAACGAACAAATTACCAAAAATCTACCTTTCTGAATACACCCCTGTACTTGCAGCCCGCTCTCTAAACACCTCAAAGCAGTGCACGCGCGCAAAACACTCCCATAAGTGAACTGATTCTCTCTAACACCCGCTCGATGCATCTCCAAAAAAACTAGCAATGCATCTCGATAAGATTCATTCTGTGTGTAACAAGAAATTTGTGTTGTCCATGACACAATGTTTCTTTCAGACATTCTATCGAACACTTTGCGAGCACCATCTATATGACCAACCTTGGTGTAGAAAATGATTAGCTTGTTGCTTAAGTGGAGAGTTGCACCAAACCCATTTGTTATGATGTGGCTATGAATCAAATGGCCTTGTTTTGCAGCTCTTTTATCCACACACTGTTGAAGAATTTCCATGTACTTCAAGTGATCCAAATGTGGTTGGTTTGCAGCTTCATGTAAACTTCTTCTGGTGTTGCAAGATGAATGGAGTTGTTCTTTTAAGGATTTGATGGTTGTTTGGAAGAAGCACACTTCTCATTTCTTGCTCTATATAAAAGTGACATATCCTGTTTTGTATTCATTTTCTTATTATATGTCCGACGGTGCCTACTTTTTCATTTGATCAAATACATTTTTTATTTCATTATAATTTCTGCCACGTCATATATTCAGGTGTATAATGATTGGGATTTTGTGAGATTTTATTTATTTATCAGTTCTTCAATTATTTTTTGAAATCCAGTTCTTTAATTATTGAATAGGGGTCTAATTGAAATTATCTATACAAATATAAAATAGTTTTTTTGACCAAAGACAATTCGATATGAATGTACATATAGATGTTTATCCATTATCTTTTTTTTATTTTTTATAGGCGCATATATGATTCGAACCTAAATTTAAAATCTTTCTTACATATAAGAAAAATCATAACATTATAACTTCTTTGTATATTTTTTGTGTGCCATTTAATTTTCTTAATTCTCGTGTGCTACTATAATTTAGTAATTAATGATAAAAGATTTCATGTTTCTATATCATCAGTGTTTGTTGAGAGCCTAATTAGCCGCCAATAGTTTCCTCACATTCATAGGAGAAGTGTATTGTGGTGGACCGTCAAAAATTGCATCCACAAGAATCGTAGTAGTTGCCTCCGTTGGATGAAATAAATCCCAAAAAACATGATCTTTTCTGTTTGAGCAGTATTTTGAGATTGGTATATATAGGTGATTGACGTTTATTTCCATGTGTTTTTACCATTTTAAACTACATTGTTTATGGTAAAAATAATCTCTTTCACGTCAATTTGCTATTTTTTGAAGGAAATCTTGGGCAAGGGAAGACATGAAGGAAACATATGCCTTGAACGACAGAGTAGCAATCTTGGCCGCAAGCTTGGCCAAGATTGCAGAGATAGAGGCGTGTTGATCATGGATTCAAGGAAGACGCATTTTTATTGAGAAATCAGCTGGCTGTTGCGTCTACTGGAATGACTCTTGGATGTAATCTGATTTGAACAAAAATAATATGTTTAGTATTTATTATTTTTATCTTATTTTTGAATTTGAACATTTGGAGATTTAGTGTTATCTCCTATCTTTTTGGAGTTTGGAATTTGGAAAAGAATGTGATTGATGGGGACTCTAACCTTGTTAAAGGTTAGGGAAGGCTGTCAATTGGGGGATCTTCCTTCTTCCAACTTCTGTTTTGTAAACACTTGCTGCGAGAATTCTAGGGAATATCGCATTTTAATTCTATTTTCATGTTCTTCAATTATTTCTTTGCTTCTTTGATTATTATGTCTAGTAGCTAAACACCCAATTCTTGGTAAGGGTTGAGTGGGCGTACTCGTGATTTGTGAGACCGATCTGTTCTCACTATCCTCTTGTTCGTAATTGATTCAAGTTCTGTTTTAACAAACAGGTTCCCGTCTAGGCTAAGACTTGATCAATCTTAGGCAAGACGATGAATTTGTAGCCAGTCACGAAGGGGACGAGCGAAACCGGAGTGACGCAAGTAGGCAGCAAGCCTCGCGGAGGTTAATGGACTTGGATCGATATAGGCCTAACCAGACTGACAATCTAGAGCTCCGAGTTGGGAGCAGTTTGGCCTAGACTCTGTCTTTCCCTGCACCATTGAGAAAATGCATGTGCCTCAAGCCAGCAGCCAATTGGATAAACCCTTTAACCAGCAAGGTGTCTACTAGCTAGGATCACTAGGAAAGGGAGTTCCCGCCAAGTGATTTCAAGAGGAGGAAAGTAGGATTAGAAAGGAGTTCCTCCCAATCTATAGCAGAGTTATGAGAGAGAGAAGGAGAAAATCTAAAGGTCAATGATCGAATAACAAGGATTGCGCTCACGAATTCGCCCTTACCAGGAGTTTACCCCACATCAGTTCACAACCAATCCCAATCAGCAATCTTAGCTAAGATTCCTTTCTGCCTAAGATTGCTTCTTTATTTAATTTTTGCTTTGTTACCTTTTTTTTGCTTTGTTTATTTTAATTGCAGAAATAAAACCCCTCAACTCCAGTGACGAGGAAGTCGAGTCGAAACTACAATTTCCTGAAAAATCTCTGTGGACGATCCTCTTACCACGATCTACAAGTTCCTTGTGGACGAGTGATAAGTTGTATTCCTACCCCTAATTTCGTATATTTTATACAACTAAATTTGATGCCCTCGACACGCAATCAAATTTTGGCGCCGTTGCCGGGGATCTTTTGACAGTGTTTTTGTAGTTTTATTTTTATTTTTGTCTTTTGCAGTTGATGACTAGGTCCTCAAAGGAAGATTTGCTACCTTTGAATCCAGAGCTTACAAGGACTGAAGCACAAAACAAAAAGAAAGCCAAGAGAAAATTTGACGGTGAATTTTCAGGGACAAAAACAGAATCTAGTCCCAGCAGCAGTCTAGTCCAAGATCCAGGCCCAGCTGAAAACCCAATACCAATCATGGAGGAAAACCAACAAGAACAGATGATGAGGGAACAAAATAGGGGGGCAGAATGAGTGACTTACTCCTGTATTAATCTACCCCCAATGGCTAATGACTGGTCTATCAAGACAAATATGATAGCCAACTTAACCAAGTTCTATGGCCACTCAAATGAAAATTCGTATAACCATCTGAGGAACCTTCACCTCCAATGTGACACTCTGAAACCAGTGGGAGTATCGATAGAGAGGGCCAAACTGAAAGTATTTCCCTGGTCTCTTGAAGATTCGACAAAGAATTGGTTCTATAGCTTTCCCCATAACACTATCACAACATGGGGAGAGATGTCCGCTGCCTTTTTAAACAAGTATTAGAACGCAACTAAGGCAGGGACAACTAGGAAGAATTTAGTCTCCATCCAGCAGAGGGGAGGCGAGAGCTTGAGCGAGTATCATCAGAGGTTTAGGGACCTTCAAGACATTTGCCCTACACATGGCGTGGCTGACAATCTTCTGATCCAATATTTCTATGACGGAATAAGTGTAAAGGATAAGGAGAGAGTGGATGCAGCCGCTGGAGGGGCACTTCAAGACCTTACACCAACAAGAGCCAAATTACTTCTCCAAACAATGACTGATAATTGCCAAAACAATTCCTCATCTGAGAGAAATTCTGCACCTTCTTCTTTGAATGCTTTAAATGTTGAACATAAGCTTAATGAGATAACTAATATATTGATGAATCTTTCTACAGGTGCCACATCTCAAGTACAAACTACAGTAGCAGCACCTAATCCTGTGCCTTCGATTTACGGGATTTGCCAACAAATAGATCATCCAACCCATAGTTGTTACATGGTGCAACAACCGGGTGATCTAGCCCCAATCCCAGTTAATGCTGCATATGGTTACAATCAAGGGCAACCTAGATTTCCACATGAAAGTAACCAATACCCTTGGAGACAACATCCCAATCTAAGGTGGAGACAAGATCAGTCTCAGCCTAGCCAACAACCACAACAACAATACAATCAGCAACCACAACAATCTCCCATTAATTTTCAACACTTCATACCTATACCACCTCAATCGAATCTGGCTACTGTCCCATCACTACCCCCAACACCTCAACCGCTTAAGATCACTAGAGTTCCCATAGAGGATACATTGCAAAAATTCATGCAAGCAACCCAGTCCAGCCTTGTTGAGATGCAGAAGTAAATCGGCCAACTTACCCAACAAAGGCAGCAACCTGAATCAGGTGGCAAATTACCTTCCACCACTGAAAATAATCCCAGGCACAATGTAAGTGTTATTCATCTTAGGAGTGGAAGTGTTCTACCTGAAAGGAAGGGAGCCAAGTCGGATCAGGAGGTACATAACCAGTCGTTTGAGGATGAGGATGATGATGTGGACGAAGAAATCCAGTCAGAGTCTCAGCCGGAACTAATCTTGGGTAAGACTGAGACAAAGACTGATATTCCAGTCGAGATAGAAATAGAGAAATCAATCTTGGCCAAGCCAGTGGCTAAGACTGATGAGCAGAGTTCGAAACCTCAGGAAACAGTGGAGATTCCACCACCCTATCCTCCCAAGTCTTCCAAACAGAAAAGTTAGACGAGGCTAAGGAATTCATGAACATTTTTGGCAAAGTGGCAGTGAATATTCCCATGCTAGATTTAATTTCTAAAGTACCTTTTTATGCAAAAAATTTGAAAGAACTCTGTACTAACAAAAGGAAACTTGCAGGCATACAGAGAGTGAATCTTACACAGAATGTTTCCTCAGTACTTCAGAACAAACTCCCGGAGAAATGCGGAGATCAAGGAACCTTCACCATTCCTTGTAAGATTGGGAACAAAATGGTGGAAAATGCTCTTTGCGACTTAGGAGCTGGAATCAACATGATTTCCTTGAAAGAATACGAGACATTGCAAATGGGACCAATAAAAGAGACGCAGGTGGTGATTCAATTGGCTGACCGAACCGTAATTCATCCTAAGGGATTGGTAGAAGACGTTCTTGTCCAAGTTAATAATTTTATATACCATGTGGATTTTTATATTGTTGAGATGGATTCTGACTTACCTTCTTGTACAACCGATGTGCTCCTAGGGAGACATTTCCTTAGGTCAGCTAGAGCAAAGATAGATGTTTATGAAGGTAGTATCATTTTGGAATTTTTTAGGAGCACGATTAAGTTCTATATGAAAGAGGGATTAAAATATCAAAATGAGACGCACAGTGTTAATTTTATTGATATTTTATACCCTATCAAAGAAGAAACTGCAGATTTGTGTGCTACCGACCCACTTGATTTTGTCTTAAGCAGAAGTATCTCAGCTAAGACACTGGCAGAATTGGAAGACCGAGTGGGAAACCGAGAAGAACTAAGGGAGATCTTAACAGATCTTCACGAGACTGAACCATTGAAGGAAGCATTGAATTTCCCATTGTTGAGGGTGTCTGATTCTAAAGTTTTACCATCTATTGTGCAGGCACCCAAGCTGGATCTTAAGGAGTTGCCAGAACACCTTAAGTATGCCTATCTAGGCCAAGATAAAACTCTGCCAGTAATAATCTCAGCTAAGCTTTCCAGCGAGGAAGAAGCCAGATTGACAGACGTGTTGAAGGAACACAAAGAGGCTATTGGATGGACCTTGACAGACATCAAGGGCATATCCTCGACCATTTGTACCCACAAGATACATGTGGAAGAGGATAAGAAATTAGGTTGTACCTAAGAAGACAGGGATTACCGTGACCGAAAGGGACCCATCTTGAGCAAGATGTCAAGGCCAGAGATCCAGTAGATGACCCCAACTTTGTGCACCCATTAATTCCAGAATGGGCACAGGAGCTCCTCTACATGCAACGTGATCAGATGCAGGTTTTCACGGAAAACTAGCATCTGTTTCATGACTACCAGTTGGATGCTAAGGAGCAATTAAGGTAGGTGGTTGATCAACAGCAAGCCCTATTTACGCATATCGAGAAAACCCAGCAGGAACAACTCAGCAAATTTCTGGTGCAGCAAGAGAACAGATTCCAGCGCATCCAGAATCTCCTTGAGGTCTCCTTCAAGTTTATCCAAGCCATGGATAAAGTTGTTGCCAACATACGCAATAAAGTCAACTCTCATTTTAGCAGCAGCAGCAGCAGTGATTCCAGTGGCTCTTCAGAGGAAAGAGATGGTTCTGCACCATCTGTGCCATTTCCAAACCCACCACCTCCACCTCCAGCAACTCAGTAAATGCCCCAGGTCGTGTCCTTTTCTTTTCTTTTCTTTTTCCATTTATTGTCTTTTAATTTTTATTTTTATTTTGCTCTCATTTACACATTGAGGACAATGTGTCTTCTAAGTGTGGTGAGGGTATTTTTATGTTTCTTGTCTGTATATACATGTTTCTTTTGTGTTTTTGTGTGCTTTTCCTTTGTGCATAATTTTTTTCCGAATCTAGGCTAAGTTAGGTGTCTAGTTAGAGTCTGATGCATGGTGATAAGATTCTATGTTGATCTTGTAAGATTTGGAGTCGTGCCTGATCGGAACGGTGGCGGTCGGTGTCGGATGTACCTACAAAGCGCCGGAGGGGGGGCTCCGGCTTAGACACTCCGATGCTTAAGTCAGTTCGGGTTTCAAAAATAACAGAGGTTCGTCTTAGTGATCTTGATCTTACCTTCAGATTGGAAAAGTGGGGGTATTTATAGGCCTGTTCGGCGATACCTGGCGATAACAATCCAGGCGATGTCATATGGTGACGTCACAAGCGATACCGACAGATGACGTCATGAGCGATATCATACGGGCTGCCGGGAGCGATAAACTCGTGGGTCCCTAAGATGGGATGGTGCCGTGCGTGTAGAGTCGCGTGAGTCCCCCCCACTGATGTCGACCATCCTAGGAATCCTTCACTGATTCTCGGGCGATATGAAGATATCTTACGGGTCTTATGGGAAATCGTCCTGGTGGGAGCCGCAAGTGTGGTAGCACCGTTAGGGCTGTCTTGATTGTTATCATAAGCCCAACTGAAAACGAGCCCGAGTGTTTACCAAGGGTTGTCCATGTCTGAAATCTTAGATGAAACTTGTTCTTTCGTGGGGCGATATGTCTGCAGGATCTCTGAGTTTCTCTGTCTGCTCGACGTCAACCGTGTTGAGTGATGAGCTAGAACTTAGTTCTGAAGCTTTCCAGTGAACAAACGAATTCCGTCCGCCATTCTTATCCAGAGACCTGCTTTTCTGAGGCGGTAAGAGGTCCACGAGAGATGCTGCTATTACACTCGTGATCATAAGGGCATTGCTTTCGCCCAACGATGTTAGTCCGTTTGGCTTCTTGACAGGGCTTACGGAGTCTCAACTTTATTCATACCATAGAAGGGGCTGTTGATGGGTCACTTGCGATACCGCTAAAGACGGCAACCAGGTCATGTCGTGGATTTGCATTCATTCCGAGTCCATCATCCTTTCAAGTGTACTGCAAACACACGGAGGAGATAGGTATTTATAGAGAAGTTAGTAAACTTTTGTACTTACAGGGGTTTGAGGTCACGCGGGCCCCATTTTCCTCTTTCGCTTTAAGGAAACAACGATATCATCACGACTTTACGCCATCAGCTGCCTACGATTAGCGCGGCTTTATACCACCAGATGCCTGCGATGTCGACGAGGTTTTACGCATCTAGGGCTACCTGAGACATCAACGCGGCCTTACACTGTGGATACCGGTAACCATATGGCTTTTACGTAATGGCTACCCGCGATATCATGCCTTTTGGCGCTTTTGCATATTTCATCTTGCATCCTTTCGAACATTCATGTCGCGGATGGCATACGAGCATCAACCTTTGACTCCGCTTTAGGCTTATCAGTCCTTAGGAGTGACGAGACGACTCGCCTTTTGAGGACCTCTTTGTTCTTTCCAAGGCCTCTCTCGTGGGACCTATAAATTGGGGAACTTTCTCTACCCACGTTCTCCTCATCTCTGGCAATTTACATCATGGATAATTTGACTAAGAATTTTCTCCTTTCCAAGGGCCATTCTCTCAAGAACCTCAATGATGGGGATGTCGGGTTCCTAGAGAACATGTTGGTCAAGACCTCTGAGGACATCCTGGAGCTGCAAGGAATGTTGACCCCTCTTCATTCCAGGCTGGGAGCTACATCTCTGGAGGATTTCAGCCCTCTGGAAAGCGTGTCAAAGCTGGCTGCCTCCATCGCTCGGATTCAAGTGGTAATCGCCATGCTGCAGCAGCGCAAGGATATGCTGGGGTGCTGTCTGAAGGGAATGAGAGCCACCTCCCATTATCTGATTCTGGTCATGGATTCTCTGCGGGACCTTCCCGAAGTGCCTGAGGATGCTGGCTCTGACGCCTGATAGCGATGGCTCCCTTTGGGCCTTTTCTCTTTTCTTCCTGGCATGTAAATGTACTTTCCGGCCCCTAGGCCATAATAAATAAACCGGTTTTAGTACGCCGTTTTACAACTGTTCTTCTTCTTTAATGCGCCCTTTGTCTTTCTAGGAGATATTCATAGCCCAACTGAAAACGGTTCAGCCACTGGGCGGTTTTCTGATTGGTTGTTCAACATTAAATCTACGCCTCGGTTGTCCTGGCAACTGATTGGGCGATTTTGCGGTTTTCCTCGATCAGAGGAAAATCTCAACAGGCGTGACTGTAAATCCATATCTGCACTTCAGGCTGTACACGTGTCTTTTTTCAAGAGTCGGATTAGAAGATCAAAGATCCTTTCTTCCCAAATTTCTGGCTATTTAAGGGATCTTCTCCCTTTCGTTATTCTTCGTCCCCTTGTTGCTTTTCCCTTTCTTAATATTCTGTGATCTCATGGCTGATTCTCATTTTTTAGATACGTTCGCCCGAGATTCTCCACCAACTCCTCCGACTTCTCCTGATTCGGATAATCCTCCCCCATCGCCTCCCTGGAGGCCACCTGCTCGCCGACGGTGCCGGAAGAGGCGGAGGAAAGATGCTGCGAAGGCATCTAAGTCATTCTTCGACTCTCTTGCTTCTTTCTCTTCGAAGGGGAGAGAAACATCTTTCCCTCCTGACTAGTCACCTCCAAGGGCTCCTTCCGCCTGCTCAGCTGTTAAAGCGGTGTCACCGTCTATCAAGGAGGAGTCGGGTCGATCATCCACTCGCGTGGGAGAGAAGGTTGAGGAACCTTTCCCTTTCGCTGGCGAAGATTCATCACTTTTAGGGGAGGACGATGATGACGTGGTCTACTGCTATGGCATCTCCTGGTCTGATGGCGAATAGATGGGCATACCATGCCTCTTTGTAGATGTCGTATGGCTTTCCCAAATAATAAAATGACGTTTTCATTTCTTTTCGCTCTTCTGCCGCTTTTCTTTCTTCATGTTTTCAGGATTATCGCGGGAGTAGGCTTTTCGCTTGACGCAACCGCCTTTCGGTTTTCAGTCAGCAACTGTCTTCTCCCAAAAGACATTGATGACTGTCCACGCGTCCTTTCCCTTCTGCACGTGTTTTGTTTTCACAGGCTGTTCCTTTTTTAGGTTTAACCTTTATAAGGAGTTTACTCTTCTCTTTTAGTATTTTCTGCTAATATTTCGAAATTCTTCGTATTTCCTTTCATCTGTGCTTCTTTCTTCTCGAGGGATTTTACTGCAATTGCTTCGCCGGTGCCGACGGCCGATTCACTGGTTCTCTGCTCCAGGTATTTTGTTTCTCTATTGTCATAGCTTTACTTTCCCTTCCATTATGTCTTGCGCTAGGCCTTCTGCAATTATTGAAAATCCTCTAGATCCCGAAGTCAGGAGAGCTCGTAGTGTTTTTGATTGTAATGAGGTTTTGAGGGCTGAGTTGGAGGAGAACGGTATCACTTTTCCCACGGGATATCGCCCCTTTGTCCCATTGAAGGATACTCGGCTTACTGATGCCATGTGGGGGACGTTCCGGTTGGTTTATTTCAAGATGTTTACCTACGGGTTTCGTCTTCCGCTTCATACTTCTCTGTTGAAACTGCTAGACCACTACGATTTCAATCCTGTTCAAATAACTCCGCCTTCCTGGTGTGGGCTTTATGCCTTTCTTCGCTCGTGTGAGATGAAGCATATTTTCGCTCCATCGCTCGATCTGTTCCGCACCTTCTTCACCTTGAGGTGCCATAACTGCTTAGTGGATATTACCCCAAGATGGAATGGTGCTCTTGTTCAGTTTTTCTGGCGGAATTTTCAAGGTTTCGAAGAGAACGTGGACAGCTGGAAAAATGGCTTCTTCACCCTTTGCCTGCCCTCTCGGTTTTGGCGCGGTGGTTTCAACCGAAAGATTACTAGTGCCGCTTGGCGAGAACCAGATGTGTTGTCTAGTATGGATGTATCCCATGTTAACGCCTTATTAGAAATAGAAGGGCCTTTCCGCATTCGGGAATTTGCTCGGTTCAGGCCTCTGTTAGAATGTGTCGTTGGTGAGTCTTTTCTTTTATCGCCTTATCGCTTCGACTTTCTTGTCATATTAAAATATTTTATCGGCAGGTAACGCTGAGGGTCGATCCTCCGAGGAAAGGGACATTCCTCTAAACGTGGTGCCGCTTCATACATTACCTCCTTCTCCTCCACCCGAAGGCTCTAGTCGTCCGCCTATTCCTCCGCGAGGAAGGAGAAACAAAAACGTCGCGACACACAACACATCTGCCCGACCTTCTCGTTTCCTTGAGAATTGGCTACCAGCTCGCGGTAAGGGTGTGGCCCCAAGTAATCCCGTACTTGAAGAGGTTGACAGTGATAGCGGAAGCATGGATACTGGTTCCGAGCTGCGTCATGCCACCTTTGCCCAACGGATGAAACTTAGGTCCAGAAAAAGTGATCCTTCAGCGGAGTCAACCGAGGACGATAACGAAGAGATTGCTGCCGAAACGGAGCGTCTCGTAAAAAGAGTTCGCAAAGAGAAGTCTGACCCACTAGTTCCTTCCGTGGAGGAAATCAATGGGGTTCCTTCCAAGGAGGTTGACGCCGCACGTTACGAGTCCCTTGCCAGTGACGGAAGTTACCAAGGTGCCCTCTGCCATTCCTCCCAAGGTTAACGAGGCTTCGGCAGCGGTGGGTTCTCCCTTGGTGTCTGGCGGTCCTAGCTCCCCTATTCGCTCCTTCCCCACGGAAGCCTCAGCCCTTGTTTCTTTCTTCGATTTCGGGCATTGGTGATTCTGCAAAAAATTTCTCTCCTCCTTATATCGCCAATCTTTCCCCTCAAGGTCTTCAAGGCCCCATTGCTTATCAACTGGACTTGTCTTCCCTTGGTACTGATTGATGGTTTATTTTGGATGTTTTATCTTTTCTTTTATTATTAATTGAGATGATAATTATGCTACTTTAAGCCCTTTTGCTTCCTTTCCCTATAAACAGCCTTTGGAGCATCAATCTGAAGAAAAGGAGCAGAAAGCTTGAAGATTAGAGCTTAAATCAATCATTTGGTGATGGAGTTTCGTTTTCAGTTTTGCTGCCTTGAATTTGGTCCATTCGTCCCTAGGCCACTTCACTATTTTGCCGAAATCAGCTCTCCTCTAGGCCTCGACAAGAAGCGACCTTGCGGGATTCCAGCTGGACTTGCACTGACCATGTTTTTACGTGCTACAATTAATTATTCTCTAGTGCATTTCCTGTCTTCTTGGGACTCATTTTTATCAGACACAAGACTTCTTGGGCCACTCCTTGTTATTCTCTTGAGCTTACAACTCCTTGGAAGAATGCATCAAACATTCTTCTTGATTTTGAGAGAATTTCCCCACTAGTGTACAAGCACTTTGAAGACAAGATCTTGGGAGCTTGTGAGCTAGTGTTGACTGACCTTGGAGAGGAGCATGCAGGCAGAGGGAGGACCATTTAAGATAGCATTTTCGGACTGAAGAAGCATACGGAGGAGAGGAGGAAAGTTGGGAGAAAATCAGCATTTCTCTCATTTTCCAGATTTTCCAGCTTTTTGTATTTTCGGTTTTACATTTCTTGTATCATTTTCTATTATGTTTTGTAACTAAGAACCTCCATTCCTGGTAGGGATCTTGTGGTTGATGATTCCAGTAGGTTGTGAGACTCTTTGATCTTGAATAAAAACGTTTTTCATATTTCTCTCCTTCTTGTTTTAACTCCAATTTATTCATGTTTAAGTTTGAGTTTGGCCAACTTGGATTTTGATTTGAATGATTACAGTCAGTTCTCTTGTGATTAAATCACTCTTAGAGAACAGTAGTAGACGAATCAGCAGGGCATGAGGTGTATTTGCTTGGTCTAAGCTGATAGAAGGAACTGAACTAGACTACCCTCCCATCCCGAGGCCTTGAGAAGGGCCGACCTAGGTGACAGCTGGGTCAAGTGCCAGACTAGACCAGACTTGTGGATGACGAACAACTACCATGCCTAGAAGAGGGACCTCACTGTTTTTAATCAATCTCTCAAGTGATTCCATAAGTATTCTGATTCCTTTGTTGACGGCATAGCCAAAGCAAAGTGGCGGGTTAGAATCTTAGGATGAACTTAGGAAGATTAGGGTGTTTGAAATGAAGTGATTCTTTTAAATACTTTTGTAGCAGGTTGGGAATCTAGTGTGAGCTGGTTCCACAACTTCTTCTATGAAACCGTTTTGAAAATACTTTTGTCAATGATCAACTAGCTTGGAATTGTCACCACATAAGGATCTCTACTAGGGATTTTCTTTCTCTTCTGTATTTCTTTATTTCACTACTGATTTCTTTCATGCATTCTTATTTTTGTACTTGTTGTTTGCCAACCAATCAAACTCTCACCTCTTTGCTGATTATTGTCATTTGCTGGAGCAACAAAGATCAGACCGATTTGTCCCTGTGTTCGAACCTCTTGCCGCTATCTACATTCATTTGTAGTTTAGTGACTAGTTGTAATCTTTTTATTTATGCAGGGCACGCGACAACCCTCGTCAGTACCGACGGTCTCCGTGTTTTAGGGGTATCGGACCCGTCATCGCGAGAGGAACCAGTGGGCCCGATAGTGGGGCAAATGTTTACTTCTTCGAAGGACAAAGGAGTTCTTGCGGCGTCCTCCCGACGTACGCCATTCGCGTCTTCTGACTGACATGCTGGCCTGCTTCCGCGAGTTAAACTACTTTTTCGAGGATCATCGTGACAAGGTTCGACCTTCTCTTGATTTAAAGGGAGAACTAGATGCTGCTTTAGGGAAGGTAACGGAGCTGTCGCAGCTTCAAGAGCGGACCCGGGCGGAGTTGGACGACTGTCGCGCTGAGCTTGCTCGAGAAAGATCAAAAGGGAAGGCTAAGATAGACCTTCTGGAGGCAGAATTGGTGGTAGCTGACAGAAAGAATATCTTCCTTCGCGAAGAGATAGCATCTCGTGATGCGGATTTGGCCAAAGTGCCTTCAAAGATATCCTGGTGGAAGAACAAGACCATGGATATTTGTATTGCTGAATTTATGAGTCTCTATCGCCAGGGAACTGTTGACTCGTCAGTGCTGACCGATTACGCTTCCAAGAGACTGAAGGATTTGGGCGAAGGTGAGAGATATCTTCCTTCTTCTGGAGAAAAGCGAAGGAATGGTGATCGCGATGCTCGCGAGGGCCCATGATTAATCGAGGTCGCTCCCTTTAGAAGATTTTCCGCTTATTTGCTTCTTTGTCTTGTAATAACGCCTTGTTGTGCGACAATACTTGTACTTGATTGCTATTTGATTTTTATTTCGCCTTTCTGCGTTAACCCAACGCTATTCTTTTTAATCAACGCCATCTTGCGTTATCTCCTTTCATGTGATATCGCTCTTGTTTTCCCCCGGAGATAATACCTTCTTTTCAGAGCATTTAATGCTTGCTATCCTTTCCTTAGAAAAGTCGTGATTGTGCAGGCACACGTGTCTATTTCTTCCAGCGCCACGGGCTAGCGTGCTTGAGAACTTTGCCTAAATCGAGGCGTTGTAGCGCTTTTTCTAGGATTGCACTCATTACTTGAGTCTGTTCCTTATGCCGCTTCCACGCAACGACTGCGGCATTCGTCGTTTCGTTTGATCATTAGGGTTATAAAACCCAATATTTATTCTTTTCACTTTTCTTTTATCATCCCGCTTTCTCATATTTTCTTTTAGCCGTCTTATTTTCTCCCCACTATTCAAGGCTCTTTGAAGTGCTTTTCTCTGAAGGTATTTCCTTTCTCCTCCATCGTCTTCTTCATCTTTTAATTCATTAAATTCTGCCATGGCTAAGACTCTCCGTACTGAGTCGAAATCTGCCGATGAGAAAAGGATGGATATTACGTCTAGTGTTATCACATCTGAGGCCGCTCTTCGTGAGCATTTGGCCGCCCATAATGCTGATATTCCTGATGATTATAAAACCACTGTTGCCTCTGAGTCACTACGTCTGAACAGCGTTTTGACGGGCAATCGTAGGGTCATATATGCGCAAATGTTCCGTTATGGCTTTCGGCTTCCCATTGACTCTTTTGTCAAAGAATTGCTTGTTGCCGGCGATCTGACTCCGGCCCAACTATCCCCAAATGCATATTGTTGTGTTTATGCTTTTCTGGAACTTTGCAAATACAAAGGGATTACTTCCCCTTCCCTTCTACTGCTTAAATCTCTTTTTAAGCTAATGAAATGTCGGGGGGTGATAACGATATCGCCCCGTTTTGACGATGACTCTCTGAAGTCTTTTACTTGGAAACTCCTCCATATCTAGTCTTCCGTTGATGGCTGGAAAAAGGAGTTTTTTGTGATAGATCTTCCTGGAGATCTTGGTTCCTGGTGGCGATCTGGTTTTAATCAAAACGTGGATGACAACGTCTGGAGCCGACCAGGGACCCTTCCGAAACGTGAGCAAGACTGGTTAAACACATTGCTCAAACTGGAAATCAGCGTTCACATTCGTCAAGTGGCCTGTAGAATGGACATTCGATCTTGTGTTAAACGTGAGTGTCGCGTCACTCCTTTCTTTGTTATCGCTGATACTAATGCTGACGCTATTTTGTGCTTTCGCAGCGACGGATCCCAACTATAAACCTGAGAGCGTAAGGAGACGCTTGAAAAGGGCTCAAGAGCGAGAAGAAAAGGAGAGAGCTACTTCCACGGAAGCGACTGACAATCCTACCGATCTTCCGGCTACTTCCGCTACTCTTGTTCAAGTTTCCTCTTCTTCGGTCGGTGTGAGGGATTCTGACATTCCTTCAGGCGTTCCCCTTGTGACCATCGCTGCTCCTCCTGCCCAGCCTTCTTCTTCTTCTAAGGCTTCTAAGGCCATTGCCAAAGGAAAAAAGAAGAGAAAAATGAGAAGTGTCGCCGCTCTTACACCTTCTCCAGACGCGGCAGGCTCTTCAGAAGCACCTCTTCCCCACACTGATACAGTAAGGGTGCTTTTTAGTCATGATATGTTATATTTCGACGTCTGTCGTCGTTTGATTTCTCTTATCTATATTTCATATTGTGTTCTTGGCAGAACGCTACCGTTGCCGCTACCTCCGTTCCTCCCTCAGGCGATATGAATATAGGATACGTGCTGACTGGTTCCAAGAAGAGACAGCGGCCGGAAGATGAGGGCAGAAATCCGTCTTCCTCTACCACCGGGATGGGGAGCAGGCATGCGGACGGGTTTGACTCTACGGCTGTTCCCCAGGGAGGGAATCAGTCAGAATTTTTGGAGAACTTGGGCACAGGCGATACCTTCGGGGTTTCGCCCAATTCTTTCGGCGGTCCCGCTCACGCATATTCCTCTAATCCAGGATATCAAGAGGTCTTGCAGGACTTTTCAGGCTATCAACCTCATGGCACTTATCTTGCTCCAGGGGGTTCGTCTACCCAGGTTCACCCTCCTTCTCCTCTGGCGTTTGCTCCTTCGAGCATTCCTCTGCGGGATCGTTATGGCGAAGGAGGTACCACCTTCAATTTTGTGGCGGATCTTAGTCCGATAGGTGGGGTTAGCTCTGTAACCCATCAAGTTGGACTGTATGATTTCCGTAACACCGGCTTGGCGGCATTGGGGGGGTGATGGCTCGGATGAAGTTTCGGCTTTATTGGCTTCCCAAGTATTGGCGTCTGCGGCCGAACGTGACGCTTTTCTTTCTAAAACCGAGTTTGATAGGGAGAACTCCTTGCGCACCAACCTTTTCACTAATTTGATGAAATTCCATTACTGGGCAGAGGAGGCGCGACGTCGGGCTGCCTCTCTTTCCTCTGCTTTGGAAGAATTAGCGCGAGAGCAGAATGAGAAGAAAAAATTACTGGAGGAGCGTACAAACTTATTACTGGCTCATCAGAAGCAGAAAGAAGAGCAGTCGGCCGCCTTGGCAGTGGAGAGGGCCAAAGTTACTGCCTTGGAGAATGAGAAGTCATCCCTGGCCAAGGAGAAAGCTGCCCTGGAGGAAGAGTCGGCTGATAGGAGCCTGTGGCATGTCAAGCAGACTGCCTCTATTTTGGTCGCTTGCTTTGAGGAAGCCCATGGGGTCGACGCATACAAACCTGATGAGGTCACTGCCGCTTTCAAACGAAGATCTGGCCACCTTAATGAGGAGGGCTCTCGCCAAGCTAAGGCGGCAGGCTGGAAACGGAGGCACCCCGAAGGTTGACATGCTTCGAGGCTTTATAGCTCTTTCCTTAGTGATCAAGCGTCACTAAATTTTTGTTTATTATTTTGACCACCGAAGTTTGTACTTTGTAGCCCCCTTTAAACATTTCGATAGGTTCAAGCTACTTTTATTGCTGACTTTCCTTTATTTAGTTGCCTCCTCGCAAACCCCTTTGGCGTTATCTTCGCCATGTTTTCCCAATGCGCTTACTTATCCGAACAGATCCTTAGCGCTCCCACCAAATTACAGAATTTGATATTGGGTTAACTTTCTTGGTAAGACTAGCGATAGATCAGCTGACGAGATCCTCGCTCCTTCCACTGCCTGAAAAGTATTCTGCGTATTCTCAACTGTAAATCATCAGTAACAAAAACACGTTACGAGGGATAGTAATTACTCGTAGGAGCCTTTTCGCTGCCATCATAGGGCGTTACCCTGGAACCCGCGGGAATCATTTTCGCTATCAGCTCTACACTTCACCAGGGATTACTCATCTGGTTACTAGCCGGGATTTCATGATTCTCCGCGTTTCCCTAATTTCACGATCGACCCTTAAAGTGCCTCGTCTTAGTGAGCTGTCGGATCGGGATGGCTATCACAAGGCTAGGGAATTTTCACTTTTGGGCGTTGCCCTCACGTCTAGAACCGTGTCCTTACTTAATGGCTTAGCCATAGTAGCCCATCCGTTAAGATAGGATTCTTGTTTCTAGAACGGAGTTTCTATTTCTTTAGGGCGTGCCTCATCTTGTTGGGCCGTCTCCACGAGAACGGTCAGTACAAGAAAAGGACTTTTCACTCCCAAAGATACCAGGTGGTGCCCTCACTTAATGAGCCATCTGATCAAGATCGGTCATCACAAGGATAAGACTTTTCACCCCCGGGGGCGTCCAGGATCTTTCAATTCGACGCTAATTCAAGGTATGGTGGGTAGTGCCCTCACTTAATGGGCCATCTGATCAAGACCGGCCATCACAAGGATAGGACTTTTCACTTTCCCAAAATACCCCTTTTTTTATTTGCACAAAGACAACCACAAACTTCTACGAAAGCTCTCTCATCGAGCGTTAGTCATGGTTAGGGTTGACATAAATCAAAGGTGCAGATAAAATCAAATTCTAGAGTAATATAACTTCAAGCGAGCGATATTCCAAGAGTTGGATAAGGGTGTACCATCGAGAGTCTCCAGATGATAGACTCCTTTCCTGACAACGTGGGTGACGCGATATGGTCCATCCCAGTTTGGACTGAGTTTTCCCATACGTTGCCCTGCCGCTCGCTTGTCTCTGAGCACCAGGTCACCAGGTTTCAGCAACCGTTCTTTGACGCGCCTGTTATGATAACGGGCCATCTTTCGTTTGTAATGCTGCGTTTTCAGAAGGATTTCCTCTCGGACTTCTGGTAACGCATCCAGGTTAGCTCGTAACCTTTCCTCATTTAGTTCCTCCCGAAAGTGAGCTACCCGTAGGCTCATGGTTCTAATTTCCACCGGTGTAATGGCTTCGGTCCCGAAGGCCAACGCGAAGGGTGTTTCTCCGGTGGTGGTCTTAACGGTCATGCGATATGCCCACATCACGTATGGTAGCTCATCAGCTCATTTCTTTTTAGACCCCTCTAGGTTTTTCTTGATGCCGCTAAGGACGCTCCGATTGGTTACTTCCGCCTGTCCATTAGTTTGCGGATGAGCCACGGAGGAAAAACGTTGCTCGATTTCAAATTCTGAGCACTGGTCTTTGAAGAACTGGCTGGTGAACTGCGTTCCGTTATCGCTAACAAGGACACGAGGTACGCCAAACCTCATGATAACTTGATGTTTGAAAAAACGCCAAGTTTTTTCTGCCGTGATTGTTGCGACCGCTTCAGCTTCCGCCCACTTAGTGAAATAGTCTACCGCCACTATCACAAATTTCAGTTGAGACCTTGCCTTTGGGAATGGGCCTAGGATATCGATCCCCCATTTAGCAAAAGGACAAGGGGCGATAATTTCAGATATTTCAGTGGCAGGCCGCCGAGGAATCTTGGCAAACTCCTGGCACTTAGGGCAGGTTTGCACATAGTTGTGGCAATCTCTTCGGATGGTGGGCCAGTAGAATCCGGATCGAAAGACCTGTGCTGCCAGGGTACCGCCTGACACGTGCATACCACATACCCCTTCATGAATTTCGCGCAAGGTGTGAAGACCCTCTCGTTCAGTTATACATTTGGCGGCAGGGTGGGAAAAACACCTTTGAATCAGGTCCCCGTCATAGTATGTACAACGTGCTGCCTGTCTCAATACCTTCTTCTTTTCAGCGGTATCCTCAGGCAGTTCCTCATGTTTCAAGAATTTGATTACGGGAATTCGCTAGTCGCTTTCGCGCTCCTCCACACATAAAGATGCTTGTTCTTTCATGAAGGATGGTACCGATAACTCTCGATAGTATACACCTTTGGGTATGGACGCTTCCGGATTCGCGGCCATTTTGGCTAGATCGTCAGCTTCAGCGTTTTCCTCCCTGGGGATATGCTCGAAGCTGATCTGCATGCCCTCTTTCTTTATTTCCAACAATTCTCGCTTTACTTTGGCGAGATATTGAATCATAATGGGTTCCCGGGCCTGAGAATGCCCCAAGACCTGGTCAATTATCAACTTGGAATCACCACAGATTTTTAGACGCAGGTCTCCTATTCTTCCAGTATCGTGCCTCCCTTTAGAGGAAAGTCCTTTCCCTATTCTGAGCTCGGCTAGCAACGCCTCATACTCTGCCGCGTTATTAGATAACGGCTGTAGGATTCGAATGACGTATCGTATTTGCATATCGTGCGACCCATTTATAAAAATTCCAGCTCCAGCCAGCTCTTGGTTTTTAGCTCCATCCACATGGACGATCCAGAGGTCCGTGTAGGTTTCCGGGAACGGGAGATCCATGTCGCCCCATTCCGCTTCAGGTACGCCGTCCAAAGGATCCTCCGTAAAGGTACATTCCGCTATGAAATCGGCCAGGATCTGAGCTTTTACGGACGGTCGCGACTGATACCTCAATCCATACTGTTCTAGTTCAAGCGCCCAAATCAACATTCTTCCGGAAGATTCAGGCTTTCGAAATATTCTTTTCAGAGGCTGGTCTGTGAGTACGATAACGGAATAAGATTGAAAATACCGATCCATTTTGCGGGTGGCTTGTATCAGAGAGAATGCTATCTTTTCAATTCGGGCGTATCGCAACTCCGCATCCTTCAGGACGTGGCTCACAAAATAGACCGGGCGATGAGAATGGTTATCGTCGCGAACGAGGACGGCACTGACCACTTCATCCACGACGCCAAGATACAAATATAAAGTATCGCCTACTTCAGGTCTCGTCAATAATAAATCAGACGATAGGTAATCTTTTAGGCCGATAAATGCTTCCTCACATTCCGGGGTCCACCCGAACGTGGCTTTCTTGTGTATGACTTTGAAAAAAGGGAGACATTTTTCTCCTTGCTTGGAAATGAATCGCCCAAGGGCAATGACTCGCCCTGTTAGCCTTTGCACCTCTTTAATGGTTCTTGGCGATATCATGTCCTGTATGGCCTTAACCTTTGAGGGATTAGGCAGGATGCCTTTTTGGCTGACCACGTAGCCCAACAATTTTCCTGTTTGAAATTCAAACATGCATTTTCGGGGATTTAACTTCATGCGATACCTTTTCATCAAGTCAAAGACTTCCTTTAAGTCTCGTAGGTGATCTTGAAAGCTTGCGCTCTTTACGAAAATATCGTCAACGTATGCTTCCACATTCGTCCCTATTTGCTCTTCGAATATCATATTGGCCATACGTTGGAACGTAGCCCCGACGTTCTTTAGCCCGAACGGCATCGCCGTATAACAGTAGGTGGCCTTTGGAGTGAGAAAAACAGTCTTTTCTTCATCTTCCCGGGCCATGGGAATCTGATGATATCCAGAGTTGGCGTCCAATGAGCTTAGATAAGCGTATCCAGCGGTCTGATCAACTAACTGATCTATGCGAGGAAGCGGGTAGCAATCCTTAGGGCAGGCATCATTTAAATCTGTGAAGTCGATGCACATGCGCCAATCCCCATTGGGCTTAGGAACAAGGACAGGGTTCGCTAGCCAGGTGGGATATTGAACTTCGCGGATAAACCCTGCGTCAAGGAGCTTTGCTACTTCCTTATCTACAGCCAACGCCTTTTCATTAGAGAACGCGCGTCGCTTTTGCTGTACCGGCCTGGCATCTGGGTCCACATTGAGACGATGTTCGGCTATTTCCCGCGACATACCTGGCATGTCGGAGGGTTTCCACGCGAAATCTCCTTGGCATTTGTTCAGCAGCCGGGCCAGTTGAAGGTTTTCCGTTGGGCTGAGTTTTTCACTGATCAAGAAACTTGCTTCCTCTATACCGATTGTCGGAATGGGTACTATTTTGTCTAGAGGTTGAGCACGCTTCTCATCACTCTGCTCATAGGGATCCGCTGCTATACATACGTACCTATCGCAGCTTCTTTGAGTCATGAGCGAGTAGCATTCCGCCGCCAGCTTTTGATCGCCTTTTACCGATACTACCCCATCCCAGGAGGGGTATTTCATCTTTAAATGCTTCTGAGATATCACCGCTCCAAAGTGGTTGAGGAAAGGTCGTCCGAGCACGACATTGTAAGGCAAATTCAGATCCACGACAAGGAACAACAGGTTCTCTGATCGCTTGTAAGTGTCTTCTCGGAAATATATGGGCAAAGTAATTACCCCCGTGATAGGAATTGGAACCCCATCAACGCCGACTATAGGTCGTTTGCTAGGTGTTAACTCATTATCAGGTCGCTTCATAAGATTGTAAGCTTCCAGCGAAAAGAGGTTCACCGCACTCCCGTTATCGATAAGAGTCCTTCTAATTCCATGACTAGCGATGACGGGCGTGACCACCAATGCATCGTTATGCGGATAGACGACGCCTTTCTCATCTTCTTCGGAAAATGATAATACCATTCGATCCAATATGCCTATCGCATCTCCTTTTTTTGTCATGCCATCACGTGTGCGTTTATCTCTTTTCGCGGCTGCCGATTGCTCTGATTCGTCCATATAAGGGGTTCCTCCCGCGATAATGTTAATCATAGGGATATATTCGTCATCAACCGCAAGAGTTTCCCTATCTTTACCTCTGGGAGCATCATCCTTTTGCGGAACGCGAGGAGGAACTGGTGGTTCGTCTGTTGTCCTTTTCATAAGATTATTTCTGGCATCTTCTCTTATTTGGGTAGCAAATTCCCCCAAATATCCTTCTTCTACCAAGCGTTCTATCGCCGATCTCAACTCCCTGCACGCTTCTGTGGAATGGCCCCTGGCTTTATGGAATTTACAATAAGCATTTTCCCTTCTCCCTAGAAGCACTCCTGGTTTCGTAGGTGCGGGGTAGCGGATGGGAAGATTTTGCTGTTCCGCTATCGCTAAAATCTCTGCCCTTGGTACGTTAAGAGAAGGAAAATCTGGGTCGTACGTCCGGTTCTTGTAAGAATCCCCGTGACGTCGAGAGGGGGAACCACCGATTTTTCCCTTCGAAAAATGACCCTTCTGTTTGTTGGAGGCCTTGGGGATATGGTCTTTTCTCCTGGCGTAATCGTCGATAAAATGGTCGCCAGGTAGTAGCTTCGTGGGAGCAGTAGTAATTTGAGATGTCCCATGCGACGCGTCATACGTCTTATCTCTATTTTCTTCCTCTTCCATTTTTGCGTAATTGTGGGCTTTAAGCCTCAACGCATCTAAAGTCACTGGAGGATCCACCATGAGCGCGTCTTTCAGCTTTCCATAGCGGCAGTTCCTTTTCAGAGCTTCTATAGCAAAATCAATAGTAACGCCCGGCGTTAAGGACATTTCCAAATCGAAGCGACTAAGAAACTCCTTTAAGGTTTCTTGAGGCCTTCGTTGTATGTCAAATAACGCGGCGGCGGATTTCCTGATTGGAATTGCCGTGCTAAATCTGCTCTGGAATTTAGATTCTAATTGCGAGAAATTATTAATGGATCCACCAGAGAGACCCTCAGACCAAAGACGCGCCACACCCGATAATGTCATAACAAATATTTGGCATAACGCCGCATCACTGTGGGTCAGAAACTGAACAAAATCCTTCACTTTATTAATGTGCGAGATGGGATCCTTGGTGCCATCATAAACATCAGTGGGAAGCTTCACGCGCCGGCTGACCCTGTGACGCCTTATACGACGGCTAAATGGGTGGCCCGATGTATCATCAAGAATTTCACGTGCCTGACGCAGAAGAGACACTTCGGCCTGACGCCCCCTATTTCATGGTTCTGCCGTGGGATGTCGTCTAGGAGATCGACTGCGGCTCCTATGCGAATGACTTCGATACCTTCGACTACTGGATCTTTCACTGTACTCGGGAGACAGACTTCTGTTGGCTCCTTCCCTCCGTCCCACCGGTTCCTAACCCCCACAAGTTGCCTGTCTCCTTGTAGGAGGAAACCTTGCGGCATTTGTGGTACGTAAGCCTCTACTCTTCCTTGAGTAAACTGCTCAACACTAATCTGTGGATTTCCCGCGGATAAAGACATCTGGAGGTTTTCTGGAAACAACGGTGATAAAGGTCGATCAGCGACAATAGATGGTGTAAACATGACGCGAGGAGGGAGACTAGATCCAGAAGCACCAGGCGTGACTCTTGCAGCCATTTCCGTCAAATATTCCAGCCGAGAATGAAGGGCCGCTATTTCCATTGCAAAAGGATGTTCACGATTAAGCACAGATCCCCCAGAAAGAGGAGTGGAGAAATCAGATTCCGCTATCTGAGATGACAAGATGTCCGTCTGCGAGGAGGCCAGTCCCCCAGCAATTCCAACCGAGAGGTCCAGAGATCCCGAAATAATTGGTTGTGTAGTCATAGAGAGATCAGCAGTAGCAAAGGGGAATAACTGTCTGCGGATTGAGAAAGAGATATTAGAGGATGATGATCGGATTGGCTCCGATCCCGTGATCATGACCGTTCCAATCTTCCGACTAGACGGAGCTTGGCTATTAAGGACGCTCACTTAATATACCAAAGCTCTCAATGAAAGCACCATTTGATAAGATTCTATGTTGATCTTGTAAGATTTGGAGTCGTGCCTGATCGGAACGGTGGCGGTCGGTGTCGGATGTACCTGCAAAGAGCCGGAGGGGGGGCTCCGGCGTAGACACTCCGATGCTTAAGTCAGTTCGGGTTTCAAAAATAACAGAGGTTCATCCTAGTGATCTTGATCTTACCTTCAGATTGGAAAAGTGGGGGTATTTATAGGCCTGTTCGGCGATACCTGGCGATAACAATCCAGGCGATGTCATATGGTGACGTCACAAGCGATACTGACAGATGACGTCATGAGCGATATCACACGGGCTGCCGGGAGCGATAAGCTCGTGGGTCCCTAGGATGGGATGGTGTCGTGCGTGTAGAGTCGCGTGAGTCCCCCCCTCCCGCTGATGTCAACCATCCTAGGAATCCTTCACTGATTCTCGAGCGATATGAAGATATCTTACGGGTCTTATGGGAAATCGTCCTGGTGGGAGCCGCAAGTGTGGTAGCACCGTTAGGGCTGTCTTGATTGTTATCACACGGTTTTTGTTGTTTTTATGTGTGTTTATAGGCGTGTGTGTTTTTTGTTTTGTTTGAGTGTCGGCAAAAATCTAGACTATACTTGAGGCCTTTTTCTTAATGTCTTAACCTTGATCTTTAGCATCCTTCACCTTGTGACCCCTTAACTTTTGAACAAGGCATTTCAATGGGTTAACATATTCAACACCAGTAAGGGTATGGGTCCTGGTACCCATTAAGCATCCATCTTGTAGATGATCATAAGGTCTAGCATTGCGTAACAGACTTGACAAATAGACAAGCTTCCACCAAAAATATTTAATATCCCTTTAAGGAAAACTGCTAAGTGGTTAATGGAGTTAGTTGCCTTGTGATGTGCTGAATCTGCTCTAATGTAGAGAACTACTTTTATGCCCAGTAATTGCATGCTCTAAAAAAAAATTATGAAATAAAATGTCTTGATATTTCTGCCTCACCAAGTGGAAATATTCAAGAAACTTTCAAGAGCAAAGAAAAAGAAAAAAAAGTGTATTTGTCTTGATATTTCTGCCTCACTAAGCGTTAATATTCAAGAAACTTGTAGCAATACTAGCACAGAAAATTTTCAGAACAAGGCAATTGAATGATGATATTGAGTAGTTGAATTAAGGGGAGAATACCCAAGTCGGTGGTTGTCTTGTCTTGTTAAGTCTGTTGTGGAATGTAAAGATGTTATGGTCATGTGAAATTCGGATGTTTGGGGTGTTCAATAGGCCATGTGCATAAGGGTTGGGATCCATTGAGAAGTATGCTCACTGTCATAGGTATGAAGGTGTAAAGGGATTGGCTAAGGGTATTCTGTCCTGGAAATTTACCATTGTGTGTTTCTTTTATTTTCCCAATTTTGAGTCTTTCTTTTATTTTCTTAGTTAAGAGTCCAGTATGCTTGGGGGCAAGCATTGTTAAAGTGTGGTGAGGTTTGATTGACCTTTATTTTCATGTATTTTTACCATCTTAAACTACCTTGTTTATGGTAAAAACAATCTCTTTCACGTTAATTTGCTATCTTTTGAAGGAAGTCTTGGGCAAGGGAAGAAAGGAAGGAAACATATGCCTTGAGTGACAGAGTAGCAATCTTGGTCGCAGGCTTGGCCAAGATTGCAGAGATAGAGGCGTGCTGATCATGGATTCAAAGAAGACGCATTTTTTATTGAGAAACCAGCTGGTTGTTGCGTCCACTAGAATGACTCTTGGATGTAATCCGATTTGAACAAAAACAATCTGTTTAGTATTTATTATTTTTATCTTATTTTTGAATTTGAACATGTGGAGATTTAGTGTTATCTCCTATCTTTTTAGAGTTTGGAATTTGAAAAAGAACGTGATTGATGGGGGCTCTAACCTAGTTAAAGGTTAGGGAAGGCTGTCAATTGGGGGATCTTCCTTCTTCCAACTTCTGTTTTGTAAACACTTGCTGCGAGAATTCTTGGGAATATCGCATTTTAATTCTATTTTTATGTTCTTCAATTATTTCTTTGCTTCTTTGATTATTATGTCTAGTAGCTAAACACCCAATTCTTGGTAAGGGTTGAGTGGGCGTATTTGTGATTCGTGAGACCGATCTGTTCTTATTATCCTCTTGTTCGTAATTGATTCAAGTTCTGTTTTAACAAACCGGTTCCCGTCTAGGCTAAGACTTGATCAATCTTAGGCAAGACGACGAATTTGTAGCCAGTCACGAAGGGGACGAGCGAAACCGGAGTGACACAAGTAGGCAGCTAGCCTCGCAGAGGTTAGTGGACTTGGATTGATATAGGCCTAACTAGACTGACAATCAAGGGCTCTGAGTTGGGAGCAGCTTGGCCTAGACTCTGTCTTTCCCTGCACCATTGAGAAAATGCATGTGCCTCAAGCCAGCGGCCAATTGGATAAACCCTTTAACCAGCAAGGTGTCCACTGGCTAGGATCACTAGGAAAGGGAGTTCCCGCCAAGTGATTTCAAGAGGAGGAAAGTAGGATTGGAAGGGAGTTCCTCCCAATCTATAGTAGAGTTATAAGAGAGAAGGAGAAAATCTAAAGGTCAATGATCAAATAACAAGGATTGTGCTCACGAATTCGCCCTTACCAGGAGTTTACCCCACATCAGTTCACAACCAATCCCAATCAGCAATCTTAGCTAAGATTCCTTTCTGCCTAAGATTGCTTTGTTACCTTTTTTTTGCTTTGTTTATTTTAATTGTAGAAACAAAACCCCTCAACTCCAGTGACGAGGAAGTCGAGTCGAAAGTACAATTTCCCGAAAGATCTCTGTGGACGATCCTCTTACCACGATCTACAAGTTCCTTGTGGACGAGTGATAAGTTGTATTCCTACCCCTAATTTCGTATATTTTATACAACTAAATTTGATGCCCTCGACACGCAATCAATGGGATCTTAGCATTTAGTGTCCCAAGCCCACAACAAGCTGCCTTAATCTCAGTAAAACCTGCAATTATAATTTATTTTTTGTAAAATTAAAATTCGAGATTGTTGCTACCGAATTTGGATTTTCATCATAACTTTTTTCGCATTTTTATCGTTTATCGCACTATCAGCTCGTCTAAGTCAAATTTCTATCAATTTTTGATATTTGGTTGTTTATTTTAATATGTTGCTCCATTCCGTGTCATTTTAGTTTTTTTCGTATTTTTTACTATCCTTTCGCTCGAACTTCTATTGGTCCTGAGCAAGATTCCTCGGACTATAGATCGAACGCTTTCTTTCTTTAATTGAAAATTATCTACTATTATATTCTTTCGCGTCATTTCGTTCAATTTACTTCGCTATAACATTTATTTTCCGTTCAAACTTTTATCGATTCCGGGCAAGTAAACTCGAACCTTAGACCAAACTTTTTCTTTATTTACTGTCTACTATTTATCTTGTCATATATTCTAGTATTTTTTGGTTCGGGTTTTTATTTATTTCAAAAGAGTTTGCTCGTACCGTTTGCTCGAACCAAATAATTGAACTGTGCAGGCCCTTCATCATCCACCGTTGATCTGTTGACTAAGCCAAGTCAACCAAGATCAACGACCAAGATAAATCAAGACCATGCATTATTTCTCCTTCGTGGTTCTTGGCGCAACCGACTCCAAAATATCCCTGCAAATCCCTCGTCGACGTTAAATCATCATCACAAACCTCCCTTCAAGAACGTTCCATCCATCCTTGGCCACACAAGCTCAAACTTGCTCCCTACTCAGCCATGGTCATCATCGAGCCTCATCATCGTACTTCAAGAAGCTTCGATTAATCCTTAGCCATACAAGCTCAAACCAACGCCAAATCCTCGCCTATAAATACCCCTCGACTATCAACCAAATAAGCGCACCAAAATTCACTCTCACTCCCCATTTTCTCACTCTCTCTAGTCACTACCATCAAAGTGAGTTTTCCTCCTTAGTCTTTTAAATTTTGTTTATGCTTTAAACTTGCTTCAATTGCTTTGTTTTAAATCTAATTTCATTTTTATTGCTTCAATTTAATTGCGTATTGTCTAAATTAATTAATTGATCAATTGTTAGTTAAATTGCAATTCTCATTTTTGCCAAATTTGGCTACTATTTTTGTTGAAATAAATTGCTGTGTTGCTTGGCTTGAGTTGTTGTTGTGTTTACTGAGTTGTTTGGGTCAATTTAGGGACGATTCTGGGGTCTGGTTCTTCCTTGGTCGCCGGCTATGGCGTCGGCGACACAAGGAAGAAGATGAACAGTAGGAAGAGGAGAGGTAAGGCGTGAAAGAAAGGTGATGAGTTTGGCTTTTTCCAAGCCCATATGTTTTAATTAATTTTTGGGCTTGGTTTTATTCCAAGCCCAACTGGTTTTTATTTTAAATCATGGGTCGGGCCAGTTCCCAGCCCATTAAGCTATTTTCGTAATCAATTGTTTATTTTCATGTTTATTTATCGTGTAATTGTTCGTATGCTCACGTGCAATAAATTGTTTTATTTTCTTGTTTATTTATCGTGCAATTGTTCGTATGCTCATATGCGATAAATTATTTTATTTTCATATTTTATTGTCGTGCAATTATTCGTATGCTTGTATGCGATAAATGGTTTTATTTTTCATGTTTAATTGTAGTGCAATTGTTCGTATGCTTGTATGCGATAAACGGTTTTATTTTCCATGTTTAATTATCGTACAATTGTTCGTATGCTCATATGCGATAAATTGTTTATTTTGTTTGCCATGTTTAAATATCGTATAAATTATTCGTATGCTTGTATGCGATAAGTTATTTTATTTGCCATGTTTAATTACCGTATAAATTATTCATATGCTCAAATGCGATAAATTATTTTATTTTCATGTTTAATTATCATTCAAATTATTCGTATGCTCGTATGTGATAAATAATTTGTTTGTTTATTTGCCATGTTTATTTACTTATTTATTATTTATTATCATTCGAACTATCGCTAATTGATTACACTCTATTTCATCACGTTTCCACTGTCTAATTACATGTTATTTGGGCACTAAAGCTTTTGATTTTCTATGAATTTCTCATGTTTTTGCAGTCCTAGCTTGGAGGCTGATTATTGGAGGAAAGTGATCTGCGAAGCATTGAAGCTGATTTTCGAAGCATCTTGGCCTGGAGCTTGGCCAAGATCCATTCACGAAGGACTATCATGAGCAGACAACATTGGCGAACCCTTGGGCCGCATTTCCTTTGGGTTTTGCGACCTGGCAATCACAACTTTCCAGCGAGATCAGAGGGATCAGGACGACATTAAATTAGAATCCTAGATAGAATCTCCCTCTTTAAAACATTATCATCTTTTCCAATTTCAAAAACATGTTAATTATCTTTAGATTTTGAGTAGATTGCGTTAGGAGAGGATAAGGGAGTTCAGCTTACATATAGTTGATTTTGGTTCTCGGTTACTCTCGCTCTCTCTTCCTTGACCATTGAAACAATTTTCTCTGCTCCGTAATTCTAAATTGAGAATTCACGGATTTATTTTCTTTATGCAATCAAAGCATTTTTATTTTCCATCTATGAGTAATAGTATGTCTAGCTAAATACCGATTCTTGGTAAGGGTTGATGAGCTTCATTCTTATGCATTCGTGAGATCAAACTATCCTTCATCGTATTCACTTATTTCTTAAGCTTAATAAAATCACTAACTTTCTAGAGATAGGATCTGATCATTCCTGGACCCTAGTAGAGAAGAGTTGTAGTCAGCCTTGAAGGAGCGGGAGCACCCGTCGGATAGGTAAAGTAGGCAACTAGTCTCGCGCCAGACTAGAAGAAATAAGTGATCTAGTCCAAGACCAGATTGATAACCTAGGGTCTCCACAGGGAGACAACTTGGGCTAGGTACTGTCTTCCCCTACACCATTGAGGAAGCGAACAACCATTCAAGACAACAGCCAAACGGATAAACCCTTTAACCAGCAAAGTGTCCTTTGGCTAGGATTACCAGGAAAGGGAGCACCCGCCGGGTAATTTGCAGAGGAGGGAAGTAGGAGTGAACAAGAGCACCTCCACTCTATAGCAGTACTATGGATACAGAGACAAACATCCTTGAATCAGTGATCGAATCATAAGAACTGAAGCTCTCATATCGCCCTTACCTGGAATTCTCTTTTATCTGATTTTCAATCTTGATCCCCTATCTTGGCCAAGCCTTTGACCAAGACTACTTTGAACTATTTTATTTCTTTTGTTTTTGTCCTTATTTTCAGATTCACCCAACCAAACTCAGTGACGAGGAAGTCAATCAAGAACTACAATTCCCTAGAAGTCTCTGTGGACGATCCTCTTACCACCATCTACAAGTTCCTTGTGGACAAGTGATAAGTTGTATTTCTACCCCTTTTTCATATCTATTATACACTTATATTTGACGAGCTCGACACGCGATCACTAATATCGGCCTTGTAGGGTAAAAATCAAATCTTCGCTCGCAAGTAAACTTTCTTTATCCCTTTTATTTATTCAACACTTTCCGTACATATATACATGATAAAATATGATTCGATTATACCCGGGGTAGGAAGAATCTTGGCGATATTCACCTCTGAGGGGGTGGTCCTCGCCGCCGCTACACCTGCAAGGCGCCGGAGGGGGTCCCCGGCGCAGGTACTCCGACGATCAAGTCAGTATAAGTAGCGAAATATAAGGGGTATGTAGGAGCAGTAGTGAGAGAGAGTAGAGAGAGAGAGTCCTCCTCCTTTTCTACCTAGGAGGGGGTATTTATAGGATATTTGGTCGGAAGGCGTCATCTTTAATAGGTGCCGCTTGGGGCCATGGGGTAACGCCGAGTAGATGCCGCTTGAGTGCTGTCTTGGGATGTCAATACTTATGGCGTACCGGGTGTGGGAATAAGCGCCATATCATGTTGGATGGGGCCCCCCCCGCTGACGTCGACCACCCCCCGGTAGCAGGACTAGCAAGAGGCCAGGCGGGCCCTACAGTAGCTGAAGATGACGCACCCCCTGCCCGGACTAAAATGCCCTGGGGGTATATCAATTGTTATCAATACATGTTCGTATGCATGATTATTTAGAATCGTTAGAATTAAAATCAATCAATCTCGCATGAATAACTTGTTGAAAACACTCGCTTTAAATGTCATGATTAATTACTTTTATTTCCATGTGTATTAATACATGCATTTTGGTGGCTTCTATCCCACACCTCGGTTTATTTTCCACATTCATTAAATCAGTACTTTGTTAGTTATGCATGATAGATCGCTTAGTAATTAATTTAATCATGCATGGCCCGATGATAACAAAAAGGGCGCCCGCTTTAGTGAAAACGGGAACAATCCCGTTAAATAGAAAAACTAGTTACAACCAGTCCCGATCAGTCCCGACCCAACGAAATACTAAAGCGGCAATTCCTCTGAGGCCAATTACGTGTTTTTAAATGTTTTATTTAAACACCTCTCTTTTTACCGGTAACCTTTTTAGGATAAGACTCGGGTGCCTAACACCTTCTCGAGTCCATAATACGACCCCGAACCATCGATCTCGGGTTTAGACCCTTTTTGCCTTAGCTTTTTTATTGTTATGCCATGACTTTAGGTTTCCCTAAACCTAGAAATAAATAGGGTGGCGACTTCATTGCATTATGCGAGGCATCCGTCCCAAACCTGTTCGCGTAAAATCTAAAATGGGTGCGACAGAGATCTTTCTAATACTTTATCACTAACTACATATCAATCGGCTTAAATTTATGACGATATAAAGTTATTATTATACGTACCATAGTTAGATGGTTTTTGAAGGATGCCATCGAAAACGGCATAGGTATCAAAGTAGCATAACGACATGTCGTTGAGCTCAGATTTCAGTTGCTGGAGCATTGACTTTAGGGCTTGATTGTACAAGATAGCCATGGCATTGCTTCCTTCGTCGCATTCTAGCGTACTCTTGTACGTATAAATGAGCCCTAGATGATGGGGTGCAACCCGTGGCCCCAACTCCCGCAAATGAAAATTTACGGGCACCAAAGTTGTACATCCTCTGTCCTATGATTTGAATTTGAGATCTTGATTAGATAAATTAAAAATGCAAATTAGTAGTCTATATTTTCTACCCATTTGATCTGTTCATAATATTAAATATTCCATTTATCTCGAAAAAGATTACCTCTCTATGTTTACATGAGGAAAAATATAAATACTATATTAATTTCAACAACTTTTACCTTTCAAATAACACCTCTATTTAATTTCCAATAAATAAATAAATATATATCCTCTGTTCTTTAAAAGTTTCAGACTCAAATCACTTTATAAAAATATGATTTTTGTAAAATTATATAATTTTTGTAAAATTATATAATTTTATATTATTTAGTTAGTTAGAAAATGTATTATAGAAAATACAATCATAAAAAAACATTAAAAAAAGGAGTAAATTCTAAGAAAAAAACGATTCAGTGTATTGACTTATTATGATGGTATTGGTACCCAATATACCAATTTAACTTAAATATAAATATAAATTAGGGCACACATTGACATTGTATTTTAATTACTCTGTTCAATTCAATTTTTCTTTTTTTCTTTTTAACCCATCATTACCCTTCGTTTACGAGAAGGTTAAGGGTCTGTTTGGCGTTCCGGTTCTGGTCCGAAAAGTGCTGTGAGCAAAAGTGCTGTGGGAAAAGTACTTTTGCGCAAAGCAGTGTGCTGTTTGGTAAACATTTCTGAAAAGTGTTGTGGGAAACGAGAAGTTGTTTTTGGTGTTTGGTAAACACTGCTTTTGGAACTATGGTTTGAGTGTAAAATGACTATAAAGGGCATAAATCATTTTTAATATTATTTATTTACATTATTTATTTTTTAAGCAAGTATATAGGTTAATTTAATTTATCCATTTATTTATATAATGAAAGTAATATTTTAAGATGTCATTTTTATCATTGGTCAATATTTATTCTACTTATTTGAACATTATTAACATTGCTCAATGTTTTCTTTAAATTTTATTGATGTATTCTAATATTTTTGAAGTAATATTGAAAACCTCCATCATTTTATTGATGTATTTTAATATTTTTAAAGTAATATTTAAAATCAAGACATAATATAAGTTTTCGTGTCATAAAAATATGATTAAAATATTCCTTCGGCCAACAAGTTTTATCATAGCTGTACTAATTTATTTTTTTATAAGATTAAATATAATTAATAAGAGGAATACATAAATACATAGTTGATCTTTGTACATTATAGAATTTAATCAAAGTATAGTTACAAATTGATCTCTTAGAACAATTATCTACTCACAAAACCATTTATCAAATGCTACAAAATCGTAGTGCTACTGCTTGCTCAATGCTCATCATAGTTTATTCCCGTTAATGCAAATCATGCGTGCCTTATCCTATTTTCTCACATGTTAAGTAACATCTGAAAAAGGAAAGGGAGGCTAGTGCTGCGCAACACCCACTTGTTCCATACACAAATCCTCTGCATGTTAATTAATGGTCGTAATCAATTACCAATACTACTTACCATCAATCCACATACGATACCCCAGATTTTATTCTTCTGTGCAGAACAGAAGTCAATAACTTGTTGAGAATAGTAATAGAATCCCAGAAATCCTTATCTTAAAACATCAAAGCATGACATCTCAAAATTTCAAATCCATCTTCAACTGCGGTTATTCTAAATTCCATGCCCAAACCTGTATCTTCCCATCATATGGAAAGTTAAGCTGCTAAACTGAAAACAGCATAATATGAGATCCCAAGAAGATGAAAAGAGAAATTCATTCTTTGATTCTTTTCCCAGGCTACCATTTTACACTTTCTTTTTACAATGTTATCAAAGATACTGTGGCTAAACTGAAAACAGACATTGGAATGAACAAGGATCGACACAAGAGCTGCAACCCTTGCTCTATACAGAACTTACAGAAAAAACTCAATGATATGGGAATCACAACAGGAAGCAGAAGCAAAACAAACAAGATGGCAGTAAAAATTGTTATGACTTTGTGATTCAAATCAACTAGATCTTCAAGAAGCATGACTCCCATCAAGTAAGAAGCCAATAAAATGCATACACTGTATACAAATGAGAAACTTGTGCCATCAGATGGTTGAATTTGTCTATGACCTCCAACAGGTCTGATAATGAACATTAGAGCAATGACTACCATTGCCGATCATAAAAATGAGAGATGCATGGTCGGGGGAATGGATCAACGCGTATACTTGACTCAAAATTGCTCCACTTAAGCCAGCAAAGCCTTTCAGTATTCCTACGATAGGACCCCTGCTCTTGGGAAAGTTTTGCACACATGAAACAAGAGCAGCTGTATTGTAGTAGGTCTCGCCATTGGTCCCTACAAATATAAGAATGCACATCTGCACAATTGAAAAGGTCCCCATAAATTCCTTGCACAAACAGGAAAGAAGAAAGATCCTTGCTAGTTCTTAACTGCATATATGAGTAAAGAAAGTAAAAATTGTTGACTTTTCATTATATTAAAGAAAGAAAAAATATCATCTCAAATCCATGTAAAAACAGAAGTGCCAGAAACTAATGGTTTTCTTGATGCGAAATTCTAGTCGGTTCACCGGAACTTAAAACATTCATATAGCAGCAAACATGGACAGGTAACTATCACTTCAATAACATTTTCCCAATTCACTTCCAATCTCCGTGCTACGCATATGCTTAATCGGAACACGTCAAAGTTTCACAGCAATTTGGTGGAACCCAGGAACAAAACAATCCATGTAGAAAGAATGAAGGGTGAAGTTGACTACTAAGCATTAGAAAACAAAAGGTCAGATCAACTTAAGCCAAAGAAACAGAAACCACAATCTAAACTGCAAAACTCGCATCTAGTTTCATGCCTTCACAATGACAATCATTTCAGGTTAATCTGATGTCCCAGTCCACCATAAGTGGAGATCAAACAATGAAAACTACAAGAATCTAAGTTTGAAGGCAAAAGGAAAGGAGTAAAGTCAAAATCAACAGCAGGGTAATACTATTCCAGCAAAAAAAAAGTCAGCAAATCAAACCAATTGGACAACCAAATCCATCCCACATGACAAAACAACATTAAGAGACTGAAAGATTCAGAAATACTCACAACCCACAAAGGCAAAGGAGGAGCTCTACCAGTGACCACAAGCCAAACCCAGCCATACCCAATAAGATTCTGCAAAGCACCAACCAGCAAAGCACCCCACAAAGGCAAGAATTCAGACAAGGTCCCAGCCAAAAACCCCACACTATCTCCAAGATCCTTAGCCACACCCAAGCTAGCAATCTGCCTCTGATTATAACCCAATGAGCTCTTTATCACAGGGGATATACTCCCAAAAACATACCCAACTCCTGCACATGATTGTATCCACATTGCAGCCACAAACACCAGCCATCTATTATTGATAAAGGAAGAGAATTTTTCCTGCAAACGACCCATGAAGCAAAAAAGTCTACCTTCTTCCAGAAACCAGCGCCATGTATTTTCCAGTTCCGTAACTTGATCTACCTCCACAAAAATTCACGGAAAATTTCGATCATCAACTGCAATTACTAGTAATTCCTCTGTAACAAGCCAGAAAAAAACAAAAAACAACCGCAAGATCCCGCAAATAACTCGATCAAACTCCACTTTATCAGCAACCAAACACAATTCTCACCAAAATACACAGATCTGAACCGAAACAGGAGCGGAAACACGAGATGAGGTTCATTACCTTGAAGCGATGGAGCGAAGCAAAAGCTCTCGATCTTTCCTTTTTGGCAGATTTTAGCGTCGTCTTCAAAAAACTAGAGGAGCTGTAGTAGCTACACACCTGAAATGAAAAGGTTGAAGCGCGTGAAAGGGATAATTTATATAGGTCGGGCGGAGCCGAGGCTGAGTTCGGAAAGGATCTGAACCAGCCCACTGATTGGGTTCGGTGATTCCTACTTGGGTGAGAGGGTTTGTTAGGTGTGGAGAGCGGAGCGAGAGAGAGGAGAGCGAGAGCGGAGCGAAGAGAGAGAGGAGAGGAAAGAATCAACGTTTTATTTTTTAATTTATACCTGGTTTATTTGTAATTAAGAAGAAAACTAGGGGATATTTTTGTCAAAAATGATTGAAGCCCAGCTTCCCATGTTGCTCAGGAAGTGCTTCCAATGGCTGCTCCCAATCCCACCAGTGGCCATTCAGTGCAAAATTCATGAGGCAACCGGTAGAGCTTTTGGAAAAGCTCTATGGAAAGGTGTTTACCAAACACTTTTTCCAGCTTTGAGGTTGGGCAAAGCACTTTTCCCCACCAAACCTCAACCCCAAACACTACCTAAGTCTTTTCACATAAATCTAACCAAAAGAATTCAAAGGAACTAGAAAGAGCCAGAAAGAGCTCTTTTTCTGTGTTCTGCTTACACAAACCCAAAAGAAAAACTAAACCCTAGTGAGCAAAACAGCGTAGCAGAGCGTCGCATACCGTCCCTCTTCCCAGTTCACACTCCAAATCTTGTAAACAACAATGTCATCTATGATGGTAAGTGAAGTAACAAACTTTCTAACTTTTCATCATCGTCTTCCTCCTTCTCCATCACTCACTCACTCACTCACTCACTCACTGTTGAACTGGAAAAATGTATTTTGCAGCAACCCCAGATCATCCTTTTGAAGGAAGGCACTGACACTTCTCAAGGTAAAGCCCAGTTGATTAGCAACATCAACGCCTGCACCGGCGTCTCCGATGTTGTCAGGACCACCCTCGGCCCCCGTGGTATGGACAAGCTCATCCACGATCAGAATGGGAACGTCACCATTTCTAACGACGGTGCCACCATCATGAAGCTCCTTGACATTGTCCACCCTGCCGCCAAGATCCTCTGCGACATAGCCAAGTCCCAGGACTCTGAGGTCTTACTTCCTTTTCCTCTTTAACTTCCTTAAATGACAGTGAAATTTGGTTCTATTTGTTTATTCATACTTGAGTACGTTTGCACAGGTTGGTGATGGCACGACAACTGTGGTGTTACTGGCTAGTGAGTTTTTGAAAGAGGCTAAGCCTTTCATAGAGGAAGGGGTTCACTCCCAAAATCTAATTCGCAGTTACAGAACTGCTAGTAATTTGGCCATTGAGAAGGTGAAAGAGCTGGCTGTTAGTATTGAAGGGAAAAGCTTGGAGGAAAAGAAAACCTTGCTCGCTAAATGTGCTGCCACTACTCTCTCTTCCAAACTTATTGGTGGCGAGAAGGACTTCTTTGCTTCAATGGTTGTTGATTCTGTCATTGCCATTGGTGATGAAGATAGGCTTAATATGATTGGAATCAAGAAGGTACAAGTTATGATGGTTACCCTCTTGTTGTTGTTGTCTTAGTATTCAGCTTTCTGATTGTATTATCCTTCCTTAGGTCCCAGGTGGAACTATGAGAGATTCCTTTCTAGTAAATGGTGTTGCCTTTAAAAAGACTTTCTCATATGCGGGATTTGAACAACAACCGAAGATGTTTTTAAATCCCAGGTTACTCTTGCTCAACATTGAGTTGGAACTCAAATCTGAGAAAGAAAATGCAGAGATCCGGTGGGTTTCTCCATCTGTTGAACTGGATCTAGTATAATGCCCATGCTTTCCTTTCATGTATATTTCATTTTGACAAGTTTTCCACTGAACTCTCTGCATCTTTTTTTCCCACATGGACCAGGCTGTCAGATCCATCTCAATATCAGTCAATTGTTGATGCAGAATGGAATATCATTTATGACAAGTTGGATAAATGTGTCCAGAGTGGAGCCAAAGTTATTCTTTCACGCCTGGCTATTGGTGATCTTGCAACACAGGTCAGCTTACTTTGTTTTCAAATTGCATCTGTTTTTCTTTTTAATTGAAATCTATGTGCGAAATAGCTTAGCATGAACATTTACGTTTTAATCAGTATGCTCACAATCTTAAATTTCTTTGATGCCACTTGCTATGTAGCTGTACAAACATTTTGTTGTAGTATTATATTGGACTCTGGGAACACATTAAACTATTTAAAGTTGTGGAATGTATAACCATATCATATCAATGCTGCCTATTTGAACACTTGTAGCAATGATGCAAATTTCCCGGTATAATTTTCTTGTAAAAAAATTTCAGTTCTTGATTGTGTATTTTATTCTGTGTTGTATAGTCTCTGTCACATGTTAGTCATATATATATATTGTAGAATGATGCAACATATATTACCATACCGATATCTGATTGCTCACGCAGAATTTATTGCAACAGTATTTTGCAGATAGAGATATTTTCTGTGCTGGTCGTGTAGCTGAAGAAGACCTGCAGAGGGTTGCTGCTGCTACTGGTGGGACTGTGCAGACCACAGTCAACAACATTATTGATGAGGTATGATATATATTTCATTTAGAAAAGCAAAGCTATATTTTTTAATTTGGTTGCACTATTGTAACATTTCTTTTAAACATCCCTTTTCATTCAAAATGGTGATGTTCTTTGGCCTAAAGGTGCTCGGGACTTGTGAGACTTTTGAGGAAAAACAAGTTGGAAATGAGAGATTTAATATATTCAGTGGATGCCCTTCTGGAAGGACAGCCACCATTGTCCTTCGTGGTGGAGCTGATCAGGTATGTTAGTTATTCGGATGATTTAATTCTACAAATTTGAAGGTGTATTCGTTGACAATCTCATGATTTATTTCAGTTCATTGAGGAGGCTGAACGAAGTTTACATGATGCTATCATGATAGTTAGAAGAGCTCTCAAGAACTCAACTATAGTTGCCGGTGGTGGTGCTATAGATGTATGTGCTTATTAATAGTTGATTCTATCCTGTGTTTTGAGGACAGTTCAGGCATTTAGGTAACTCCTGTTTTTGGTGGCAGATGGAAATAAGTCGCTACTTGAGGCAGCACGCTCGTACCATTGCTGGGAAGTCTCAACTGTTTATTAACTCCTATGCTAAAGCTCTTGAGGTAACTGTCTAGCATATTTGAGTGCTCACTGTTATGTTCCAGGAATGCTTTTCCTGTTGTGTTGAAAAGTTTAAAGGCAATTGCTTTTGTCTGGTTTATGTTGTTTCTGGTGATGTGAATTTTTTAGAGTTTATTTGAAATCCATGTCAATTAGAATGACACGTTTCACTGCTGGGGAATTTACATGTAGTTTCTAGTTGGTAGAAAGAGGCATGCTGATGTTTTTTCAGATTATTAATCATTGTTTTCTGCTGTTGTTTTGGGGTAATAAACTGCCCAGTGCTAAAAATTAAACATTTCATAGTCATGTTATGTATTTGTTTTACTAAGTAGTGATGTGATTGAACTCATTTTAAGCGAGATTATACAGGGCATCAATGAGCCATAATCATCTCCTCAAGATTCATTATGCCATAAATTTGAAAGATTCTTGAGAATAGTTTGATAGATTTGTGTTTTACTCTTTAAAATGTGTAATCAGGCTTGATTTGAAGATGTGCCCTTTCATAAGCATTTTTCGCCTTAATGGTATAATTGCTTATTGTTTAAATGACCTTTTCGTCATTCATATTGCAGATTATCCCTCGCCAACTCTGTGATAACGCTGGGTTTGATGCAACTGACGTGCTGAACAAATTAAGACAAAAGCATGCACTTCCATCAGGTGGGTCTTCCTTTTTATTCTTTTAAGATCATTTATTTACTGCCTGTCTTTGAGCTGGGGGGGAGTGGAGGTGGTAGGTGACTGGGTGTTGCGGGAATGGAAAGGCTAGAAGTTGAGAGGGGTGAGTGGAGGTTGGGAGGGAGCATTTCCCTTTAAATTTGGTTTTGGTTGAATGAACTTAAAATACTCTTTATCAATATAACTTTAAAGGGGCATATTCAACGTGCTTATGGTGGTGCTGTTAAGCATATCAGTTTTCTTGTTTAATCTGAATTAATTTGAGTTGGCATTTCTTATACAGGCGAGGGTTCAGCTTATGGAGTAGATATCAACACTGGTGGAATTGCAGATTCCTTTGCTAATTTTGTATGGGAGCCTGCTGTTGTGAAGGTATACTTCTGTAATACATAGTAATAATGGCACCATTACTTAAATGGTGGTTCTGGTTTTACATGTTGATGCTGATGGTAATTGAAATCATTGCTGCAGATCAATGCCATAAATGCTGCTACAGAGGCCACTTGTCTTATTTTAAGTGTGGACGAGACAGTGAAGAACCCTAAGGTATATTGAACAGTGTTTTTATGGTAGTGAAATTTTGTTCCGACGCAGCTTCTTCATGCACCTTGCACTCTTTGGAGTTCTCCTGTTGTTTGGTACTTCATACTATTTGTTTAGTAGTTCTAGACTCTTAGTGGTCGATGAGTCTGTGATGGACTGTAGACTAGAGATATCAAAGTTAACTTGAGAAATAGAATGAAAATGAAGGGCTAAGAAAGCAAAAAAGATGAAAACTTCATGATGACCATCTTTTTTTGGCCCTTCATCAAAGATCTCTTGGTTACCTAAAGGACTAGCTCTTTTTTGAAGTTTGTTTTGAGAAGCTAAATAAAGTGCAAAACTGATTTGAGTCATTGGCATAACTAATTGAATAGCCAGTTGCATTGATCAATACTTAAAACCATCTGGCTTTAATCAGGCTAAGAATTTTGCCATGCAGTGTCTGGTGATGGATCACGATTATGCTTCTTCCATTAATTCCAATTCCCATTTAGCAACTAGCAACTAGCAAAATGTAATAGTCAATGAAAGCAAAAAGGATCCATTAGCCAAATTAAAAAGTTAAGTCAGGTGTCTGTACCCTAGCCAGTTTTATTAGCTAAGTTTTGTTCCTTGGTAATTTGAACATATAATGCACAAATAAGTTGGAATACAATATTTCATTCCATCTTGCTCCTTGGAGCATTTGTTGTTCACAATGACCTCTGCACCATGCTTCTTGAGGTACCATTTCATTGTGAAATGTCATAGTCAGTTGAAGTGTTTGGTCCGCTTGTGCATGCCTTTTTCAGTTGGATTCACAAGTTAGATTATGTTCACATCTTTGATAAATTCATTTCTGGATTTTTGAGTTCTTACTGTTGTGGTGTAGTCTGAAAGTGCCCAAGGAGAAGCAGCTGCTAGTGCTATGGGTGGAAGAGGGCGTGGAGGAGGTGCTTCCCGCGGTCGTGGACGTGGGATGAGAAGACGATGAACTTAACATACTGGTCTGGTTTGTAACTTTATGGATGAGTTAGTGGGTGGATGATTAGTTAGTTACACTGTTAAAGTTGTTGAAGCAATTTTTGTCTTCCCCCATAACGATTAATGTGGTTTCCAGCTTCTGCTATTTTTTTGAATCCATTGTGTTCAATCCACCTGTCTTGATTTTTGAAGTTTAGTAGTGGCCTTGAAATTTTGACGGTTAAAAGACCTGGCTTCTCATCCATATGGTAGCTTTTATAGGTATGGTGCAAGGTTTATGTTTTTACCATATTTCCAATCCATTTGGCTTTGTGATTTAGATCCATTTGAAGAACTGTCCTGAAGTGCAGCAATTTGACTGGTTGAATCTGTTACGAAGTTCTAAGTTGGCATGCTTTATAACTAATCTAAATTTACGAATCCATCCCATAATGTTCATCGAATTTCAAATTTAAATGCTTTAACTTAGCAAGATTCATTCATTAACAAAACTTTGGATCACGCCTTTTTTAATTAGCTGGAAATTTTCTTCTATGCAAATGTGGTCACATCTTATGTTTCTTAGGTACCTATAACGAGCTAATGTCATCTCTAACCTGATTGTACACCTCATATACCACCTACTGATACTTGCAAATCTATAACATGCAAAAATGTAATGCAAAGTAAAGCAACAACTGAAAAGTTAGGATAGATTAGTGATCAGTATAACCGATATCTATCCAAGAAAATATAGACCTCCTCGGCCTTCAATAAGAATGAGAAGTGACCGGTTTCAGAGAAAGGTTTTTGTTATCGAACGACACAAGGAGGGAAAATTGAATTGAAAGAAGCCCCACTTGGACTTAAAACTGGGACTGCATTTGGGGGGTGTATCCAAGAGCATCCAGGTGAGCAGCCACGGCCTTGTTCATTGGTGGAGGACCACATCTCAATATCTGTACAAAGAAGAAGGGTAGTTATATTGGTCAGCTTTAGAAGTGAGACAAATTTGTGGCTTCTATTGAAATTTACCTGAATGTCCGATCCCGGTGGAGGGCAGTGGGTTTGTATCATTTCCTTGGACACGAATCCGATACCACCGTCCCATCCTTCAGGTGGCTGGCAATAGAAGTTCTGAGGATTTTTCTACTGTATATCCATGTTACAGATATGCAAAGCTTCCAATATGGAATAGATAGAAAGATATATGCAAAAACATGCAAAGAAAACCTAACTGAACCAACATGTTCGATGAAAGGAAAACAGTTGTTACATGCAAATCATATTTTTCTCCAAGTTAAATAAATAACAAAGGAAAGCTCTGCATTAAGAACCTGAGGAAGATAGATCACAGAAGCGATGGCAACTTAAAATATGGAACAGAAAGAAGGCAGAGAGTCCCGTTCTTTTATCGAACCAAAATATACCCGTTCAAAAGGCATTGAAGTCAATAATACCTGATTCAAGACATAGTAGACACTGAAGCGGCTTGGAAAATTGTTTGCAAGATGATCGAGTTCTTCCTGCAAATAAACGACCAATACAATCCAAAAGTTGAGCTTTTCACAATTTTTCTCTATGCGTTCAGCGGCTATCCCCATTGCTGGAAATCCAACAACGATTTAAGTAAAAAACTTCAATCTCATAAAAGATTAGCCAACATAATGCATATCACCTACTTTTGTTAAACTTCATATTAGCCAAACTCAAGTCAAGGGTTCAGAATTTTTACTATGCATCTACGGAAAAAAATTCATGGAAACTTTAGATAATCCATTAATTGCTTGACCAGTATGATCCTCCCTACTCCTTATCATTAGTCCTAGTTTCACACTTATTGTTCTTGAATTTCACTAGATGACATCCTTTTCACTTCCTATTTCCTAATACTAACAAGTTCCCTTGTTTTCTCACTTTGCATATTATCCTTTACAAGCTTCTCAGGTGGCTATTTTTATGCACATAGGATAGGAGCCATGAGGAGTGGGTTTTGTCATGTTTTAGATAAAACGTATAGTTACATCTGACAAACTTAAAGTTCATAATCATTTTTTCCTGAAATGATGTGCCCGTGAGAAGCTTACCTTCAAAAGAATGTCATCATAAGTGACGTTGGCATAAATAAGGTGTATGTTGGTTTTGTCTTCCGGATTTTCCAATATAGCTCTTGCATTGCAACCTAAGAAACCAACAGGGCAAAGAAAGCAAAGTCACTACAGCTAAAACAATAAACCGTACACCTGGATCATGGAAGTGCCAAATCATATAGACATACTTGGAACATTGGAGTAACTCCGGTGCCTCCAGCAATCACCCCGAAAGCCCTAACTTGGTTAGGTTGATACTTGAAGCGCCCCTAGAAGCAAAATGAAGGTGCATTTATTGCATGAGTTCTAAAAGGAAACTGGAAAGCGTTGTTTTTGCTGAGAAAATCCAAACCATTAAAAAATTGGCCAACAAAAGTGAATCCTAATTGGATAAACAGCAAATTGCAACTCCTCATATTCCCATATAGTCCTATGATACTACCAAAGGAAAGTCACCATGTAGGAAAAATGCAAGTTTAGAGCAACAGATCCAGGAATTGGTTGGTATGCTACGTGCAGAGTTCAAGGATTTGGCGAACTTGTCTGCAAAGTTGAACATGAAAAGAAGAATATAGCCAAGCAATTTAAAGATCACGAGATTTTCTATGGAATAAGTGGCAAGGAGAAAAATAGATTTCAGATATGAGGGAAAAAATAGACATTGGGGATTATGAGAATTATACTAAAATATTCAGTCCAGTTACTACAGAATTGCCCTTTCTAGATTTATTTTTCCAAATTGAAGTATTTATTGAGAATTGAAAATTTCAATGTTGATTTCCTGTTGTACATGTCTGACAGATCCCTGGTGCATAACTTTTGTTTATTCAAATTAAGTTCTGTTGAATTAATTTGGAAGTAGTGTTTCTTTTCCAAAGACAAAATAGTGTTTCTTTAAAAAAAGGAAAAAAATCCCCAAACATCAAAGAACAACTCAACAACAGAGCAGGGAAGGGAATAAGTTAAATCGGGTCATTTGCAGATTCTAGCAGACTTAAACCTAAGAGAACACCACCATCAACATGATGAAGCTGATTCTTGTATAGTTTTTCTAATAATAAGTGCAAGTTAAATGATTTTGTAGAAGAAGTCGGCTGGAACTGATACATCATTTCTGCATCCAACATTGTACAATGCATTGCAGAACTAAATGCCTTTAAGAAAGCTTGATTGGTTCTCCACATAGTTGCTTCAACTCGCTCTCGAAAACTTCTAACAAATGTGCTTTCGTCCGTCTATAAATCCAAGATTGAGCATTCTGATCCCAATCAAATCTAGAAGGACCACTGCATGACAACCATGACGGTTCAGCAAAAAAAGAGACTAGAAATTCATGAATAGATTGGAACCATGAACAGAAAAAATATAGAATGAAAAATGCAAATGTCCGTGTTAGCACATAAGCATTTTAGACCAACCATAATACAGGCAAGATTTTATCTGATTCCCTAGTTTCATGAATAAGTTGGGAAGAAAAATTACATGCCTATAATAAGGATAAGAAGTTCTTTTGATCATCTTGACTGTGACATCATGTAACAATCTTCTCTTAGGTTACTTAGCTGACATAATGAGACCTCTCCTCTCCTTAAAAACGCAAAGCATTATGTGGCTAAATCCGCAAAACGAAAGCAAACAAACATACCTACAGCATAGACTGCTAAATTATAGTTCAAGTATATTTGATATAAATGCTTTAATTTTCAAGGCGTGTTTTCCAAGGAGTAGCAAAGGTGGTTGCTAGAGGTGAGAAATAACTTCCACTAGAGGAATTGGGAGGCAGAAGCATGAACATAGAACAGGATATGCAAGTCAAGCAACTAGATCCAACATAGACATACTCAAACACGGTGGTTTTTCCAGCAAGTACAGCTTGAGAGCGATAGCCTAATGATCTAACCTATATCCATTATCTTGCCAGTAATGTACAGCTTATTCACTTTAACCACTAGTTATTACCCTTTTATCATCAACCACCCAACACTCAATGGACTCTCTATCCAAAGTTTAGCAGCTTTAACAAAAAATGAGAAGCATCAACATGGCCATCCATACCTCACTGGGGAAGACAACCAAAGTTGCCGATTGGGCGTCTGTTTATTCAAGACATACGTGCCTAAATCACCGAGCTTTAGCGTCAAAACCTCATTCTACTAAGTCCAAACAGGAAAGGAAAAAAGATGATTAGAAGGAACCTAATAAACTCTATCTTTCAACATTAGAAAACTTAAAAAATCAAATGAATATTCTCACCCCATAGTCAATGTCAAACCCATCAATCTGCACCTCACCATCATACTCCTGTCAAACACCAAATACCCATAAAGTAAAAGCATAAAAAGAGCTTAAAGATGCGGTCTTTATTATTGGAATCAACAGTAAGCATTAAAAATCGAAAATTGGAGCACCTCTAATTTCTCTTGAAGATCATGGATGGTGGAATCAGCTAGTGAGTGAAACTCATCTTCCGATAGAAGTGAACTGTAATCCAGACAAATGAATTATTGCTAAAATCAGATTACATCGCCTATTTATAAATAGAAACATCACAATTAAGCAAATAACGAGAAGAAACAAAGAAATTTCATGTTTTTGTCTAAGAACGCACCGGTAATCGGTAGGGGCGGGACCTTGAGAGTCGACGGTGGCGGAAGCATTGAAACTCAAATAGCGAGAGGAAAAGAAGGTTCTACAAGGAAGAATGGGAGTGCTGGAATGGGAAGGGAGATATCTGGAAGTTTCTACTAGAGAAAGTGACCTAAGAGGTGTTGATGGAGATGAAGAAGAGGAAGGGGAGTGAGGTCTCAAAAGCGACGAGAGCCTCCTTAAGGATTGCAGCTTCTGTAGCTTAGACGCCATGAGCAGATTCACTCGTTCGCTGTGCTGTTTGAGCAACCGCTCCTGACTACAAGTTTCGGCAAGTGAAAGAAATGGGGAAACTACAGATACGTCCTTTAGAAATCCTTCAACTACTAATCTAGTCTGTTAACTGTTTTATATTACTATTTGGTCCTAAACGTTTTCTTTGTTCTTCATTTTGATCTTGTTGTCTAGGGATTTTTAATGTTAAGTCTTATGTATAAATGATAGTAAGATCGATTTTATTTTTTTTACTACGATTGTTCTCTCAACTAAAGTTAATATTTATTGAAATATTGTCGAACAATTCTCCCAATATAGCTTACTCTCTCCCTGAAATTTGAATTTAAAATTTTGGTTAAAATAAAAAAAACCCTTTACAACTTTACCACAACGTTGATCAGTTTCTAACGCACTAACAAGTTATAATTAAAAATTAAAAATATTATTATTTCAACTAACTTTAGTGATTTGTTAGGGTTAAAATAAGTTCTTTTTCCAAAAAAAAAAAAATAATATTATAAGAAACTAGAGCCTATTTACTAGAGGAAAACTGTCTTATTTTTTTTGTTTCTATGTATTTATTTCATATTAAATGTAAAAAAATTTAAATTTTAAAAACTGGAAAATGTGTTCGCGTGACGACTATTTTTTCTTTAAAAAAAAATAAAAACTACAACTTTGTTCCAATAATTTTTAACGTCGAAGTGGATAATTTGGAATGAACTTTAAGATTAGAAATCTAGCCTTAAAGACAACAAAAGCCATTTTAATAATATTTTTCAAAGATGAATACTAATAGTTAAAAAAATCATATTTTCTTATTATCCTTTCTCGTCCATGAACATTATATATAATTTGGAAAAAAATATAACCAGTATGGTAGGACATAAAATATGAAAAAAAAAATATATATATTTTTTATAAAATAGAAGTTTTTTTAAAATTATAAGTTTTTTTTATAAAATATAAGTTTTTTTAAAATTATAAGGGAAGAAAGTTCCAAAATTAGAGAACAAAGATTTTAGCATCTCTAATTTTATGTGTTAAATCAGAAACATAAGTTTTTCTTTTTATGGTAAACACAAAAAAAAAATTCTTCTCCAATTTTTTTAAAATTGGAATTTTTTTGGGAAAAATCTCATTTGATTAACAGGCCCTATGTCTACCTTTCTTGCAAGACAAACATTTTTCTTATCACTATCAAAGTAAAGATCAACCAGCACAATTATAAATAGTAATAATAAGCTAAAAGGTTTCTATAGATTATAAAATATTTCATCTAGTAATATTTTATAGTCTAGAAATGCAGAGGGAATCCTGGCATGGGAAAGAGATGGACAGATTGCATCCATTTCTTCTCCTCTGCAAACTAAAAGTTCTCTGTTCACCTTCCAGTATTAGTGTATTACAGTTTACTTGAAAAAAAAACAAAAGAAAAGGTAATAAAAAACCAAAAAAAGTTGGGTTGATTTTGGAGTTGGACTTGGGTGTGGAAATTGGATTGGATAGGTAGCTTTTTCTGCTCATTGAGTGAAATATGTGGCAGCCATTTAATGTACTGGTACAACAAATCTTTCATTATTTGCCTCAATTTCTCGTATAGAATATAAAAAAAAAAAATTCGAAATTATTATAGAAAATACCGATTGAGTTACAAACTGGACTAATACATAATAACATTTTAGAAAACTGGAGGTACATTACAAGAATTTAGTCAAAAGAATCTGGATCTTGTGAAATCACAACAGGACTCCTCACATGATGAGCTCCATTATCTTCAACCCAATCTATTGAACCATATGAATGAGATGCCTCAATAGAAAGCTTCCTGTAGTTTAGAGTAACTCTGTAGCTTTGCTTCTCATATTTTTTCCCAAAAATCAATGTCTTAGGGGAGACGACTATCTTTGAACCCTTTGGTGCAGTGACCTTAACCTTGTAAGTTGCAGCACCACCACCCACATTTGTTACACTTCTGTCAAAAACTTGAACAAACCTTGATGATGACCATCCTTGATTATAAATAGAAATGAATGATGGGTAGTTGAGATCAGAAGATGGGTTTGAACAATTATAGCTTTTTGATCTTGTGATGCTCAAGATTTGTTCTTTAGTGTAGTTCATGGTGCAAAGCAGATTGACATAGTCTTGAGGAGTAGCATCATAAACCAAACCTGGGTCTAATGCTCGATTCGGATTGATCTGGCCAGCTCCCATATCCAAAGGAGATGCAGCACCATAAAAGGTTAGATTTGCGAGAAACAATACATCATTGTCTTTGATTGGAGTGTGACTGTTGTCTAATGGATTCGCGGTGGTGATCAGGGCAGACCGAATGGCTGCAGAACTCCAATCTGGGTGCACACTTTTCAGGAGTGCTGCTACACCAGCAGCATGAGGGCAAGCCATTGATGTACCTGAAAGCAACTTGAAGTTGCTGGATAAATGTGTAGTTGACCCAATTTGAGCTGCTGAAACATGTGGAACAAAAGAGGCCAAAACTAGTGTGCCAGGAGCCAAGATGTCTGGTTTCAGAATGTTGGAGTTGATCCTTGAAGGACCTCTTGAACTGTAACAAGCTGCAGCTGGGGCTGGCCTAAATCCGAGCATAGTTTCTTGAAACTTCATGCTTACAACTAGATTCTCCTCAGTTTCAGCATATTTAATTACAGCAGCAGCCTGATCCGGAGTTAACACTATTCCTGGACAAGGAAGCATCTCGAATTCGAAGAACCTAGCATCTTGTGAAATGAAAATAGCACCTTCCACTTGGGGTGAGCCTGCAACTGTAAGTGGTTGATTACTATGCCCAACCTCTTCACACAATACGATCCCAGATGTGAGTTCAGATAAGGATTCAGAAGATCCGCAGCTTGACACGTTCTTGTTGTAAATAAGAGGCCGATTTTCGATAATGGCACTTGCTGGGAACAATGCCCATCCAGTTATAGTCTGTCCATTGCCTAGAGTCAATGTTTCTGCGAAAGAACGATCCATGGTACCAGCAGCAACAGTCAAGATCCATGGCATTCCATTATGCACAGATGCAAACCTTGGTCCCCTGTTTCCTGCTGAAGCTGCGACGAAAATACCTTTCTCCATAGCAGCAAATGAGGCTATTGATATAGGACTTTCATACAATTCTGAGAATCTTCCGAAGCCAAGAGATATAGAGATCACATCAACACCATCCGAAATGGCTTGGTCCATCCCAGCAAGGACATCAGAAGCCTGGGAGTCTTCTTTCCACAAGACTTTATAGATAGCCACTCGCGCACGAGGTGCCACTCCTCTGGCAGTACCAGTGGCATAGCCAAAAAAAGTTGCATCTTTCACATAGTTTCCAGCAACTGTGGAGGAAGTGTGAGTACCATGGCCATCGGTATCCCGAGCGGAATTCATGCTGATGTTAATCCCAGGATTTGCAGCTAACACACCTTTGTTGAAATACCTAGCACCAATCAGCTTAGAATTGCACATCGAGGCATTGAACTCTTGTCCTTCCTCACAAATTCCTTTCCATCTAGAAGGTACTTTAGTACTGATACCCTCATCTCCAAAGCTCTTACTCTCGGGCCAGACCCCCGTATCGAGGACACCAATGATGACATCTTCACCAAATTTTGAAGCAGGCCATAAGCCAGTGCGCGGATTTAGTGATAGGAATTCAGAAGTGTGGGTGGTGTCGAGTGTGACAGTTTGATCTTTGTAAGCTGAAAGGAATCCTGGTGAATTCTTGAGAGATTCAAGCTCATCTGGAGATAAAACTGCACTAAACCCATGTGCAGCATTATCATAACAGTAGAGTAATGAGGTAGAAGATGGGAAATTATGGTCTCTCTGATTTGATGAGGCAGTTTTGATGGAAGTAAGGGTTGAAGAGTACCATTCTTGATGACTGGTAAAGATTTTGGGCATTGCAGATTTATCCATATGGACAATGTATACGGTTGAATTCCTGAATTAGGTTTCCAAGGGAGAACCACTTTTAAAAGAAACATCTCTCTAACCGTCAGCGTGCCCAATCGGTCGCTGACACGTGGCTCATCTGTTCTGAAAAGTAGCAAGTTGTCAATAAAGCTGAGCGGCGCATTTAAAGAGGAACAGCCCACACGCTTCCTAAAGGATTTTTGAATTTCAAAATTCAAAAAACCTTACCAGTAAAGAGACGTTCCTCCTCAAAAGTAACAAGCAGTTATAAACACTTGGCCATTACAGCGCCACGTCACAGGTATACTTTAAGTTAAATTTGACTTTATTGCAAACTAAGTTTTTATTTGCAGGAATGAAGAAAAACTTTACAAATACTTGGAAATAAATCAAAACGGCAACATGCCGATTGTCAGACATCAAGAGGGAAACGGCAAGCCCTTGGTAAACACTCGGGCTCGTTTGTTGTTGGACCTCTGATAATACATAAAATTATCAGAAGGGTATAATGGACTTTGCACCTTCACAAAGTACTGTTGATCAGCCAAAACGGCATCGCGACCGTTTGACCAAGTCAACAGGAATAAGTGACCAAAGGACAAGTCTAGCCCGATTGTCTCAAATCGGGACAAGGCCGATCCATCCGCTCAAGTATGAGGAAACGGATCGGCACCGTTATATACCCTGGCCTGGTCAATGTGTCACCAAACGGCACCCAGCCAATTCTACACAACGGCAGCCTGCCGATTCCACCCCAACGGCATCGTACTGATTGGGCACAGATATTAAGCTCCCCTCACAGATATTATTTATATAATACTCCATAGTCAGTATACATTTAGTCAAGGTTGGAAGGGAGGATAACCTGCTCCCATCAATTCATCATCTGACATCCCGAGCGGAATTCATGCTGATGTTAATCCCAGGATTTGCAGCTAACACACCTTTGTTGAAATACCTAGCACCAATCAGCTTAGAATTGCACATCGAGGCATTGAACTCTTGTCCTTCCTCACAAATTCCTTTCCATCTAGAAGGTACTTTAGTACTGATACCCTCATCTCCAAAGCTCTTACTCTCGGGCCAGACCCCGTATCGAGGACACCAATGATGACATCTTCACCAAATTTTGAAGCAGGCCATAAGCCAGTGCGCGGATTTAGTGATAGGAATTCAGAAGTGTGGGTGGTGTCGAGTGTGACAGTTTGATCTTTGTAAGCTGAAAGGAATCCTGGTGAATTCTTGAGAGATTCAAGCTCATCTGGAGATAAAACTGCACTAAACCCATGTGCAGCATTATCATAACAGTAGAGTAATGAGGTAGAAGATGGGAAATTATGGTCTCTCTGATCTGATGAGGCAGTTTTGATGGAAGTAAGGGTTGAAGAGTACCATTCTTGATGACGGGTAAAGATTTTGGGCATTGCAGATTTATCCATACGGACAATGTATACGGTTGAATTCTTGGATTGGATCATAGTAAGGAGAAGTGACAACACAAAGAAAAACAGGAATTTAAAAGATAGAATTGGTTTAAGAATCTTCATTTCTTCTGTTATATGTGCAGGAATTGGTTGTTCTTCTTCTGCAGTTTTTTATAGCAAGAAACCAAGATTGTAGGAAAGTAAAGTCAGAAAGTATATGGCCTGGAATTAGGTGGGTCGATGGAATTGATTTCTCATTCAAAAAAGCAGATGGATGATAATGATTTGATGGGTAAGTTTCTTTCAGATGGGTCCATCCATACTTTATTATTCACAACTGCCAATTCTAATCATTTGAGTTTTTGCTCTGGATAAGAAATTATAAGAAATTTGATAAAAGAAAATTATTATTTATTTCTTATATTGTACCTTTCCATGTCCTAATTAGATACGGAAAGGAGGAGAGTAGAAGTTTTGAAATTTTCTAAAACCCTAGTCTTCTCTGATCTTATAAACAAAATAAATCTTGCTGAATCGTCTACAATAGCTAATCTGTCCTTGATTTTCTAAAATCTTGTGATCAATCTTGTACGAAAGCATGTTCTGGTGGCGCGATGGTGTTCTTCTTCCTCCTTTTATCTTTCTTGAATCTTGAATTCTTGGATTTCAACTTCTGCCCTTCCTTCATGTTCGTGCAATTCACCTCACCATAAACCCTACCGCACATAGCGCAAGAACTGTAATATATATAAAGATTGCGTAAGAATATATAATATATATATATATAAATAAAACTAAATTACTTGAAAAGAAAATTATGGGTCTTGCAAGATTTTAAATTTATAAAAGTAAAATCGATTTACTTACAGGAAGAAGCCATCGCATCTAGAGTTGCAGAACTGGAGACAGTGAGGGCACCATTCCGTCGTCGACATCGCCATCACCTTCTTCATCTTCCCCCGATCGTTGTTCACCTCCTCCGATGATCGTTGTTCACCTCCTCCCACTCCAACAAACACACAAGTTTAGAACTTGCGTTTAACTTCTGTGTTTTCGTATTTTGGTATGTGACTGTCAGATGTTGCTTATTTATATGTTTTTGTTTTCCTTGCCGGGCAAGTTCCTTAGATTCACCGACATAAAAAGTTTTCCTTAATCAGTTCTGAGTTCTGACTTCTGACTTCTGACTTCAGGCCTCGGCCTTAACTACTAACCCACGCGGCAATTCCACACGTCTAATTAATTCAGAAACTGAAAATATTCTTTTAAAAGGGTATGTATTTTTAAAAAAAAATCCCCTTTTCAATCAATTCACGCATGCAATGGCGCATTTATGCCAAAAGCACGAGAATATTAATTCTGCCATTGCCCTAGTTTTCTTTCACCTACCTGCAACTGCTATATAACAAGTTGTCAAAAAGAAAGTCGGAAGAACATTCTGTCAAAAAAAAAATGCTAATATCATAATTCTAATCGAACTGAGACTGTGTCGGAGCTGAGAGAACAAGAAGCTACATCAATTACACTTTGAAGGAAGAGATGAAAAAAAGAAGACTATTACAAATTGAAGGAAGATCATTATCCTTCTCCACTTGAGCAACTGGATTTGTTAGTAAACGTTACAGGCGAAAGTAAGAACATAGAGCACTGCATCATGCCTGTTCGGAAACATTAGTGGCTTACACGGCAATCACACAATCTAACAACAGCATTTCACCAGCACCCTTTTTTCTCTTGCAACCTTTTTAGTCAATACCTGGATTTACAAAGAGGCATCAAAACATTAGGTTCTTTGTCTAACCCTCCTGCCACCGGCAGTATCACCATCTGATAATTGAGCCCACACACTTCTGGACTTTCCTCCGCTGCTGCATTCCTCCTCACAACCGGCCACAGTCTTCAGAAGCTCCAACTGCAGCAATGGGCAATTCTCCTTGAGGTATTCAAATCCATCTGACCGCATTACAGCTGCCAATTTAAATGACCAATCAAGAATGAGACAACGGATGTCAACCACAAACATCCATACTATAATCAGCAAACTTTATACATAACATAGATATCATACATAAAGAGAAGTAATTTGGGTTGAAAATTTATAAGAGAAGGAAGCAAGTGGAGGTCAAAAAAATTGCAGTGTTTGCTGACTGTAGTTGGAGAACAGTATTCTTAAGTGTATGGGCAAAACCAAACTAGTAAATGAGGAAGCCTTAAAAAGAATCAGACTTCTCCATCACAAAGGAAAGTTACAATGAATTATGATAAGAGCTATTCAATTAACAAGGGGAAATAATAAGAATAACACAGCATCAGGAGAAGCAAAAAAGAATGCAATAAAAAATTAAGGGCTGGAGGGAAAAGTAAGCAAAAATCAGTAAGCAAGCTGGATAGTTTGATTGATAAGACAGGCAACCTAGGAAAACAGTTGATCAAGATCATAACACTATGAAGTCAGACTTGCAAACGTCAGATCACCCCGGGAGAACAAAACAGCAATAACTTGGTGTCCCGCAAATTGGTCAGTTTACAAACACTAGTTCTGTCAAACCCTAAACTTGTTGATTGCAAACTATAGGTTGTTCATCAACATGCCCAGAGGCACGGACACCGAATTTTAAGATTGGATATCATTTTGAAGATGCATTCATAGCTTGGGTATCTCATCTCCAAGGGAAAAGGTGCCACTAATAATTGCCTTACAGAGGCTTAGGAACAAAAAGACAATAGTATCAAGCATATAAATAAACTATAAGGCACGGCAAATAATATGAAATAGTTTTCCCTTCTGGAAGAATACAATAAGAGCCTTGTTTCCATCAGTCTATTGTAGGCATTAGAAAATCTTCTCCTAACATTAAATTCCTTTATTAGATCTTGCTTCAACCTCAGTTAAATTTAGCCATAATTTCCTACCCCATGTTTACCATACACACCCCAGAGAAAAGTAAATGAGATTTAATTGCACAATTGTGTTTCTATTCCTACATATAAATTCACACATCTAAAGTTATTTGTGCATGTGTCAAGGAATGTCCACAATAGAGAAACCTCACAAAGACAACATCCTTGCTCCTCCAACAAGATTTGCTTCTATAGAAACTATAGACAATTCAAGTATGAGAAAATATAGAGGAAAAACCTACCTGCAAGGTTTTCTGAAGCAAACTTTAGGCACGCATTTTTCAGTTGTATAGCATGATGAGAATCAGCCAGGGCCAAAATGCTTGCCACAGAATTTACGGAGATATCCTTGCAAAGATGAGATTCACACATCAATCTGAGTCTGTCCAGACCATATGTGTCTGCAGCTGCTAACAACTTTCCCGCTAAAGTTTCAGATACTAAGGAAACACAAGAGGAGGTAGATGTGTCCATGTCCACCTCGTCAGTAAGGGTATCACAGTAGATAAAGTGCAGCATGGCCTTGAAAACCTGAGGTTCTACATCAGTAATAGATATTTCCTGCTTTTCCTCCTCTCCAGCCGGAAAGAATTTAGAACGAAAGAAGGGCGATCTTGCTGCTAAGACCAACTTATGAGCATTAAACTTTTGGCCATCCACGTCAAACATAACATCAGAACCTTCCATGTTCTCAAGCAGCACACCAAACTGAGCTCCTATATCAGATTCTGGAACCTGAATGGAGTGTAAGCGAGGACAATCAACGGTGGAAACCACAACTCCAACAGTACAATTGATTTTCAAGCAATCATCCTTAAGGTAATCAGAGGTTTCAAGCATTGCACGCCTGAAAAAGCGTTTGTATCCCCTGAATTATAAACATAAAAGCAAGAATTAAACTAAGGGGTTTAACTTTTCCTCTCAATTTCTTTTCATTTCTGGATTGATAACTAAGAAAAAAAATACCCAACATCATCACCAAGAAAGAGAATCATACCACATGCTGCCGCGATACTTGAGAGTGTAGGGTCCACTTTCGAGGGAACGATCGAAATGACTATGAACTTTATGATTGCCTTTGCCGCTCTGGTCAAGGAGAGAGAGGTGGAAGAGTGCTCTGACGTCGGTACCTTCGCTGGCAAGAGCGATGAAGACGGAGACGTAGGCGGAATTGTCCTCTGGATTTTTGCCGTCGGGGTAGAAGTAGATTGCCCACTGGAAACCTCCGACGGTAAAATTCTCGCTAGCAATGTGCTTCCCTACCCCCATACCTTTCGCGAGGGAATACCCTTCGATCACCAGCTGGTGCGATCCATTCACCGTCTCCGTCACCGACCGCGAGGTGCTTGGTGATGTTAATGCATTCTTCATGTTCTTCTTCTTGTTGCTGTTGTTAGGGATTTGTTTCTGTAATTGGTTAATAATGCCTCTGTGCACGGAGTCGGACTACGGTGTAGTAGGAAGGGGGGACTCACCTCACTTTTTCACTATTTGATTTTGATAATCCAACATGATTATAATAGCCCAAGGGCCTATTTTCTGAAAAGGGCCAAAGGAAGCCCATTAACGATCACGGCTCAATGGTTAGCCACACAAATACTCCGTTGCATTACTTCCGGTCTGCTGCTGGGAGGGTAAAGAAAACGTCCAGGGAAGGTGTCTAACAATAAACAAAAGTTTCAGAAACTAAAGATCCATAGGTATGCAAGTCTCCATTGGAATGTTTGGCTGTTGCTATTTATTTTATGGTACTAATAAAATACACTCCAACATTTGCGACCCGTGTAGTTTCGGTATAAAACAGGGAAGATTATACAAAGACGGGAATGAAAAACCAGAATGAGTAATTTGATCAACTCATCTCCAGAAACGAAAAAGTTAAGCCATTGATACAAGTAAAATTTTGAGGAAGGAACAGGATCTCAGCTTAAACTACAATATTCTGCGGCAATCGCTGTACTTTAATGGGAGCATGAACAGCCAGGTTCTGCACCACTTTTAGAAGCCAGCTTATGGCTGTGTTCCCACGTATCTGCTGGCGCACCTAGAGCATGAGGAAGGTGTCGTGGATGCTTCTCTCTCTTGTCTCCCCTTATCTGCTTTAATGCATGCTTCAAGGCAGGCAACAAGGCCTCCATGCACTCCGCAACCGCATTAGGATTCCCGGGCATATTGATAATCTGAGTACAAGACCACAAAAGAAAATAACATGAGCGTTTGCAAATGAACTTTAAGGATAATACCCTTCTGCGTTACAAATTAGAAGAGAAGCAATTCAACACGAAACTGCAGTCTTACCAACGTTGACCCTCTTATTCCTGCTGCAGAGCGTGATAACATAGCAAATGGTGTTACCTGCTCCAGAAGGGAGGGGGGGAGGAATTAGTAAAAAGACCCATTATTCAATTTAGAGCAGTTAATTACAGCTTCACTCCCAATTCCTCCAGCATATGCCCAACCCAGCCATATAAGATTGAATAGCACGCACAAGACTGCATTTTCATTGTATTGCATACTCAATTAAAGCAAAGAATCTGCTTCTAGAAGGCACAACAAAAGCATATAAACTGCCTATTGCATCTCAAAATTAAGAGTTTTGACTTCCAATCCTAAGAGGTTTAACATAACAACAAAATATAATATGCTCCAGACAGGCCTGCTGAAGCTTACCAAGTTATTACAAGTGACAGAAAACCTGCAACTCTAGTGACAATTCTGATAAGTCCAGAATATCAATGTCAAGCTACCAGAGATACCTAACACATTTTCTAAAACAACAGTCACCATCCCATGGCTAAGGTTTTAATCAGTTTCAATCCACCCTGCCTTTCCCAAAAAGGTGTGATGACAATAGTCCCTAAGAGCAATAGACAAGAGTATGGAGAATTTTCTTGTCAAAGAGGAATTTTGCAGTTGTGAACTGGAAAATGTCAAAGAGCCATCATATGATCAAATACTATAATGTTGAATGTAAGGCCTCCAGCCATAATGTACAAGTGTTTGCAGTGTGAATATACGATCTAAAGAAAAAACCTCACACTGCCAAAAACAATTCAATATCCCCACTGCAGGTACAGTAACACATTCATTCCTACTCGCAAATGCAGGCACAAGAGATGGATAGATGTGTGTCAGACAAGATATCCACAATAGCATGTGTATGGCTCAAACAGACAATGTTATCAATACCTTTAAACTTGCTTGCATCATAACATGCAGAAGCCCAGGTGTTTCCCTTTCAATCAATTCCTTGGTAGCTTCAGGAGTCACATCTCTAGGGGTGAAGCCAGTGCCACCTTTATCAATGGAACAAAAAGTTTAGAAAAGGTAGAAAAAAACTCAAGACGAGAGGAAATAATTAAAGGATAATACAAGATATGAAGTTGGAAAACTGGATACTATATCTTACCTAGGGTAAGGGCCAGATCTATTCTATCAACATCACACCATCTCTGCAAAACTTCTTTAATCTTGCCCACATCATCTGAGACCACAGCCGTTGAAACAACTCTTGCTCCTCCTAACTTCTCTGAAGAGGAATTCACAACTGAAACTGCCCGAGGGCCACTGTAAATTTGCACATTCTTGAGATTAGTGACTTAAAGAGCCAAGATAAAATAGGAAAGATGCACGGTATAAGGAAGAACTATCAATTAATTTTGTTGTCGTATCAATAATGAAGCTATGCTATTGCTTAGGTATATTTCATCCTATTTAGGAACACTTGGCTTGTTCTTCTAATTAGCAGTTAATATGTATATTAATGAGGAATTCATATTCTTCCATCTTTTGTTACCATGTTCTTAGGATTATAAAGCATGTAATCATAGACAAAAGCTTTCACTTATGAAAGGAGAATTTGGGTATTCTTCTTGATCTTTCATAATCTCTTCTCTAAGAATTGCTTTAATTGCCACCCCCAATCATAGGAAGTGTGTAATCTTCTATATATATTATATGTTCTCCTGCAGGGAACTTGTTTTCCATTGTTAGTATCCCTCTTGTATAAGGAATTATTTTCTATCATGCAATCTTGTCCAAGATCCATTGTAATTGGTGTCCGACATCACAGTAGCATAGGAACAGATAGTATACAGAGATCTATAGTAATCATAAATATCCAGCACAAGAGGGGAAAGCACCAATCTGTTTTAATTTAATGGTTTCAATGCTACATATGAAAATTAGCTGCAAAGTTAGGAATTAGAATACAAGCAACCCATGTGTTGATTTTGATCCTCTGACATGAAACTTCAAGAAAAAGAAGTGAAAGCAATCCACAACAAACATATTTCAGTCGACCGAGTCCTAACAATGAGGAGGATTCTAAGGAAACGTTAATCAAGGCCAAGGCATGCAGTTACATATTAATAATTCAGGTAGTAATTTTAACTAAAAGGAATAGCATTTATTCATAGGAAGGATCTATCAAAGGTTCAAAATAACTTTCTGGATAAATATTGTTGCAACGTAGTTAGTGCTTCACATGTTTGACTTCAACAAGGAGCAATATCAACTTTGCTGTTTTGTTTAGCATCAATTAAGTGACCTTTCAGAAACAATGATTCAAAAAGATGTATCTTGATGCCGTAAAAGTATAAATAGTGGCAAAAACATATTTGATATGGACACAAATTTCAATGTGAAATCAAGAAGCTGTGGCATAGTCAAAATACAATTTTGGAGGCCTTGGATCTGACTATCTAATGGTGTTCTCAGAATCTTAATGAAAATCTTAGAGGGAAGTTATCAACTAAGTCACTAGAAGGGACCAAAAGTTTAAATCTGGGGATGGAAGTTTAGACAAAATCACCTGAATATGCATGTGCAAACACATGAGCCAATTCCTACATTTTCAGTGGAGGTATGTCCCCAAGAAATCATGTGTTAAGTTTCTTCATATAGTACTATTTCCATGCAAGAAAGAGTAAGCTCCATGCTGCCAACTCAAATGGAACCTTAGCCCCGCATTCATGCATAAAGCAAGCACCCTAGTATAAACAGAGTGCATCACCTCCATATCCACCATGATAAGAAGGACCATCAACTCTGTTCAATAACTTTAGCATCCACAAATCCCTTTCACAATACTAAATTAAAGAGATGTATCCAGATGCATGAACTTTTAACCGCAAACCTTCTTACTTTCCATTGGATAAAGAATTTGGAGGAAAACAAATCACAAAGGAGTATGTAAGTAGCAAGCACTATATAAGGTTGTTTACTTTCAAGCTGTCGAAAAAATAAACTAGGCATATGGAATCAGTTCTTTTTGCCATGTATCTGGCAATGATTATGAATGTTTTAGTCAGACTGTTTCATACACAGGTAGGGTATTCCAAAATCATTCATAATTTGCTTCTGGTGAGGAGTTTCCATTTATTTTTATCCTTCCTTGTAGATTTTGGGTTGGAAATTGAACAGTTGGATAAACATACAAAGGAGATCGGTTGCAAGGTCAAGAAATTCTAGTCGTAGTATCCAAGGAAAGGAATAAAACATTTTATGATCTCACTAAAAAGTTAGCACACCCCAGTGATTTAAATTATAAAATGATATTACCAAAGTCACACCATTAAAAGTACAACATGAATGGAATCCTGAAATATGAGAAAAATTTAACTCAACACAAATTGCACAGCAGAAGATTTCTTCAAATAAATATATTTCCTATGCACAGCATTTAGATAGGGAATCTATAAATAATTTTCTTATTTCCCATAGAAATGCACTTTAATAAATTTTAGTAACTAAAATATTATCTGGCTCGGGAAATGAATGATGAAAATTTTGCTATGATGGATATAGTCAACTTCCATGCAAGCATGCAGGAAGGTTAATGCAATTATTTCAACATTTCACAGAATTAAAGCCAAAAATAAAGCTTCACCCAAAAAAAAAATCTTTCTGATTTAAAAGAATTCCATCAAAATGATAAAAGTTTCATCAGTGATTTGCACTCCCAAGAAAGAAAAGGGCACTTGATTTCAATTCAGTTCATGGGTAGTGAATGGAAATCGAAGAGCCAAACACCATGCACTGTCTTTTCGGAATCCCAAATATGAAACTACCAATGATACTATGCATTAAATATTCATGTAATGAAATAACCATAAGGACACTCAAATTTTGGACTAGCTGAAAAGACAAGCAAGTCATATTATACCTGCGATCAGGCCCTGCCCCTGTTGCAACAGTGTCACTCACAGTTAGAACAGCTACTCTGACCTCAGCCTGCCCAGACCCATGAGAAGTTGTCTCCTTGGATGTATTTGTTTGATTTAAAGAAACTAAATCTGATGATAAGCCGCCCTCAAAGATACCATTACTGCTTATATCTGAAATCACAATAGCTGAGACGAATGTTCCAGCAGGAATCACACTGCCTGTTGCAGGCAACTCTAAGAGAGCATTAGCTGATTTCATACTTAAGAGTCGGCTGCTCATCTGATGACCAGTGCTCTCAGCAACAAATCTAATGTCCGCACAAAATCTTAATGTTATTCAGAGATAATAAAATTGAACACATTAAATAACTAGAGGAGCTGAGGTTTGTGGAGGGAATCCCGAGTCCCAACCCTTCATGTCTGAAAATCCAATCCCCACAAACAACTTACCCAGAACTTCCAGAGCCATCATTGGTCTTCCATGTAATAATGGCACGGTGAAACTCTGGCCGGACTCGATCTGTCTTTATTGACTGGTGAAGGCGAGCCTGCACTCTGATATAAAGGATAGGATCTAATAGTCAAATCTACATAAGTATGATTTTCAACAATGAATAGATAGCAACTGGAATAGGTATCAGAAAAAAGGAACAACATCTTAGAAGTCTCAGAAACCTCAGAAAGTTTGAATTTGTCCATCCAGCGAGACGGCGGAGGGAAGGGACTACAAAGAGATGGAAACCAACTAGACAGCTCACTGGATTTCCAGGTAACCCAAAAGCAAGAATTTTTGTTGGCGTGACATTTTCTGCTGGTTTAGGATTGATCTCCGCAAATGTCAGGGGTTTACCAGGTTTCATGCAAATCTGAACAGACAATTAATGCCAAACTAAATCAAATTGATAGTTAAAGATTAAATACAGTAGCATACCATTTGATCATCCTAGAAGTCATAACCTACAGTGTTAACTTACTAGAAGTTATAGCCTACAAATGCTGAACAGTATCACAATAAAAGATAAATAATTAAACAATGCTGAAACAGCACTGCTGACCTTACTAAAATGAACGGTCCCTCTACTTTCAAGCAATGGCTTGACAAAATCCTTGTCACCCATGGAAACACCTCCAGAAGTTAGAAGAATATGAATCCCGGCAGAAAAGGCTTCATCTAAGATCCTCTCAAGGTCTTCTTTCTCATCTCTAGCAATTCCAAGGTCAATAACCTTGCATTGGTGCTGCACTGCAGCAGCTAGTAACATAGCACGGTTGGAGTCTCTAATCTGTAGAAAACTCAATTCAGTAATTCTTCAAACCTAACAGTTAGGCACATGGAAAATATTACACAATTTCAATAAAGATCAATGGAACTTCCAATGAAGTGAATGGTCACATTCATGCCAAGCATTCACATTATGGAAACTTCCGGAAAATTGTACAATGCCATTCTATATTGAGACAAATTTACTTCCAGATACAAAGTGTTGAAGTTATCAAGAACCTGGCCACGACATAAAGTACCAGTTGTTGGCTCTACAAGTTCATCCCCAGTGGAAAGCACAGCAATAGTAGGTGTAGGATAAACCTGGAAAACGGCATTGAACTTTAGATACTTAACAAATTAACCAACCAACCAACCACGATCTGAGAAGCAAACAGCACCTTCACTGACGCCACACCAACAGTGGCAAGTAGACCAATCTCTGAAGCACCAAGTCTTTCTCCAGATTTTAACACAACATCATCTTGCTCAATATCACATCCCTGAGAAGTAAATACTTAAAATAAGAAGACCAGCATGAAAAAGTAACTACAGTAAAAATCAAGTGATTAAACGTTTTCATTAATATAATTGTAATGTAGAAACTAGAAACATAAACTAAACATAAACTAATCACAAATTAATCATAACTTATTTTTTTAGTAGTCTATTCCAGTAAATGAACAAGAAATGATTAAAAGAAGCAAAGAAATTACCACTGGACGAATGTCAAGACCTTTGGTAGTTTGCACCAAAATTCTAACCCTGTTTGGTCCAAGTTTCTCCGTATCCTCCACCTGAACAACAGCATCAGCACCGTCGGGTATTGGTCCTGAGCAGAACAGAATATTCTCATTTTAAATTCAATTTTGTTTATAAAAAAAAAATACGCAGAGAAAATGGAAAGCAACGAAACCTCCGGTGGTGACGTAAGCAACGGTGCCAGGAGTGAGAATGATTCCAAGTCCATCGTTTCCGGCACGAGATTCGGTGATCACCGGATAATCGCCGGGGCCATCGGAAGCAATAACGGCGTAACCGTCCTTGACGGAGGCAGGGTAAGGAGGCAACGGGTCAGGTGCGCGAATATCATGGGCAACAACCTTGCCTAAGGCTTCATGAAGAGGAACGGTGACGGGAGCGAGCCGCTCGCTAACTCTGAGAACTATTTTCAGAGCCTCCTCCGCTGATATCATCTCGCCTCTGTAATGCCGGCTGCTGAGAATGAGTGCTGTGCTGCTTACTAGTGATTACTACTGTTTCCGACCCTACAACTGCTCCCTACCTACTTCTCACCACATCAGACGTCAAGTTCCCTATCTGTCAGATAAGATTCATTTTATATATTAGTAATTAATATAAGAATTTTAAAATATTACTAAATATTCTCCTCATGTCGTGTTTTTTTGAGAAATAATTTTAGCTATTTAATTGTCGTATTTTAATTTTCAAAATCACTTTTTGTAATTAATGATAGAATTAATTCTAAATAATTTAAAATTAACTAGGGGTGTCAAACGGGTCGCCCGTTTAGCATGACCCAACGGTCACAAACTGACCCGACACGTTTCTGACCCACAGGGTAGCGGGTCGACCCGACCCAACCCATCTGACCCGTTAAGTAAAACGACGTCAAAACGACGTCGTTTTGGCATGTTTTGTCTTTATGAAGGTAAAATTTCAGAGGGTCAAATGGGTCGTAAACGGGTCAGCATGACCCGCACGCGACCCGTTGACGACCCGTGAACAGTACACGGCGGGTCAACCCGTTCAAATTCGGACGGGTCAACCCGTCCAAATTCGGGCGGGTCTGCCTGACCAGAATTTTAAATTTTTTTAAATTTTTTTTGATATGGGTTTTTGTTTTTAAAAGTAATGGTGCATTTAAAATATCAATTTTCTTTATGAAAAAATTAAAATAAATATTTTATAAAAATAAGTTACTATTGATGTGATTCTTCGATTAACAAGTTTCATACTATATATTTTATGCATTTAAATTTCTAAACAAATACTACAATGAAATAAACGGATTTAAAAATGAAATTCTAGCATAAACATTAAACAAATTACATGTATTTAAACGAAAACTAGCAATAAAAAAACGTATTTAAAATTCTAGCATAAACATTAAACAAATCCAATGAAATTCTAGCATAAACATTTGTACTAATTCTTAAATTAAAATTGCATGTATTTAAATGAAAACTAATTCTAAAATGAAATTCTTACATAAATAAGTTTCATAACATAAATTTTACAACACATTTATCTAACAGAACTCGAACTTTCAGTGTTGTTGATGTTAAGGGAAATAATATCTTCAGTGAGCTCCTCCAAAGCTGACTTCTCAACCTCTACAATAAAAATAAATTAAACAAATATTAAAAAAATTACATATGTACTCAATTTAAAATCTATAAATTAAAATGATATTACTTTGTGTCCCATACAACCAATCTCTTGTACAAATCAAAGCTTCTACTATTTCCGGTTTGAGTGCGCTCCTATATTGATCAAGCATTCTACCACCGACACTGAAAGCACTTTCAGAAGCAACTGTAGAAAGCGGTATACTTAGAACATCACGAGCCATTGCGGCAACTTCAGGAAATCGACCTTCATTAGTTTTCCAATATGCCATGATGTCTACATTTTGTCGTCTATCTAACCTTGCCTCCTCCAAATATTGTTCAAGTTGTGTCTTTAGAGGAGAAGTTTCTTGCATATCTTACATTTAGCCCTTCTCTTCTTATCTTCAACAAGTGGCATGTCCTCAAAATATTGCCACACAATTGAGGTGACCTTCCTCTTTTTTGTACCTGAAGACTCCGAGGTAGATGCATTTAGCTGAACCATGTCATCACTCTCATTTCCCAAAATTTCATCCACACTTTGCTCAACCTCAAAAGAATTATCCATCTGCAAAAATGTAGAGAAAAACGATAAGAAGCTAAAATAATTAACCCAATCTAAAAAACTCATATGCCAAAGAAGAATCAACCAAGGGTGCTGATTGGTTGTTTATATTCGATGATTTATGCTCCCTTTATCTTATGTTTTGAGAGCATTTGATTGCTTCTTTTGGCCATTTACTTCCCTTTTCCTTTGTTCAGGCTTGAAAGATCAGTTGGAAGGAAAAGGAGTTGATTTGGTGAAAGATAGAGCATTTTCCAATCATGGCCGTTTTGGAGGATGATTGCAGAAATTTTCCCTTATTCATCCCTAGGCCTAGGGATGAGTCAGGCGATCTGGTGAAATTCTGGGCAGTCCGCCCATGTTTATGCGTGCCGAGGATTAATTTATTTCTTAGTGCTTTTCTTGTCCCCTGAGCATGCTAGACAGCTTTTTAACTCCACTATCTCGTGTTCCCTTATTTCCTTTGACTCAAGAACTCCTTGGAGACTCCATAGGAATATATTCCATCCCTCTTAGTGCTAGACAAGAATTTATTCTTGTCTCTTCCTTGTTGTTGGAGCCGCATGCTTGCATTGTTTGTCCCTTGAGTGCTTGCTCCTTGGGGAGTTGTGAGAGGGCATGGCTGAGCTATAGAAAGAGGAGAATTTCGTCCAAGGGAGGGGTTGAACATCATCACATTCGGACAGAGAGAGAGAGGAGACGAGGATAGCAAGGAGAGCGGGCTGCACTTCTTCTTCACCACAATTTCCAGATTTGTTTTACTTTGAACAATAGTTTTTATTTGTAATTTTAATTATGTATTGTAGCTAATTACCTCTGATTCTTGGTAGAGATTAGAGGTTGACTATCCATGTTGTTGTGAGACTTTTATTGGAATTAATATGAATGTTTTTATATCTCTTTTCTTCTCACTTCAATTGTTAAAACTTGTTCTTGTTGAATTAAAAGCTTGATCAACTCTTGATTTAATTTGAATGGGTAATGTCAGTTTCATTTATGTTCAGTGTGATTCCTGCATTTATGAAGATTGAGTAGACAACTAGTGAATATTTGACATAAGACTTGTCTTTAGGATCTAGGTAGAAAGGAAAGAATGGGTCTAGGTTTAGGGCTGAGTGCCGTATCTATCCCTGGGCGCAGGGATGGGTTTCCCGTATGGTTACAATTTTCCAGCAACTTGACAAATTGTTAGGAAGGTTAGGGTCGTTATTAGAGGGCCTCTTTTAATCGACTTGTATAGGGGGAAACTTGGGAATATAGAGGGTCTCTTATTCCTTTAACATCTCTATAAATCCATTTCAGAATATGTTTTGTCAATGATCAAATAACAAAGGATAGTCACCTTGTTTAAATCTCTACCAAGGATTGTTTCTCTATATCCGATTTCACTCACATTTTCAGTTATAATTCGTGCATGCTACTGTTACCTACTGATTTACATTCAAAGTGTTGTTTTTAACTTGGTTTTAATTACAAAAACTCCCCCCAACTTTGTTCCGATTTGGTTTTTAACAAGAAAAATACAAATTACTCAAAGATTTCCTCCCCGTGTTCGAACCTTTCACTACTATCTACATTATATTTTGTGGTTTAGCACTGAATTGTATCTTTTTATTTATGGTTGAGAACGACATCAGTCATAAATTGGCGCCGTTGCCGGGGAGGTAACGAGTTCTAATTTTCGTTTTTCTTGTTGATGACCAGGTCCAGTAATTCACAACCAGTACCTTACGTCCCTGAGATCACAAGAGTTGAAACCGCAATCAGATTATCCAAGAGAAAGTTCAACGAATTTTCATCTTCTGGTTCAAATTCAGAAGCTGAGGGGAGTCCATCCCTAGGCCTAGGGATAGACTCAGGATCAGAACCTGAAGCAGAACCAGCACCACCAGAGATGGATAATCCACCACCTGAACCTACCCTTCGGGAGCTCAATCAAGGAGCTGAACAAGAGTCCTTCTTGTGTATTAACTACCGCCCAGTACCAAATGATTGGGCCGTGAAGTCAAATGTCATGCATAACCTCAGCAAGTTCAGAGGACATGCATCCGAAAATCCTTACAAACACCTCCAAAAATTTCAGTTTGAGTGTGATGCTCTAAAACCAACTGGAGTGAGTCTTGAAAGAGCTAAGTTGAGAGCTTTTCCATGGTCTTTAGAGGATTCAGCTAAGAATTGGTTCTTTAGCTTGCCTCACAATTCCATTAATTCTTGGGCTGATATGGCTGCTACGTTTCTAAATAAATATTGGTCAGCCACCAAAGCAGGAGCAGCTAGGAAAAGTCTTGTCTCAATTCAGCAACATGGTGACGAGTCTTTTGGGGAATATCACCAACGATTTAAAGACCTTCAAGAGGTCTGTCCTACCCATGGCGTGCCTGAGCAATCTCTCATTCAATACTTCTACGATGGCATGCGAATTAAGGACAAGGAGAAGCTTGACTCGGCAGCTGGAGGAGCCTTGCTTGACTTAACACCAAGTAGAGCAAGGGCTCTCATTCAAACCTTGGCCGATAATTGCCACCAAAATGGGACTCAAGAACGTTCCACTTCAGCCAACAATATTAGTGTAGCTGCCCTTGAGAAACACATGGAGGAAGTCTCCACATTTATGAAGAATTTTCCAGCTGCAATTGCCCATATTCAGCAAATTCCCCCACAGCAAGTTGTTCCTTGTGGAGTTTGCCGTCAAATTGGGCATGTGACTCATGAGTGCCCTCTCATAGCTGATCCTCCTGAGCAAGTCAATACTGCCATGCCACAACAAGGAAACATGCACCCCAATACCAGTAATCAAGGCTGGAAAAATTACACTCACTATGGGTGGGGACCAAACCAGCAGCAACCTCCGTTTGAGTGGAGGAATTTCAAGCCTTTACCCCATCAAAACCAACAAGCAAATCAGCAGCCCACTCAACCACAAGTACCACAGTTACCACCACCTCAACAACCCCTGCAATTACCAGCACCACCACAGATACCCATTGAAGAAACACTTAAGCAACTCCTTCAACCATTGCATGCAACTTTGCAAGCAAACCAAGCAACCATTGCGGACCTTCAAAAATAGATGGCGCAGCTTGCAATGAAACAACAAAATACTTCTGGACAGCTGCCATCAAACACCATTGATAACCCAAGGCACGGACTGAATGCAATGACTTTGCGAAGTGGGAGAGATTTACCTCCCAGGGAACTGTCGCACCCATCCCTAGGCCTAGGGATGGATAAACCCGAAACCAGTCCATAAATTCAACCAGAAGTTTTGCCCGAAAATCAAACAGAAACGCAGCAAGAAGCACCTGCACCAGCTGAGCAACCTTCTGCACCTGTAGAGCCTCAGGTAATTCCTTTTCCCTTTCCAGAAAGGCCCTTAAAAGCCAAGAAGGAAAAGGAGGACAAATTAATTCTTGATGTTTTTCGAAAAGTTGCAATTAATGTCCCTTTGTTGGATTTAATTTCTCAAGTGCCTAAATATGCTAAATTCTTGAAAGAATTATGTACTAACAAGAAAAAGCTTGAGGGGATTGAAAGAGTGAATTTAAGTGAAAATGTTTCGGCAATGCTTCAACAAAGACTTCCCGAAAAATGCAAAGACCAAGGTACGTTTTCAATACCTTGTAAAATAGGAAGTAAGGAGATAGAAGATGCATTGTGTGATTTGGGTGCTGGAATTAATGTTATGTCTCTGTCCATATTTGAAACTTTGAATATAGGATCTCTTAAGGAAACAAGAGTAGTAATCCAACTAGCCGATAGATCCATTATCTATCCAGTAGGTTTGCTTGAAAATGTTCTAGTGAAAGTAAATGATTTTGTGTTTCCTGTGGATTTCTATATTGTTGATATGAAGAACAAGGATGTGCTCAAACCCACTGATGTGATCTTGGGAAGACCCTTCTTAAGAACAGCTAGAGCAAAAATAGATGTCTATGATGGATGTTTAACCTTGGAATTTTGTGGTGAAACGATTAAATTCAACATGTATGATGCCATGGAACATCCGAATGAAGTTCATTCTGTGAATTTTATAGACATAATTAATCCTTTTGTAGAGGAGATTTCTGATATTAATTCTAATGAACCTCTTGAGTATGTTCTTAGCAAGGGATTAAACAAGAAAAATTTGGGAGAATTGCAAGGCCGGATCAATGTCAATTCGGAAATCAGTGACTTGGTTATGGAACTGGACACGCTCCATGTTCCTGAAGGTACTTTGAAAACAAAGGATATATCAGATAAAGTCACTGAACTCAAACCTTCGATCTTGCAGGCACCCAATTTGGAACTCAAGAAACAGCCGGACCTCCTGAAGTACTCATCCCTAGGCCTAGGGATGGGTTCAGTCCCGAATTTCAGGCCCGAGAACATGACAAGCTTGCAACCTCCAGTACTACCAGAATCTTCTCTGACCAGCAACCCAGCTACTGCACCAGCTCCAGTCCTGGACCCTCCTTGAATCAAATTGCTCCCCTGGGTTTTATTTTCCTTTTCCCTTTTCTTTTCTTTTTGTTTCTGTTTTTATTATTTGTGTTTGTCTTTGTGTGTTGTGATTCTTTCTCACATTGAGGACAATGTGTCCTTTAAGTGTGGGGGGTTTGGGATCACTTTCGTGTTTTAATTTGTGAGTCTTTATGTGTGTCTTTATATATGTTTGTGTGATTTTAATTACTGTTTTGCATGATCAGTGTGTTTGTTTTTAGTTTCAGTTTTTCTTCTTTCTTCTGCATGTTTATTTCAGTATTTTGTGCTTGTGTTTTGCTTGTTTTTCGGTCTGTTTTTGTGTAGTTTTTCTCGTGTGTCTTGCCCCCCCTTCGTTTGAAAATCAATCTCTAGGCTGAACTCATGCAAACACTTCTCCAATCAACTCTTCCCAGCAGTTCTGAACACTTCCTATGTTGCATATGTGCATTTATTTAAATAGAAGTATGATAAGTGTAGCTGTCCTAAGAAATGCTTTGCTAGGACTGATTTGCCGTCCCTATCCCTAGGCCTAGGGATAAGGATCCCTGCCTCATCACTGCTGTCAGTTTTTATATTTTTGCTTGCATGTGTACCCCTTTAAATTCTTGTGTGTGGCTTCTCTTTTCATACCCTTTGGACTGCACGATGTTGGTGGTTCGGCACCATCATCCCAGCTTGGAGAAACTTCCAATCGGTCGTGTGCTAACCCCTTATTTAGGGCCGATCATAGCACCATGGGGAGAGCCAAAAGTCTGCATGTGCTTGTGTTTGAGTTCGAAAAAAAAAAAAAAAAAAAAAAAAAAAATGGGAGTGTGGAATGAAGGAAGGTTGAAAATAAAAAAAGAAAAGAAAGATTTGCGGAAGAAGAAAAGAAGGATAGAAAAAAAAAAGAGAAAAATGCAGCAAAGAAAAAGAAAAAGAAAATAGAATAAAGGAAGTGAAGGAAAATAAAAGAAGCCTTTGGCTCACTTTGTGTTTTAATTTCTGTTCTTCGCTTCTGTTTGTGCCTTTTAAATTCTTGCATGAGTGTCAGCAGCAGTGTGTGGATTTAGAGCCATAGGAGGAGACGGTTTGAGGTTCTAGGATTTTATTTCTTGGTTGACAGCTTGCTATTATACTCCTATATAAATATTTGTGCAATTGTGATGTTGGGAGTGTTTAGCATTGCTTGGAGGAGTTGATTCTTGAAGTTTTTGCTTGAGTTCAGTCCAGAGTTGGATTTTCTAATCAAGGGGGTGTATTTTGTGTGTTTGTGTGTCTGATTGTCTGTTTTCTTTGTGTTTCTTTGTGTCTTGAGTTCATGCTTGAGGGCAAGCATGGTTCAAGTGTGGGGGGTTTGATTGGTTGTTTATATTCGATGATTTATGCTCCCTTTATCTTATGTTTTGAGAGCATTTGATTGCTTCTTTTGGCCATTTACTTCCCTTTTCCTTTGTTCAGGCTTGAAAGATCAGTTGGAAGGAAAATGAGTTGATTTGGTGAAAGATAGAGCATTTTCCAATCATGGCCGTTTTGGAGGATGATTGCAGAAATTTTCCCTTATTCATCCCTAGGCCTAGGGATGAGTCAGGCGATCTGGTGAAATTCTGGGCAGTCCGCCCATGTTTATGCGTGCCGAGGATTAATTTATTTCTTAGTGCTTTTCTTGTCCCCTGAGCATGCTAGACAGCTTTTTAACTCCACTATCTCGTGTTCCCTTATTTCCTTTGACTCAAGAACTCCTTGGAGACTCCATAGGAATATATTCCATCCCTCTTAGTGCTAGACAAGAATTTATTCTTGTCTCTTCCTTGTTGTTGGAGCCGCATGCTTGCATTGTTTGTCCCTTGAGTGCTTGCTCCTTGGGGAGTTGTGAGAGGGCATGGCTGAGCTATAGAAAGAGGAGAATTTCGTCCAAGGGAGGGGTTGAACATCATCACATTCGGACAGAGAGAGAGAGGAGACGAGGATAGCAAGGAGAGCGGGCTGCACTTCTTCTTCACCACAATTTCCAGATTTGTTTTACTTTGAACAATAGTTTTTATTTGTAATTTTAATTATGTATTGTAGCTAATTACCTCTGATTCTTGGTAGAGATTAGAGGTTGACTATCCATGTTGTTGTGAGACTTTTATTGGAATTAATATGAATGTTTTTATATCTCTTTTCTTCTCACTTCAATTGTTAAAACTTGTTCTTGTTGAATTAAAAGCTTGATCAACTCTTGATTTAATTTGAATGGGTAATGTCAGTTTCATTTATGTTCAGTGTGATTCCTGCATTTATGAAGATTGAGTAGACAACTAGTGAATATTTGACATAAGACTTGTCTTTAGGATCTAGGTAGAAAGGAAAGAATGGGTCTAGGTTTAGGGCTGAGTGCCGTATCTATCCCTGGGCGCAGGGATGGGTTTCCCGTATGGTTACAATTTTCCAGCAACTTGACAAATTGTTAGGAAGGTTAGGGTCGTTATTAGAGGGCCTCTTTTAATCGACTTGTATAGGGGGAAACTTGGGAATATAGAGGGTCTCTTATTCCTTTAACATCTCTATAAATCCATTTCAGAATATGTTTTGTCAATGATCAAATAACAAAGGATAGTCACCTTGTTTAAATCTCTACCAAGGATTGTTTCTCTATATCCGATTTCACTCACATTTTCAGTTATAATTCGTGCATGCTACTGTTACCTACTGATTTACATTCAAAGTGTTGTTTTTAACTTGGTTTTAATTACAAAAACTCCCCCCAACTTTGTTCCGATTTGGTTTTTAACAAGAAAAATACAAATTACTCAAAGATTTCCTCCCCGTGTTCGAACCTTTCACTACTATCTACATTATATTTTGTGGTTTAGCACTGAATTGTATCTTTTTATTTATGGTTGAGAACGACATCAGTCAGGTGCTACGCAGGAAAGAGGAAACAGGCAAACTTGAGATTTAAGCAATTTAGAATAGTAATATAGCAGCAGTAACTATATTATTGAATTCATGATGTATATAGCAGCAGTAAAAGTACCATTTCTTATCATGTTATCTTATTGAATTCATGATGTATATAGCAGCAGTAAAAGTGCATAATTTGAGTCATGTGATGACATAGTAAAGTGTCTACTCGGCTCCAGCAGTAAAAGTGCACATTTCCTTTGATGTTCAGGAAAAATAATTCATGTTCACCAGGTTCGGTTAGACAAAAATGCCTAAATGTGCTGTAGATAGTAGAGAGGGAGAGGATCTCACTGAAATAGCAGTGTAGCAATCCCGTGTATCAATTTCCCCAACATCATGCATCCTAGGGGGAAAGACATACTAGATAAAAAAGAATCATTAAAAGTGCTCGTGTTTGAGTCAAACAGATGTTTCAATGAAACCAACCAGTCATATGGGAACCCCATGGGGCATGTCAGGCATGGTTGTAGTTAGAATTCAGAATTCAGAATATAGTATGATGGAAAACAATTACTTCATTTTAACAACTTTTAAACGCGCAGCCAGATGAAAATCCATCCCTGCAACATTTACTTCATTTTTTAGCATCTCAAAATCTGCCTCAAATTTCTATTGAAAACTAAAACAGCAGTTATGATTTGGAAAGTATTAAGAACATATCAGTACCACAAAGAAGCTAATACAAGCAAAAACGGGAAGAAAATCCACATGTTTTAGTTGGACTGCAAAAATTGTATGATGCAAAGCATCCTAATTGAATTTGGATCATGTTTTAACAACTTTTTAGATCAAAATTTAATATTTTAATGCCTTTAGTTTATAATTTTATTTTCCTACTTTAAACGGAACTCTAGGTCTGTTATGCCATATTAGGACAAGCTAATCATGAGACAAAGTCTATGCTATTATTTATGCAAGAATGACATCTTTCTCTACCCTTGGAATGCTGATTCTTCATTCAAGTGGTGCTTCTGCAAAGACTTGTATTAAGGAAGGACTGCAATGTTCAACTTCAACTTATACTTACTTTGTTCTGATTCCAGAAACAATAATACTTTTGTCCTGAGAGGAAAAAAATCTACGGTACTATATTTTGTCATGTTTCTGTTCTACAACATTTAGGGACATTTCTGTAATTTACAACAATTCTAGAAATTAGTGGTCTAGGTCCCAAGTTATATTCAAAACAATTGTAGTTAGAATTCAGAATATGATGGAAACAACACAGTTGGGCAGAGAAACTAAATAAATAACATTACATTCGAAGGTACTAAATAATTAGCTTACTAATAGGAAATTTGATCTCTCATGTTTGCAGCTCATGTGTAGAAGACAAGCACGTAGCAGAGAAAAGGTGATTTAATGGCTTAAAATTTGATAACCAAAACTATCGCAATGTATGCAGAAGCATTTTTCTTAAGAGACCATTATGTCCAGTTCATATTCTACATTAAACATCAATCTTTGAATTACTATTATTGTGTTTTGTAGGGCAACACTATGTCAGTTCCTTAACAAAGGAATAATAAGTGAGCCAGTAGAGTACATAGACATGAGCACGGAAAGCATGAATTGGATAGGTGCAAATCAATCTACCAATAAAACAAGAATCAAAGAACTGATTGATACTAAATTTTGGTCAAGTTCCATTTTACTGGACTCTCTAAAAGGAAATACAAAAATCAGCAATAGAACAAGTAAACTTAACTACCTTTTGGAAGATCAGATATTCAACCTTATATCTTGTACACGCAAACTCTTCTACCTCCTGGCTTGTCCCAGGCTCTTGCTTTAAAAATTGGTTGCAAGGAAATGCTAAGATTTCAAAACCTAGAACCACCCAATAACATAGGTTTCTCAACTCGAAATAATCAAAGGAAAAGTACCATAAATGAATAAAAGATGAGGAGAAGCTGAACTGACCAAGAGTAGGAAACGGCGTGGTCGAGCTTCACGACAAGCAAGAGAGAGAAATAGAGAAGAAGGGTGTGAGTCGTTGCGTCTAGGCTATCGAGCTGAGGTGAGGAAGAACGCGTACAAGATAGGTGTGGGTGCGGATGAAGATAGGTGTGGGTGCGGCGGTGGAAAGCGAGGAGGAAATCAGAGAGGAGAGTAGAGGATGATGAGGGTTTTTTTTTTAAAATTTAAACGGGTCAGACGGGTTGACCTGCGACCCGACGGGTCGACCCGTTTCTGACCCTTAATTTAATGGGTCGAAAAATGATGACCCGATGGGTCAAATTATGGGTCGGGTACGGGTCGGGTACGGGTCAACCCGTCGGGTCAGACCCATTTTGACACCCCTAAAATTAACTACTTTTTAGAGGAAGATTTAAGAAGTTGGTTGATAAACAATAAAATCAATTTAGTAAATAATTATACAAAAAATTATAATTTAATGATTGTTTTAGTTATTTTAAAAAATAAAAAAACGACATCTAATAAAATTTGGAAGGAGTATAAAAAAAAATTATACTAATTATTACTTTTACCAATTTTTTTCTATTTTTAAAGTTAATGTCAATTATTAATGAATGAAGGGAGTAATATATACTTTTTTTTCATTAAAATTTCACATTTTTATTTCACAATATAAAATAAAATGACACTCCATTTTTTAATTTTTTTTTATAGTGAATTTCAACTCTCCGCCAACATGGTTGGCGTTAGGGGTGTCAAAACGGGACTGCAGGATCGGTCCCGACAGACTCGAAGAAATACGGTCGGGACCAGACCCGATCACGAAAAAAAAGGGGACCAATTTCTGGTCCCGATCCCGATCCCGGCCCGTATAAGAAACCGGATCCACGGGACCAGACTCGGGAAAAATGGACCCGGTAAAAAATTTCCTTTTTTTTTTCTTTTTCTTTTTTCTTGGGTTGGGCTATAATTATTTTTTTATTTATTTCTTTTCCCTTTCTTCTACCTTTTTACGAGACCTCACTCCTCTTTTCTTTCTTTTTCTTTCTTCTTCCTCTGCACCTTCCTTCTATTTTCCTACTTCCAGCACCTTCCTTTTTCCCTTTCTATGCCCTCTTTTCTTTCTTTTCTTTGCTCTTTTTTCTTTTTCTTTCCTATTTTCTTACTTATTTTTTGTTCCAATAAAACGAGAGAGAGAGATCCGAGATTGGGGTATGTGATGGTTTTTGATTTTTGTGTGATGATGCGAGCAGATCGGGAGAGATGATGATGGGTTTGTGTGGTTTGGTCTGGTTGTGTTGGTTTGGGTTGCGATTTTGTTGATTTGGGTTGCGTTTGTGTGGGTTTACAGTGAGGGATGGAGGTGGCGGTGTGGTGGTTTGGATTATGGTGGGTTGGGATTTGTGGTGGCTGCTGGAGGAGGAAGAAGAACAAAGGCTAGGGTTTTTTTTTAATTTAGCCGGGTCCAGACCCGGTCCCGACCCGGACAGACTCGAGATTTTTCGGGACGGGACCAGACCCGATCCCAACCCAAAATGGGACCAAAAATTGGTCCCAGACCCAACCCGAGACCTCGGGTCAGGGACGGGTCTACGGGACCGGTCCCATTTTGACACCCCTAGTTGGCGTGTGTAGTAGCATCACAAAAGAATCATTAATTGGCCCATCATCATCTTGCCTTTGGCATTTGCAATTAATTCGCATGAAATAACCACTAGCTCCTATAAAAAAGAAAGCCAAGAACCAACAAAGAACACTAGCTCAAAGTGTAGACTCAATTCTTTTGGTTTTCTCGTCTTTAATTATTCGTTGTTCAAGAAAAACAAAACAGAAGAAACAAAAAAAAAACAGAGGGGAAGTTGCAAGAAATGTGTCAAAAAAGAGGATGGGGTTTGCCAAAGTACAGTTGCATGAAAGATGGGCCGGATCATATGCCTCGTTTCAAGGCCTCTGTTTCTGTTAATGGGCTTTCCTTCCATTCCAGCCCTTCTTGTATCTCTTCCATGATTGCACACAGTCAAGCCGCCATGCATGCTTTCCTCCATTTCTCACCAGGTTCTCATCTTCAATTTCTAATATTTGTCTAACCGATAATTAACGAGATGGCCAATTAATTTCAGAAATTGTGATCAAAGGGATTTTTGCCTGTCGATTAGTATGGAGTGTATGAATTGAATGCTTATCATGCTTTTTTTTGGTGCTGGCAAGGAAAATTCTTATTTAAAACCTAAAGCTAAGTTGATATTTTTTATAATCGGTTCTTTGTATGATCTTTAGTTTAATTTCTCATTTTATTTTTTATATATTTTCGTTTGTTTCTAATTGTATATGGTGATTGAAATTTGAGTCCATTTTTCAAAGATTCTTGATGGAATTTCATGGAAATTTGCTAAAAAACTTCTTAAAAATAAACTGAAAATGTTTAGGATTTAGCATTTGGTGCACTTTTAGTTAATTTAATTTAAGAATTAAACGTAACTTTTACTCTATAGTTTTTCCTTTTTTAAAAAAGAAAAGAAAAGATATTATTATTTTATTTATTTAAACAAAATTATTCTGCAGGTTCCACAATCTCAATGAGGGATATGATGTTCAAACACTGCAGGACCGTGTCTTCTTGCCCTACATATGATCAAAATATACATTTCAGTCCTCTAATTTGTCAAATGTACTTTCTTGGATACAACTGACAACTAAATTCTGGCTTTATAGATGCTCTATTAATGTATAAGACCCCGCTGCAGAACTATACTCGCAAGAAAAACTGCAATTTACCATTGTATTCCTCTTATTCTGATGGTCCGCCTCACGCTCCTTGCTTTAAGTCTACTATATTGGTTGATGGCCATACTTTTGAGGCTCAGGTGCCTTCAAAACCTTGAAGGAAATAGAACATTCTGCAGCAAAAGTGGCCCTAATGTCGCTCCTGGAAAATGGGATTCAAGAGGCTAGTTCTCTCTCTTTATGATATGATTTTGTTGCTTTTATGAGATTGTTATACTCACGAAATGATTACAATTTTTTTATTCTATTGAGCATTTTTTTTCCAGGATGGTTCTGGCTTTTACAAGAATCTGTTGCAGCAGATAGCTCAGAGAGAGGACTTGTCCATGCCAATTTATAAAATCATAAACTCTGGTGCACCTCACATGCCAATATTCTTTGCTTCTGTGGAAATAGAGGGGGAGATATTCTATGGTAAAGCTGGAAAATCAAAAAAAAAAGGGGAAATGCAAGCTGCAAAAGCCGCTTACTTGGCCTTGAAAGAGTGTAAGTTTCATTCTTCTCTTGCAGATTTCTTGTAAGGATAAGGGTTTTAGTAGAAATCAGACCGATTTGATGCTGACAAGGTTTTTTTCCTATCTAGGTGCAATGAGTAGATGTTCAGAATCGGCTTGCTCTAGCTCTCTTGAAGACGGAACTCATGAGCATACTTCTGGTTCGGATTCGAATGAAGCTGTTGATCTGCAACAGAAATTTAACCACAATGGTGAGTTGTTGTCAACTCCATCCATTACAAGTCAGAAACACTCTGCTAAAAGTAAAGGTAAAAATCACTCCTCCAAATTTGTCAACAACCATAATTTAAGAACCTTTTAAACACTTAAAAGTGACTTTATATATGTTAAACATTGTGCAACTCACAGATGAAGTTCATGAATCAAATTCGGTGGCGACTGATGCGATCCCTCGCACAAACCCTAACCCTAATTTGCCGTTGCCGCTTGTTGGACCCATGACGCGTGCGAGAGGCAAGAGGCTGTAAGCGTTGCTGTCTCAGTTGATCCACAAAGAGCTGAAGTGCGAGACAACCATCGAGGAGGTCACGCTGCGAGAGAAGACGCCGAGGCTAGTGACCGTGCTCACGGCCGCACCTAGTGCACCCGCAGGCGCATGCGGAATAGCCTCCCGAGCCTTTTTGGATTTGGACAACTTTTGTCGAGCCCCGAATGAAATACAAAATACCTTGGGATGTCTAGAGATTGCACAGAAAGTTTCAAGTCATTCGGCCTGAGGAATCCAAAGTTGGCCCAAGTCGACTTTTGGGCGTTCATGGTGTGAATGCGCCAAGCCGACTTTTGGGCGTTCATGATGCAATATATTGACTCCAGGCCCATTTTAAATCAGTTCGAGCCTTTTCCAAAATTCCAAGTGCATTGTGTTTGTGGATCAGAGGAGCAAGTCTGGACCGAGTTTGGGCCCGAAGGCACGAGCCAATTCGAAGATAGCTCGCAGACTTGATTCAGACCGCGTGCAGGAGTTCTACCCGCGGTAGGAGTTCTAATTGGATTTTAATTAGTATTTATTATTATTATTTACTTGGATATTCAAGTTCTACTTAGAATAGAAGTTCTAGTAGGAATAGGTTTTATTTGCGCCTATATAAGGCAAACGCATGACACTTATGTTTTTTTTAGATCTTTTGTTGAATTAAATGAGAGAAACGTTTTCTCATATTGTTCATGCTTGAACTTTGTGCTTGATTGAGTCCGAACACTCGATTGACAATTCAAATAAAACTGAAAGTTCAAACCCCCACTTGTTCGTTTACCCTAGGTTGATATCCGCAAGGGATATAGGTCTAGTGATTCGAATAAGGAACCTCTCTTTGTTCGACCTAGGTTGGCTAATGCTTGCGGCTAGCAGGTCTATGTTGTCAAGGTGAGTCGTATTAGCGACAATGTTGGAAAGTCTCAAAATTGGCAATGAGGTAGTAGGACTCCAAGATAAAGAGGAGGGAAACAAGGACACACCATCTTGTTCTGAATCTGTTTCTGCCATATGCGGAAAAAGGAAAATGTATTCTGATGCAGAACATCCCAACATTTCTGATTTTTCTACTACTAACTCGAAAGCGATAAAGGTCACAACACCAAGGAGCTACTTGCTCAGCAACAGGTTCAGGGTTTATCCACAATATCCAGGAATTGATTTCCCCAAAGGCGTTATAACGATGCCGATTAGCGACAACCAATGGATGCCTTTCAGCTTAGAGCTCCCGAAAGCATAGGGTTGTTGATGTAGTATAATAGGTTGAGTCCTTTCATAGGAGTAAAAGTGTTCTATTTTGTTTCTTCTACAAAACTGCAAAACTGGCTTCTTATGAAAACTTCAAGAAAATTCCCGTGGCAAATGATTAGGAATCAAATTACTGTATTTCTTTATTGTGTTATTAGAAAATATTGCATCAATGAAATTCTAACAGAAGTACATCATCTTTTTGTGTGTGGATTTATGTACATCAGAACCTATTGCAGAGTTAGATTAGTTGTCAGGTTTTCTTAGAGACCTGAGTGCATTTATAGCATACATCAGAACCACCAGAACACAAAATATAGTCACACCCAACTTCATCAATTTTTTTGGCTGCCTCAGCTCCACACCCAAACCACTTAAAGCTTGACTGTAATTTCCTGTTCTAATTTTCGCATTCCCACTCGCAATTGCTGCTACAGCTTTTCCTTTTATCATCTTAGCAGTTTCAAGAGCACTTGCAGTAGAAACTTTTCCTCCATCATCAACAGCTCCCTCATCAGTAGTATTACCATTTTCTTTCCTCCTCCTCAGGTTCTCATGTAAAAAAACATGTTCATTTCCATTTGCTAATGACCCATCTTCAGTTTTTCCTTTCTTCTTTTCATCCATGCTAGTTTCTGCATCAGGGTTTTCATCTCGTCTTGGCTTCTTGCTTGGGATTACCTTTTCTGGTGATTCCTGCACTGATGGTTCTTATGGGTGCAGAGGAGCTTCAGGGGATGGCTGCATTTTCCCCTGAGGTTTTGTAACCTCTGCGGCGGCTTCTTCCTGATGAGGTGTTTTCGCCTCAGGAGTGATAATTTTTGGCAAACTGATGTGAAGTATTCCTCTTTCAAACTTTGCACTGATCTCATTAGCATCATAGTTTGATGAAATAGGCACTTCTTTGCGAAAACGACTCCATTTGTTCTCACCAACCTGTCGCTCTCCGCTAATCCTTAGGCTCCGGGATGAGGTGAGCTGTGAACTTTCAGCTGCTCCTTTCTAAATCATGCATCATCAAACAACAAAAATAATCAAAATTGACTCTTTTTATATTTTTCTGTTCACATCTAAAACTAAAACTTGTCTCAAAAATAGGGGAGAGGCAGAGTACTTGGTAGAAAAAGAAGCAGGGCATATGCTTCGAGCTCACTAACCCATTCTGTTGAGGGTGCAAAATCTTCAAATGTGCATTAGCCGGCTGCAGCAATGGTCATTGGCCTTGAACCTATGATTTTAGTTTTGTCTTGAATTGATTAGGATTTTAGGATTTTTGAAGGAAGATATGTTGGTGGTATAGTGCATTTTGAATTGACTCCATTCTAGCCATTTTATAGTACTTCTTTTTGGGTTGTTGTTTTCTTAGAATATACTTATTCCTTGTAATTATTTTGGGTTTTGAGTTTTGGGTTTTTGGGTGTGTTTATTTTGTTTAGAGGGGATAAGAGCATACATGCTTTGTGTGGTGTTTGTAGAGAGTTAATCGGTCTCTTAAAGCAAAAGCAAAGTCACAATTCCTTTATTTATAGGCTAATTAAGATAAAGTGTCTTTGTGGAATGAATATGTACTATTCTATTTTAAAAAATGCTGAGGAAAGAAATAGTTATACTAAAATACTAATTAGAGCACGAGAATTCAGAATAGTTTATACTAAATGTAGTGATTATGATATTGGATTTTATTATTGTTATATTTAGACTTTGTTCTTTTATTATGATTGAAAGTTTTTTATATAATTTCTCAGCATCGTTTACCCTCATTTTAATTAAAAAAAAAATCACAGAAAAATGAATATGTAATAGTCGAGAACGTAGATGTTAGTTAGAGTTGTATCCAAAAATGTAAATATTATCCACCTAAATAGTGGCAGGATAGATTTCAAAGGCATAAATAAAGCAAAAGAAAATGAAAATACATTATAAAAAATAATGTCCAATTTTTTATTTTTTTATCAATGATCATTTATAATTCAATTATTCAATTAATGTGGACGCAAAATTAAAATATACTACTATCATATAGTAAATTTAGTAAAAATGTTGAAATGTTTGTATATAAATATAAAAGAGGTACCAGACTATTTAAAAGAGACAATCAAAGAACAAAATTTAAATAATAAGAAGCTTTAAAAAAAACATAAAAGAAGAACAAGGAGTGTGGATTATATTGTAAAAAAATTATAAAAAAAGAATGAGTCAACCACAAAATTCTAATTTAATTAATTATACATAAAAATACCTTAAACATGATTTATGCATAATTTAAATTCAAATTTGAAGAGAATATTGTGAATAAGTTAAATAAAAATACTAAAAGATGTCTTTTTAGTCATTGTAAAATGCAATATCATTATAAATCACTTAAACAACTTTATATTGTGAAAAAATTATAGTGCACATTTGTTTCGTATACTCTAACTAGATTTTGATGGTCAAATATTGAAGTTTTGAATAAATAAAAGTATGATTAATTAAAAACTTAAAAAATTAAGAACTATATTCGGAGAGGCAAAATATATAGTTTCTTAAAAGATAAAAAAATTACATCGAAGAAATTAAACTGAAGGGACCTAAATGGATTTAAAAAAAAATCTTTCTTCCATATTCTTCATTAATTTTATTTTTCTTCCTTATTTATTTAGTTTGGGATCCCAATTTTAATAATGTGGTAGGAACGAGAGCAGAATGAAATATTAAAAAAATTGGAGTATTTATTTATTTATCTTAAAATTAACGATTTTATTTTTTTCAAAAAAAGAAACGCTACACAAATTAGCTGCCAGCCTCCCGCCGATCCTCCCGTCCATAACGCATTCTGGAGAAAAGAAAGGAAGGAAAATCCCGGCTACGCCATTGTATTGGTAGTAATGTAGTGTTAGTATAGCAGTAGCAGTACCACATTTGCCGAGAATGACGAACTTAGCATCCATGTTTGAGATGGAAGATCCATGGCTTCCACCAACAACTTGGGAATTCATCCCTTCCCAAAATGCCCCCGGTTCCCGTTCCTTTGTTCACCCTCCGCCGCCCTCGACATCGCCACACCCATCCCCCGACGCCGCTTCCTCCGTCTCCGTAAGCCGCTGCCTTACTCTGTTCCCATCCTGCTTATTCTTCGCTTCCATCTAATGCTTCTACTTTTGTCTTGTCTGCTGCTGTAGGAGGCGAGCTTGGTTAGGTTAGCATTGAACGCTTTGCTCGGCTCTGAATCGGCGCTTCTCAGCATTGAAACCCTATCGGCTGGCTTTTGTTCCCGTCCAGCCGATAGGTCCCACCACCACTGCTGCTGGAACCACCGTTCCGCAACCACTCTCGCGTTGGGAAACATTCTCACCTCGTTTGCTTCCTTCGGCTCCTTAGTTCTCCTTCTTCGCAAATTTGTACAGAATTTCCAACACTTCGATTCTTTAGTCAACCAGGCATTTGCTGTTGCTGTTGGAAAGGTTTTGGAAGGCTACATGTGCAGTGTCGATACGTTATATGCATCTGTGGCTGTGAGGCGCGGATCACCATCGCCGTCGTCAGCTTCATGCTTCACTACTGTGATGCATTCGCAGGTTACATTATTGGAACTGTATCTGCATACGGCGGAGTTAAGGAATCAGATTGAAGCTCTTGGGAATATATGTAACTTATATGATGTAGCTTGTAGCTTTTCTTCGTCATCCTTACCAGACTTGATTGCTAAGGCAAACTCCCGCTTTTCTAACTTCTACAAGGGAGGGGATCTTCTTACTTACTTGTATACACAATTACAGGTCAGAATAACTAATTATCTCGCAGGAAAATTTGTTTCCTCTCCCAGAATGTAATGTGAAAAACTTGTGTACTGATTTTATTATCTTGTTGCAGGTTGCTGATCCTGCACACAGGGCTCTTCTGAGATTCCTCTTTCTTCGCACATGTGCGCCGTATTTTGAATTTATAAGGTCATGGATATTTAAGGCTGAACTTAGTGACCCATTTGAGGAGTTTGTGGTGGAATGTGTTGATAATTTACCATCTCATCTATTTGGTAAAGCTGGCAACCCTTTTGACTTCACTATGGCGAGCGTTAGGGTAATGATGTCCAAATCCATATTCAAATATTTAGTTTGCTGTAATTTAAGTACGTGTTCTTTAAGCACCCTGGGTTCATCATGTCTTATCCCTTGTTTTGGTTTCTATTTGTTTCTTGAGCAGGATGATGTTGTCGTTCCTTGTTTTCTTAAGGACCTTTTGATTCCTATAGTTAGGGCTGGCCAACAGCTTCAAGTGCTAAAGAAGCTTTTTGAATTATGCAACTCTGTTGGCTCTTGTGACTATATTTACAATGAGTTCCTTCCAAGTTCGAGTGGATATCTGGGTTATGATGTTTTTGGGACATCTCCATTGAGTTTTGACAAAAGAAATTTAGAAGCCATGGGGACTGCAAGGAACAATTATTATGTAAAAATGCAGGAAAAACTAAAGACTCTCCTCACAAAGCTGGAGTTTGATTATCAGCCGGTAATGACATTCTTGTACTCCATTTTCTTTTGTGTTTCTTTGCCTTCTCATATAACCAATTGTGAAGTACGTTGTTCTTTACACGTGTACACGACAACATGGTTTTTGGATCGATGGGGATTAATTTATTAGCATTATGACTTAACTAGTGTGTAAAAAGTAAGAATGAAGCTCGTGGTTGGTTGTAACCATTTAGACCATGATACTTGCATCCTATACATCCATTGTTTGATCCTTCTGTTGTTGTTTACCTGAGTGGGTTCTCTTGCATGGAATGTTAAAATCCTGTTCACTATCCATCACTAAACTGTTACGCTTGTTGTCTTGATTACTTAATGTTCCAAGCCTCAGTCAAATATTTCATCCTTGCCTTTCATGGATCTGATGCCAAAAAGTTATTCTTTTGTTGCAGTTCATAATTTTTTCTTTCCAGTAATAGGTTATTGAGTTTTGATCCTTTTATCAAACTTCAGTTTTTAAAATCTCTGGTAAATTTTTTTGTGTACCACTAGTGCCATGGTGCTGTGTCATTAGCTACCTTTTCTGTTTTGTGATTACAACAGCTGACTTGAGAAAACTGTTCCTCCAAGGATTGGATATAGGTTTGATGGGTTAGAATGGAGGTGATTTGAACCCAGATAGTGAGAATATTCGTTGATAATTGTAGAATAATCTCTAGCACCCTCAAGGACTCATAAGCTATTTGTATCGAGCTAAAAATATTAGGGCGTGGTCTACTACTTTTTTAAATTAATGGCAATCATCTACCTTAATGCTTTTCATTCTTTATGTATTTTTACGTTCCACTGAAAATATTGAAAATGTTGAAAATGCCGCAATTTTGGAGCAATTTTGTCAACAGTTAAGAACAATCATGGCCAAGATGGCAATGCCTATAATTTATCCACTTCCACAGTCTGTGATTCTGTTCAGTGACCATGAAATTAGCTGGTATGCGTGTTTAGAAAAAAGATTGGAACGTTTTTGCTTGTTTTTTTACTGCTTACTTTACTATGGTAAAGATTCAGCGAAAAGACATTTCTCTTATGGACAGTTGGTTATTTCAATATATATATATATATATTTTACTTTAATGCCGGCTGTTTTTATGGTATTTCTAATTAATTGCAATCTTCCTATGTCTTATTTGAAAATTTCTTTTTTCAGGTGCTAGTGAACAGTAATGTATCTACCATCCTTGACAGTGGTGGAAGGATTTCAAATAGAACAGTTTCATTTATTTTGGATGACAGGTTTGTGTTTCCCTCTCAAAACCTTAGAAGATGGGGGGCAGATATGTACAATTTGTATGTTTTTGGTTTGGATAGGCCTTATATAGACCTGCCTGCTGCATTCATCTAAAGTTCTCATAACTTTGCCAGCATCTGGGAGTACTTGCAAGGTGTTTGACTGTAGCTTCATTGGGAAAGGATTCACTACCATCCATGACCTGAAAGGGAATTCATGAATATGCATATATAATATATAGGCTTACACATTCATCGATATGTTACTGTCATCATGTCCTCTATCTCTTTTCAGCAACTTTACCTTTTCAAATTGTTGCTACGGCATGATTAATTGCTCTGTTGCACTACTTCTCAGGGATGTTGGCAACACTGATTCTGATCACTCTGGTTCAAAAGATGGAAGTTATCTGTTGGATTTGGATTCAGACGAGTCATCCGATTGTTCATCAGTAAGTGGGTTGGAAGAGCAATCTGACGCCCAGCAGCTGATGGAGCATCCTGGAAGTCTTTCTGAACGTGAAAGACATTTATCGTCCTTGAAATTTTCCATGAATAACCGCATAGATAGTACATTACAAAAGCCTATCCATAGTGAATTTCTGAATGATATTGAAAGTGATTTACGTGAAGTTTATGGACAAAAAGGTGACTTCATGCACTTCTTTGATAGGGGAATGAATTTGACTCAGAAGGTTCAGCCTTTTGGTCAGGGTGAGTCAAGCTGGTCAGGCATGTCCAATAATCAAGATGCAGATACCCTAAATACAAAATACCTCCCCCTTGGCCTTCCAAACAGTCTTTTCTCTAATTATAAGGAGTACAGTTTTTGCCAGAGATTTGATCTGTTTAACATGGGCATAGATATAAACAGAGGAAATATGGAATTCTTAAAGGGAGGTCTTTCATGTTTTAGCAAAATGACTTCCACTGAACATATTTCAATAGAGAGAGGATTGGGAGTGAATCAACTCAGGAATGGCAGCTCTGATTCATTTACACTGGAGCCATGGAAGACTAATTACCAATTCAATTTTCTCGGTACAAATCCTATGCTAAGAAAAAATTCAGGCTTAAGCAAGCCGGTAAAGAGATCCAGCACAGATTATGAGCTATCTTTGCCATACTTTGACTTTTCAAAAGTAGAAGTCCCATTTATGGTATCAGTAGAAAAGCCAGCTCCTAATTCATGCAGTAAATTTGAGTCCCAGGTTCCATTGTACATGACTGCATATGCCAACCATGAGAAAGCTGAACAAGTTTGTAACAGGGGAGATGCTTTGGTTGATAATGAAAGACCATCTTGTCTTGATTCACTATCGGGTTTGAATGAACGTCACCATGAGGCTGTTGTTTCCGCTGAATTTTGTGGTGGGAGTAGTTGGAAGAGTCAGCTTGGAAGTTTTAGTTACACTGGAAATAAAAGAATTGAAGATCAAAGGGAGAGCTTGTCAGGCATTTTTGAAGTTCCACTTGACTTTGTCATCGACAAATGTCTGGTGCAGGAAATCTTACTCCAGTATCCTTTTATTTGTGTGTTTTTTCCTTATCGAATCCTTGGGATATTTGTCTTTATATATGTTCCCTAGATGTAAAGGAAATACTACTCTCATATCATATTACTTGATTGTAGCCTTACCTTATCACTTTTATTATTGGTTGTGGGTTTTTGGTTGCTGATATACTTCCCTTATCAACTTTCTAATTTGTTTTTTTTATTTAATGCTTTGTTTGAAGCTATGATTTCCCTTAACAATGCTAGGTATGATTATGTCAGTAAGCTTGTAATTAAGCTGCTCGAAAAAGGGTTTGATTTGGAAGAACATCTGCTGGCACTGCGGCGTTACTACTTCATGGAATCAGCTGACTGGGCAGATTTGTTTATCATGGCTGTTTGGCATCATGTAATTCTTTCTCAATCATTTGTTATGTTTTGCAATGATTTGATTCAATAAATCAGTCCTTCTGAATCCATTTCATTTTTTTTATAATATACATATATATCTTAAAACTGCAGAGATGGTATGGTGCAGAGGCAGACCAGAGAGTTTCAGAAATTCAAGGGTTTCTTGAATTGTCACTTCAGAGATCTTCATGTGAACGAGACCCTAATAAGAATAGGTTATATGTGTACAGAAAAGGGAACGGAAAAGTGCCTCTTTCAGCATCTGCAATGGGTAAATGTTTTTGCTTTGAGATTCCTGTCATAGTACTGTGAATCGTTAAAATACAGAAAACATGCTATGATTTAGGAATTTGATTACATTGACACAGCACTCTCTATGAGGTCATCAAAGTACGAGTAGCCTTTGCATTGTGTTAGTTTTGCAAGCTGAGGAGGTGCAAAAATCTCATGAACAGGAACTTGTTTGTTTAAGAAATGACTAGTTCCTTTTTTCACTGCTAATAAATTTGCATTCTCACATCCAAAGTGCACATGTGCTCTTTATGGCTGTTATGAACAAACCCCTTTTCATTAGGTTGTCAGATGTATAAATTACTGTTTAATTGTTCCATATTAGTTTGATTGAGTTTTCTTTTCATTTAAGATGAAGAATAATGAAAGACATGATTGCAATTTCAATTGGTAACAATACCCTAAAATGGGTGTTTGATATTTTCAGAGTGATAAATATGCCTAGAGAATTGACACCTGTGAGTTTTGCCAATCTGAAGACCATTCTCCTGTTGCTTAACAGCACATGTCGCATAACACCATTTTTTCTTGCCTACTGGCAGCTTTCCTGCCCATGCTAGCATGGCCAAACTGACTTTGGTTAACATAATTCCTTGACCGTATCTAACTAAACTCAATGCAGAACACCGTCCTTTCAACTTAAAAAACGTGGGACGCTTTTCTTTTGTAAGCCCTAATTTCATCCCTGGTAGATTCTGATCTTTATATGCCTGAAATAAGTGGTTTGCTTTCTCTAGAGACTTCCATTGTTAAGGAGGCAAGTACCTTGTTTTTTGCCTCATCCTTGTTTCTGAAAGTTTGGCATGCCTTTGCACCTTAAGTTTCAATAGATGCTTTTATTATCCTCCTCTGGATTTGATCTAGCCTTGCCATTATATTATTTTCTTTTCTTTCCTGCTAGTATTTTTTATGCATTATTTTCTTTATTTGTTTGCTTTTATTTTAATTCTGATCCTTTCAATTTTGCAGGAGTCCATTCCTTTGATTTTTTGGGTTTGGGTTATAGAGTGGACTGGCCTGTGAGTATTGTTTTGACTCCCCCAGCATTGAAGACATACTCTGAAATATTCAGTTTTTTGATACAATTGAAGCTTGCTGGTTTCTCATTGACCGATACATGGTGCTCGTTGAAGGTATAAACAACAGTTTCTTTTTTCATGTGGACCAGTAGAATACTTTTGTTCTGTTTTGTATGGAGATTTTGGTGGGGAATTCTGTTCCCTTGGAGAACCAATTGACTGATTGATACCCCTAATTGTAGTTATTCTTCTAAGTTAAGTAGGGACCGTGTAGTAGTTTGGTTAGCGACAGCAACTGCTGCTCTCTTTTATCTGAGTACTATAATAGAAAACTATAACTTGTTAAAAGATTAAATAGATCTGCATAGTCTGTACATACTTACAAAACAGTAGTATGTTAGAAATTGCTTAGAGAGAGAATATTCAGGGGAGATGAAAAGAGTAAAGGATTTTGAGTATATCACCTCAGCAATTGTTCTTGAGAAGTCCTCTCTGACTAAACTGGGTGACAAAAGATACTGTACTTCTCTGTTAATCCCCCGGGTAACAAATGTGGAAAAAGAATCCTTGCAAATTATAAATTACAGCCTTTAATTTTTGAGCTTTTTTGAGGCTTCTATCATGTGACTTTTCACTGTTACTCAGTAAAGTTATGAAATGGGTACCAAAGACCTACCAAACTCCTGATGGTAAAAGATTGTTGACATGGCATTGTCCTCAATTTATGTATTAGTACAGACTGATGGATAGATTCTCCTTGTTTTTATTGTTTGGGGATTGTGATTTTAAATATCAGTTTCAAAATGTGGGTTTCTTTTTGAAGTGAAATCATGCTAGTTTAAAGTTTCTGGCACTTCAGAAGTTGGAGCAATTTCAAAATAAAATTGTTGAAATTAGATTTAATTTTATTAGAGTTACTTGGATCTTGGTTTTTAAATTCTTTAAGTTAATAGGGGTTTAAGTTGCTTTATCTTGTCTTAAAGTATGTGCTTCTTACAGGGCATCATGGACTTGATTAGTCAAAAGCATCATTCAACAACATATAAACAGGAAGTGGCTCATCTTAAGATATTGCTAACAACTAGGTATGCATGATGGTTTTCTTTTCATATGCAACTTTTGTCACATTTATTTTCCTTGTCATATGGCATCCTTCGTACTGCTTCAAGAGCAAATAAATTTCCCTCCTGAATATGGGCTTTTGAATTATCTGTTCTCTTAGCTTGGATGGTGAACACATATAGTAAACATTTTAGGAAACAGAGCATGAATTTATTCCAAAAGCTTTGACCCTTGATGCTTAGGTTCTGGGGTTACTGTTATTGTAGTGAACTATAGAACTCAGATATGTGCATTAGTTATAACCTCTGCTGTGATAGCTTGATTGTTAATATAAAGGTCATTATGTTTGTGTTTCATTTGAGCTGATTTTTATTTGGGACTCTTAATCGTGTGACAAATCTCTGTTCCTGACAGGCACCAGGTTAATCATTTTGTTTGTGCGTTGCAACAGTACGTGCAGTCACAGTTATCTCATGTTTCTTGGTGCAGGTTTCTTCACTCTCTAAAGTATAAGGTTTGGAACAGCTTGCATTTCACCCTTGATTTCTTTCAGTGTGCAGTTTTCTTTGACTAGAATTCTATTTGGTGTTTGCTTTATTACTCCTATTGCTTTTCATGGTAGTTGAATCTGGTATGTGAATATGGAGTGCAATTTTATTATGTTTAACTACAAGTTCAGTCTAATGTATGCCTGCCATCACCTTCGTGATAACTTTTATCTATTTACTTTGGCCATGCAAACATGAGTTGATTATCACATTTGTGTATACAACTATACTTTGAAAGCTTACCTTGGGATTATATTTGTTTTGATCCATACAATGAGATTCTTATGTTAACAATCATAAATTATAAGCCCTTTTCATATCTGTCTAATACCAGATGTAGTCTTGTCTATTTGTGGCGATAAATCGTAAATGAGTTGAGATACTTCTGATTAGAGTGGTCTACTTCAATAAGAAGCAGAAAGTGGCCAATGGAAATTTCTCTGCCATAATATAAATTTTGTTTATTGATGGAGGGAGCCATCAGTGTGTTGTAGTGCATCTTGTAAATCTCATTGTTGCTTTTTTCCTCTTTGCTTATGACTGGCAGTATCTCCTCATTCCACAACTCCAACTAAGTAAAGAGGATGGAAGGTGTTTGGATCTATTTTTCCTGAATGTCGTTTTGTTTTTGTAGGTCAGGGACATGATGGATCTTGAGTCAGTTCACATGGCATATCTAAGTGATTCGCTGCGCATGTAAGTTGAGCTCTTTATTATGTTTGATTCTTTTGAAGGAAAGACAATTACTAGTTAACTAAGAATGTAAACTTCACAGATGTTTTCTTTCTGATGAAACACGGACAGTAACAAGCATCATCCAACAAATTTTGCAATGCGCTTTCGACTTTCAATATTGTCTTACTGGTGGCGGGTGGGACTCAGGATTGGCTGATGGGGACTTACTGGGTAAACTTTCTAGAATCAACAAGTCACAGGTACTTCTTAGTTCTCACGACTCTTGCCTTAAATCCCTTCTGTGCACACTTCCTTCCTTCATAACGACGGATGACACCTATTGTAGACATATAGTCGTGAATGTGGATGTGCTTCATAAGATGTCTCAGTTGTTGGACCTCCCAATATCAAACATTTACTATTTCTTATGTGCTTGATCAAAAGCTATATTAACAAAAGTCATACATCTCTCATTCCAAAAAAGAAGACATACATCTGAGTCTGAGCTATTTGCTTATTTGTTTGTTTAAGAAAAATGACTGCTAATGTGCAGTTTAAGTAACGATCCTGGTTTGGCATCAGCCTCTTGGACTTTAATGAGTATTAGCTAATAATGATAATGGTCCTGTTGTCAGAATCTTGTTATACATCTTTGGCATGGAATTGTGTCAGTATTACAGGCTTTATTCATTACAGTTGTTTTATTTTGTCCCTGTTATTGTACTGGAGGATAGTCATTACTCTTAATTCATATATCTGATTAAGAGTCGTATTAAGAAAATCATAAATCTAAAACACATGCACTGAAACAACTTTACATATTAGTTAAAAATGTCACACTGCTAGAAGTGACGAACTACAATGACTTTTAAGTTTAGCTGGTAATCTCACCCCCCCGCCCTACCATCCCACCATTAGAAAGGGATTTTCTTTTTCAAGAAAGACTATTTTTGTGTGGAGAAAGAGATGAACATATCAGTATTTCAGTATAACATTCTTACCATAGGGTGTCATTCTCCTCCCTGGGCCTTAAGTTACACAATGGGAGTTCACCTTTCCTAGCTGTGGGTGCTAACCTACCCCAATTGGTAGAGACTCAGTTCCAAGTCAGTTGTGAGAAAGGAATGGCTTTACCAGCTAAACGAACTATCACCCATCTTTATTTAGTTTTGCATGAAATGAAGCGCTTCCTAGTTTTACATGGAAGCTTTGGTAGTTTTGTACACCATATCTATTACGATGCCTTGCTGGTGTTTGCTTGAATTATCTGCATGTTGTAACCCACATCATATAGTGGTCAAAGTCAAAGCATTTATCACTCACTGTAAGTTTTTCCCTGAAGTAAGCAATTACACTAGACAACCTGAACATGTATTTTTTAAATGGTTCCTTGTATCAGATTTCAGTATATAGCATTAATTTACTGAGTGAATCGCTTGTACAGGTGCTTGCCATTAAGCAAAAATTTGACGAAAACCTGAAACAACTGCACCTGTGTTATCTCAAGTCTCCTAAGCATGGAGAGTTTGGGCTTTCTTGTTTTTGGGGATATCTCAACTACAACGAGTTCTATTCAGAGTTTCAGACGTAGGCAGTGGAATGGGCCTTTATGCGATCTGGCGGATATCTCAACTACAGCGAGTGAGTACTACTCAGATGTAGGTAAGCAAATCGACCTTTATGCCATCTGACTTTATTCAATCAGAGTGAGATTGTGGATTGCTATGAACAAAGAATTGGTCCCATTGAGATTGATGACATAAGAATGCTGCCGGTCAGTGATGAACGCATCCCATAGCCATAGTGGCAGTAGCCAACCTGTACATCTCGTTGGTTCTCAATGCACATCAGGAGCTTCTAGTTTCTTGTCTATGCATTACGATGCAATTCCAAAGATGTGGTGTTATGGGAATCTAAAGCCAAAAATTGTTACCCTGTTGGTGAATAGATCATAAATTGACAAGTTGACTGGCCTCCTGTTTCCAGAAAAAGGAAAAACGCGAATGATGACATTCGCTGATATTTAGTTGACGAGATGCTAGTTTTAGTTAGAGCGAGAAAATCTGTGAGCTTCATAGTAGCATAGAGATGTGATTGTATATATGTAAATGTGGTCTTGTGAATAGATCCTCCCAACCTATTTCTGAGAGTGAGGGAGAGATGTCTTGCAAATATGGGTGAGTAAATATTTATTTCAGATTAGTGTTTTTGTGCTAAGCGTGTCCTTATATTATTTTCTTTTCAAGGAAAAAGATAAAAAGAGTGTATTGCAGGTACTTTATCCAAACTCTTTTTGGTGGAAGATGCCCAAGCTTAGATTATTTCTTCGTAGATGCCGTTTGTTAGTATTTTTTAAAGAGAATTTTCTACTTTTTCCCTCTTTCTTTCTGATCATAGCAGGGAGAATAATTCTCCTGTAATAATTTTTGAGATGCGTTTCCAATAATTGTAAATGTTCCCGAGATGGATGTTGCCATGTTGGTAACGGGTTGGCTATAATGTCATGCTTCGTGTTCAATCTATGAATAAGAAAATAATGAATTGCCAGGATGGTCTGTTTCAGTAACGATTAAACTATATTTTGATGAATGATCTGAATTCTGATAGATTATAAAGGCATCACCCTTTAATAATTCTCTTTCTTTGTGATTAAGATTGCCTAAAATATATTATTTTATGTAGTTAATAATTATGATTTTCTTTTTTTATAAGAAAAAACTGTTTCAATGATAGATATCTGCCATTAGTTAATTACTGTTTTATACTATTTGAAAGTGATATTTACTCCCTCCAGTCTCCAAAGTATGTCTTCCTCGCATCCCAATATTCAGTAGGGAACGCATATTGAGGAGGTTGGATGACTCACTATTTGACCCCAAAAAAATCCGTACTTTTTTTCTAACGTACGTTAATCCCTAACGTACTTCTCAGAAAAAATTAGGGGCAAAATTGTCTCAAATAATTTGTCTGCCGACTGTTTTAAAATACGTGTCGAAACAGTAAAAACAAAAGCTAAAACGACATACTTTGGAGACCGAAGGGAGTATATGTTTGTATCCCATACGGAAATGATTCAATTGATTTGGACAATATATTCATTTTTTATCTTCTCGAAATTAAATTTGGCATTAAGTATATGGTGTGAAAAAACATAAATAAATCAACCTCTAAAAATAACTCAGCTCAGTTGTCGCTTTCTGCAGCGGTGACTAATGTTTTCCCTTTCTTTCTTTCTTTACATGATTAAGATTGCCTAAAATATATTATTTTATCGTATAGTTAATAATTATGATTTTATTTTTTTATAAAAAAACTGTTTCAATGATAGATATCTGCCATTAGTTAATTACTGTTTTATACTATTTGAAGTGATTGGTCCGTTGTTTGTTCTTTTATATGTTTGTATCCCCTGCGGAAATGATTCAATTGATTTGGACAATATATTCATTTTTATTTTCATTAAAATTTTATACTCGTAAAATTGTGTCAGTGTAGAAATTAAATTGTCGGCTCGATGAATTAACCGACCCGAAAATAACTCAGAACTAACCACTATTAGGTTGCGTTTACTTACGGAAAATAGTTTTTGTTTTTTAAAAATATCTCTGATTTTAGAAAACATTAGAAAACTGGATATGGTGTTTACTTTGTACTAAATGTGAAAATTTTCATCTTTAGAAAACTCGAAATTGTGTTCACCTAATAACTATTTCTTCTTTTTTTGAAAAACGAAAACTACTAATTTTGTTCAATCAATTTGATTTTAATTAAAAAATCATGCTATCACTTATTTCTTTTTTATCATATTAATAAACTAAACGGTAGCCCATTTTAATTTTGTTAAAGATTATATATAAATATGTTAATTCTATTCATGTTAAAGATCAAATATAAATATAATAATTCTGTTCATGAAAATAAAATACATATAAAATAGTCTTGAATTATTTGTTCATTACGTGAATACTACAAATATGAACCTTAAAAGCAGACTTAATTTAACTTGTTACTTCTTCGTGTTCTAACAATATTATAATTAGCCCATAATTGATTTGCAATATATTCTCTAACCGCATTCATTTGTTGTTGTTAGGACATATCCACTTGAATACCTTCTTGCGTCACATTAGCTTCGTCCTCGTTAAAATTTTGCATACCTTCTTTACCATATTCTGTGAATAGTTGATCAACTCTATCTTCCATTCAAATAAAATAGTGTAGTGCACAACAAGCTAGAGGTATTTACCTTTGACGACGAAGAGGATAATTTGGAATGGATTTTAAGATTGGAAATCTAGCCTTCAGGACGCCAAAACCCATTTCAATCACATTTCTCAATGATGAATGTCGATAGTTAAACAATGCATATTTTCTTGTTATCCTTCCCCGTCCACGATAAGGAGCTAAAAATCCACGATAAGGATCTTTCTTAACTCTCCTGTACAATATCGATAAAAATATCGATCCATTTTTTTCGGACCATCTAGTACTCTCTAAAATCATTACGGTGGGTAAAAAATATTCATGATTAAATTGTATAATTGGTCCCTTTATTTTACTTTGGTCACATTTTATTATCTACTTACAATTTGTATCTAATATTTTTGTCCACTTAAAAAGTAAACCTTATTCAAAACTATGAGCATGATTAATTTTTTTTTTTGGGAAAATTGGTTTTGGAAAATTTGAAAAACTCCATTTTGGACGTTTCTAATTTTCAGTGAAAATTTAGAAAATTTAGAAAACTGAAGAATTTTTTGAGAATTTTCCATTTTGAAAAAAGCAATTACGTGAACACGTTTTTTAAAATATCTCTAGTTTTCTGAAAATTTGGATAAGTAAACAACCCTTTATCTTTTCCAACTCTAAACTCCCTTTCTCTTTTCTTTTACTTTTTTTCCTTGGTCTTCCTCCTCAACCCAAAGTCCACTTTTCTTCCTCCCTCTATTTCTCCATCTGTAATATTAAATTGAAAAACATTTTCCTTGGTTCAATCAAATTAAGAAATCCAATTAATCCAATCATAAAGAAAAAGAGATCCAATTCCATGTCTTGTTTGGTAATTTGCTTGTTGTAAGATCTGGTATTCTAGCGGCGCAGCCGGAACCCGTTCCATACCGAAAAATGTCGATTCCGTCGACTAGCTACGACCACGACCAAGGCAATTCCATTGTTACTGAGACCGCTACCGGAGATGGAGTATTCATCGTCGATGCCGACTGCGGGGAGGAAGATAAACCAATCGACGCCGATGAATGTGTCGGTGTTGTCGATTTGAGTTTGGGAATACGCTATATGAATGTGGAAGGGATAAGTTTTAGTTTTAAAACAAAAAAATAGATTAAATAACTGGATTGGGATGTGGGTGTGGTGAAGGAGATTGAAATAATTGAATTACTTTAATAATTAGATTTTGTTCGCTAGTACGGGGCCGTCGAATGAGGGGTAATGGTGTGGTGGGGGCAGGTTCGATGCTGATAGGCCAAAAACAAGTGTTATGCCAGCATGCCGATATGTCAAGTTTAAATTGACGAGTATAGAGAAAAAAACAAATTAATTACATTTGTATACATGATTCAAACATATAATCATCCTTGTCTGAATATTGCATAAGAATAAAAGAAAGATTGAGTGATAGATTACATCTTGTAATCTACGGTTTGTCTTTGTGTGGGAAAATAATGTCGTTCTCGCATTCCCACACATTTCTTGCATAAATCTGACCCCATTGCCCTTGAAAGCAACTGCAATGCGCGAGTCCCATTTTCCTCTCCCACCATCAAGTCTCTCTCCTTTCTCAGCCAAATCCATCGAATTTTTTGAATCATTTGGAGGGAAATTGAAAATTGGTACTTCAATTTGGTGGGAAATGACTATTTGGGTTTACTTCCTTTTTTCCTTTTTTCGACTGTTTTCAAATTTTCTTCTGTTTACTCTTTCCTCCATCATAGAATTAGGGATTTCAATTTTCTTCGCCAGCCATCATGGAAAGCATCGATTATTGGTTTGATTCACAAGACGACTCCATCATCGAACTCGATGATTCGATGAATATGTTTGTTCCTGATTCAATTGCAAACGGAGAAGAGGCCGCAAATGCTGTGTTTGATAAAAATAGCGGTGTTATGGAAGCAATCAAAGAAGAATCCGCCGATGAGCAAGTGGAAAATGTGGATATAGCCTCAATCGTGGCTGATTCCAGCGAGGTCATAGAGACAATAGTGCAGGACACATACTGTGATGAAAATGAAATGGGTTCGGAGCGTTCCGACAAGATATTGGAGGCAATCGTTGATTTTAGGAGGGTGAAATCCAGGGTAACTGATTCACTGAGTAACGTTATTCATGACTTTGACCTGAACGAACCATGTAATGAGGAGAAGGAATTGGCTGGTAAGAAGAAAATTGAAAGAGGTTTCGACCTCAACAAACTCCCTATTGTAGGTATGTTTCGATTGACAGACCCTAGCCGCGAAGCAGACTTCATTGAGATGTTGCGTCTCTTACTTTCATCTTTCTATTGATCTAGCCATAATTATAGTGTTGTTGCTTGGTTGATCAAGTTGATTGTCATGTGGATGTATATAGGATGAATGTACGTTGCAGTTGAAATCAACATATGTCACTGAAATGAATGTAAAACTCCATTTCAGCAATATGTATTGGTAGTTTGGTTTAAGTCTTAATTCAATCAATGGTATCTGATTTTGTAATGAAACATCTATGTTGTCTGGATGTTATGTATTGCCATATTGTTTGTAATTTTGTGTAGATAATGACTATATTTGGTTTCAATTAGTATCTCTGTTTCATCAATGGTTTGTGATACAGTTCATTTGAGAGATCTCTGTTGTCTGGATGTGTTCATTTTGGGTCCAGTTTAGTAACCCTTTTGTGTATATTTGGTTTCTGTTTGGATTCAGATTGGTTTCCGTTTGGTTTCATTTTCGTTCCTGTTTTGATTTCAATTTTGTTTAGGTTTGGCACTGGCTTGGTTTGAATTTATTTTCTGTTTTGATTTCAATTTTGTTTCAGTTTGGCACTGGCTTGGATTCAATTTGTTTTCTGATTTGATTTCAATTTTGTTTCAGTTTATTTCTGTTTTGGTTTCAATTTGGTTTAGGTTTTGGTTTCAAATTTCTTTCAGTTTGGCACTGGATTGGCTCTCTACATATTTCCTTAGCCTGAACTTGTTTAATACTGACTGAAAATTCTAGACAATTTAAGGAGAAAGAACATGAGAAATAATAGGAAAAAGAAACTGCATTATCTTTATTATCCATTCCAATTACATAGAGAACTAGTAGTGTATGTCAAGGAGGAAGGAGGAGATATTTTACATAGACCCTAACTACTCAGAGTCAGATGCATTGTAGGTGGTTGGGATGCCTGGAATGACATTTCCAAAGGAGTTGACTTCAGCAGCAGCAACCCTCACACTGTTAAGAGCCAGGTTCAACACCTATCTTTTTTGCTTCATATGAGTAATTGAGAGAGTGAGATGGTTGATAGTCCTCCCATATGCCTCCATTGTAGTTATAGCCAGTTCCTCATCTTCATAGATCTCATACTGTCTTGCCTTCAAGTCCTCAAGCATCTCCTCGAGCTCTACCAGGTCTTGGGTGGTCAGCAACACCTTATTTTCCATCTGGACAATGTCCGTCTCCCGATGAGTTAAGATGAGGCCTAAAGTATTGAGGAGCTCAACCTTTCTATCATTTTTCATTATACCACACCTGCAAATAGATAGAAACAAAGCAAAGGAGATGAGTTGAGAAAAGAAAGAAACTATGGTAGTTTAGGGTTGGCGAGAATTGAGTGAATGGAGGGTGGTATATATAGGAGTTAATTAGTGTTACCAAGGGTTTAGGGAGAAGGTGCAATTAATAAAGGAAAGGATAGAACGACGCAATGGTTGGGAATGTAAACAGATTTTGGGAACTCAAACAATTTTTTTCCTTGTTGCAGTTGAAAACAAATCTTCTCTTTGTGTGTTGCAGTTGCAATACAATCCTTCTATGCACAGACAATATCGCCAAACGTGTCAACCAAATCCTTATCCAATGTTGTAGCTGCTAGAGGTAAAATCAAACAACTATCTCCCATACAATTATCCATGGCTTGACACAAAAGCAACCACTACTGACATGCATTGTGCAATAACATCACCAGATTTATAGCTAAATAATTGATTCAATCGCAGAATCCATATAACGACAGGATTGTAGCAACACATTAGATAAACAAAAATAAAATTCATTAATAGTTTTGAATCCAAACTACACATCACTTACTACTGCATTGTAAGTTGAGAACAAAGATCACAAACTACACATAACTAACCACTACATTGTAAGTTGAAAATAAAGATCACAAACTACACATAACTAACCACTGCATTTTAGCAACAAATAATCTAACAAACTGAACTTCACATGTGCATGGTAAGTTAAGATCAAAGTACCTAAAATGATAGCCATTTATCTATTGAAACTGCATAGGTAGACAATGAATTCAAACCAAACAACTAACTATTGCATCCAAAATAAACTTTACCACGATTCTAAGTATTACTTATTTTCAGTATAATTGGTTACAACACAACATTTCATAATTTGTTTCGAGTGAGCAACTTTTCTTTTTTTGTTCCTGTCTTCCGCGCTTCAAATCGGAAAATAAAAGAGTTGAGTGAATAAAAAACCAAAAGGAGGTTCATGGATTGCATCCAAAATAAACTTTTTGATAATGCACTTCCATGTAACATAACATAGTTCAACAATGAAAGTGCATTACCAAAAAGGCTTTACAGTGAGTCCTACCATATATGCCATACCAAAATCAACAAACTAAGTTGTATAGGACTAACCTAATTAATATTTTAACTATTATATCTACCAAAAAATGAACGAATCCCAGTTGGTACTCCTAACCAAAAATAGAAGTAGCCAAGCTTTGCAACATCAAGCATAATCTCTAAATCCAAAAATAAAAATAACAATTCAATGTCAATAGCCATTATAAGGTGAATATTGTGGATTGTCAATAACAAAACAGGCACTGACTTACATGGTAAAGGTGGAAGATGTGCAGCAGCAGTTGCAAAGATCAATGGATCACAAGCCAATGTCGAAGGAAGCAACTCAAGTCTATCTAAGCATTTTTTTCTTTCATGTGTGGGATTCTATATGCATTGGAACCTCTAATTTTTAAAATCTCTATCATGCATGACTGGAGAGTAATGAAAATGCTATTAGCCTTCTTATCTGAGAATTCAAAGTATGTTTTTTTGACAACTTCCACTAACTGATTTAGATTGGTTGCACATTTCTTTTCTTGCAACAACTGAATTGCTCTAAAAAGCCTAGATCGAGAACATTTAATTCAGGGGAATTAGGAGGTTGACACAGCAGTTGAATGTTCAATCCTACTTTTTCCACAACAGCTAAAAAATCAATATCATCTTCATGGATGTGTTTTTGCATTATCCTGCTGGATGATAATTGGATCTGAGAGGCTAATTAGTTAAGTGTTTTACTTTATGTAATATTCCTATTTTGGAATTAGGGTTTGCTTGTAACCTTATTTAAGGAGCCACTTGGCCTCCTTAGAAACTTGGCTGTTATTTGATAAATTGAGTTAATCTCTTCAATCTCCGCCCCTTGTTCAAGTTGGTTGAACCTTGTTCTTCTTGAGTCCGCAATACTTGAGTCGTATACAAGTAAATCTTGGAATTGCATCCTACTTGTTGTTTATCTTCTTGTTCGGACTTTGGTTGGCTGTTGCTTAGCGTTTAGCAGGTCTTAGTTGTGCAAGTTTATCATTCACAAGGACCCTCTCTTGTTCGGATTTTGGTTGGCTGTTGCTTAGCGTTCAGCAGGTCTTAATTGTGCAAGTGAGTTCTATCTATTCCGCAGGAAATCCTTCTTTGAACAAATATCAAAATTGGTGCTACACATCCTAAGGAACCAGGATCGTATCAGTTGGTAGCGGAGCTTAAGGTGTTCAAAGATTGGTAAGTATCTTCAATTGTTTCAAGTTTTCTTTGTTGAAATCGGTATTCTCTTTCTACTCCATTCTAAAACCGATTTCTTTGCTGTGCTTGGTTAGTTACTTGGATACAATTGGTTGTGTTTCGTTCCGGTTTGTTGTGTTGAAATTCGCTAAATTACTTGCGTTTTCTACCCACAAGAAGGTCACGAAATACAAGAGAAAATTCTGTTCAGTATCAGTTGTCGAATTTGTATTTATATATATAGCAACTGAAGTCTGATTTGAGTGATTTCGGTCTCGTTAGAAAGCTGAGTGTGTTAGGTTTCCAAATCAAAAAGAATCAAGTGATTCGGATACCGGAGTCAAAAGCTATAGCCTATTTACTAAATTGTGTTTCTGCCAAATCCTGCACAATTTTCAGTTGGCGAAATTAATTTTAATATATAGCTACTGAAGTCCGTTTTGGGTGAAAAAGGATCCGTTGGAAAGCTGTGTTCGTTGGGCTTCTGAATCAAAAAGAATCAGTCGATTCGGAGTTAAGAGTAAAAAGTGGTGATCAAAACACTAAACTGTGTTCATAGTCAAAAACAATAAAAAACAGAACTGAAATTGAACTTGTTGAGTCCTTTCGAGTCAATTTTGAGCTTTCTTTGACTCCTTGAAATTGCCTTCTACTCTACTTGCTATTTGTTTGATTGGTTGTTCTTGCAATTACTCAAATATCAAGTGTCACAATTCTTTTCCGTGCTAGTTTTCTTTGAGAGTCTTCTTGGAAGCTTTTTCTTTGGATTCTTGAGTCTCACTAACACTTGAACATTGCAGGGAATTTTGAGAGATTTTGTGAGATTATTAGAGTGATTAAACACGAGAGTAAACACGTGAGGGAGTGCTAGGTTAGTGCAATTTTACGTTTTCTTTGGTGTTGTGAATTTCAGGAAAAGTAAAAGATGTCTCAAGAGGGAGTACAACAACCCGATCTATCGGCTATACTAGCCAACATGACGGAACAGCTCCGAACATTGAATGAACGGCAGTTAACTATGACTGAACGGCAGTGGGATGCTGATGTTAGAATGGCTCGAGTGGAAGCGGCGTGGTCCAAAGGAAGCAAAGGAGGAACAGTTAAATCCAAGCCGTCGCCATACGTCTCCAAGAGCTCCTCTAGTGCCGTTATTCCTTCCAAAACGGCTACTAACAACTCTTATACTCCACCTGTGGATCGGCCAGCCACTAAGGAGAGCGTCTTCAGTATCATGTCGAATGGATTGGAAGAATCGGATGATGAGCCAATTATTGAGATTAAAGTAGTTGAGGTTCCTGTTGTTAATGAAATTGTTCTCACTGACATCGAGCAAGATTCGAGGACGAATCTTCTTGAAGAAGAGGAGAATGATATGGATCCAAGAACGAAATTTTCTTCTTCTTCTTGTGTTTTCTCTTTAGGGCAGCAAGAGCAAGATGTTTTGAAGGAGAAGGAGTTGTCTAAGTTGCAACAATCAGAGTTGGATGCCTTGGGTAATCCCTTTCCTTCATGTGTTTCCTTTGTTGATTCTGATAGAATTGTTGTCTTAAAAGAATCAGATTCGAGGGCGAATCTTTTCGAAGGGGAAGGGAATGATACGATCCTAGCCCCATGGCTAACCCCAGTGAGGTTAATGCAACCCCTAGACATGGAGACCAGGCAGGAGAGGCTGTTTGATCAAGCTGTCAGGCATAGGATGACATGGAAGGTGGCTTGGAGGCACCTGGCACAAGGTTTGACATCCATCCGAGTCAACCCTTGGAAGACCGGCTTCAATAAAAGATCCAGTACATATACAAGCCCTATTGGAGTCTTAGGAAGGCTGTATCCAAGTTTCAGAGCATTCAGACAAGTAGACATCAAGGAGATTCGAGATGACAATCTCGCACACAGCAGTTCTAGGTGCAGACACAACAGGCAACTTCGTCGGAACGTATCTGGAGATTTACATGTCGGAATCGTGCGATCGACCTCTCGTTGGAAACTTCAGGATGTTAGCTTTCATTTGGGATAGGATTCAGCTCATTTTGACCAGTGGTTTGAAAGTTATGGACGTAAACATTATGGCGTGCAGTCTGTACGCGAGACAACATACAACTTGAAGTTTCGGCCCAAACCTTGGCCCGATGATGGAGAACTCGACATGGGCTGCTGGAATGTATTTAAATATATTTATATTTACTATAATTAGTTAATTAGTTAATTAGTTAATTGGTTAATTAGTTAATTGATTAATTAGTTAAGTGTTTTACTTTATGTAATATTCCTATTTTGGAATTAGGGTTTGCTTGTAACCTTATTTAAGGAGCCACTTGGCCTCCTTAGAAACTTGGCTGTTATTTGATAAATTGAGTTAATCTCTTCAATCTCCGCCCCTTGTTCAAGTTGGTTGAACCTTGTTCTTCTTGAGTCCGCAATACTTGAGTCGTATACAAGTAAATCTTGGAATTGCATCCTACTTGTTGTTTATCTTCTTGTTCGGACTTTGGTTGGCTGTTGCTTAGCGTTCAGCAGGTCTTAGTTGTGCAAGTTTATCATTCACAAGGACCCTCTCTTGTTCGGATTTTGGTTGGCTGTTGCTTAGCGTTCAGCAGGTCTTAATTGCGCAAGTGAGTTCTATCTATTCTATCTATTCCGCAGGAAATCCTTCTTTGAACAAAGATCAAAATTGGTGCTACGCATCCTAAGGAACCAGGATCGTATCAACTGACTTACATGGTAAAGGTGGAAGATGTGCAGCAGCAGTTGCAAAGATCAATGGATCACAAGCCAATGTCGAAGGAAGCAACTCAAGTCTATCTAAGCATTTTTTTCTTTCATGTGTGGGATTCTAATGCATTGGAACCTCTAATTTTTAAAATCTCTATCATGCATGACTGGAGAGTAATGAAAATGCTATTAGCCTTCTTATCTGAGAATTCAAAGTATGTTTTTTTGACAACTTCCACTAACTGATTTAGATTGGTTGCACATTTCTTTTCTTGCAACAACTGAATTGCTCTAAAAAGCCTAGATCGAGAACATTTAATTCAGGGGAATTAGGAGGTTGACACAGCAGTTGAATGTTCAATCCTACTTTTTCCACAACAGCTAAAAAATCAATATCATCTTCATGGATGTGTTTTTGCATTATCCTGCTGGATGATAATTGGATCTGAGAGGCTATCCCTTGGTCATTTTTCCTTAATGGCAGGTAAGATATGTTCAAGGGGTAATAGCATAAAACACCCTTGTACTATTCGTGAAAATCAGAAACCTCCCCTGACCTTCAAAACGTCTAATACGCCTCCCATGGACTACCTTGACCGTGCAATTAACCCCATTTTGACCGGTTGACTGGCTATTCCCGGTTTCTTTTTCTTTTTTCTTTTCTATTACTCTATTCTTTTATCAATATGCATTTCTTCTTATTTTCTTTTCTTTTCTTTTACTCTCTTCTTTTATCAAAAAAAAGTCCAGTAACCTTCCTTTCTTCTTTTTCTTTCCTCCGCCTCAATCCCTTCTTTCTTCCTTTTCTTTCTTTTTCTTTTCTTTTTTTCAATTTTCTGTTCTATTTTTTTCCTTTCCTCCGCAGCGCTGGCATCAGCGATGGATTTTGTTGGTGGTCGGTGATCGGGTTTGGCTGGGTTGTGGTTTGGTGCGGCGGTGAGGTCGGCTGGGTCCACAGGGTGGTTTTGGTGATTGGGATTTCAAATTGAGAGGTGTTGATGATGAGTGATGGTGCTGGGTTTGGGTGGGTTTGATTGAGAAGGAGCTGCGACAAGAGGAGGTTGCAGCGGCAGTGATGGGATTTAAGGGAGAGGAGGTTGCAGCGACGGTGAGGATGGGTGATTTGGTGGATGTGGTGTGGTGGCTGGAGAGGTGGTGCGGTGGTTATTGGTGAAGCGGTATCGATGGAGGCTTTGGTGTAGAGGTGGTGAATGAGGGAACTGAAGGGTTTATGAATTTAGATCTGGTTCTTTCATTGCAGTCATGGAACCAAATCATAGGCCGCTCTTCTCAGATCTGGTTCTTTATTTATATGACGAAGATCCTTGGATTTGGAGTGTGAGTTAAGGCTGTGATTAAATTGGAATTCAAGAGATTGTTTATTTTTGGGCTTTTTTTTTGTAGTGGTAGCCATGGATTGAATTCAAGAACTGGAAGTTGTATAAGGTGAACGGCCCGCAAAACCCAACAGAAGCAGTAAACTCAGCTGGAAAGATTTGGGTTTTATTTTCCAAATCAAATAAAAGAACAAAGATGATGGTTTTATTTTCCAAATAAAAAAAAAGAACAAAGATGATTAAAAAGAAATGATAGTCAACACTTCAATCAATTCTCAATCAAAAGGAAGATGCTTGATTTTCTAAAAATCAAGATTCAGAAACAAAAAAAATCAAACAGAGTAAGTAAAAATGTATATAATAAATATTTAAAATCAGGCTTAATTTTATTATTTTTTTGGTACATAAAACTAGGAATAGCCAGTCAACCGGTCAAAATGGGGTTAATTGCACGGTCAAGGTAGTACAGGGGAGGCGTATTAGACATTTTGAAGGTCAGGAGAGGTTTCTAGTTTTCGTGAATAGTACAGGGGTATTTTATGCTATTACCCCTATGTTCAATCATGTACTGCCTAATGACTCTCCTATCAATTTTTGGTATTGGCTTAACTTCTAATGTTCCTGCCATCCTATTTGAACTAGACCTCAAAGCAACAACCTTTGTCACTAATGGAAACACCCCAATTCTACCATCAAATGTACAGTTCCCATCACAATCATATCTAAGCCTAGCAACAACTACAAGGAACATAATCTTAGGAATTAAATTTGTACTTTTGATGGTTCTTACAGGTTCATCTTCATCAGGGAGGAGTTAGTATGTCTGGACCTTCCTTGTCATTTGAAACCACTTCTCATCTATGTGAACCACATTCACGAAACAATGAGTTGATGGTGCTGAGTCTGAATCAATGAGTTGATGGCGCTGAGTCTGAATCAATTAATGAGAGTCAATGTCGAACCCTTTGAACTCGATTTGCCTCTGTCAATGTTAGTTTGATGGAATTACTGTGACGCTCCAACTCTCTTATTCTCAATTTGTTGTGCAGAAACGTCTTGCAAACCCCCAAAGCAGCTGCAAGAGTCTTAAGGGTTGTTCTACTCCTCAAAGGAATATCCCTGATTTTCTGTAAGTCAAATTCGATCCTCTTTCTGCTACAATTTTTGACTCTGCAATGAGATACATTGTGGTTGTTGGACTCTTTACCTCTTTTCCACAACCGCTGGATTGATCGAATTTACACATTGAATATCTCAACAACTTCTCCTGTTGTTGTCTTCTTCAGCTTTCCATTAACACTTCTCTGTAGTAGCATATTGTAAGCTGTCACTCTGTCCTCAGAACAGAGCTCTTTTCTCCCCTGTTTTGAACCTACCGTTAACAACATATCATCATTACAACCGCAAATAACATTAACTACATAAAACTTTCATCGTTCTACTGTGAGTTGAGAAATTGTACCTTCAACCCTAGTATGAGGTTCGTGGTTTTCATTAACCTCTGGCAAATCTTCATGGATATCGTCGAGATGTTGTGGACTTTGGGGAATGACTTATGCTCCATCTGCAATGGCTTCTTCCTCATTACTACTGGGTAATTGTACCCCTTCATTAACTAATTCGTGGTCTGATAATGATGCTGGATAGAAGCTCAACAAATCGAGGGAATCAAATTGATTGTCTTCCATCGATATTCAATGGGAAATATTTTAGTATAAATGGTGGAGCTCTTGAGATGGAGATAGATGGATGGGAATGCCGAGATTTGGAGTGTGAAAGCATTGTTAACTATTGGAAGTAAAAAAAATTAAAATTTGGACGGAAACACTTTAAATTTCAACTCAACGATTCGCAAAATTTAGGAGGGATTAGGGTTTGGTTTGGGGAAACCTTCGAAGGAGCTCAATTGCTCAAATGCGCGTCTGTGTGATCAATGGCAAAATCCATAAGTACATGGATTAGTGAGGGGTAAAATCGTAATTTCACGTAGTATTTTAAAATGTATGTCGAAAGCTAGAACGACATTTTTTCAGGAAAGGAAGGAGTATCTATTTTATAAAATAGTCGTATAGTTGCAATTTGCAGCCATTGTTGGCATTACTAGGCATTTATTTTTATTTTATTCCCATTTCGTCCCTTCCCTCACTTTTAGACTTTAGTGCTTGTGCTGAATTCCTGCTTGTTTTGACAGTATGACAGGTGAATGGCATTTCTTTTGTTCGTTCCTTATAAACAAACAAACAAAAAGAAAGAAACACTTGCTATAAGATGATCGACAAGTTGCTTATTTGGATAGTTTCATCTCCTTTGCTGTGTGATTTGTTTCCACAACAACACACAGTGTGATACAGGATAATGGAAGACCAAAGAAGCAGCAACAACAACAATTTGGTCTTTGCCATTAATGGGCAGAGATTTGAGGTCTCTACAGTTGACCCTTCAACTACTTTGCTTGAGTTCTTGCGTACCGAGACAACTTTCAAGAGTACCAAGCACAGTTGTGGTGAAGGTACCCCTCCTACTCCCCTTTCCTTCCTAAATGACTTTGTTCGTATTCTTAGAGTTAAAACACTAGGCGATCCCTAAATTTATTATTTTAATCCATTCCTAACGACCGTTTTTATTCGATCCGGTCTCGCACGTTATACACGTTAGTCATTCGAAGTCCCTATTATCATATAACGGTGATAAACGGCCGTTAAATACGAATATTTTATTATTTTTTCTGAAAAAGTGAATATGTGCAGGATCCACAGTGTTTTTGTCGGAAACCGTGAACGACGTTAACGTTTATTTATCCTAATTAATTAATTTAACTTAAAAAATTAAAATTTTGAAATAATTCAAAAAAAATGCTCATCAAAAATAAAAATAATAATAAAAAAATTACAAGGTGATAATGCTTGTTTTAAAATTTTGTAAAATTAATTTAAAAATTATAAAAGTACAAAATAATTATGAACTATGATTTGAAAAAAAAGAAAAAAAATCATTGAACGCACCAAAGATTTTTTTTCCTTATTTTCTAAAATTACAGAAACTAATTTTCAATATTACTATCCTACAAGGCATACATTTTATTATTTTCTTTTCTTTTTCCTTTTTCATTTCCATTTTCTTTCCTTTTTTTCCAAATTTTTTTTTCTTCGCACAGCAACCTACCCTTCTCTTCGCCTTCTCTTTCCTCTCTCCCATAAGCAGCTTTGATGTGCAAATCATTGCTTGGTGGGCAGATAAGGGTGCTCAACAGAGAGATGGGTGGGCGTTAATTGAGGAAATGTCAAGGCGGTGATAGAATGGATCCGGCGATGGTCAGATTTGTGACGGAGAAGGTGATGGATTCGGCGACAGTCAGATCTGTCGATGGAGATGGTAATGGATCCGGAGAAAGTTAGATCTGTTGATGGAGAAGGTGATGGATGCGGCGACGGTTAGATCTGGCGAGGATAGCGGTGATGGAAGTGAGTAGATGGTGGAAATGACAGCGGGGATGGAGGTGGTGGTGGTGGGTGGAGGCGGGAGGAGAGAGGCGGCGGTGTTGAATCCCATGGATGCGGCGACGGTCTGATCAGGCGATGGAGGACGAGAAACAGTGATGGAGGGAGGTGGTGGTTGTGGGTGGAGGAGGGAAGTGACAACGCCGGCTTCAAATTGCAGGGTCATCCATTCAAATTCTCCAGAACAACCATACCTGCAACACTCAAGCAATTTGGTCCTCCATCTTCCAACCAAAATGACTAACAAACTCCATGGCCGTACTATTGCACTCCTATGTTTTTACTTTCCTAATTTTTTATTGCTTTAAAACCACACTCGGCCTCACCGTTCATACCATCACCAACTCCATTTCATTTCACTTACCAAAAAGATAAGAACTTCAAAAAAACAAGTATGTTATTTCACTGCATATGTTTTGTAAGGTCTGGAGCAAACAAGCCTTCATCCCACTACAAGTATATTTCATAATAGCCTAACACAAACTTCTTCTTTGCCTTGATAGTTAATCTAAGATAGATCTAGAAAAAAGAAAAAAATCAAACTCATTTTTGACAAGATGGGATGGGTCGACATTTTTTATTGGATGATCGATTTATAAGAGGGAAAAGAAGAAAAGAAATAACGGTGGAAAGAGGCAAAAAGAAGAAAAATACTACGGCTCTACTGTGGAGAAATAAACATTAACGCGGTTTACGATTTCCATCAAAATGCGAAATGGTTTCGTGTACAGTCACTTTTTCAGAAAAAATAATAAAATATTTATATTTAACTGTGGTTTGTTACCGTTATGACAACAGTAATTTCAGGCGATATGTGTATAAGATGAACCAACTAAAATGAAAATGATAAACTTAGAAACCGCCGGGTGCACTAACCCCGCATTCTTACATATGGGTTCTTGAATCTTGCATATGGATCCTTGAAAAATGTATGTACATTTTGATAGAGTTTCCCTTTGATGGTTTGATTGGTTTCTATTCTCAATTTAAAGGCTATGTATTGAGTTTACGTTAAAATGTCAATATATATATTTTGTGTGCCCACACAAAAACGAAGGTCTGGAAGTCTGGAACTATTAAATTCTTGATCTTGTACCCTTTATCACTAATTGGAGTTTAATATGTGCCAGATTTAGTTCTCCCCTAACTGATATCGATGGTTAAGAAAAATGTGATTCCAGTGCTCTGCTATTGACAGAGACTATTTGATTGTATTTGTGTGTTTTTTTCTCTTTCTTTTTTGTGGTCATTGTATTTTGAAAGACTAGGGTCCCATTATAATTTTTTGCCTTTTTTACTTGCCTGGCAAGGGTTTATTGCCTAGCATCAAATGTATGACAGCTCTATTGACAAAGAATGGACATTTAGATGATCACTGAGTACAGTTACAAATTTGTGGTTTTAGGTGGCTGCGGTGCTCGTGTCGTTCTACTCTCAAAGTATGACCCTGTGAGTGACAGAGTTGAGGATCTTACAGTAAGTTAATGTCTTACATTGCTTTGCAGTGTTAATGGATGCTCAATTACGACAAGTGAAGGTCTTGGAAATAGCAAAGTCGGTTTCCACCCAATTCACCAAAGGTTGAGTGGCTTCTATGCATCTCAGTGTGGCTTTTGTACTCCTGGAATATGTATGTCACTCTATGGGGCCCTCGTTAATAGTGAAAAGACCTACCGGCCAGAACCCCCTCCAGGTTTTTCCAAGCTGACAGTTGTTGAAGCCGAAAAAGCTATATCAGGAAATATTTGCCGATGTACTGGGTATCGTTCCATTGCTGATGCATGCAAGAGTTTTGCAGCTGATGTTGATATGGAGGATTTGGGATTTAACTCTTTCTGGAAGAATGGTGAGAGTCAGCAAGTAAAGCTAAGTAGGCTACCTTTGTATAATTCAAATAACAAGGTTTGTACTTACCCTGAACTTCTAAAGGAAAATAAATCTTCCTTGCTTTTGGATTCTGATAAATACTCTTGGCACAATCCTGTTAGTGTTGAGGAACTTCAAACATTATTAGAAACCACTATGGCAAACAATGGAACCAGAATAAAGCTAGTGGTCGGCAATACAGGTAGTGGTTATTACAAGGAGCTAGAGCGCTATGACAAGTACATTGATCTCCAGTATATTCGTGAGCTCTCAACGATTAAGAGGGATCAGACAGGGATTGAAATCGGGGCAACTGTCACCATCTCTAGTGCTATTGCAGCCCTGAGGGAAGAAAATAATGGTAGTCTTTTCTCTGAATGTGAGATGGTGTTAAAAAAAGTTGCAGCTTATATGGAAAAGATTGCTACTCCATTTATTCGAAATACAGGTACTGTGGGAGGAAATTTGGTGATGGGACAAAGAAAAAAATTTCTATCAGATATTGCTACGGTACTTCTTGCAGCCGGCTCTTCTGTTGAAATACTGACTGGTAACTTGTATGAAACACTTACCTTGGAGGATTTTCTTGAAAGCCCCCCTATGGATCCGAAAAGTGTGCTTTTAAGTGTTAAAATCCCAAATTGTGGGGGAATGATCAGCGATGAATCTGGTGAAACGCATAGTAAGTTATTGTTTGAAACCTATCGAACTGCTCAACGGCCCCTTGGAAATGCATTGCCCTATTTAAGTGCTGCTTTCTTGGCTGAAGTTTCATTCTCAGAATCTTCTGGTGAAATTGGGTTAAAAGGGTGCCGGTTGGCCTTTTGTGCTTATGGAACCAAGAATGCAATCAGGGCAAGGAAAGTGGAGGAGTTTTTAAATGGAAAAATATTAACTGTGGGTGTGCTTTGTGAAGCTATAAAGTTAGTTAGAGCTACTGTGGTACCTGCGGATGACACTGTGAATCCTGCTTATGGACCGAGCTTGGCTGTTGGTTTCTTTTTGACTTTTTCGGTCCATTAACAGACTCTAGCATTGAGATTTCCCCAGGTTGGTTGAATGGTTACAGTAATACTTCATTGTTCATGGACAAGGAAGTAAAACAGAAGTACAACAAGCTTGATCTTGTTAAAGCTTCCACTTTTCTGTCATCATCAAAGCAGAAGATCCAATCAAATACTGAGTATCATCCTGTAGGGGAGCCATTGATTAAATCTGGAGCTCCCCTCCAAGCTTCTGGTATGTATCTTTTCATTTCACTGTAAGTTTTATGAGCTTTTAGGCCACTTCAGAGTCATGGTGGCTTTTCTTTGGAATTGATAATTGTTGGTTGAAGCAAACTAAATACCACATCGGAAAGGAAAGTGGTGTGGAATGTGAATATAAATGTGGTGGAACCCCTTGAAAAGTGATGAGGCCTTTTGGGCTATGAAAATCCATGGGCCTCGTCATCTCATCACGTGGGGGAAAATCAACAATAATGATGTGCATCCCTTTCCTTTTTTCTGGTAGAATTGTGGATTTAACGGTCCAATAGTTTCTATACAAGGAACACTTAGCATTTAGGAAAGGAGTTCCTTCATTATCCCATTTAGTTTCCTCCCCGAACGCATAAAGAGTGCAAAGAACAGAATTCTGCTTATTTTGTGCTGAAAATTTTATGTTGGTTTGATTTATTTCACTAGTAAACTTCACTGAGATTTTTAGAAGGAAGCCACATACATGCAAGCTCGGTATCTTACCCAACTCAACCAAATTGTGTAGGTGAAGCTGTTTTTGTGGATGACATGCCCTCTCCAAAAAATTGTCTACATGGTGCTTTCATTTATAGCACAAAACCTTTAGCAAAGGTAAAGGGGTTCAAATGTGAATCAGCATCAGAGGGAGTTTCCTCACTTGTTTCTTTCAAAGACATCCCAAAAGGTGGGGAAAATATAGGTTCGAAGACCATTTTTGGTACTGAACGCTTGTTTGCTGATGAGTTTACTCAGTATGCTGGAGAGCGCATTGCTGTTGTGGTAATTTCCCGACGAAACAATGTTCTTTAGTAAAACCTAGATGCCTGCAGGTATTATGCAGAGAAAGCATTTTACTTGAAATGGAGGTTTATGTTTTGGTCTAATTTAGAACATCTGTTGACTTCCCTAGGTAGCAGATACACAAAACCATGCAGACTTGGCATCAAGACTTGCAGTTGTTGATTATGACCTGGAAAAACTAGACCCACCTATTTTGACTGTAGAAGAGGCTGTTACGCGGTCTAGCTTTTTTGAGGTCCCTTCTTTCTTCTACCCCAAACAAGTTGGTGATCTATCGAAAGGAATGGCTGAGGCTGATCACAAAATTCTTTCTGCCGAGGTACTTTTCTTCTCTTAAAATGATTCTGCTGAGGTACTTGAAGGCTGGTTTCCACAGGCCTGAGAGAATTTAGGACAATATTCTTTCCTTGTATGAATACTTGAATACAAGTTTAAAATACTGACTCAGATTCATTTTGTTATCACTGTTCAAGTTTGAGATGCATGCTCATTTCCAGCTATCTTTGGAATGTAAATCCAGATAAAACTTGAGTCGCAGTACTATTTCTATTTGGAGACTCAAACTGCTCTTGCCGTGCCTGATGAAGACAACTGCATGGTGGTTTACAGTTCAACACAAAGCCCTGAGTATGTTCAGGCTGTTATTGCAAAATGTCTTGGTGTCCTCGAGCACAATGTGCGTGTCATTGCAAGGAGAGTTGGAGGAGGTTTCGGTGGAAAAGCCATAAAATCCATGCCTGTGAGTCTCCTTTCTCTTTTTTGAATTTTGATGCAAATAAGTTTCCAACCAAATTAGTGAATGATGGATTACGAAATCATTTTCCTCCTAAGAGTGATGGATTGAGTTAAACTTTCTAAAAGTTGCTACTTTTTTATCATTCAGGTCATATTATATGAGTAGTCTCTGCTTCTTTTACCGTGCTAACAGTGCAAACCCATGAAGTTTACTATACCACCATACCACCATTCTTTTGTGGAATATTTTTCTGCTCATTAGTGCTTGATGTAAACACTAATTCCATGATATGAAACTTTAGGTTGCTACTGCATGTGCACTTGCAGCGCACAAGTTGCAAAGGCCTGTGAGGATGTATCTCAATCGCAAGACTGATATGATAATGGCAGGAGGAAGGCATCCAATGAAAATAACTTACAATGTAGGATTCAAATCAAATGGGAAGATTACGGCATTAGAGCTTTCTATTCTAATCAATGCTGGGATATCTCCCGATGTAAGTCCAATGATGCCAAAGAACATGTTGGGTCCACTTAGAAAGTATGACTGGGGTGCTTTAGCTTTCGATATTAAGGTATGCAAAACAAACCATTCAAGTAAATCAGCTATGCGGGGCCCTGGGGACGTACAAGGATCATATATTGCAGAAGCTGTGATAGAAAATGTAGCATCTACGCTTTCAATGGACCCAGATTTTGCGAGATCAATAAATCTTCACTCATATGATAGCCTGAACTTCTTCTACGGTGATAGCTCAGATGACCCTGGAGACTATAGTTTGACTTCAATGTGGGATAAGTTAGCCACATCATCGAGCTTTTACCAAAGAAGGGATATCGTAGAGGAATTCAACAGGTCTAATGTCTGGAAGAAAAGAGGCATTTATTATTTTTGAAGTGTTACAGAGGCCAACTCCAGGGAGAGTAAGCATTCTAAGAGATGGGTCTATTGCTGTTGAAGTTGGAGGAGTAGAACTGGGCCAGGGTTTGTCTGTGAAGGTAAAACAGATGGTTGCATTTGCTCTTAGGTGTATCAAACCTGATGAAGTAGGAAGCCTCTTGGATAAAGTCCGAGTCGTGCAATCTGATACGTTGAGCTTAATTCAAGGGGGATTTACTGCTGGGAGCACTACATCTGAAACTTCCTGTGAAGCAGCTAGACTTTGTTGTGAAGTCTTGCTTGAGAGGTTGACACCTGTAAAAGAAAGGCTGCTAGTGCAAATGGGTTCTATACAGTGGGAAACCCTCATTTCTCAGGTACTTATGGAAACACTTCTGTTACTTCACGCCATGGAAAACTTGAGAAAGTTGTCCGCTTTATTATGATCATGCTTTGTTGTTCCAAGTATTGGGAGCTTGTCCTTATCTTACCATTTTATTTGTGTAATTCAGTATTCTTTCCAGACTTGATTTTTGCAATTACTGTTGATTTCTGAACTTCCTTTCATATAATTGGGCCGCCAAATTTTGCTACCCCTCACTCTTCTTCGGCCAAAGTGCAGGCATATTTGCAAGCTGTGAACTTATCAGCAAGTTCTTACTATGTTCCTGAGCTTACTTCCATGAAATACTTAAATTACGGTGTTGCTGTGAGTGAGGTAAGTTTATCTGCGTGTATAATTTTGAAGTGAAATTATTACTTCTAATCCATTATGTTTGCTGAGCTATTCATGCATATTGACTCTGAATAATGAGTGGGAGCAATTATGGTGACGCAGGTGGAGGTAAACCTTCTGACAGCGGAAGTAACAATGGTGAGATCAGATCTTATATATGACTGTGGACAAAGTCTCAACCCCGCTGTCGATTTAGGACAGGTTAGCTGGCTAACATTACTCACAATGACATTCTTAAGCATGAGCTCAACCCCCAACCCCCCCCCCCCCCACCCACCCACACACACACACACACACAAAGTGCTACCAATCTTAGATTATGGAGTTGTAACTTTTAAGTGACAACGTTTTCACTTAGTCATCAATCAGATAATTCATTAAGGCGCCCGAGTTTATCATATATTTTCACAGGTGCCATAAAATGGCTCTTCCTTATATTACATGGTTGAGGAAGGCTTGTTTTGTTCTTTTGCCAAAAATGTCTTTTTTGGTTTACGAAGTGTGAACTGGTATTTGCAGATCGAAGGAGCGTTCGTACAAGGCATTGGGTTTTATATGCTTGAAGAATACACTGCAAACTCTGAAGGAATGATAGTTGCTGACAGTACATGGAAATATAAGATCCCTACATTAGACACCATACCGAAAGAGTTCAATGTTGAATTGTTTAACAGTGGGCATCACAAAAAACGTGTTCTCTCGTCAAAAGGTAAAAATACAAAACCATCTACGATGATTTTTCTCCATTCATCGGAAGTATAAAACTGTTTTCTTGTGATTTAAGTCATTGATGCTCTAGGGCCGTTTGGGTGGCTAAGAAAGATAGTAGTATAGACTGCCTTGTGCTAGTATTTGCCTGGATTTTGCCTTTCTGATCTGACCAATGCAGTTCGAATTCTGTTCGTATCCAGAAGCTCATTTGGTTTCGGAAATTTTACCCTCACTGAAATCTTTACACTCCTGTATATAACATATGCAGAAAATGTTATATACTATCAGTTGGTGAAAGTTGTGTGTATTTTTTATGCAGCTTCTGGCGAGCCACCCATGCTCCTAGCAGTCTCAGTCCATTGTGCGACAAGAGCAGCTATTCTAGAAGCTCGAAAACAGCTTCGCTCGTGGGGTTCTGAAGACGAGCTTCGCTTCAATTTGGAGGTTCCTGCCACGATGCCTACCGTGAGACAGCTCTGTGGACTGGACAATGTGGAGAGGTTCCTGCAGTGGAAAATGGCGAACAAGTGAAAAATTACTTTCTTCAAACGCTCACTTTTTACAGAGAAATGCTTGGAGAGCGGTGGTGTTTTTACAGTTGGAGACAGGTCATACTGTGTAAGTAAACTGGTCATCTCCTAACCTAGGAGTAGGACACAAAAATACTAGAATTTGCAGATGCTGCACGGCAGAATAGTAACAGATTTCTGTATACAAGAGATGGACTACATGTATAATTATAGGTTGTTTCTGTATACAATGGAAGATACTACATGTGTGTAGGACTCACCCGATCCGATCCGAGCTCAAAGTTCGGTCGGAATCCGAAGATTTTTGGATGGAACTTCAATGATGTCCGAAATTTTTCGGATTCCGAATATCCGATTTTTAGAATCCGAAGTAATCTGACATGCTCCAAACCCATACCCGCAGGTCAAGCACCCGCCCACCTCATTTGATCAAAATAATTAAAATGAAATCTCAGCAAATTTAGTGTTTGTTATGCTTTCTTTCAATCAAATTCAATTCATCATCAGAATTTTTGCCAAAATAGGTGCAATTTGGCAGAATTTTCATTCAACTTACTAGTTAGCATTTTTTATTCCTCAAATGCCCCGGAGGGAGGGGGAGCGGAGGATGATGGTATTAACGGATGCCAACGGTGACGAACGGAAAGCAACCAATGATGCTGCAGAGAAGGGGGGAAGAGGATTCGGTGGTGATGATGTTGTTGTCGCAAGTGACTGGTCAGCGATCGTGGTGGTCCAGTCTGGTGCTGGAAAACGATGACGATAGTTTAAACAAAGAAAATGTGTGTTAAGTTCTAGGCCTTGGTGTTCAAGTCTAGCCTTAACATAGGCCCTGAGATACGCCGGTGTTTCAAGAATTTGACGAATTGTCCCTTATCGGTTATGTGAAAGGAAGTCTTCTGAGTGTGATAGCTCTCCACCTTTTCCCTAGGCAAGATACACGAGTATGCTTGTTTAAGTGAGTTTCTCTTATGCATTGCGGCATAGGTGTGCGAGCGAGTAATTTGTGTCATGGATTGGGCGCTGCCATGATGGCTTTACGGTTATGGCCACTTCTAGTTAAGTCCGTGTTGAGAGCCGGTAGTGCGCTATCTAAAAGGGGACGAGGTTAGATTAGGGTAGCGAGTGTAGCTACGGAAGTACTATCTAAAAGGTTCGAGATCGGATGAAGGTCTTGCCCTAGGTGAAGGGCGAGCATAGACCGAGATAAGAGGGTTTGGCCTATAACATGCTCGAACATGGCCGAGAGGCGCGAGCGAGTGTGGCCAAGAGGCACGAGAGGGCGTGGCCTCTAGACATGTGAGAATGTGGCTGAGAATCACATGCAAGACTTCCATATAAATATGGTTTGGGTTTTAGGGTTTAGGGTTTGGGGTTTAGGGTTGGTTTAGGGTTTATGGTTTACAGTTTAACCAATCGTGATTATTGTTTTGATTAAAGTTTTAAAAAGCCCAATGGGCTGGCCCATCCAAAAAAATGCGAAAAATTCGACTGAATTTATACGAATCTGAAATCATTGAATTGGAATCGGATTTACTTATAAAAAATCCGACAAAAGCCCATCCAAACTTATCTAAATTCGAACTTATTGAAATCTTATCCGAAATTTCTAATGCACACTCCTACATCTGTGATAGGTGAAATCAAATGGTTGTAAGATTTGAGAAGATGGTGAGTTAATTTATACAAAATAATACAAGCTCATTATACCCTGCACAAATATTTTTAAAATGTCATACTATTTCTCATATAATAATGAAAAAAATATTATACCATAAAAAAATAGGAAATAGAATATGAAAATTTCAGAATATGAAAAATTAAATGAAAAAGAAAAAAATAAAAAATAGGAAACAAATTTCTAAGAATACGAAAAATTTCAAAAAAAATTATATGATTTAAAAAAAAAAAAAAAGAACAAAAAACCCAGAAAAAATAATTTACAAAAAGGTTTGAATTTTTTTTACGTTCCTATTTTTAAGACTGTGATAATTAAGAGGATTTGAATATGTTAATAAAATGAATATGACTGAAAATCGTGTTTTCCACCAAAAAGATTGGAAAATGAATAAAATTGAACATCCAATCTCATTTCCATATGTGATCGGTGTTGCCGTAATAAAATTCAACATATATTTTCTTTCAGAAGTTTTTTTCTCCTTTCTACTATGGATGGGCCTAAGCTCAGTCAAGTTTAGATGACTTATAGTTTGGTTGAGAATTGGGCCTGATTTTGGGCCTGCGTTTGGGCCGTGAAGCTGTTACTATTTTTTCCTTGTTTAATTAAAACCAAACATGTATGAACTTTTAAAATTTGATGGGAGGAAAGGTGTTGTGTCCGCGCATTTACTCGCGCCGTTTCTTCTCCACTGACATACCAGAAACAATCTCCTCCTCCGCCGCCGCCGCCATCGCAGCCAATTTGACTGCAAAATCCCAGATATGGGAGGACCCATCTCTGATTTCTCTCCTTCTCCAGTCTTGCATACCCAAAAATGCACTTTCTCCGGCGAAACAGCTCCATTCTTTGGTCCTCACTTCTGGTTACTTTATCCACAACAAGTTCGTCACCAATCATCTCCTCAATGTTTACTCCAAACTCGGAGAACTAGGAAATTCTCTCACTCTGTTTAGTATCATGCCTAGGAGGAACATCATGTCTTGCAACATTCTGATCGACGCTTATGTGAAAAGTGGCGATTTAGAGAGCGCCTTTAAAGTGTTTGATGATATGCCTGAAAGAAATGTTGCTTCCTGGAATGCCATGGTTGCTGCCTCAATCCATTTTGAGCTCAACGAACAGGCTTTGGGGTTGTTTAGGCGAATGCATGAGTCTGGGTTTTTGCCTGATGAGTTCACTCTGGGTAGTGTGCTTAGGGCTTGCGCAGGCTTGAGGGCCTCCTGTTCCGGCAGGCAGGTTCACGCTTACATAATAAAATCAGGGTTTCATTTCAATTTGGTTGTTGGGAACTCTTTGGCTCTTATGTACATGAAAAGTGGGTGTTTGGGAGAAGGGGAGAAAGTTATCAAGTCTCTGCCCGAACGTAATGTGATCGCTTGGAACACTCTTATTGCGGGGAATGCTCAACACGGTAATCCAGAGGGAGTTATACATCAATACATCATGATGAAAATGGCCGGCCTTATGCCTGATAGAATTACGTTTGTGTCTGTAATTAGTTCTTGTTCAGAATTGGCCGTTCTTGGGCTAGGACAACAGGTTCATGCTGAGGTGTTCAAGGCAGGCGCTTCTTCTGCTTTTGGAGTAATTAGTTCGTTGATCAGCATGTATTCGAAGTGTGGATGTTTAGATGAATCCGTGAAAGCTTTACACGAATGTAGTGTTCCGGATATTGTGGTGTGGAGCTCGATGATTGCTGCTTACGGGTTCCATGGAAGAGGTAAGGAAGCCATTGAGTTGTTTGAGAAGATGGAGCAGCATGATTTGGAGGCAAACGATGTTACTTTTCTCAGTTTGCTTTATGCCTGTAGTCATTGTGGGTTGAAAGATAAAGGCATGGAATTTTTTGAATTAATGGTGGACAAATATGGAGTGAAGCCAAGAATCGAACATTACACTTGTGTAGCTGATCTATTGGGTAGGGCAGGGTGTTTGGATGAAGCAGAGACCATGATAAGATCAATGCCCATAAAAGCTGATGCTGTCATTTGGAAAACTTTGTTGTCTGCTTGTAAAATCCACAAGAACGCTAATATGGCCAGAAGGATTTCTGAAGAAGTTCTAAAAGTTGATCCTTCTGATTCGGGATCTTATGTCCTACTCTCAAACATCCATGCTTCCGCCAAGAGATGGAAGGATGTTTCCCTGGTGAGGAAAGCCATGAAAGATAGGAATGTAAAGAAGGAACCAGGTGTAAGCTGGTTGGAACTGAAGAATCAAGTGTACCAGTTTAGAATGGGTGAGGATTCCCATCCATGGTCACAAGCGATTGATCTGTATTTGAAAGAATTAACTGAGGAAATGAAGCTGCGCGGATATGTCCCTGATACTAGTTTAGTTTTGCATGATATGGACACTGAGGAGAAGGAAAACAGCTTGGTCCATCACAGTGAGAAGTTAGCCATTGCCTTTGCCTTAATGCACACTCCACTGGGCACGCCAATAAGAGTAATGAAGAACTTGCGAATCTGCAGGGACTGCCATGTTGCTATAAAGTTTATATCCGATATCAAGAACAGAGAAATTGTCGTTCGCGATGCCAGTAGATTTCACCATTTCCGAGAAGGGAAATGTTCCTGTGGAGATTACTGGTAAGAAGGAGGAGTCTACACTGCAGTTTTGCTACTGAGATGGTTTGTATTTTTTGAGATTACATCTAATCTTTTTTCCTCTGTAAATTAAATTGAAAGGCATCATTCTTGGGTAGGCACCAAAGAATTTTAGTAGTTGACTACTGATTTGATGATCATACTTGCGAGTATAAAATCCTTGTTCAAATAAAAAGACCACTAACAATTATGTTGTTTGCTCATGTAATTTTATTTGTCTGGGCCCATTTGTTTGGGCTCATGGTCTAACTCTTTAACTTGTAAACCTGAAATGGGTTTGGGCCCATTGAATGAACAAAAACATAGAAATTGACAAAAGAAAAAATATGAAAACACCAGCAGTAGGCAACTTACTCGGTAAAGGCTTCCTCTATCATTGCAGCTGAAGCTATGGCTCTTTGAGAAGCATGTAAATTAGCAAAGTTGAACAATTGGCACCAGATTACTTTTAAAAATGACACCTAAACTGTTATCAATCAGATTTGTTCATCGGGAGTTTCTCTAAATTAATTCCCAAACGAGTGAGAAAGAGCCACAAAAATAGTGGTTGCTAACATGAAAACACTTAATACACCGTAATATTGGTGATTTCCAACAAATTACTTGCACAAAATAGATAAAGTACTCCCTCTAGTTCCAAACAAATGACTTCCTCGCATCCCAATATTCAGTAGGTTTAATACTAAAAATACAAGTAAAAGTTACGATAAAAGTAAATCCTAAAACGATGTTTATTTGGAACCGGAGGTAGTATAACTTTTATTCTCATGTAATAGAGTAAGTAGATAATAACTAAACGTGAACAAAATTTATAAATATGTATAACTCGTTTTTTTTTTTGGAGTGGATATTATAGAATGGAATGGTTAGAGCTTAGAACTGGTTGCTTAATGGGTGGCAATGAAATGGTTAGAACTTAGAACAATGGGTCCTCTTTCGCTCTCCTTCTGTGGGCATATTTTCTTCCGTTTCCTACTCCCCAAACACAATTCCGAACGTCTGTTTTCTTTTTCTGAAAAATTGGAAAGACGACAAAACTGTTTTTTTTCTCAAATCAAGAAATCTCCTCGAGTCTCTAAAAAGTTACAAAGGCACAGCTACCGATAGTTTCTATAAGTAGCGCCAAGGGAGTTTGTTGCATTACTCTGCATGCACCTCACACCCACCTGCACATGCTCTCTCTCCACTCTCCACCCTCCACCTTCCTCTTTCTTCGCTAACTTCATATTTGAATTCCATCATCGACTACTGAGTCGCGCGCTTCACCTCACCAGCCCAGTTCCCTTTTCCTCCGTTACTTGTGAGTAGTTTCTTGCTATCCCTTAAGCTCCTCTGCTCTGTTCCTCTCTGTTCTGTTCTTGATCCTCTGTTCAAAAAAGAAAAAAAGTTCTGTTCTTGATAGTTTTTCCTGGGTACAGTTTTTTCTTCTTTTTTCAAGTTAAAGCAACTGTCTTTTGCACCTTGTTTTTAGTTGCTGACTAACCATCGTTACCTCTCCTGATTTTCAGTTGAGTAGACTGATTTGGGTACTCAATGGGGAGACTTTCTCTACCCATATGGGGTTTCCTGCTGTTAAGCTGCTTGGCTTTAGCTTCTGCTGCTGATTTTCAAGCAAAATACAAAGACCCAAACCAGCCATTGGGTGCTAGAATCAAAGATTTGATGAAACGGATGACTTTACAAGAAAAGATTGGACAAATGGTGCAGATAGAGCGCAGTGTTGCAACCCCAGATGTCATGACCCAGTATTTCATCGGTACATATAACTCACACCTACTTCGACTGCTCTGTTTTCTACTGTATGAAATTACTGGAAACATTTTGTAGTGAAAATGATGGATGATATGACTCAATGTTTGATGTATCTCGGTATACTGACTATCTTGCGACGCCGGTATTTCTAATGACGAATAGTAAATGGGTGATGTGTTGTGCGTAGGGAGTGTGCTGGGTGGTGTAGGAAGTGTACCAGCACCAAAAGCTTCAGCAGAGACTTGGGTGCAGATGGTTAATGAAATCCAAAAGGGTTCTCTGTCCACTCGCCTCGGAATCCCAATGCTTTATGGGATTGATGCTGTTCATGGCCACAACAATGTTTATAAAGCCACCATCTTTCCTCACAATGTGGGGCTTGGAGTTACAAGGTATTGTTGACCCAAAGAATTTTCGTAATCTGAGTTAGTGATAAATAATAAGCAACATATAATCTTTGTGATGGATTATTGTTGAAATTTAAGAGAGATTTTGTAGAACTAAAAGATGAGAATATTATAGATGAAAATATTTTACAGACACAAATTCTTTTCAGAAAATTTATGTTCTATAGCCTTGTTTGTAGAACCGCACACAGAAACATATTTTGTGTTCTATGTTGGTAGAATCACACAAACTTTCTTGTTCTACATCATGGTAGAAGAACCAAACATGATTTGATGATTTGAGAGGTTTTGCTGAACACTCCTCTCCTGACAAACTTTTTTGATGATGATGAGAGTGGTGCACAGTGTGCATATTTCTCACTCTCTCTTTTGGTGGGAATGTTTGTTCCAACACACATTCTACACTACATACACATCCTTTTATAATCTACTTATACGTTCTACACTCTTCTCTTAACTACAGCTGTGCACACCATAAAATTACAGCTGGCAAAATAAAGTAGACAAATATTTTTGCTTGATAACGCCATTTTTCTTGATAACACCCATTTTTCTTGATAACGCTAACTTTGTTTGTTAACGCTACTTTGTTTGATAACGCCACTTTTGCTTGATAGCTTGATAACGCCACTTTGCTTGTGCTTGATAACACCCTTTTGTTGTTGCTTTGTTAACTTGCCTTTGCATGATAACGCTACCCGTTAACGTTGAGGTTGGTGTTGACTTCCAACACTCCCCCTCAACACCAACTTAATTTTCTTGGCCACATGAATAAAATCAGCTCATCTCTCTCAATTGCAACTTCATCCGCTGCCAAGTTCTGCTGCTGCTGGTTTCTGTGACCTTTGCATCTGTGTCCGATGTCGCTGCTGTGGCTTCTTCTTCATGTGTTGCTGTGGCTGTTGCTGCTGCTACTGGTGCAGCTGCTGTTAGTTCTGCTGGTGTGCTTGATGGTGTGCTTTCACAAGACCCTTCAGATAAAAAAAAACTCCGCTATCATGTTGAAATTTAAAAACTAAAAGATTTGAAGGAACTAAAAGATGAGAAAATATTATAGATGAGAAATATTTTACAGACACAAATTCTTTCCAGAAAATTTCTGTTCTACAACCTTGTTTGTAGAACCGCACACAGAAACATATTTTGTGTTCTACGTTGGTAGAATCACACAAATTTTCTTGTTCTACATCATGGTAGAACCAAACATGATTTAATGATTTGAGAGAGAAGTTTTGCTGAACACTCCTCTCCTGACAAACTTTTTTGATGATGATGAGAGTGGTGCACAGTGTGCACATTTCTCACTCTCTCTTTTGGTGGGAACGTTTGTTCTAACACACATTCTACACTACATACACATCCTTTTATAATCTACCTATACGTTCTACACTCTTCTACACTCTTCTCTTAACTATAACTGTGCATACCATAAAATTACAGCTTGCAAAATAAAGTAGATAAATATTTTTGCTTGATAACGCCCTTTTTCTTGATAATGCTAACTTTGGTTGTTAACGCTACTTTGCTTGATAACGCCACTTTTGCTTGATAGCTTGATAACGCCACTTTGCTTGTGCTTCATAACACCCTTTTGCTGTTGCTTTGTTAACATGCCTTTGCATGATGACGCTACCCGTTAACGCTGAGGTTGGTGTTGACTTCCAACAATTATAATGATTTTTAATGTGCTTCAGGGATCCTAAGCTTGTGAGAAGGATTGGAGAAGCAACTGCACTTGAAGTTAGAGCTACAGGAATCCCTTATGTGTTTGCTCCTTGTATTGCGGTAATAAACCTAGTAACAGATTGCTGTAGAAAAACTTGATCCAGTGTTCTTGTAGTTTGTAATTTATTTTCCAATCTCTGCTTCCATATAGGTTTGCCGGGATCCGAGGTGGGGTCGCTGCTATGAAAGCTACAGTGAGGATCATGGGATTGTTCAAGCATTAACAGAGATCATCCCAGGTTTACAAGGAGATATCCCTGCCAATTCCAAAAAGGGCGTTCCCTTTGTTGCTCCTGGAAAGTAAGTGCCTTTCAGATAAACTGGACTTGTTCAACTATTGAATCCTAAGTACTCTATTTGCTTTAAGGTTTTCTTGTGGGTCATGAACTGTTTTTGGCTGGATTTGAACCGTTTTTATTCACGTTGCCCCTTTGTAAAAAGAAAAAAGAAAAACTTGCACCCACACCCTTTGTCTTGAATTTTTTAAATCTTCCAGCGACTGCCTGCTCTATTTGTACCATCTAAAACGTTTTCTTCAATGCCCTGGCTGTGATATTCCATATGGTGCAAGATATGACAAACATCTTTAGAGTTGCTAAAAGGAAATTCCTTTTACATTTAAAATTCTCACCTTTTTCTTGGATCAAAATATTACATTGAAATGGTGTTTTTTTGTTGTCTAGTTTGCAGTTTTAATGGGTTCAGCCACTGTAGCAATTAATTATCTTGCATGATGCTAGGACCACTTGTTTTGAACATTTCTAGGTGTTTTTACTAATATTGGTCGTCCTAAGAGAAGGTTGCCCTAGTAAATGGAAAATAAATAAATATATAGGTCCCATCAGGCCCTTATTGGGCATACATTGGGAAGACAACAGCATTACTTGTTTGCAGTGTGAGTAGCATCATCAGCTGCATTCTCTAGCAAGATGTGACATTTCCTGTGTACTATTTTGCTTTCATGAGTTTTAGGGCTACCTCCAGCCATGTGGAAGACACTCATTAAAGAGCATAAGTAGGAGACAGCACTAGTTCCCTCAACCAAGACCATGGTGTCCACTAATCAACTATAGCTTCCTATTTTTGATTCTGAACTAATATGCAAACTTGCATAGTGGAAAAAAGTGGTCTAATGGCAATGGGTTAGTAGAAATTGTTTGCCCTTTCAGTTGCTAGATGTGTGATTTTGGTAAAGCTCTACGGGAAGATTATATTATCTAATAGTCAATCATATGCATGGTACACAACTAACAACTCCAACATGACAAATTCATTTACTTAGTGATATCAATGAACCGATCCATCAGTGAAAACAAGTTTCCTGGTTGTAACTTCATAAAATTGTGTTGGTTTTGAAGGTTGATGAAGGTTGATGATGATTCTGGAATTGTTTTATGTTTAGCAGCAAAGAGTGTTTTTCTCATTTAATTCACCAAAAGTCTTACACGAAATATATTACAGGGGTATTTATAAGTAGTAGAGATTCTAAATTCTTATAAAAAGGCACACGTGGCTAGATCTTACAAGCTAAAGTACATAAAGTCAATCACTGACACAAGTACTGACACAAGTACTGACACAAGGAAACACAGCTAAGGTAGTTAACCGACTTAAGGCACAGCAGCGGCAAGTGACAGCAAGAGGCACAGCAGCGGCAAGTGCACAGCAGTGGCATGTGATCAGCAGTGGCATGTGATGATGATAGCAAGAGGCAGCTTGGTGTTAACCACTCAAGCGTCAACTACACAAGAGCTACAACTACACAAGTGTTAACTACACAAGAGAGCAGCGGCACCATGTCAAGCAGCGGCACCATGTCATCCAAAAGAGTGACAAGCTTTAACATGTCAAGTGTTAACATGCCAAGCGTCCATATCCAAAACATCCACTAGAGCTACATCCAAGGCAGCGATATCTACAAGAGTGTCCAAGGCAGCATTAACATGACAAGAGCGGCATCCTTCAACCAACACGCAAGAGGGGCATCCTTCAACACTCCTCCTTGACCCTATTGCGTGATACTCCAAGTTTCATACGAAACTTTTCAAATTTGTCTCTTGGCAAAGCTTTTGTCAAAATATCAGCAACTTGATCATGACCATAACAATGCTGCAGATCAACTTCACCTTCACTTTCAGCTTCTCGTATGAAATGATACTTGATTTTGATATGCTTGGTTCTTCCATGCTGGACTGGATTTTTAGCAATAGCTACAGCTGATTGATTATCAATAAATATAGGAGTTGGACTTTCTTGCTTCAGCTTCAAATCTTCCAAGATTTTTCTCACCCAAATAACTTGATTTACTGCTGCTACAGCTGCAATGTACTCAGCTTCAGCAGTGGATTGAGCAACTGTTTCTTGCTTTTTTTAGTTCCAAGTGAACATACCAGACCCAAAAGAACAAGTATAACCTGAAGTACTCTTCATATCTTCACTTGATCCTGCCCAATCGCTATCTGAAAACGCATGTAACTTGAAATCTGAACTCTTCTTGAACCAAACTCCATAATCTATAGTCCCTTTGATATACTTTAGCACCCTTTTCACAGCAGCGAAATGATTAACACTTGGAGATTGCATGAATCTTGACAAATAACTTGCAGCAAACATTAAATTTGGTCTTGTGGCTGTCAAATACAACAAGCAATTAATAGCACTTCTATACAACTTCCCATCAACCTTTTCAGCAGCATCTTCCTTTTGCAACTTCAAGTTTGCAGCAAGTGGAGTTGGAGCTGGTTTGCATTCCTCAATTCTGAACTTTTTCAGAATTTCTCTTGCATATTTAGCTTGAGAAATGAAGATTCCTTCATCACTTTGGCTGATTTCCATACCCAAAAAATAACTCATCATTCCCAAATCAGTCATCTCAAATTGCTCCTTCATCTCCTCCTTGAAGGCTTTAACCAAAACAGGATTGCTTCCTGTTACCAACAAATCATCAACATACAAGGAGACAATCAACACATCATTCTTTTCAGCTCTAACATACAAAGTTGCTTCGCTTGAGCTTCTGAAAAATCCTTTTTGAGCAAAGTAAGCATCAATCCTGCTATACCATGCCCTTGGTGCTTGTTTCAGTCCATAAAGAGCTTTCTTCAACCTGTACACCTTGTCTTCACTTCCCTCAACTTGGAAGCCTTCTGGTTGATCAACGAACACCTCTTCCTGCAAGTATCCGTTAAGAAAAGCTGATTTCACATCTAAATGATGAACTTGCCAATAATTTTGCGCAGCTAAAGCCAGCAACATTCTTATTGTATCATGTCTCGCGACTGGAGAAAACGTGTCACCATAATCAATTCCAGCTACTTGAGCATACCCCTTTGCAACCAATCTGGCCTTGAACTTGTTTACACTCCCATCTGGATTCTTCTTAGTTTTGAAGATCCATTTGACACCAATGACCTTCTTTTCCTGTGGCTTGTCCACCATCTCCCAAGTCTGATTTTTCTCTATCATTTTCAGCTCCTCCTTCATTGCATCTTTCCATTCATCATGCTGCATAGCTTCTTCAACACAAGTAGGTTCAGTGCAGGCAAAGTTACACCTCTCATAGACATCAGAGAGAGATCTAACTTTCCTTGGTGGGCTGTCAGAGTCATAGTCTTCCTCATTGACATGAGATGATTCACCAACTTCAAAGCGTCGATGTGATTCACCACTTTCAGGACTTGCAATAGCATCATTTTGCATTTCTGCTTTCAGCTCACTTTTTCTTTCCACTTTCTTCTCATCCCAATTCCACATTGCGTCTTCATCAACCTTCACATCTCTACTTATAATCACCTTCTCGGTTTGAAGATTCAACACCCTATAACCCTTTGAAGCTGTGTTATAGCCAAGAAATACACCCTTTACAGCTTTGTCTTCAAGTTTATGTCTTCTTTCTGCTGGAACATGAACATAACACACAGAACCAAACACTCTTAGATGTTTAACACTTGGTTTCACCCCACACCATGCTTCAATCGGAGTGACACCTTCAACAGGCCTTGTAGGAAGTATGTTCTGCAAATACACTGCTGTAAAAACAGCCTCTGCCCAAAATTTCTTCGGCATGGACTTCTCTGCAATCATACATCTTGCCATCTCCATGACTGTTCGATTCTTCCTCTCGGAAACACCATTCTACTGAGGTGTGTAGGGAGTTGTAAGCTGTCTGTCAACACCATGTTCTTCACAAAACTGATTAAATTGTGATGATGTGTACTCTGTGCCATTATCAGACCTCAAAGTCTTCAATTTGCATCCACTATAATTTTCAGCAAAAGCTTTGAACTTCTTAAACACAGTAAACACATCTGATTTCTGTCTTAAGAAGTAAACCCAAGTCATTCTAGTCAAATCATCAATAAACAACAGGAAGTATTTGTTTCCACTCATTGATGGAGTTCTCATTGGTCCGCAAAGATCAGTGTGAACCAATTCCAGCTTCTCACTAGCTCTCCAAGCACCTGTTAAGCTGAACGCTTCCCTTTGCTGCTTCCCAAGTTGGCATGCTTCACAAATTTCCTTGCTTACTTGAACAATAGGTAGTTCCCTAACCATGTTCTTTTGATGAGCTAGCTGCAACGCTTGATAATAAAAGTGTCCAAATCTCCTGTGCCACAAACTTGATTCATCTTTGCTAACAAAATTACATGCATTTGCACCAGCAAAATTACATTCAATTTGAAAGCTATTGTTTATCATGGGAACTTTAGTGACTCCTTTCCCTTCAGCATCATAAATTCTACAATAATCATCCTTAAAATGCAGAGAATAACCTCTCCTCATCATTTGACCCACACTAAGCAAATTGTTTCTTAATTGTGGAACTAAAAGAACATCTCTGATTAGCTTTGTACCTTTGCTGGTTTGCATGGTTGCTATTCCTTTCCCTTCCGAATAGACAACTTCTCCATTTTCTAGCTTTACACGAACTTTGACTGTTGGATCGATCTCTCTGAAAAGAGTTGAATCATTCGTCATACGGCTTGAGCAACCACTGTCCAAGTACCACGATTTGTTGCACCCCGAATCTGGTGAAGTTTCAATTGTGAATGCAAACTCTTCTTTTTGTTCTTCTGTGAAGTTTGCTTGCTGATTCTGGTTCTGATTCTGAGCTGCAGGTCTTGGCTGTTGTGCATAAGGTTGTTGACGTCCTTGATTTGGCTTAAAGTTGCAAAACCTTTCAAAGTGGCCAAATCTCTTGCAGAAATCACATTGAATCTTAGCTCTGCATACTCTTTCTATGTGGCCAAATCTCTTACAGGCTTCACATTTTACCTTCTTCCAGCAATCGTTTTCTCTATGGCCAAATTTGTCACAGGCTCGACATTGAATCTTCATCAGACAATCCTTTTCAGCATGGTTGGTCTTATTACACACACCACACGGAGGAAAATTTCCTCTCCAATTGTAATTCTTCGCAGCTCCTGAATTCTCTTCATTTTTCTTGTAACCACTGCTACTTTCTTCACCCTTCTTCTTCTCATCTTGCTTGAATCTGAAATTGTGCCTAGCTTGAAACGCACCTTCAGTTGTACTTTCTGACCTATGCAAAAGCCTTTGTTCATGAGCTTGCAGGGAGCCTATCAACTCTGTAACAGTTAGTACTGACAAATCCATTGATTGTTCAATCGCGGCTGCAACTGAATCAAATTTTTCAGGAAGTGTAATTAACATTTTATCAACAATTCTTCTTTCTTCAAACTTCTCACCAAGCAACTTCATTTGATTCACAACTTCAATTACTCTTGACGAATAATCTTTGATTTTCTCTGTCTCTTTCATGTTGAGACCTTCAAACTGTCTTCTCAAAGTTTGTAACTTGATTGAGCGTACCTTTTCTGAGCCTTGATATTCTTCCTCCAAGATCTTCCATGCTTGATGAGCTGTTGATGCGCCAACAAGCCTTGGAAAAATAGATTCAGACACACATGAATGCATAAAGGTGAGAGCTTTCATGTTCTTGGTTGACTCCTCCTTTTCCTTCTTGATTTGAGCCACTGTCATCTCGCGTGTATCTGCTGGTTGATATTCTTGTTCAACTGATCCCCAAAGATCTTGAGCCATAAGAAAAGCTTTCATCCTTATGGACCAAAAATTATAGTTTTCTCCATTAAAAATTGTTGGTGCTGGCAAACTTGCGTTGGTTGACATCTTGATTTTCTTGATTTCAAAACAAATCTGATTTTCTTGATTTCACAGCAACTCTGATTTTCTTGATTTCTTGATTTCAAAACGAAACTGATTTTCTTGATTTCAACACAGACCCTTAAGATCAATAAAGCTCCGCTACCATTTGTTGGTTTTGAAGGTTGATGATGATTCTGGAATTATTTTATGTTTAGCAGCAAAGAGTATTTTTCTCATTTAATTCACCAAAAGTCTTACACGAAATATATTACATGGGTATTTATAAGTAGTAGAGATTCTAAATTCTTCTAGAAAGGCACACGTGGCTAGATCTTACAAGCTAAAGTACATAAAGTCAATTACTGACACAAGTACTGACACAAGGAAACACAGCTAAGGTAGTTAACCGACTTAAGGCACAGCAGCGGCAAGTGACAGCAAGAGGCACAGCAGCCGCAAGTGCACAGCAGTGGCATGTGATCAGCAGTGGCATGTGATGATGATAGCAAGAGGCAGCTTGGTGTTAACCACTCAAGCGTCAACTACACAAGAGCTACAACTACACAAGTGTTAACTACACAAGAGAGCAGCGGCACCATGTCATCCAAAAGAGTGACAAGCTTTAACATGTCAAGTGTTAACATGCCAAGCGTCCATATCCAAAACATCCACTAGAGCTACATCCAAGGCAGCGATATCTACAAGAGTATCCAAGGCAGCATTAACATGACAAGAGCGGCATCCTTCAACCAACACGCAAGAGGGGCATCCTTCAACAAATTGCCTTCTGTAAATAATAAAGCTGGTCGAAAGTGCATGCTTTTAGGCTGACAACTTTTTAACTAACGATTTTTTCCTCTGTTTGATTTGTTTCTCTGGTCAGCACAAAGGTTGTGGCCTGTGCTAAGCACTTTGTAGGAGATGGTGGCACTATAAGGGGCATCGATGAGAACAACACCTTGATCAGTTTGAAGGGACTGATGGATGTCCATATGCCCGCTTACTATAATGCAATCAACAAGGGTGTTGCGACAGTTATGGTCTCCTACTCAAGCTGGAATGGGAAGAAAATGCATGCCAATCATGATCTTGTCACTGCATTCCTAAAGAACAAGATGAAGTTTAGGGTAATTAATACAGCTGTTCAAAATAAGTAAATCATTTATTTATCCAAATCCAAATATAGTGATGGGAACTCTAATGTATAAATTTTATCTATGGGCATTTTTTAGGGTTTCGTGATATCAGATTGGCAGGGAATTGACAGGGTTACCTCTCCTCCTCATGCTAACTATTCATTTTCTGTTGAAGTGGGAGTTGACGCTGGAATTGACATGGTTAGTATACTTTGATTTTGTGTGTGACCTGGAAATTGAAATGTAGTTTATGGTCATCTTCAAGTAGCCTATACATATTATAGATTTTGTTCTCTTCCTACTCTTGTTTTTTTCACTTCTGTTGTGTCTTCATTTTTTGCAGGTCATGATTCCCTACAACTTCACAGAGTTCATTGATGATTTAACTTATCAAGTGAAGAACAATGTTATCCCAATGACAAGGATCGATGATGCTGTACGAAGAATTTTAAGGGTCAAATTTGGCATGGGACTCTTTGAAAAGCCACTAGCTGATCTAAGCTTGGTCAACCAACTTGGCAGTCAGGTTTGTTGATTCAACCTTCTTCTCATTAGACTCTTCCTTTCCAGATAATGAAATCTTTTTGGCTAATCACATATATATTGTCATAAATAGGAACATAGAGAATTAGCTAGGGAAGCTGTGAGGAAATCGCTTGTTCTGCTAAAGAATGGCAAAGTTTCTGACAAGCCATTGTTGCCCCTTCCCAAGAAATCACCAAAGATACTAGTTGCTGGAAGTCATGCTGACAACTTGGGTTACCAATGTGGAGGCTGGACGATTACATGGCAGGGTCTCAGTGGCAATGATCTCACAACTGGTATGTTTCTCGCAGATTTTTCCAGTTATAGGCATTACTAAGTTAGTTGTTTAGGTTGGAAAATCGCTTGGAACGCGATAGGTTAGGACTTAGAAGTCATCAACATCTGCTTGAGACAATTTGGTTAACCGGAACCACATGCAACAAGATCACTACTTTTTAACTGGTGTTATAGTGTCAGGCTGTCAGGCATCCAGTTATCTGGAATGACTTATTGTGAAATTATCAATTTTCTTCGATATTACTGTTGATTACCGACTCTAACAGAGTTCTGTCTTTATAACCAGGTACCACAATCCTCAATGCTGTGAAGAACACAGTTGATCCTACTACCCAAGTTGTTTACAATGAGAACCCTGATGCACAATTTGTCAAGTCCAACAAATTCTCCTACGCCATTGTTGTTGTCGGTGAGCCACCCTACGCAGAAATGTACGGTGACAGCTCCAATCTAACTATACCTGAACCTGGGCCAAGCACCATCAAAAATGTGTGTGGAGCTGTCAAATGTGTTGTGGTAGTCATCTCTGGCCGCCCGGTAGTGATCCAGCCGTATCTTGCGAAAATTGATGCTCTCGTAGCTGGGTGGCTCCCGGGAACCGAAGGCCAAGGTGTTGTGGATGCTTTGTTCGGAGACTATGGATTCAGCGGCAAGCTTGCACGCACCTGGTTCAAGACACTTGATCAACTTCCCATGAATGTTGGCGATCCACATTACGACCCTCTATTTCCATTTGGGTTTGGTCTGACAACCAAGCCTACCAAGAACTAAGAATTTCACTAAAACATTGTCAAATCCTAAGAGATTTCAAAAAGATTAAACAACCATAGTTTTAAAAGACTACGACGAATGATTAGTGATTGGAAACTTGTTCGTCACCATTTGGTCATTTGGTGAATGTGGGAGATCTATCTGCAATGTTAGGCCCCTGGATAATATTGTTTGCTTCGACTGACTTAGATAAATATTACAACATTATATCATGTTAAACACAGCAGCAGTTAAAATTATCTTTTTTATTGAGCCATTGGCTTGTCGTCTTCGTCTTCTGGTAATCCTTAGCATCGCCATCGTCTTCATCACCAACTAGTGGTGGACGGGGTAAAGTTTCCAATAATGCAACCATCATGGACTCGAAATTCTGATTTGTTGCCCTCAATTCCTTCAATTTTCCCGGCAATTCATCCGTCTCTGCCACCAATTCATCAACTTCTCAGACCAAATTCCAGTTGGGCTGATAAAATCTGCAACTTAACTCTCAAAACCCTCAAATCAATTCCATGGCGCGACATGGGTAACCTTGAATCGGGGGTTTAGAGGAAGCAATCGAGATTCGAGGATTAGGGTTTTGAGCAATTTGGGGAAGAGAGGAAAATTACCGCAGGATCATCGTTTATTTGTATGGAGAGATTTGCAAGCAGGGCGTCGAACGCCGTCGTGCGTGCGAGTTTTAATTAGCCAATAAAAAAAAGGGCTAAAAGTTCATTCTAGTTCCTATACAAAATTTTAGAATTAGTCCAATTAATATTTTAAATCAACTTTTCTTTTCCGCCATTCGGTAAACCGTAAATGTTTCAATGGAAACTACGTTAAAAAAAACTTTTAGTTTACAAAATGTTACATTTTACCTCGTATAATTTAAAACCATATAATATAAATATTATTGTTTTTTCAAAAATTGTAATTTAATCTTTATAATAATTAAAAAAATCATATAGAACACAATTTGGACGAAAAAAAATGTAAAAAGGACCTAAAACAATGAAAAACTAGTTAATTTTTTTACAATTTTTTTAAATTTTATATTTCTCAATATTTTTAAAAATGTCTCGTATTAATTTTTTAACTTTCATATCTGTTACATTTTTTCCAAATTTGCACAAATTTCTGAATTTTTTTACCATTTTATTTTGATTTTTTAAACTATTAGAAATGTTAAAAACTACAACTTTTTGGAAAATATAAAATTTATATTATAATTGTATGGCGCAAAAGTTAAATATTTTTCATAAATTATATGATTTTTTATATAATTTAATTATATTTTAATAAATTAATATCATGTGTCATTACTCGACAGCATAAACAAACTAATAATTAAAATTTGAAAAATCCTAAAAGCTGACGTGAAAAATCTAAATAATTGTTTTTACATGAATAAAGCTAAGGTAAACTAAAAAAAAAATTATAGTTTATAAAATGGTACTTTTCTTTTTTACTATTTGATTAAATCAATTTTTATTATGTTTCACGTGCGATGGTGTTACACTTACAATGGACCTTATGTTTTTTTTTTTGTTAGATTTGATAAAAATTATTATTTTGGACCTTTCGTAAGTACACGGTACATTTTTACGGTTATGACCTGAATTTTTTACTTTAATTTTCTTATCACAAAATCTAAAAAGTATAAAAAAGAGTTTTAGAAAATTAGGATAAAGAACCACAAAATTGAAAAAATTAAAAATTAAATGCATATAACTCACTTCACAATAAATAAATAAATATATTATACCAGCCACCATCTATCCAAATTTATCATACATATACATGCATATCAAAAGTTTGGAGTCCAAAGTTTGTTTCCAAATATACCATGAGTTCAAATGAGAAAAAAAAACTAGTTGATAATCTTGGATATGGGGTGGGGGTTAGATAGTAAAAACGTTTAATGGAGTAGATCTGAAGTAGCTGTGTGGGTCCCTCTAATGGATCTGGCTTGTCACGTAGTACCTGAAAAGCACCGGAGGGGGTCTCCGGTGTAGAGACTCCGACGGTCAAAATAGTATGAGTGATGTGTGAATAGTGAAGGGTCTTAGTGAACAGTCCGGTTGGAATGCTTACCTCCCGTTAGTGGGGGATAGGGAGGGTATTTATAGGCCTTTCCCTCCTAAGTCGGTGGGCCACGTGTCGCCAAGGCGCTGCGTCCGATAGCGGGACACGTGTTGTCTAACGACGCCTCTTCCGCTGTTAGGTCATAGGTTGGCCGTTTGACCCAAAGGTGCACTGGGCGATCGTTTGACTGACACGTTGGCAGTGGTCCCTTGCTGGGGGGGGGGGGGGGGGGGGTCCATAATGCCCCTATGGCCTGATTATGTATTATCATGCATGAACGACGACGAGTCCGAGTGTTTACCAAGGGCTTAGTCCGATACCTGTTCGACCATGAGGTCCGTTTGTTCCTTGGGCGCGGTTTGCTAGAGAATGATTGTGAAGATGGGTCGTAAAAAAGAGCTTGGGCCTTCTCCGCTTTTCGTAGGCTTTGCGTTTGTTCTTGGGCCGAATAATGGTACCGTCATGTCTCATTAAATGCGGAGCAGGGGTAATGATGGTTGAACGCACGTGCGCGCTTACGTGGTGCGCGATCGTTCGTCAAATCCAAGTTGAAAATATAGGAGGGGCTTTTGAGTTAGCCGAAATGATTTGTCAAAGCATGGGGAAAGGTATTCTCAAGGGTTTTCTTGCCACGCGTTGTTTCCTCATCGGTCGTGTGATGCCCTACATAGCGCGCCGCTCTCCCTCTCTCCTTTCTCTCCAAAGAAACAAGAGAAATCAGAGAAAAACAAACAAAACTGAGAAGCTTTCCTCTCCTCTTCTTGCGTATCTCAGATTCTGTTCTCTTCTCCTCCTTCTTTTCCCATGGCTTCATCCGTTGTTCCTCCTGCTGGTCTGGACAGGCCTATGTCACAGGTCGAGGCCAAGATCGTTGTTACGACGTCAGTGATAACCGATATGCTCGAGTTGCAAAATGAGTTAGTCTCATTTGGTGGGATTCTGGCGGATGTCTACATGGCTTGCCTTGTGGGCTCAGAGGTTAGGTTGAACACTCATTTTACCGGGAACGACCGGGTGTTGTACATGCGGATGTTCCAATATGAGTTTCGCCTTCCACTGCACCCACTGGTTTTTAGTATGTTGCATAAGTTTAATCTGAACCCAACGCAGATTCCTCCAAATTCGTGGGTCGGTATTTACATTCGGGTGTGTGTGGAAAACGGCATTGCGAGACCTAGCCTTTCGCTCCTAAGGTATTTCTTTCAATTGGGCATCAGGAGAGGTTGGGTTTCTATTCACCCCCGACGGTCTGATCCCTCTGTCATGCCGCTCACCCTGAATTTCCAGAAGTTCGACTCTTCAATAAAGAATTGGGCGAATCGCTTCTTTGTCCTTAAACTGCCTTCACCCACTTGGAGGTCTAGGTTCAACCGTGCCGTTAGCGATAGTGTTTGGATGAAGCCTCAACCGAATGAGCTAACGGTAGCGGACATGAAGGCTATCGGTGGCACTATTAGGAAGCCGTTTAACATGCGGTTGTTTGCCACTGGTCTACCGTTAGATCAGTGTGGTCTTGGTAAGTTTTTCTCTTAGTTATCTCCTGGTTTCATTTGCTCGTTCTGATGGTCCTGGTTGTTTCTGCAGATGAGGCTGAGGAGGATGAGACCGATGGGGAGGCCTCGCTGGGTCCAAACGAAGGCGTGTCTATGGTGGAGAGAGAAGAGAGCCCCAAAGTGTCTCTCCAGAGGCGGAAAAAAGCTGTCGTGGGGGCTTCTTCCCATCGAACGGGGGAGTCTCCCTCTAACAAAAAACCAAGGTCCCTCCGAAAGGGGGTGGTTGCTTTCGTCCCCCAGGTTTTGGTCACTCCCCCCTTGTTGAGATTGACTGAGGATACCAGCCATGGTGCATCTGAAAGGTCGGTGGATTTTTTTGACGAAATGGTGCTGGTGACAGAGGATACTAGGCCGCCACTGTCGAACTTTTCGGCATTTTCTGCAATCCCTCTTAGGTTCTACCCTCCTGGGCCTTCGGTGACCCCGTCACCTCCTAAGCCTCTTGTCTAGAAGACTACCTCCGTCGTGGTTGACAGGGTTGCTTGTCTGCTTGAGAAGAAACGAAAAAGGGAGGGATGGAGTCCATCGGCTGGTAACACTACTTCGCCTTCTATCGCGGAGGTTTTCGGGGTGTCCGCCGAGGGGGGAGGGGCACTTAATCCAATCCTCGTCGGTGTGGATGATGTGCAGATGTCAGATCTTCTTGTAAATACTTCGGTGAGGGCAGACAAGGAAAACACTCCTCCTGATGCGCCGTCTCTTCATCGTTTCCCTGGTAGAGTGTCTACTTCCAGCTGGCTTTCTCCTCCGAATGCTTCTTCGGTGGGCGGCGGTAGTGGTGGTTATTCTCTTGATGCATCTGCTTCGGCGCCCACGCGTCTTCATTTTACGTCTGCCCCTCTTTTCACCGAAATTTTTCTTTCAGATGAGAATTTGCAGGGCGAACAACCATTAGACTTGAATGTCTATCTCTCCTCTCTTGGACCCGACGACCCTATCACTCATCTTTTGGATCTGAGGGACCTGGCGCAGCGAGGTCTGCCGGCGTTGGGGGTGGTCAATCCCTCCGCTAGCGAGCTTCCCTTATCGGTCTTTTTTGGAGGAATGGTCGGTCTTGATTATGAGAGAGAGCACTTTCGTGAGATGTCCCTCGAGCGTCAGCATGTCGAAGCCCAGGCTAGTGTATTTTCTACCTTCTGCCAGCTTCGATGTTTGTAGGAGAATTCGTCTGAGAAGATAGGGTCTCTGATGGGCGATCTTGAAAAGGAGAGAGCGGAGCCTGCCAACACTCGGGCCGCTAGCGACCGGTTTGAGGCAGAGTTGGAAGTTCTTCGTGCGGAGATGGATAGTGCCAAGGCGAAAGCTGTCGAGCTCTCGGGTGTTTATGAGGAGTTGGTTACTTTGAAGCGAGAGAGGGATGCCAAAAATGGCCGACTGGAAGATCTTGCCTGAGAGAATGAGAGATGGTTTTGGAGAGAGGGAGAGCCGAAAAGCTTCAGTCAGAGCTGAATGTCGTTCCCCAGAAGATGGTTATGCTTCGGGATCAAGTCGTTGATGCCATGCTGATTGCCTTCTCTGACTGTTATGATGGTCCTGAATTCGAGCTGTCAAAGGTATCCGAGCACGCCGATAGTCTCATTGCCGCTATAGACCTTGATCAGTTTGAGGCGGCTGGTGGGTCCGATCAGCCTGTATCGCCTGAAGGAGGGTTGCCGGCTCAGCCTCCGCCGCCTACCTACTCTTAGTTTCTTCTCTTTTTTATTCTGTGCTTTTTCATTAGTGTGAACTGGTTTGAATCTCCACTGTTTGTAATAATAAGTTTCTGACTTTTTTTACCTATTTTCATGCTTTGATGTGGAATGCCCTAAAATATTTGCTATGTCTGTGTTGATTGTTTTGTTAATCCACACCTGTCGTGGCTGGTTTGCTGTGCCCTAATGCTCAGTGACTTGATTGTTTTGTTAATCCACACCTGTCGTGGCTGGTTTGCTGTGCCCGAATGCTCAGTGACCGTTGAGAAATTCTCGTTCATTCCCGATGGCTATTTTTATGACTGTTGTGGCTTTCTGTTTGGTTGGTTTTTCGAGGTGGTGTTTCGTGCTTATAAATGGGTATTTTCTTCTCCTTCTTCTCGCTTGCCTCCCACTTCCCTTACTTCTCTCCACTCTTCTTCTATCCTTCTCTGATCATGGACGAATTGACCAAGGATTATCTGGTCTTGAATGCTTGCTATGTGAAGCACAACGTAGTGGGGAATATTTCTATCGTGCAGCGTATGTTAACCCGTATTTCCAAAGACATCAGTCTTCTAGAAAGTACGCTCAATCTGTTGGTGTGCCTTCGGGATACCGTGATGGAAGGAGATGACGATGCTCTCACGGTGGTTTCTCGGGCTACCGTGTCGGCTTCTCATGTTCACGTCACCATTAGCCCGTTGAAGAACCAAAGAGCTATGCTGGAGTGCTGCCTGGGGGGATGAGGGATTCTTCTTCCGAGTTGACTTCGGCTGCCAACGCTATCAAGGAGATTCCTCCTTCACCTCCCCACGATAATGAAGATGGCGATGGTCTTCTTACTTAAGTGTTGTTTTTCTGTGTGTTTCGTTTCTCTACTTGTAGATGTCATATGGCTCTGAAATAAAGAGGAGTGTTTGTTTGGGATTCTGGGGTAGTGTTGTGAGGTTCCCTTGCCTGTTCGCGCTGTTGCCGTTAGCCTTGCAGTCATACTTGTATTGTTTTCTTAATTGCCGTTAGTCATGTTGTTGTTCTGATGCCCCTTTCCGTTAATGTGCATTTTACTCGATTGGGATTAGCCTCTTCTAGTGCTTTCGCCTAGCCTGTGACGGTTTCCTGCGTTTGGCAGCCTTTCCAATAAATGCTAGTTGGCTGCAATTACTTCGTGTTGCTTTTCCCGCCGGTCGCGTCTTTTCAGGTAAGGGTTGCGTATTCCCTCGGCGTCTTCATTAATGGTCGCGTCTTTTCAGGTGCCTTTGCAACCGCGTTATTAATTGCTAGACCCTCTATAAATTGGCTGTGATTTAGTGGTCAGAGCCAACCTTTTGCCCTCCCATTTCTCTTATTCTTTGCGTGTTTTTGCCTACTATGGACGAGCATACCTTAGGGAAATTTTTATTTTTCATTTCTAAGGTGAAGAAGAATTCCATTCGTGACACCGCTACAATCCGGGAGATGATCCGCACTACTGAGGTGGAGATTTGTGGTTTAGAAGAGATCACGAACCCGCTGGTTTGCAAAAAAAGGTTGACTTTGGAGGAGGATTACAAGGCTTTGGAGATGGTGTCTACTGTTGGCAACGCCCTTCTCCATGTGGAGGTCTCTATCAACATGCTTCGGAACAAGAAAATCTTGCTTGAAAGTTTTCTGCAAGGTGTTTTGCCTATCCCTGGTGAGCTTGGGGATGCTTCTCATACTCTAATCGACATTCCTCGTTCTGCTGATGAGTAGATGGCAGTTGCTTTTCTTTTTCTTTCATGTAGATGTCGTATGGCTTTGATTTGAATAAACTTTCTTTCCGTTTGATTTTGGCTATTTTTCCATGTATTAACGCGTATCCTCAGGCCATTAGAGACCTAAGGGCATACTGTCAGCTGACAAAGTAGCTCTCTCCATTTATCCATTTGAGAAAACAGAGATGGGATTTTGTTAAACAGATATGTGTTAACGCGTATCCTCAGGTCGTTAGGGACCCAAAGGTATACCGGCTGAGCTCTCTCAATTCGTCCATTTCAGAAAACAGAGATGAGATTCTAGTCGCCCGTTTGAACAAACGGTGATGGCTTTTTGAAACTTGTTAACGCGTATCGTCAGGCCGTTAGAGACCTAACGGTATACCGTCAGCTGACAATGCAAGCTCTCTCCATTCATCCATTTCAGAAAACAGAGATGGAATTCCAGTCGCCCGTTTGAACAAATGGTGATGGCTTTTTGAAACTTGTTAACGCGTATCGTCAGGCCGTTAGAGACCCAATGTGATGTGATCACGACCCCCTTCAAAATAGAACAACTTGCCGTGCAGCCAAGAGAATCGGTCGCGGGAAGCCGAGCCTTGCCAATGAGTGTAAATCATGCCCAAGGTCGAGCATCAAGCGCTAAATCATCGCAATGCCTAGGACTAGACACACGAAACCCCCAATATGGTCGAGTGAGCCATGAAGAAGAGGTGTGTCTAGCCCTAGTAAGTCACAAGGACACGTGCACTGATAGCACGTATTTAAGCATGATTTCCCTCCATTATCTCATCGATTTAAGGCATGATTCTGCTAATATACCCTTATTTTCATCACTATTGCAGATCTAGGCCTAGAAAGGGAGTTTATGCGAAAACACGCATTTTAGGAGCATTTTGTGCGAATTCGAGCTTCAAGACCAAAGTCGAGGTCTTGACTCCAGGATAGCATTCAAGGTCCCAACGAGGATTCTCCAATCGAGACCCCGAAGGGCGAAGAACGGTATTTTCACGTGTCCTCTTACCGAAGCTTCCACGTGTCCCCTCTGACGCTTTTCAGAGAGTTCTGCACAAGTCTCAAGATACCTACCCTCTGTCCATTTCAGACCTCGAGCCTGCTCCCAATCTGCCAAAGCTGGGCAAACTAGACCTTTGCCTCCAGCTTTGTGCTTTTCTGCTTTATGTTTTAGGGAGCATGTTTGCTTTGTGCTAGGCTTTCCTTAAATGTATTTTGTTCCCTAGTTGGACTAAAGATATTTTGTGCTTGTAATTTCTAGGTTAAATAGGACCTCTAGGATAGATAGAAAGCAAGCTGGATGTATTAGAATTAATCTACATACTCGTAGACTTCTCTCTAGTTTTATCTCTCTAGTTCTTGTTAGCATTCTTCCCCTTAGCCGCTGGGCTTGAAGCGTTTTGGTTTAGTAATCAAGTTTTCTTCCCTTAAACTTATTTTCTTTACTTATTATGCTCTCTACATTTATGATTTATTTCCCTTCAAGAATGAGTAGCTAAATCCTAAATTCTTAGCAAAGGTAATTCAAGGGTTGCAAGGGCAGATTCGAGGCCTAAATGTGTTTAATATATTCTTGCTGTCATATTCAATTGCTTGTCATTTTAATTACATTTTCACTTGGGGTAATTAGAGGCTTGATCAACTAATAATTTCTTTGAGTGATTGCTGTCATCCATGTGATAAATACGGAAGAAAAGTTGCATGGTACAAGTAGGCACCTAGTCTAGTAGTCACTGTGCTGAAATGGTCTCGACTAGCTAAGGTGAGTAGTTGATTAGAGCGGGGTCACGAGCCTGACAAACTGAGGGACCTTTAGCTCTAGTTATGTCTTTTCTTATCTTCATGGGCAGCCTGAATATGGCTCTCCCACATTCGTGCCTGGAGGTAGTTTCTTTTAAGAGAAAAGTAGGGGATATCCGAAAAATCAGATCCCTATGTCACTTCTATGTTTATAGGCCGTTCCCTCCTAAGTCAGTGGGACACATGCCGTCTAACGACGCCTCTTGGCTTGATTATGTATTATCACTAGCCAACACACACTCCATTACTAAGTTGTTCCAACAACCATCTAACAATCCTTGAGTGCGGAAGAAAGACCTGGGTATGTCATCGCGGACAAAGCAAGAGCATACCCTTCACTGGTATTATTTTTACCGATTTATAAAAAAAATCAGTCTTTACCATTAAATTCAATCAACTATTTTAGCATTGAGCTAATTTAAATTAACTAAAAATCTAATAATTAGATCTTAAGCCTAAATCTTTTTAATACTGGTCGTAAAATCATTAAATGTCTTTATTGCATTTTAAAGACACAAAAATAGTAACTTGTCCCAAAAGCGAATAGATGTATTTCCTCACTGTTTACAACAAAATATGTGTTGGCTAAACAAACCAATTAATTAACCCTAATAAACATCTATCGAAAAAAACACTCACATGAAATCATAATCATCCAACGCATCGTATGTCACGTCAGCCCCAAGATCATCATCTGCCTTATGATTAAGTTGTTTCTTCTTCGCACCTGGAACGAAGAAATAAAACCACCAAATATGACTCGAGTTAGGTGTGTGGTTGTTACATACATCCGCCAATATACATGCTCCCCCCCACACACGAAAAAATCTCACTTTGAAACTAATTATGTAATGACAGCATATTTTTCCCAACTAATTATGTAATATGAAAAAGCAGTGCTTGAAGTTACAAAACTATCTACACGCATCATGTTGATTAATGTTAAACATAACAAGAGCACATACCTCCCTTCTTTTTAGTATTGGCTTCCTTCTCTGCTTTTATCTTCTCATTTGCAATTGCGGTTACAGAAGATGCAACATCCTTAGCATCAGCAGCTTTCATAGTAGTCATTGACAATCTCATTACTGCCTTAAGTAAACCAATATAGTGGAAGCTTTTCTGCATTCACGAATGTATTTAATTACTTCAGATCAGAAACAATCTCGAGCCTTGTTGAAAATAAACAAACAAACAAGTCCAATCAGGTCACCTCATATGGACGAATCTTGTGAGAAATGAGTTCAGCATACTCCAAGAAATCACTTTCAGATTTGGGAATGAAATTATCGAGGGTTTTATCACCACCTTTCTTGGAAAATAAGTCTGTAGTGGATTTGTAGTCAGCTTCCTCCACAAGCCTAGGATAGCATAAAATTCCATTAGAAATACTCACCGAATAATAATTCCAAGAATGTGCAAAAAGAAAAGATTACACAACTCATTTTTTATCCTACTACTGTTGGACCTTACTCCATCACATCAGTGTTTTGATGATAACAGAAGCTTTGATTTTATAGTCTGAAGGTTCTATTCACTTGGATAATGATCTTCAACTATCCTACATATATATAGTCTGAAGGTTTTATTCACTTGGATAATGATCTTCAACTATCCTACATATAACGGGCTACAAAACCCATGGAGGTAAGTTGAGGATTGAAGAGCAAAGTTGAATAACATGGTATTGGTGCAGGAACAACCCAATCAAGTAGTGAGTGAAAGACCTACAAAAGTTCAAGGGTTGAAGACAATTGTCCTTCCCCACTAGTTTTGGACCTATATCTGGCTTTCTTTCACAAACTAAAACTCTAAAAGCACAAAGTTTAGATCCTTTACCAAGCATGTTACAGAGTCATTAAACTATTTAGCCAATAAAAAAAAGTAAGATACGTGGAGATAGCATTCTGCTTGCTAATAACTGCTAACAGACGTGAACTTTCCACATAATAAAAACATTGAGTACGATATGTGGAGATAGCATTCTGCTTGCAAATAACTGCTAACAGACATGAACTTTCCCCATAATAAAAAGATTGAGTTGTAGTTGGATAAGATGTGCCAGGTAAGTATCAACATCTAACCATGAATGTGAGGTCTCATAGAAAAACCATGTCATCCAAAAAAAAAAAGAAACTAGCTCTGCACATACTACATGCAAATAACAGCTAAAATTTGAGGTTGCGCAGAACTCCAGAGGACTAAGACAAATGGGGCCAGTAAAACAAAGTGTGATCCAAAGGTGGGCAGATAAAACAACCCAAAATTGGGCAGACAAACAAAGTGTGTATCAAATGTGTAATAGATAGCAGGATAGTTTATGCAAATGCTTATTTTTAATCTGCTAGGGCCTTTAGATTAAGACGACAAAAATTAACACCACCATAATGTTGATTAACACACTCCAAGATATGAGCCAAAAGAAACAACAAGACTAGGTACCTTTGCTGGCGTAGTTTCTCAGCCACTGGATCTAGTTCCTCTTCAGTTGCTATTTCAACAGTTTTTCCTTTCTTTTCAGATTTTTTCACAGTAGGTTTCTTAGGGGACTTTTCAGCAGGCTTTTCCGCAGGTGCCTGAAATAAATTACATCCAAAATATCAACAAGAGGGAAGAAACAAGAATTAGGGTGTCCACATAGCATGCTGCATGCCCATCCAAAAGTGGCCACAAAAGGACAAAATTTACATGTTCAACACTAATGCTATATTTCTGCAAACCACTCAAAGCACTCTAGACTCTACCCAAAAATACAGTAGTATAATTCTGTGAAAAATCCATGTAACTATATCGTCTGAGCAAGACAACATAAGTTCTATATCCATGCCAAAAATTATAAACTTTATCCATATTCATGCCAAAACATATAATTCCATTAGGACATCCACATCCCATGCCTAGCATGACATCTCAGTGTTCCAAGTAACTTCAGCTGAAACCAGAGGATGGGTTTCGCATATTCAAATATTTCATTCATGGATGCAATTGTGTCCCTCGGAAGAGGCATCACCAGCCTACACACTATCAAGCATTGTATGCAAACTAAACAAGAAAAAACTTCGGAAATAAGGCTTTTAGCATGATAAAGAATGATACCGGTGCTGGTTCTTCATCTTCATCTTCCCAAGATTCCTTGATATCGTTCAAATCAAGGTCTTCATCATCCCATTGATTTTTAAGTGGCTCTTTCAAGACGATAGGTGGAATTTTCTCATCCTCTGAAAACAAAAGCATAACTATAATTACAATTATAACCAACAATAACTAGAAACCTAAGAAGATCAACATCAAATTGAGCAAACAATAAGAGGAGAAGAGTCTTACCCCAATCCTCCATCAGTTCTAGGGTTTAATGAAATCCTGAAACATAAGCTAGTCGATTTCATAAACCATAAAAGATGAAATAAAACTGGTTATACAGTGAAAGATCTCATTCGGAATCTCAACCGCTTACCGCGAAGAGGTGAGAACTTTCTACTGGAATTGATGGCCCTAGTCAAGAGATGAGCCTTCGAACAAGAGATAAAGAGCGACAGGGTTTGATCGGAGTGGAGGAAAGATATCAGAGAGCAGTGCCGTCCGCTTCGTCTACCTCCTCAGTTCAATCTCTAGGGATTTCTGCTCCAATTCTTTTCCTATAAATATTTCTTTGATCCCAGTAAATTACTACTCCAAAAAAAAAAAAAACTTTGCTGTCCAAATTCCAGATCACTGACCACCGTCAACAACAATTTTCAAGTTGGTCCCTCAAATAAATTTTTTGTAACAAGGGTCCTGACATAGTGAGAACTTTAAATTTTATTTTTCATCTATTTTATGTTTTTATTTTTTTATTTTTTGAAATTTAATGTTTTTTCATTACTAGGGATTAATGTAACAATCGAAATGTTCAGGACATAAACCGTTTCAAAATTCAGACAGGCTTATTACATAAACTTTTCTAGTAAGAGCATGAGCTTGAACATTAGCAGTTTTTCTGACATGAATAAAAACGCAGGAATTGAAATGCAAAGCAAGACGAGAGATATCTGCAGCAATCACCCCCAAGCTATAGAAGGACTGAGACTCAGTATTAATAACTTGGATCAATTGTAAACAATCAAATTGGATTTGTACCCGTCTGTAGCCACGATCCCTAGCAAGCTCTAGAACTCTGTGCACAGCTAACCCTTCACCCACAGCAATGTTCATACAGAAAAAAGGCGCACTCGTGGCTAGAAAAAAGGCAACTTCAGTCACTCTCGCAGGCAATGAAACCCAAACCAGTCCGAGAGGGTCCAATAGCCGCATCAGTATTGAGACAAACGATCCCATCACTTGGATGGCACCAGTTAGACGCAGAAGCCAAGGAGACAGAGTTGTTCTCATCTCCAATTCTCTCATTTACTTCTCTGTACCCCCCTAGCAACCGAGCGCCATGGAAAAGGACCTCCTATGGAGACGTAACCATCGATTTGAACACCAGGTCATTCCTAGAGTTCCAAACAGCCCAAAGAATAGAGATTACCTCTTCCAATACCGAAAGTGAAACTGTGTCCCTAAGATAACCAAACCAATTAATTAGCAGTGCATTCGGAGAGAACTGACACCCAAGGGGAATGTGACTCAAATTCCAGACGTTGAGTGAGACCGGGCAATGCAAGAAAAGATGATTGATAGACTTAATCGGCCCATGACATAACGTGCAGGAGTCCTCTCCAATAATGCCTCTAATGAATAGGTTCTCCTTCGTCGGGAGCCCATTATGAACCAACCGCTAAACAAATTTTTTAAACTTGGGTGGAATCTGTAGTTTCCACAGAGCTGACCACCAAAAATCATTGGTGGTCTAGTGACCAGTATTAGGCGTCTCAGACAAAAGGGAGTGATAGCAACTCCTTAATGTAAACTTTCCCGAGGTCGAAAATCGCCAAACGATCCTATTAGGGGGACGAAAAAGACTAACCGGCATCTCCAAAATGGTGTCACATTCTACGGGATTGAAAATCTGGTGCGCCAACTAAGCATTCCACCTACATATTTCAGGTTCCATCAGATAATTGATTGTTGCATCTGCTTGGAGGAGAGAGACTAGAGAATGAGCTAAACCAGATAAGGAGGATGGAATCCATGGGTCGTCCCAGATACGGATTCGTTCACCATTCCCTACCTACCAAATATACCCTTTTGCAAGTGCGACACGTCCAGCCAAGAAACTCCTCCAAAGATAACTAGGACGAGAGCCGAACGGGGCATCAAGGAAGCTACCCGAAGGAAAATATCTGGCCTTCAACACCCTAGTCAGGAGAGTGTTTGGATGCTGAATAATACACCAACCTTGCTTGGCCAAAAACGCAAGGTTAAATTCCCTCAATTTGTGGAATCCCAAACCGCCCTCCCGCTTAGCTTTACAAAGCTTGTTCCATGAAACCCACTAACCTTATAGTGATCTTCACTTCCTCCCCACCAGTATTGTGTCATTGCACTCTCCATCTCATCGCAGGCACCCCGAGGGATCTCAAAACAGCTCATAAGGTAAGTTGGGATAGATTGCGCAATAGATTTAATAAGCACCTCGTTCCCTGCCTGGGACAAAGATTTCTCTTTCCACCCGTTTAGGCGTTTGCAAAGACGTGTTGGAATTTAGACAACGGGACTAATGCGCTAGTACCGTTCGTACACTCTGGAACATATAGACGCATATGTTATGTGTGTACCGTTATATAATATATTGTTAACATAAAGTTAATTTGACCAAATTAATGATCTAATAAAGTTAAGGGGTCCAATCGTCTAATTAATACAGTGTGGGGGCACATTCAGTATTTGTGCAGAGTCCCGGGTTAATTACAATTGTTGATGGGTCAATTTGTAATTAACATAAGTTAAATATAATTGGGATTTGGTCCCTGGTGGAAGTTGCCATATATAAGGAAAAATTCTTCTGTTTTAACGCATAAGGAAAAAGTAGGGTTTTCTTTTTAAAAGAAAAACAACATAGCGTTATAAAAGAAAGACAGAGAACACAGGGTACCCATACGCCCAAGGCAACGATTCACCAGAAGACCTTTGTTTCCGGATTTCTACAAGATCATGACATCATCATCAGGTACGCTTCCGCATTCCGTTATGATTCATGTATTAATTGAGTTGATTCGTTCTTATACTGTTGTTCATAAGGTTAAGAATAACAGTGAATATCCTTTGGTTCTAACAATTGGTAGCGGAGCCTATCAATTTCAATTATGCATGGATTGCAAATTTTAATTGATGCTGTGAATGATTAATTGCGAAATTGGGGCTTTTATTTAAGAACCCTAATTCTGAAGAATTGGGAATTACTTTTAATCTGCGTTTGCAATTTCTTGTTAACCATCAGGAATTGGTTAATTGCTTGAAATCAATTCCATGAAATTGCAATTATCAGGCTGGGTAATTTTTGATTTGATTGAGTTATTTGGTTTGATTTGGCTGAGGAAATTGAATCCCGTTTGTGATTAATTGAAAATTTGGTTTTTGATTAATTGCTTGATTGATTCCGGATTTCCGGATTACAATTGAATTGAATTAATTGAATCCGGATTTACTTTATTGCATGAATTTTGGATTTCTCACTTTTATATTGAATCTGGATTTGCTTGAATCAACCGCTTGATTTCATTAATTGCATGTAATCTCGGGCTTGATGATTTGGGAATATCAGTGATGAAATCATGAATTAGTCTTTTGACTTTGTGATTCTGGTATCATGGCCAATAAAGCAACTTGTACCATTTAGGTGATAATTGTAGTTTTGCAATTGAATTCCGGAATAGCCAAATTCATTTAATTGAAGGAATTCCGGATTTGGTAATTCCGGATTGCAATTAATTTTGATGCTGAAACTGATTGGCTTGATTAATTGCTACTGGTGCAATTTTTTGGTTAAATTGCTAATTAATTGCATATTTAATTATTTTTCAATACTGGTTCGGGTTGCTAGACTTAAAGTTGCTTCGATTATTTGAACATGAACATCATAAGGTTTAAGATGTTCGTCGGGTTCAAATAATTGATTTATATAAAGGAAAGCAGAATAACACTAAGGAAGCTTTTAAAGCTTAACTTGTCTGTCTTACTCGATTAATGGAAGTAGTAAAGTCACAAAAGTGACCTCTGCCACGGACATTACCGGGTTGGATATTTCAAGTGTGGTATTCATAACTTCATACGGATAGTTGTCGGCCCAAAGGAAGATGACTGTTTGGCAGAAATTATAAATACGATAGTGATGAATTTCAAGTTTTATAGCTATCAAGAGATTTATTGCGAATATTTGATCGGCCAAAAGGAAGGTTAAATATTTGGCAAAATCAAGCTATAAAATTCACACTATGACAGGTTAATTAACTGTGAGTTGTGTTTTTAGTCCAAAGACTAAACACGATGTCATATAATTAATCTTTTGATTTATTCAAATGTGTTATTCATTAAGTTTATTGCTTTCATAGAGTTTTATTAAAGTGAGCTGATTAAATGTTGTGTTCTTTCAGATATGAACTCAGCAAGCTCGGTATCTGCCAATTTGAACAGTGTGCCACTGTTATCTTCCAGTAACTTCACATTATGGAAGAGAAAGGTAGAGACAGCACTGTGTTGTATGGATAAGGATCAGGCGCTCTATAAGGATTGCCCTAAGAAACCAGACCTTAAAAGTTCTGATAAGGAAATCCAGGCTTTTGAGGACTGGCAGCATTCGAATAGAGCTTGCCGTTTGGTCATACTCAGTGTTGTTCCTATGTCCATGCAAAGCACACTGGAAAAGGAAGCTAGTGCCAGCAAGATCCTAGAGATCTTGGCTCGTCGCTATACCCATACAGAGAAGGCCGAAATTAGCGATATTATTCGTAAATTTTCGACCATAAAGTACAAAGGGGATAACGACATACGGGAGTATGTCCAGGGGGTCATCAACCTAGCTGAGAAGCTAAAGGCACTTAAAGTTGAGTTACCAGATGACTATCTGGTACATCATGTGCTGGCTTCACTTCCACCTCAGTACAGTCAATTTGAGGTGAGTTACAATTGTCAGGAAAATAAGTGGACAATTGATCAGCTGACTGTTCAACTGGTTCAGGAACAGGAAAGGTTGAGACACTCTAAACTGGATAGTGCTCATCTAGCTACCGCCTCTTCATCCGGTTTTAAGAAGAGGAAAGGTAAAGAGACTGTAGGGTCTGGTTCTCAGAAGAAGGTTAAGGGCTCAGATATTGAGCATAAGGGAACAAAATGCTTCTTCTGCAAGAAAGTAGGCCACCTTAAGAAGGACTGCGCCAAGTATAAAACTTGGTGTGCTAAGAAAGGTATGTCCTTGTCTCTTGTTAGTATGGAATCCCTTTTAGTTTCTGTGCCTAAGAACACTTGGTGGTTAGATACAGGAACCACTAAACACATAAGTGTTTCTTTGCAGGGGTGCAGAACATACCGGAAGCCCATGGAAAGTGAGAGGTTGCTCTATATGGGTGCAGGTGACCCGGTACCAGTTGAGGGCATTGCTACGCTAGAATTAATTTTATGTACTGGTTTCATATTAGAGTTAAAGGAGACTTTATATGTACCGTCTTTTAGACGGAATTTGATTTCGGTTTCTTTGTTGGACAAAGAATGTTATTCATTCAGATTTGGGGATTATAAAAGTCTACTTTATTTTAACTCTACTTTGGTTGGAACTGGTGCATTAATTGATTCTGATAACTTATATTTATTGCATACAGTTGATAGCAATAATGAATGTTATGTTAGCGATTCTCGTGGGATAAAGCGTAAATTGCCAACTGAGGATTCATTCAGGTTATGGCACAAACGGTTAGGTCATATCTCCGAAAGGAGAATAGACCGACTTATGTCAGATAAAATTCTTGGTGAACTCGATCGTACAGACCAGCAGGTTTGCATCGATTGCATAAAGGGCAAAACAACTAACAAAAGACAGTTTGAGGCCGAGAGAAGTTCGGAAACTCTAAAACTGGTACATACAGACATTTGTGGTCCATTCCCTACGACATCCTGGAATGGTCAACGATACTTTATCAGTTTTATAGATGATTTCTCTCGATACGGATATCTATACCTCTTAAAGGAAAAGTCCGAGGCATTGGACGCTTTCAAGTCTTTCAAGACCGAAGTTGAGAATCAACTCGGCAAGACTATTAAGGCTGTCAGATCGGATCGTGGTGGTGAGTACTACGGTCGATATGATGGATCAAGTGAACAGCGTCCTGGGCCATTTGCCCAATTTCTCGATGAGTGTGGGATAGTTCCACAGTACACCATGCCGAGGTCTCCGACCATGAATGGTGTATCTGAAAGGAGGAACCGTACCCTTAAGGATATGGTAAGGAGTATGATTGCCAATACTACCTTACCTACATCACTCTGGGAGATGCCTTAAGAACTGCAGTCTACATTCTCAATAGGATACCAACAAAAGCGACTAACAAAATCCCATATGAGTTATGGACTGGCCGAAAGCCTGTCCTAAAACATTTAAAGGTTTGGGGATGTCCAGCAGAGGTAAGGCCTTATAAGGTTGATTAAAGGAAACTGGACTTAAGGACTGTTAGTTGTTATTTTGTTGGATGTCTGGAGAGGTCACGAGGGTATAAGTTATACAACCCTATTACCCGAACAATTTTTGAGACGAGAAATGCCCGGTTCTTTGAGGATGTTGACTTTAGGGGGGAAGATAGAAGGTCAGATGTCATTTTTTAGGAGGATTCAAATATACCTCATCCTCATAAAGTTTCTGAGGGACAGGATGAACTTATTGTTCTGATTCCTGCTCTTATCCCTCAGAGAGCAAGAAACGACGTCATTAATCTTCCTGCAGGACCAGGACTAGATCCACAGGTTATACCTGAGGATCATCAGGATGTCCATGAGGGTCCACAACTGGATCAAATTCAACAACCTCAAATAGTTGAGGACCAAGTAGAGGTAGATATGTCGTTAAGGAGATCCACTAGAGTGAGAAGAAATGCGATTTCGGATGATTATATCGTATTTCTGCAAGAACATGAGGATACTATTGACTCTTTAGAGGATGACCCGCTCACCTTTAAAGAGGTTAATAGTCGTTCTGATGCTCGAGAGTGGATAAGGGTCATAGGGGATGAACTCAAATCCATGAAGGACAACGACGTTTGGGAACTTGTACCATTGCCTGAGGAAAAGTAACCGATAGGTTGCAAATGAGTTTTCAAAACCAAAAGGGATTCTTAAGGCAATATTGAGAGGTACAAGGCACGTCTTGTCGCGAAAGGGTTCACCTAAAAGGAAGGAATAGACTATAAAGAGACCTTCTCTCCAGTTTCATCGAAGGACTCTTTTAGGACTATTATGGCACTAACGACACATTTCGATCTTGAGCTACACCAAATGGATGTAAAGACTGCTTTCCTCAATGGGGATCTTGAGGAAGAAATCTACATGAGGCGACCAGAAGGACTATCCTCCAACGAGGATAGTGAATTGGTTTGTAGGTTAAAGAAGTCTATCTATGGGCTCAAGCAAGCTTCCCGTCAATGGTACTTAAAGTTCCATAGTGTTATTACTTCATACGGTTTGGAAGTAAACGCTGTGGAGGACCGTCTATACCATAAGTTCAGTGGGAGTAGATTTGTATTTCTACTGTTATATGTGGATGACATTTTGCTTGCTACTAACGATATAAAGCTTCTTCAGGATATTAAGGCTTTCCTCTCAGATAACTTTGAGATGAAAGACCTTGGGGAAACATCTTTTGTGTTGGGGATTCAGATACACCGTGATCGTTCAAGGAGTACCCTTGGACTATCACAAAAGGGTTACATTGATAAAGTACTAAAGAGATTTAGCATGCAAGATTGTAAGCCGTATGATACCCCTATCTCCAAAGGTAAGAAGTTTAGCCTTGATCAGTGTCCTAAGACGGACTTGGACCGCAAGTTCATGGAGGGTGTACCATATACTTCGGCTGTGGGAAGCATCATGTATGCACAGGTTTGCACCCGTCCAGATCTTGCATTTATTGTTGGTATGTTGGGCAGATACCAGAGCAATCCCGGAAGGGATCATTGGGTTGCAGCCAAAAGGGTCTTTCGATACCTGCAGAAAATGAAAGACTATATGCTCACATACAGGAGATCAGATCAGCTAGAGATCATTGGGTATACTGATTCTGATTTCGCTGGATGCCAGGATAGTCGGAGATCGACTTCAGGTTATGTCTTTCTTCTGGCTGAAGGAGCCATTTCATAGAAGAGTGCGAAACAATCACTTGTTGCGTCTTCCACTATAGAGGCTGAGTTCGTAGCTTGCTACGGGGCATCCAGTCATGCTATATGGTTGTGGAACATGGTTAAGGAACTGCGAGTTGTCACTGGTATTGAGAGACCATTGAGGATCTTTTGTGACAACCGGGCTACTGTGCTGTACTCCAACTGTAATCAGAGTTCTTCCAGATCGAAACACATTGATATAAAGTTCCTTGCCGTTAAAGAAAGGGTTCAGAGCAATCAAGTTAGCATAGAGTTATTGGGTACAAACGATATGGTTGCGGATCCGCTCACTAAGGCATTAACACCTGTAGCATTTCATGGCCATGTATCGAGTATGGGTGTCATTAAGTTAGATGCCTAAGATTAGTGGGAGTTCTGTTTGTACATTTTGTGACTCATATATGTGATGACTGTGTATTATGTTATTTCACAGTTTATGGATATTAATCTTATTCAATATATGCTCTGGTTTTTTGATCTCATAAAGTAAAGAGGATCAGTTGGAAATTTGACAAGTATAGATCACTTGTAATTTCCATGCTGCACATGCACACTGGATCCATGTCGTTAGTTAGTTAGTACTCGTAATCATTATGAGTTTAGTTGCTTGGACTGCGACGACTGCTCTTTTGGTTCTTGTATTAATGAAGTTAATAGACCGGATTGAATTAGACGGATATATGCTAGCATTCAGGGGGTTAACATATGATTGTATGACAAAAGGAGGTACTATAAGGAACGCATATTGTGTAGTTGTCCAAGTGGGAGATTGTTGGAATTTGGACAACGGGACTAATGCGCTAGTACCGTTCGTACACTCTGGAACATATGGACGCATATGTTATGTGTGTACCGTTATATAATATATTGTTAACATAAAGTTAATTGGACCAAATTGATGATCTAATAAAGTTAAGGGGTCCAATCGTCTAATTAATACCGTGTGGGGGCACATTCAGTATTTGTGCAGAGTCCCGGGTTAATTACAATTGTTGATGGGTCAATTTGTAATTAACATAAGTTAAATATAATTGGGATTTGGTCCCTGGTGGAAGTTGCCATATATAAGGAAAAATTCTTCTATTTTAACGCATAAGGAAAAAGTAGGGTTTTCTTTTTAAAAGAAAAACAACAGAGTGTTATAAAAGAAAGACAGAGAACATAGGGTACCCATACGCCCAAGGCAACGATTCACCAGAAGACCTTTGTTCCCGGATTTCTACAAGATCATGACATCATCATCAGGTACGCTTCCGCATTCCGTTATGATTCATGTATTAATTGAGTTGATTCGTTCCTATACTGTTGTTCATAAGGTTAAGAACAATAGTGAATATCCTTTGGTTCTAACAAGACGGTCATGGACGGAGCTAAATAAAGCTAACCCACTGGAAGGCCCAGATACCTCGAGTGATGACTCACCATTCTAACGCCGAGTCTACGTTGAATCGCCTCTCTATTTCCAACGCTGGCATTTCTACTGAACACCACTTCCGATTTCTCCAAGTTAATCTTTTGACCCGATGCTTCCTCATATTTGGCTAGAATTCCTGCAATTACTGCAGCTTCACTAGAGTTAGCTCTAGCAAAGACCAGACTATCATCGACATAGAAAAGGTGGCCGATAGGGGGACCTCCCCGACAAACCGAAATACCATGGATCAGTTGAAGTTGATTAGCTTCGTATAGTAAGGCCGAGAGACCTTCTGTACAAAGGATAAAAAGGTAAGGAGAGAGAGGATGTCGCCTTCCATTAGAACTGAATATGATACCATGGAGACAAGAATAACAAATAGAAATATGTTAAATAATTAATCGTAACTAGTTTTCACTTCTTGTATTTTTATAATCAAGAATAAAATTTATTTTATATTATATCTATACTTTTTTTTTCCGATAAACTGATCGAAATTTAAAAAAGATTTTCAAAATTTCTCGTCATTTGAATCAATTGAGTAAAAATGAAAAACAGTAAAATGAGATTAAAACAAATAGAAATGTTGTTTTTTTGGCCGGACTATCATTACTCATTACATGAGTTCACCATTCACCAGAAAGCTGCAGGTTAGAAGAGATGAAGGGGGTGCATGAAGTTTTTCAGGAGAGGAAGAAGGGTAGAGAGCTCGATAGCATGGTGAGTAAGTTTCAGGCTGAAGCTCTGCAGGTTAAGGAAAGTGCTGACAAGGATCTTGAAGTTCTTACCCAGAAAAGATTTATGGGGAATGTTCTTTTGTTGGATAGTGATGAGAGAGAGCTCTTTACAAGGGGATTGTGTTTACTATTTTATTACAACTTATTTAGTACCAATGCAAAGCAAAGATTAAAACCACTAATCTCTTTTCCTGGATAAGGAATCAATACATAATAACATAAAAACAGGAACAACCTAATTGTTCATCAACACAACTAAAACTACCTACCCTATTTCTTTCTATCAGAAGCCTTAATTAGCAGTAGCAGCTCCAGTTGTGTGTCCAAAACCAAAGGGGAAGAGAGGATCGTATTCAGCACCTTGAACATTCATAGGCAATTGATCCACACTCTTCATCCAAGTACGAGGAAGTTTTGCAGTAAAACCATAATCACCAAACAGAACATCTGCAACTCCTTGTCCTTCCGTACCGGGCAGCCAAGCAGCAACAAGCGCATCGATTTGAGAAATGTACGGCTCAATCACTACTGGTCTACCAGAAACAACCACCACAACACAATTGATGCTGCCACAGACATTGGTGATTGTTTTAGCATCTGGTTCCATGATTGCCAAGTCCACACTGTCACCATCTGTCTCTGCATAAGGAGCCTCCCCTACAACAACAATGGCGTAGGAGAAACTGTTGGATTTCACAAAATCAGCATCTGGGTTCTCACTGTACACAATCTCTGTGCTTGGATCAACCGCCGCGGTGATCCCATTCAAGATGGTGGTTCCTGCAAGTTAGTAACAACACAATAGTTAGTAGTTATTGGTTATCGGAATATGAGAGTAGAGAAAACCATGCTCGAACTGCAGAATGGTAGAAAAGACACTTGAGAAACTGAAAATATAAATATACCAGCAGTGTTGTTGTTGCCACCAAGTCCTTGCCAGGTGATAGTCCAGCCACCACATTGATATCCAAGATTGTTGGCGTGAGTTCCAGCTACAAGGATCTTGGATGCATTCTTGGGAAGAGGAAGCAATGGACTATCTGCTGGCTCTCCATTTTTCAATAGAACAAGTGATTTCCTCACAGCTTCTCTTGCCAAATCTCTATGAGCCTGTTTAATTTAGAGATATGCCATCATTCATAACTATTATTATACAGAAAATTAATGAAGAATTGGTTAATTTACACTAACCTGGCTTCCGAGCTGGTCGACAAAGGTCTCATCAGCTAAGGGATTCTCAAACAACCCCATGGTGAATTTGACTCTCAGAATCCTCCTAACAGCATCATCGATACGGCTCATCGGGGTTACATTGGTTTTAACCAAGTTGGTTAGAATGTCAATGAACTCAGTATGGTTGAAGGGAACCATGATCTAAAAAAATTAAGTTTCAATATGTATTCATGGTAAGGAACTGGAAGCAAGAAAAGTACCAGTACTAACCAAGTCTATGCCAGCTGAAATTCCTTGTTCAACTGAGAATGTGTAGTTGGAATGTTCTAGTGAAGTAATCCTGTCGATACCCTGCCAATCAGAGATTACAAATCCCTGCAAAATCAACAGAAACAAACATTTAAAATTTCTGGAGCTGGGCAAAGAGGATAGAAAAGAACAAATACAACAATGATATTAGTACCCTGAATCTAAGTTCATGCTTGAGTAGGTTGGTAACTAGATCACGATTGGCATGCATCTTTTTTCCATTCCAACTTGAGTAGGAGACCATAACAGTTGAAACACCATCAATGATAGACTTTGAATAACCCGGCAAGTGAATGCTCATTAGACCATGGAAGTCAATCTCTGTGTTGTTCTCATTAATCCCTCTGGTTGTACCACCATCACCCAAGAAGTGCTTTGCACAAGCCGCAACCTTGTTCCTATCAAGAAATAATATATTATCACGAATAACGAAATGCAATAGCTAGACCAAGAAACTATCCTTTTGGTTCAAAGAAGTAAAAGGTTAGTTAATCAAAACCTACCTTCCACCAACAGAAGGCACACCCTTTGGAGAATTGGCAGGAATTTCACCTTGCAGCCCAAGTATGATGTCTGTCATCTCTTTAACAATGTCAGGATCCTCACTGTAGCTCTCATAACATCTACCCCATCTAGGATCTCTGCATACCTAATGTATACAAATAGAAGAAATAAGCATAAAAACTTGTACTTTCAATAAAAAAAACTTATGCTAACTATTCAGGAAACAGATTAATCCATACCGCAATACACGGGGCGAAAACATAATTAAGCCCAGTTGCTCTAACTTCAAGAGCAGTAGCAGCACCAATTCTCTTCATGAGGTCAGGATCCCTTCAAAATTTGTTGTTCATGTCAAAAACCATCTTTTTTTAATGAAAAAAACAACAAATTTCCACTGATGATATAGTAGCAATACCTTGCAGCTCCTAGGCCAACATTATGTGGGAAAAAAGTGGCCTTGTACACATTGTTGTGGCCATGAACAGCATCAATCCCATAGATCAAAGGAATCCCGAGTCGGCTCGAGAGGGAAGCATTTTAGAAGGAATTGAACATTTGAATCCAATCTTGTGGGGTGGCTTTAGGGAGAGGGACACTTCCTCCACCACTAAGAAGGCTGCCAATGGAGTAATCTTTCAAGATATCAGGAGTGGCAGCTGTACGGTCCAGTTGGGTCATTTAACCAATCTTTTCTTGGAGGGTCATCCTTTTCATAAGGTCTCTGATCCTAAGATTCAAGGGCTGGTTTGGATCTTTGTATCTCATGTATTCTTCTGCTGTTGATGTGTTGGTTGCTAAACCGCTGGTGATGAGCAGAAGAAACCCAAGTAAGGGAACCAACATGTTCTTATTTGCCATCTTTGCTTGTTTAATGCTATATACCTGAGTAGGAAGAAAAAAAAAACACTTTAATTAAAAAAAAACAAACAAACATGTAACGTAACATATGAAAAATCCATGTTGGTTTGATTTTTCTAATTAGAGACTCGAACTCATGATGTGAGTCACTGAATGAGTTACATCATTTAGAATTGCATCACAAAACCCATTAAACCTAAAATAATGGAACATGAAAATGTAATGAAAATAGAAATATAAATTAGTACACTAAAACCAGAGATGATGAGCAACAAAACTCAGGGTAACCTGCAGGTGAAGGTGAAGCTTGGAAAATGAGCATTGTCAGTTGTTGTTTGCTCTCTCTATATATAAAGAGATTAGAGAGAGGGAGAGAGATAATTATGATATACGATAAGATTATCCATAAAGGGAGGAAGTTAACGTTGTGTAAAAACCTAACTCCTTTGAACTTGTGTTTACGTGTAAAAAAGAAGAAGATTAAAATGATATAACGACTACAGTTAAACCTCGATAAATGAATGTCCGATAAACGAATAACCTCGCCAAATGAATAATTTTCTCCGGTCCCGACTTGGGCAAATGGGCTAAATGAATAACCTCGCTAAATGCATTAACGAATATTTTTTTTTGAATCCTTAAAGACCCCATGTAAATATAAATGAATAATCATTAAAATTCATAAGATGTATTGTCACTCGGTAGTTAATGACATGATCTTAGAGATTTGTTTGTTTTTGTTTTTCCTTTATTTTGCAAACAAACACAATTTGATTTTACTTCAATAGGAATCGGTTGCATCATCAGTTAGGGTTTTCTTTATTTTCTTCTAAAAATTCATGTTTAATGCATGTTTTACATTAATCATTTATTATTTTTAGAGTTTTTTATTTTTTATAATTTTTTTTTCTCGATAAGCTGATAATTGTCGCTGATTTGGAGAGTAGATATATTATCAATATTTGTCAACTTCCTATGGATAAATAGTGAGAAGAAGAAGAATTATCTACTTCCTATTACTATCCATTTAAACCGTAATTCGTACACAGTTCAAACGTTATCCTGTTATTTATTTAAGTAATGTTATTTTGTTAGAATTAATTCCCCGAATAGACTTCTATAGAGATGACAATTCTGTCTGCGGATATGGATATCCGTCTAATACCCGTAATTGTGGGTGGGTATTACCCGCATATTGTGGGTGTTTTGCGGGTATAGATATACCCGCACCCGCAAAGTGCGGGTATGGATGTGGGTATGGATAGTGTTTACCCGCACTAAATATCCACAATATATATATAATTATATATTGTAATTTATAGGAACTAATTAATTGTAATTGGTTAGGCACACATATTAATATATATAATATCAAGATTAATTTGCTAGAATGGAACATGAATGGTGGAGGGTATAGTATATTTTTGTAGGCAATTTGTGAGTTGATCCCGCTAACCACATCACAATGTCATGCTAATCTTTGACAGTTTAGGACAAGTATCAGAAAATCATTATTAGGTTATAACATATAAACTTCAGGTCTATACTTCTCTCTGTTATTTTTATTTATTATTTTAAAGTAGCGGTTAGTATCATATTTGCATCGCATCAAACATCTTCTCCAATCGTAAATAAAGAAATTTCATAGTGCATGTTGTACAAATACTATTTTATTTTTATTTACTTCTTTATTTTCTTGATCACGGCTACAAATGCATATTATAGAATTCAAATTTGAGATTTTATATCATATTTTACACAAAATACTATCGAATTGTTTGGTAATCAAACATGAAATAATAAGAATGTTGTGAGATTAAAATTTCATTCGTTATCATACTGAGTTTGTGGGTGATATCGATCTTTTGATATTAATTTAATTGAAATTTGAAATTTAACCAATTTTTCGGGTATTCGTGGGTATCCGCGGGTATAATTGTTCTTCTCTTACCCGCTCCATATGGATGCGGGTGTAGGTATGGATTACCCGTAAATTTGCGGGTACGGTATGGATAGTACTTACCCGCTCCATACCCGCCCAATTACCATCCCTAGACTTCTAGAATGACATGAAATGTCAAGCTGAAAACCATGCTACTCCTCAATAAAAGACATACTATAAATAGATCATTTAAAATTACAATATTAATTACCGATAATGATTTCCATATCTATTTATGTTCCTTCCTAGTTTACCTCTTTGATTCAACTTCATCTTCTTCTCTAACTTATATCATCTATAGAAGTCAATTGTAAGATCTCGTGATATATTATACTTTTTTTAAGATCACAAAGAAGATGGTTAGGAGAGGCATCAATCTTTCTTTGATCGTACACACTCCTATATGCGCAAATATAAAAAATGACCAAACAATCTGGAATTGAGCATTAGAGAACAAGACTTGGACTCTGTATTACACCAAGTCTTAAGACTATCCTGCTCTTATCAAAATCAAAGGGCAGTATCATCATCCGGGTCCTTAATTACTCTCTCAAGTATTTTATCGAGCACCTTTGATACATCAACAACAGACCAACACATTGCTTTGCTCAGGTATAGAGCCTAAGCAAGCCAGTAGAGACGGGTAGGGTTTTTCATTCAGTTATTCCGAATTTTCGAATTCCGAAATTCTGAAATTGCAAAATTCTGAATTCTGAAATTTGGATTTTTCATCCCGTTCCGAACCGAATAAAAAAACTTCCGAACCCGAATTTCCGAATTCACAATTTCAGAAATTTCAGAATACCCGAATTTTTCGAATTTTCTGAAATTATGAAGTCATGTTATTCAATCCACTGCCATGTTGAATAATCCACTGCCATGCAATTCAATTTAATCCACTGCCATGCAATTCAATTCAATCAATTCAATTCCATCCATGCAATTCAATTCAATTCCATCCATGCAATTCAATTCAATCCACTGCCATGCAATTCAATTCAATCCATGCAATTCAATTCAATCCACAATCCACTGCCATACAACTCAATTCAATCCACTACCATGCAATTCAATCCACTGCCATACAAACAATCCAACAATTTTAAACATACAAATTATGTTAATCCATGACATACAAATAATCCAAGGCTACAACAACAATTCAATCCACTGACAAGTTTAACAAGTGAACTCCCTTTTCACTGCCATACTAATTATCCATACAACTAAGTGACTAACTCCCTTCTCCACTGCAATTTCTTGTCCAAGCAAAACAAGTGATCTCCCTCTTCACTTTAGCAAATGACTCCAAGCAACTAATTCCAAAACAAGTACCGAATCAACTATTAGCAAATGAAATTAGCAAGTGAAATTACAACAATTTGAATGAGTTTGCACACACCTCCACAACTAGCAAGTGACTTCAAGCAACTAAACTTCTGTAATAGTTGTCTCCACTAGCATTTGAGAGATGTCTACAAACCAAAGTATTCCAAGAGAGATAATGTTAGTAATTAAACGTAGAAATAAATTTTCAGAACTCAATTGCAATAAATAAAACGTACCATCTTCCCATTGTTCAAGCTCAGCAAGGTCCTCTTCAAGTTTCATGGATTCTCTGGATGACCTGAACCAATCTTGTGAACATATTAAGCCTTGCACAACCATTGGCGTCAAGGAGCTCCTAAAAGGGTCAAGAACTCTTCCTCCAGTACTGAATGCAGATTCAGATGCCACTGTGGAAACTTGGACAGCTAGTACATCCTTTGCCATCCTAGAAAGAACAGGAAACCTTGGAGCATGCTTTTTCCACCAGTCCAAGATGGAAAATGATTTACCTCCTTCAATAACACTCTCTTGCAAATAAGATTCTAGTTCTGACTTCATTTGGAAAGAGCCTCCACCATTAGCGTCCTTGAACCTCCTAAACCTTTCTTATCTAGCATTGATCAACTCAGACCCCTCACAAACACTTCCACTACACCCTCCCTTCTCCACAACAATATCACCAAGAACACTACGTTTTTTTCTCTTACCATACAACTCCCAATACGCTACATATATTTTTTCTGCATCCCTCCTCACTTTTTCTCCCAACTCTTTCCCAACAAACTCCCCATGCACATCTAACAAAGCAAAAGTCACATAATCCATCTTCTTTCTTGGATCAAACACAGCAGCAATATAAAGAAGAGAATTAAACTTACCCACATTACCCCAATACTTATCAAACTTCTCATGCATTTTTCCTGCCAATTTCGCAAGTTCTACATCACTACTATTCTCCCAAGCACTCAACATGGTAGCCACATTAGATATGTGATCAAAGTAAGCATTTGTAGTAACATACTTAGACCCTGACACAAAGCAAGTTAAATCATAAAAGTACTTCAAGGTCTTACACAATCTTCTTGCATTCACCCAATCATCTTCTTTTGGTACACCACCTCCGCCACCATCACCATCAGTGCTTGCATTCACATATTGAACACCATCATCCTCTACAAATTCCTCATCATCAATCGTCAAAATATCTGCCAAATCTTCTTCATTTGATTTTTCCTTTCTTTTATTCTTTCTTTTTTCTTCCCTCATCACAAGCTCAATCCTGTAGAAGGGATCTACATCCTCATATGCCTCAAAGGTCTTCTCAAACTTCAACGCAACCTCTAACATCAAATAGGTAGAGTTCCACCTAGTACACACATCTAAGCACAACAATGCTTTAGACTCAACATGCTCTCTTTCTGCACACTCCTTAAACTTAGACAGTCTAGATGGAGATTGTCTAATGTACCTTACTGCCTCTCTGATTCTAATGATTGAGGTTCCCATAGTGGTAAGCCCATGCAATACCATCAAATTCACAATGTGTGCAATGCACCTAACATGAACAAACTCCCCCTCACAAATATTTGTACCCCACTGATTCATCTTCTTCTTAATCCAGGCAACAGCTAAATCATTTGAGCTAGCATTATCTACTGTGATTGTAAACACCTTATTAATTCCCCAATCAATCAAACATTTCTCAAGAGTCTTTCCTATAGCATCATCACCTTTATGACTAGTGATTAGACAAAAATTCAACACTTTTTTATGTAAATTCCAGTCATTATCAACAAAGTGAGCAATTACAACCATGTAGTTAATCCTTTGAATGGATGTCCAAGTGTCAGTAGTAATAGAAACCCTATCACAATTAGACATCAAAAACGCTTTCAATCTCACCTTCTCATCAACATACATCTTATAACAAAACCTAGTAATTGTGCACCTAGAAGGCACTACAAACCTATTCTGCACAGTAGCCATGAACTTCTTAAACCCCACACCCTCTACAAACCTAAAGGGAAGTTCATCCTCTATTATCATTAGTGCCAAAGCCCTCTTACACGCTTCTTGATCAAACTTCCAAGGTCTTACAGTCTTACTACCATCGGGATGTACATAAGTGCTCATTTCAGTTTGCCTAGGGTCATTAGAATGAGGTACCTCTTTACACTTTTTCATGTGAGTTTTCATACCATTTGTACCATTTACCCTAGAATCACATGCAATTTCAATTTGACAGTATATACAAGTACCTTTCCACTCTCCATCCTCATTTTGGCTCCTTTTAAATTGCTTCCACACAATTGATCTTGGAGCCATCGTCTTCCTTTTCTTCTCTATCTTTACTGTAGCAGTAGTCGGCGCCGCAAGTTGCGTTTTGTGTATTTGCCACCACTACCACAACAGCTTCTGCTTTGTCTTTCATTACCACATCCGCATCAACTAGGTTAGCAGACATCTTCCTCCTAATTAATAAAACAGAAAATCAAGTTAATTTTAGTTTAATCTTTTTCTTAAAAAATAAAATTGACAATAACAGGACAGCCATATGGCTACACCATATATATTATTTACATAGCATAGGGCATAGATTGTGTGGAACATTCAGTGCTTCAACCATTACAATTATACAACACAGGAAAAGAAAAACTCACTGAGATTTAGTCTTACGTAAGTGTACATTGAAGCCATCACAGATGTGAACAGGTATGACTCTAATGTGTTTTAAATTTTAGGGGAAGGGTTTGACACGTGAATAAAAGACATCACAGATGCACAAACATGTCAAACTGTAAACCCTTTACATAAATAAAATAGAAAATTATATTAGTGAAGAGATAAACTAAAGGAGAATGTTGGAGTGATGGAAAAGCTTTCTCTTAGCACTAGGCGAAATAGTAGGTAAATATCGGTTTCATGTGCTTAAGTGTGCTGTAAATCAATGGTTTTTTTAATAGAAAAAAATATATAAAAAAGATGAAATTTTAAGAAATTAAAACACAATAACTTCGACTAATCTATAATCACAGCCAGTTGCACAACCATGTATTGCAACAAATAATTATACCTCATCAGCCAAGAAACTCGAAACTCATAATTATACCTGATGGTGAGGAGAGATCGGGAGGAGGCGCTGTGTAGTGTGTTTTGTGTTGGTGGATCGGCGGTGCTGGTGGTGGACGGCGGCGCTGTGTAGTGTGCTCTGTGTTGGTGGATCGGCGGTGTTAAATCGGTTAAAGGGTCGGCGGCGTTGGTGGTGGACGGTGGTGGTTTTGAAGATGGTGTGTTGGTGATGGTGAGGAGAGATCGGGCAGCGCTGGACCGCTGGTTGTGTTTGGTGATGGTGGACGGCGGCTTTGGTAAAGAGAGTGAGTTGAATTGAAATCGAAAGAGGAGGAGAATGTTAGGTTATTTGGGCTTAGTCGTTTTAGGCTTGAAAAATTCGGGTATTTCGGGTACCCAAATTTTTCAAAACCCATCCCGTTCCGACCAGAAATTTTAATTCGGGTATCGAATTCCGAATTCTGAAATTCCGAATTTCAAAATTCAAAATTTCGGGTCGGAAAAATCAGAAATTCGGAATTCTGAAGTTTTGAGCAGCCCTAGAGACGGGAAAGTTTCTATGAAAGGACCAAAAAAAGTGATTTAGGGATCCTATGCATGCAACAGTGAATTATGCGATGCAAAGCTATAAAGCAGCCCCATAAAAGTCCGATCTGTGGATCTCAGGAGTCGAATGATTCTAACAGATAATTGATTGTTGCATCTGCTTGGAGGAGAGAGACTGGAGAATGAGCTAAACCAGATATGGAGGATGGAATCCATTGGTCGTCCCAGATACGGATTCGTTCACCATTCCCTACCTAGCAAATGCACCCTTTTGCAAGTGCGTCACGTCCAGCCAAGAAACTCCTCCAAAGATAACTAGGACGAGAGCCTAACGGGGCATCAAGGAAGCTACCCGAAGGAAAATATATGGCCTTCAACACCCTAGTCAAGAGAGAATTTGGATGCTGAATAATACACCAACCTTGCTTAGCCAAAAGTGCAAGGTTAAATTCCCTCAATTTGTGGAACCCCAAACCGCCCTCCCGCTTAGCTTTACAAAGCTTGTTCCATGAAACCCACTAACCTTATAATGATCTTCACTTCCTCCCCACCAATATTGTGTCATTGCACTCTCCATCTCATCGCAGGCACCCCGAGGGATCTCAAAATAGCTCATAAGGTAAGTTGGGATAGATTGCGCAATAGATTTAATAAGCACCTCGTTCCTTGCCTGGGACAAAGATTTCTCTTTCCACCCGTTTAGGCATTTGAACAGACGGTCACGGACGGAGCTAAATAAAGCCTTTTTTGACCGACCGAAACCCACTGGAAGGCCCAGATACCTCGAGTGATGACTCACCATTCTAACGTCGAGTCTACGTTGAATCGCCTCTCTATTTCCAGCGCTAACATTCCTACTGAACACCACTTCCGATTTCTCCAAGTTAATCTTTTGACCCGATGCTTCCTCATATTTGGCTAGAATTCCTGCAATTACTGCAGACAAAGATCAGACTATCATCGGTATAGAAAAGGTGGCTGATAGGGGGACCTCCCTGACAAACCGAAATACCATGGATCAGTTGAAGTTGATTAGCTTCATGTAGCAAGACCGAGAGACCTTCTGTACAAAGGATAAAAAGGAAAGTAGAGAGAGGATCTTCTGAGGCCCCTCTTAGGTCGCCTTCCATCAGAACTGAATAGGATACCGTGGAGACAAGAATAACAAATAGAAATATGTTAAATAATTAATCGTACCTAGTTTTCACTTCTTGTATTTTTATAATCAAGAATAACATTTATTTTATATTATTTCTATACTTTTTTTTCCCGATAAACTAATCAAAATTTTAAAAAAAAATTCAAAATTTCTCGTCATTTGAATCAATTGAGTAAAAATGAAAAATAGTAAAATGAGATTAAAACAAATAGAAATGTTATGTTTTTTTGGCCGGAGTATCATTACTCATTACATGAGTTCAAAAATCCAGTAAGAGGTCAAGACATAATTCTAAGTGAAGATGTTGTCACTACATACTTTAAAGTGTGCAAACTGTCTAGCCACACCATTCACCAGAAAGCTGCAGGTTAGAAGAGATGAAGGGGGTGCATGAAGTTTTTCTAGAGAGGAAGAAGGGTAGAGAGCTCGATAGCATGGTGAGTAAGTTTCAGGCTGAAGCTCTGCAGGTTAAGGAAAGTGCTGACAAGGATCTTGAAGTTCTTACCCAGAAAAGATTTATGGGGAATGTTCTTTTGTTGGATAGTGATGAGAGAGAGCTCTTTACAAGGGGATTGTGTTTACTATTTTATTACAACTTATTTAGTACTAATGCAAAGTAAAGATTAAAACCACTAATCTCTTTTCCTGGATAAGGAATCAATACATAATAAAATAAAAACAGGAACAACCTAATTGTTCATCAACACAACTAAAACTACCTACCCTATTTCTTTCTATCAGAAGCCTTAATTAGCAGTAGCAGCTCCAGTTATGAGTCCAAAACCAAAGGGGAAGAGAGGATCGTATTCAGCACCTTGAACATTCATAGGCAATTGATCCACACTCTTCATCCAAGTACGAGGAAGTTTTGCAGTAAAACCATAATCACCAAACAGAACATCTGCAACTCCTTGTCCTTCCATACCGGGCAGCCAAGCAGCAACAAGCACATCGATTTGAGAAATGTACGGCTCAATCACTACTGGTCTACCAGAAACAACCACCACAACACAATTGATGCTGCCACAGACATTGGTGATTGTTTTAGCACCTGGTTCTATGATTGCCAAGTCCACACTGTCACCATCTGTCTCTGCATAAGGAGCCTCCCCTACAACAACAATGGCGTAGGAGAAACTGTTGGATTTCACAAAATCAGCATCTGGGTTCTCACTGTACACAATCTCTGTGCTTGGATCAACAGTCGCGGTGATCCCATTCAAGATGGTGGTTCCTGCAAGTTGGTAACAACACAATAGTTAGTAGTTATTAGTTATTGGAGTATGAGAGTAGAGAAAACCATGCTCGAACTGCAGAATGGTAGAAAGGACACTCGACAAACTGAAAATATAAATATACCAGCAGTGTTGTTGTTGCCACCAAGTCCTTGCCAGGTGATAGTCCAGCCACCACATTGATATCCAAGATTGTTGGCGTGAGTTCCAGCTACAAGGATCTTGGATGCATTCTTGGGAAGAGGAAGCAATGGACTATCTGCTAGCTCTCCATTTTTCAATAGAACAAGTGATTTCCTCACAGCTTCTCTTGCCAAAGCCTGTTTAATTTAGAGATATGTATCATTCATAACTATTATTATACAGAAAATTAATGAAGAATTGGTTAATTTACACTAACCTGGCTTCCGAGCTGGTCGACAAAGGTCTCATCAGCTAAGGGATTCTCAAACAACCCCATGGTGAATTTGACTCTCAGAATCCTCCTAACAGCATCATCGATACGGCTCATCGGGATTACATTGGTTTTAACCAAGTTGGTTAGAATGTCAATGAACTCAGTATGGTTGAAGGGAACCATGATCTAAAAAAATTAAGTTTCAATATGTATTCATGGTAAGGAACTGGAAGCAAGAAAAGTACCACTACTAACCATGTCAATGCCAGCTGAAATTCCTTGTTCAACTGAGAATGTGTAGTTGGAATGTTCTGGTGAAGTAACCTGTCGATACTCTGCCAATCAGAGATTACAAATCCCTGCAAAATCAACAGAAACAAACATGTAAAATTTCTGGAGCTGGGCAGAGAGGATAGAAAAGAACAAATACAACAATGATATTAGTACCTAGATCACGATTGGCATGCATCTTTTTTCCATTCCAACTTGAGTAGGAGACCATAACAGTTGAAACACCATCAATGATAGACTTTGAATAACCCGGCAAGTGAATGCTCATTAGACCATGGAAGTCAATCTCTGTGTTGTTCTCATTAAGCCCTCTGGTTGTACCACCATCACCCAAGAAGTGCTTTGCACAAGCTGCAACCTTGTCCCTATATCAAGAAATAATATATTATCATGAATAACGAAATGCAATAGCTAGACCAAGAAACTATCCTTTTGGTTCAAAGAAGTAAAAGATTAGTTAATCAAAACCTACCTTCCACCAACATAAGGCACACCCTTTGGAGAATTGGCAGGAATTTCACCTTGCAGCCCAAGCATGATGTCTGTCATCTCTTTAACAATGTCAGGATCCTCACTGTAGCTCTCATAACATCTACCCCATCTAGGATCTCTGCATACCTAATGTATACAAATAGAAGAAATAAGCATAAAAACTTGTACTTTCAATAAAAAAAACTTATGCTAACTATTCAAGAAACAGATTAATCCATACCGCAATGCACGGGGCAAAAACATAATTAAGCCCAGTTGCTCTAACTTCAAGAGCAGTAGCAGCACCAATTCTCTTCATGTGGTCAGGATCCCTGTAAAAATTGTTGTTCATGTCAAAAACCATCTTTTTTTTAATGAAAAAAACAACAAATTTCCACTGATGATATAGTAACATAATTAAGCCCAGTTGCTCTAACTTCAAGAGCAGTAGCAGCACCAATTCTCTTCATGAGGTCAGGATCCCTGTAAAAATTGGTGTTCATGTCAAAAACCATCTTTTTTTTTAATGAAAAAAACAACAAATTTCCACTGATGATATAGTAGCAATACCTTGCAGCTCCTAGGCCAACATTATGTGGGAAAATAGTGGCCTTGAACACATTGTTGTGGCCATGAACAGCATCAATCCCATAGATCAAAGGAATCCCGAGTCGGCTCGAGAGGGAAGCATTTTGGAATGAATTGAACATTTGAATCCAATCTTGTGGGGTGGCTTTAGGGAGAGGGACACTTCCTCCACCACTAAGAAGGCTGCCAATGGAGTAATCTTTCAAGATATCAGGAGTGGCAGCTGTGCGGTCCAGTTGGGTCATTTGACCAATCTTTTTTTGGAGGGTCATCCTTTTCATAAGGTCTCTGATCCTAAGATTCAAGGGCTGGTTTGGATCTTTGTATCTCATGTATTCTTCTGCTGCTGATGTGTTGGTTGCTAAACCGCTGGTGATGAGCAGAAGAAACCCAAGTAAGGGAACCAACAAGTTCCTATTTGCTATCTTTGCTTGTTTTTTTTTTTTTTGAAAGGAAGAAATAATTAGATTAATTTAAATCTGCAAGTACAAAAGGTGTGATCACCTCGGGGTATTCCCCTATCCATACATTTCCTAAACCGGAAATCAAAACCAATTGGCCTAACTCATGTGCTGGGATATTCATGGACCGTCCTGTGTGCGAAAAGGAGCAGCTATGAAAAGTAGAGGCTAGGCGTGCCACCTCTTCCAACACCAATCCCGAGTAGCTTAGTGGGAAGTCTCCATTGGTCAGGGCGAGGACGTTCTGCAAGCAACCAGACTCAACTATAATCTTGCCGTAGCCCCATTGGCGAGCCTGTGTTACTGCGTCTCTCAGCGCTAGAGCCTATGTTGTTCGCGCCTCAGCTCTATGCGGAAGGTAGATTGCTCCTGATAACACTGTTTCACCCTTTGCATCCCGGGCTATAAATCCCAAGCCAATGCCCGTAGTCCCGACCGCTGCATCCGTGTTCACCTTTACCACCCCTGTAGGAGGAGGCATCCATCTCGGGTTCACAGGTTGGGGAGGCGGGGCAGCGGGCCTATGTTGCTGAGACCATGCCTCCTTGAAATCAGACAGTAATTTTCCACCCCTAATAACCACCTCTTGGGTTGTTTCCTCGCACTGGCGCACTGGCGGAAGATCCTGTTATTCCTCGATGTCCATAGGGACCAAAGGATGGAGATAAGCTTCTCTATATCCGAGTCATCCAGTAGCCCTGCTAGCCAATCCACCCAACCATCTCCTTGCAGCCCCGAAACCCTACCCCAGAAAGCAAACTTTCCCCACTGGCAAATGGGCAAGACAGCAGCAGATGCGGAGTCGATTCTACCTCCTCGTTGCAGCAGGGGCACACGGGGTGCACCGATACACCCCGCCTAGATAGATTCACCCTGGTAGGGAGAGAGTTACTTGAAGTTTTTGAACTTTGGAGGGATAGAAAGTCCCCACAAGAATTTCCACCAACCTCTACTGGATTCTGGGCACTCCTGCGCAGTAACCGATGTAAGACAGTGGTATCCACTACGAACTGAATACTTCTCATTTGTAGTACCTTTCCACACAAGAGTATCATTCGCCTCACTCCGACTAAACGGTAGGCTTAATATTGCTGATATTTCCTGTGGTAGAAAAAACTGTTCCACAAGGTCTGTCTTCCAGCACCTCCGGTCCCTATCTATAAGCTCAGCCACTGTAGCCTCCTCATCGAGGCCCATGACCGGTGTTGTGATCATCCCAGTCACTGTTCTCGGAAACCACTGGACTTTCCAAATCCGTATCCGTTCACCATTCCCTACCTTCCAGAAGCATCCTTTATGGAGAGCTGATCTGCCTGCCTCCATCTTTGCTTGTTTAATGCTATATACCTGAGTAGGAAGAAAAAAAAACACTTTAATTAAAAAAAAAACAAACAAACATGTAACGTAACATATGAAAAATCCATGTTGGTTTGATTTTTCTAATTAGAGACTCGAACTCATGATGTGAGTCACTGAATGAGTTACATCATTTAGAATTGCATCACAAAACCCATTAAACCCGAAATAATGGAACATGAAAATGTAATGAAAATAGAAATATAAATTAGTACACTAAAACCAGAGATGATGAGCAATAAAACTCAGGGTAACCTGCAGGTGAAGGTGAAGCCTAGAAAATGAGCATTGTCAGTTGCTGTTTGCTCTCTCTATATATAAAGAGATTAGAGAGAGGGAGAGAGATAATTATGATATACGATAAGATTATCCATAGAGGGAGGAAGTTAACGTTGTGTAAAAACCTAACTCCTTTGAACTTGTGTTTACATGTAAAAAAGAAGAAGATTAAAACGATATAACGACTATTGTCACTAGGTAGTTAATGACATGATCTTAGAGATTTGTTTGTTTTTGTTTTTCCTTTATTTTGCAAACAAACACAATTTGATTTTACTTCAATAGGAATCGGTTGCATCATCAGTTAGGGTTTTCTTTATTTTCTTCTAAAAATTCATGTTTAATGCATGTTTTACATTAATCATTTATTTTTTTTAGAGTTTTTTATTTTTTATAATTTTTATTTTCTCGATAAGCTGATAGTTGTCGCTGATTTGGAGAGTAGATATATTATCAATATTTTTCAACTTCCTATGGATAAATAGTGAGAAGAAGAAGAAGAATTATCTACTTCCTATTACTATCCATATAAACCGTAATTCGTACACAGTTCAAACGTTATCCTATTATTTATTTAAGTAATGCTATTTTGTTAGAATTAATTCCCCGAATAGACTTCTATAGGGATGACAATTCTGTCTGCGGATATGGATATCCGTCTAATACCCGTAATTGTGGGTGGGTATTACCCGCATATTGTGGGTGTTTTGCAGGTATAGATATACCCGCACCCGCAAAGTGCCGGTATGGATGTGGGTATGGATAGTGTTTACCCGCTCCAATACCCGCACTAAATATCCACAATATATATATAATTATATATTGTAATTTATAGGAACTAATTAATTGTAATTTGGTTAGGCACACATATTAATATATATAATATCAAAATTAATTTGCTAGAATGGAACATGAATCATGGAGGGTATAGTATATTTTTGTAGGCAATTTGTGAGTTGATCCTGCTAACCACATCACAATGTCATGCTAATCTTTGACAGTTTAGGACAAGTATCAGAAAATCATTATTAGGTTATAACATATAAACTTCAGGTCTATACTTTTCTCTGTTATTTTAATTTATTATTTTAAAGTAGCGGTTAGTATCATATTTGCATCGCATCAAACATCTTCTCCAATCGTAAATAAAGAAATTTCATAGTGCATGTTGTACAAATACTATTTTATTTTTATTTACTTCTTTATTTTCTTGATCACGGCTACAAATGCATATTATAGAATTCAAATTTGAGATTTTATATCATATTTTACAGAAAATACTATCGAATTGTTTGGTAATCAAACATGAAATAATAAGAATGTTGTGAGATTAAAATTTCATTCGTTATCATACTGAGTTTGTGGGTGATATCGATCTTTTGATATTAATTTAATTGAAATTTGAAATTTAACCAAATTTGCGGGTATTCGTGGGTATCCGCGGGTATTCGTGGGTATCCGCGGGTATAATTGTTTTTCTCTTAACCGCTCCATATGGATGCGGGTCCGAGTATGGATTACCCGCAAATTTACAGGTGCGGTATGGATAGTATTTACCCGCTCCATACCCGTCCAATTACCATCCCTAGACTTCTAGAATGACATGAAATGTCAAGCTGAAAATCACACTACTCCACAATAAAAGACATACTATAAATAGATCATTTAAAATTACAATATTAATTACCGATAATGATTTCCATATCTATTTATGTTCCTTCCTAGTTTACCTCTTTGATTCAACCTCATTTTCTTCTCTAACTTATATCATCTGTAGAAGTCAATTGTAAGATCTCGTGATATATTATACTTTTTTTAAGATCACAAAGAAGATGGTTAGGAGAGGCATCAATCTTTCTTTGATCGTACACACTCCTATATGCGCAAATATAAAAAATGACCAAACAAGCTAGAATGGAGCATTAGAGAACAAGACTTGGACTCTGTATTACACCAAGTCTTAAGTCTTAAGACTATCCTGCTCTTAATCAAGATCAAAGGACAGTATCATCATCCGGGTCCTTAATTACTCTCTCAAGCATTTTATCGAACACCTTTGATACATCAACAGCAGACCAACACAGAACTTTGCTCAGGTACAGAGCCTAAGCAAGCCAGTAGAGACGGGAAAGTTTCTATGAAAGGACCCAAAAAAGTGATTTAGGGATCCTATGCATACAACAGTGAATTATGCGATGCAAAGCTATAAAACAGCCCCATAAAAGTCCGATCTATGGATCTCAGGAGTCGGATGATTCTAACAGAAAAGATTGGTCAAATCACGCCGCTAGAAAATTACTGCTGATATCATGAAATATTACTGCAGAAAATCTCACGAATCCATGTCCTGCAAGTGGAAATCTCAACGATCCGAAATCCACATGATAAAATGAACTAAATCCATATTTTTGTTCACCAGCTATTAACCGATGCCAAAATTAATAAGAACTTAAACTTAGAACGTGAGAAGCAATTTACAGGGGATATAATCGTTTACTACGCTCCCGAGTCGGAGAATCCCTTGCATGTTAGAAGAATTTACAATGAGCAACTAAAATTTACCACAACCTACAAACTAGAAATGTTTCATTTGTTTAGTACCTATACATTTTTAAGATTCCAGCACCAGAACATAGAACACAGAAGCTGGCATCACTTTGCGCAAAGTACTTGCTAAAACGGTCATAGATGATCTTCATTCCTTCATGAATAATAGCTGCATCAACAAAAGATTATGAATTTGCTCGTTATGTAGTGGTTTAACTTTAGCAACCAACTTCGATTTAAGAATACAACTATAATTAAAACCCCTTTTTTCTAGTTTAATTGAAACAAGTCAAAGAAAAGAGGGCCTAACCTTACTCAGCATTGTGAGACTGATCGTGCTCGATAAAATCTAATGCATCGTCCTTGTGGATAACATTGACAAAGCTCACCCTGTTCTTATGAGTTACCCCATATATTTTGTCAGCGACCTTCACAAGCTCTGGCCGGAATGTGGTGGTAATAAATTGTGTGTTTGCCATATCAGCTAGGCGGCGTATCATGTCTGTTAAAGTCATTAAGGATCTTCCAAAAGGTGTAATAACATCAATGAAACAGCTAGAAACAACAGTGTTAGACAATACTAGCGAAAGCTACCAGCTGCAAATCAAAAGTTACCCTTGATCAGATGACACATCTAATAAACTTTTAATTGAACAGGTATAGCACGCCCGATGTGCTTGATAGATGAAACTGCTTAAAAATGAAGACAAAATGAAGCGATATCATGTTGAGAGCAAAGAGTTAATAACGAAACAGGATACTTCCAACAGCAGTCCGGTACTGAGGGTCTAGTGCTGCGTCTATCTCATCAAATAGATAGAAGGGTGCAGGATCACAACGTTGTATGGCAAAGATCAATGTCAGAGCTACGACAGTTTTTTGACCTCCTGATAATTGCTTCATTGATTGCGTCTCTCCTTGCCCTGTAAATGAAACCTGCAAGGTAAACCAACATGAGAAAAAGTAAAATATTTCAACTTGCAAATTCAAATTCTGAGCATCTCAAGGAAAATGATTCCATTTAACACAAACTGAATGGAGCACTTTACAAGAATGGCCAACAAATTATTCAGTTTTTTTGTTTTAACCAGACAGAATTGTGGACTTTACCACCCAGGTAAATAAACAGAAAAGGCACTTATGTCTAATCATCCTACCCGGCCACAGTTAACAGCAATCCAATAGAAAGAATTAACAATATTACATTATTTCATCAAGGAAACGACTGATTTTACAAAACTACCCAAGTAATAACAAATGAAGACAAATATATACCTTCACTTTCACGCCAATATATTTCTCTACCCTCCCCTCTGCATCTGCTTCACTAGGGCCATCATCATGATCATCATCACCATGGTCACCATCCTGTAGCGACCAAATTTGTCAAAAAAAACATCACGTGAGTAATTGTGGAATTTATTTAATGAAAGCTTCCTCACAGCTTGTTCAGAAAAATCTTTGTGTACAATGAAGTTGCCTGATACAATTCAGCGAAATTGGTTTAAGTTAATTCAATAGCACAAATAACATTGACTTTATTTCTACCATTTGCAATAAAGGGGCATAATACATTCTACATTGGAGTTTGGATGCGCAACCAACTGAAAGTAAAAAGGATGAAAGAAGGGGAAAAAAACAGCATTGTAGAAAACAGAAGTAGACATTGGAAACAAAATCCCAACCAAATTGGCTATTTTTACAGGAATAGCTTTTGTCTGCAAACACCTTTTTTGTTACAAATTAATTAAATAGGGACTCCTACAGGCACCAAGCAAAAGAATTTAAACACTAACTAAAATAATGAGATATACCTGTGTGTGTAGAGAAATTTAAACACTAACTAAAATAGGTTGAATTTTTTGTTTCCTTGCTGGGTGGTGGTGGAATTGTGCGAAGTTAAGGAGGGGAGAAGGAGAGAAGATGAGTGGTTGTATTTTTATGCCACGTGTCCATTTTCGTCCAAAGAAAAGAAAATAGACGGCATTAGTAAGATCTTGGTAGAAAGTTAAGGGCCTGAGTGCTAAATTGGGTAACGGAGAGAAAGTTGGGGGCAAAGGGATTAACGGAGGGCAAAAGTTGGGTGCCATTTTAGGATTAGGTAAGAGTTGGGGGCAAAATTGGGCAACCCCTATAAAGTTGGGTGCTTAAATGACTTTTGCCCCAAAAAATATTGGTTTCAGACAATTATCATTAACACAGATCGTGCACAGGACACATGTATATCTGATCATAAACTAACTACCCAACTTCAAGATAATAATTATACCAAAGGTGATTGTGACTATCTTAAAATATTATTCAGACAAACCTTTTTCTTCATCATAACCAGATGGCCATGACCACCTTGCACCAGTTCAGAGAACACTTCACGAAAGTGCCGAGCAACACCTTTGAAAGTACGCTCTATGGATTCATCCTTCCTCTGATCTAGAGCAGATATGAGTTCTTTGATTTTCTGCACAAACTCATCAAAGTAAAGATAGTTTAAATTGTAAGCTCCTGTAACAACAGTGAGACCCATATGAGATTTCTGAAAGATAGAAGCTGGTAGGTACCTCATCACCTTCATCAAGTTCAGCTTGCCTTTTTTGCAGTTCCTCTCGTTGCTCTGTGAAATTCACATACTGATCTAGTGCTTTCTTGTTTACATGGCTGAACTGTTGTAGTTGCTCATTGCACCTGTGAAGCATTTTATGCAGCTCTTTGATGCTCCTTCGTTTATACCTAATCATTCCCATAAGAGGGTATTAGAATCGAAACCAATAATACCCAAGAAGGACATGTCTGACTAAATCATCTCCCATGACTTAACCAAACACATGCTGAGACAAACAAGACATATATAAAGTGTCACAAGAAAGAAGAAAACAACAACAACAATAAGAACCTTTTGGGGCCTAAACAAAACTCCTAGGAACTAAAGTAGGCTTGAAAAAGTAATGAAAAACTTAATGTCTACGTTGATAGCAAGACATGACAGATCTAGCTATGTATTGGACACACTCAATAACTGAAGGATGGTTCAGACAGAACCCATTTGTTGTGTGACAAAGTAATCAGAATTCAAAGATCAAAGGGAAATCATACGTTTCAAAAGCATCTGATGATAGTGGACCTAATTCCCTTATTTTGTTTGAGTATTCCTCTTGTTTGGCGAGATAAAGACTCCTGTCACTCAATAGCTGCTCCAATGCTTTGGCTTCTTCCTGAAGCGTTAGCTCATACTCATCTTCTCTTTTCTGGCATCACAAGTTATCTATTAAGCCCAGCAACAAATTCTAGAGAAGTGAAGTGTTATTGATAATGCTATAAGCACCACCCAATCCCTAATCACTAACTAACAGTTCAAACCTTTAGTTCTATCTTTTCATCTTTGATCCTCTTCAGTTTCTCTGTTTTTTCATCAATGCTCTTGGTGACACCTAAGAAAAATAGACTTAGCTAAAAAAAGGAACTTGAGCTTCAGCTAAATTTAAAAGTTGGATTCTATAAACAACTTTAAGGTTACTTTCAAGCTCCTGCGTCATATCTTCAACTAATAACTCAGCCTCTTTCAGTTCCTGTTTCTTCAATTCAGCTTCACTGGGCAATGCATCAGTTTCTGCAGTAGATACTATGGCTTCCAACTCTTGCTTTCGCCGTTTCAGATTAGTTGTAAGATTAGCCTCGAGCTCCGCTTTTCTTGTTTCAGTCTATAGTTTGAAATGTACGTTTGTAAAACAATAGCACAAACCATCAAGCATATCATATGAAAACCGAAACAAAGTTGAGTTTAACCTCAATCCGATCTGTCCTACAGGAAATAAGATCCTCTTTAAGTTCTGCTATTTCAGGGTTCAGTCGTGACAGCAGCTCCTTTTCCTGTGGTGTTAAGTGATCAATGAGCTCTGTGCCCATCTCAGTTTGTTTCACATCCATACTACTTTTAAGCTGCTCTATGTGCATCCTCACATCTGCAAGTGATTTTTCCTACAAATAGGATACCATGAGCACAGTGGTAGCAACAAAAACAACATCAGGTGGCACGACCAACTCCAATGAAAGTTATAATCACCCATTGGCAACAAAAGAGTTAAAAAGACCTTAAAGTACCTTATTTCCAAGGGACTGAGAAATAAATTCCTTCTGTTTATTAGCATTAGCTATATCCTGCTTAAGCTGTTCCAACTCTGATTTGTCATGAGACCCCTTGGCATCAATTTTTTGCTGCTCCGTAACAAGCTCAGTAATTTTTTGGTCTATATGTATGATCAATTAAGCAAGAAAAATATATTTAGAATAGGTAAAAATCGAATATTTTAGAAACCATTAGGGGTCTGAAGAATATTTTTTCCACAGATGGTACGAAAAACATTTCTTCAGATGTACGGCCCATACCACTTTAAAGAAACATCACACTTATTCAGAAAGCAAAAAAGACTAAAATAAAAGGATATCTTGAAGGGTTTTTCTAACTTCTTCCAGTTCCACTTCCTTCATCTGAATGGATTTTGTGTTCTGCACAATCATACTCATGAACTTCAACTTTGAGCGACGATGATCATAGAATCCCCCCGTCATCCCACCTTTCTTGCTAACTTGGTCACCTGGTGAGTATTAGCTTAGTAAGGCACCCTGCCCCAAACTACCAAGATCATGAAAAATACCAAGGAAAACTTCCACCCCAACCTTCCATAGTTATGCAGTCCAGACCATCTATTCGAGCAACTCTTGTAGCCACATCCAAATCCCGGCAAATTACTGTTCTAGCAAATACCTAAAAGCAAGAAAAAAGAAGAGAGAATAACATAATCATGGCACCAAATCAACATGCATTTATCATCACACCGACTGCTAATCAGGATCCACCATAATATCTAAGGACATCACATAAAATTGTAAACAATGATCAACAGATAATCACAGCGATTGATAGCATAATAGCACCGAAGGGCATGTGATCATTATCCCATCAAAAAGAGGTACAAGTAGAAATTGGTAAAACTGGAGTTTAGACCACTGTCATTGACAATCAAACGTGTCTACAAATTATCGCATATTTCTCCCCACAATTCCATAAACCTTACCAAACCCTACTTAGGTACAATAAAATTTATCGACCAAAAATCACTCCTCCACTGAAACATACCAATCAACTAAAATGGGACAAAGTATAATCTAGTTAACAGGTAATCTTCGGCCCGTAGCAAGGGGGGAATGGAGCAAACCAAAATATAGAACATAATATACCACTGTCGATGGCTACTCCATAGCAGTTTCTTCTTCATTGATTGCCAGAAACTGGTTATTATTAAGAGAAACAATGACCACCATTATCCAGAATATATTTCAAAAAACCCACTACAGCAATACCAACCCAAAGAATTCAATCAAGATTTGTCAAATAAGAATACATAACTGGAATAAAATAAGTAAGCAATCAAGATAACACATCAAACAATAACCTCAGGCAACAAAATACTCAAAACCAGTATTATTTGAAAGTTATCCAAAGGCAAAGATATTTTTAAAACAAGAATGTATGTTGAGAAAACAATCTTTTCAGGGATGACTGATATAGAATTATCGCAGCTTCCCTTAATTTGATTCATCAATCTTTTCTGCATTGATTCAATAAGAAAATGATTGTTGCTAAAAAAAAGGTTTTAGTAAAACACAAACCGCCAACCTGGGCAAACGCAAGGTGATAATTAGGAGAGTACTTCAATCTCTTCATAAGAGGTATCACATCAGAATTCTGCGGATAAGTTACATGTGGAGCCTTAACCCTGTTCAGTGGAATAAAAGTTACCCGTCCTCCTTTCAAAGCATTAAGGTGTCTAATTATCTGGGTGGATATTTCATCATTCTCGACCACCACATGAAATAAGCTGGACAGAAAACAGAAGGTGAATAGCATTCTTCAAACATGGAATTACTAAAACAAACAAAAGGCTGCACATGATCATGGTCACCACTGAAGCAAATTAGAAACACACATCACTGCAACATAAACATGTAAAGTAATGGAAGTAAATAGCTCGTGCATACCTATTCCCAGCAGTTACTTCAACAGCAGTGAAAAACTTTTCATCACAGTCAAGCAACTCAATAAGTGGACCAAATACTCCCCTAATGTTATATTCTCGGCATATCCGTCGAATAGAATTGAGCCCCCTCCTGACATCCTGTTAAAATAACACCAGAGAAGGGCAAAAATGAAATGGGGTTGAGATGGGAGGAATGCTGCCTTAATCCAAAACTAATTTCTTCCAAACAGGTGCAAAGGACATTTTATCACCCAACGGTAAAACCATAACGCAAAGGCAGCAAACAAGAGCATATAGCTATCAATAAGGCTAAACAAAATTGTAGGATTACAAACTAACACATCAGAAAGCCAATCAGAGGGAAAAAGAAAACCAAAAGCAACCACTTACACCAGGAGTAGCATGATCAAGGCTCTTCTCTGCCTTCTCCACTTCAGCTTTTAGCTTATCAATTTCGGCAGTAAGTTCATTTTCCTTTGCCCACATTAATCTGCAGAAACAAACAGCATAAGCCCGGAATGTTTGTATGAACAAAACCAAAATCTGAAGGACTGGACGTGTACTTTCGCTCATCCAGAAGCTTGTCTCGCTGTGCTTTATGACTGTTGAACCCTTCTCGTGACTGAGACATAAGAGATTCCAAAGTTCTAATATCAGCTCTGCGCCCCTCAATATTGGTATCTTGCTTTTTTAACTCCTCGTGAAGCTTATGAATTTCATCAAGAAGTTTTCCCTCCTGAAATATGCCATAGTATATTACTGAGTAACATCCAAACATTAAAGAAATTTAAAGGGAAAAACACAAAGAGGGACTTTTTTGAAGCACAAATGTGTAACGTCCCAAACCGAGTCATCTTTATCCAATTTTATTGAATCAAACAAAGTGTCAAAATCATCTCATAAAATTTTATCCTGCCAGATCATGCTCTGAGGTGTAGTGTACCAGGTTGTAATTGTATACTGAAGCAGGTTTTATCCTGAAAATCTATCACTTATACAATGGACCAAGAAGCCATATGCCCATGTAAAATCCCGACCCAGAGCTTACACCAAATCAGAATATCAATTCATATACTTTTGGTGATTCAAGCTGAACTGAGCAACATTAGATTATTGTTCTCAATTTTTTCCCCGTTTGTGGCTTCTCAGTCTAAGGAAAGTAACAAATTTCTATCCTTCTGATAACCAACACACCTTTGGCCGGTCAAAAAATGGTAAAAGAGAAGGAATGAAGATTAGTGAAATCTATCGAATATCGCGGTACCCCTGAACAAGGGAAAGGAGCATAACAAATGGATACCACGGTTTTTATTGACATAATTCTAAGGAAGCACGCCATAGAATGTATTGACAGCGCATTTTAGTCATGTAACCACCCAAGACAGAGGTAAACAGTGCTTTCATGACAAACTGATGAATCAAGAGGCAAAAAGGCACCTTGAAACATCTGGCAGACTCTATTGACACCAGTCTATGGCATCTAAAAATTGTTTGTTTACTACTGATGAGAATACTTACCTGAATTAAATTTGAAGACACAACACGCTGTAGATCATCAATTTCCTTCTGAAGCCATTTGTCACGAGCAGCTTTGCTGGAAAATTGGGTGGCACGGCCTTGTTTTTGATAAAGAATACTAAGCTGCTTTTCACGCTCCATTATTCTGCAATTTGCAGATACATATAAAAAGAGAAAAGTACATTACTCATAAATACTCCAATGTCCAACACGTGTGATATTTTGCAAGGACTCCAAATACATTTCATTTATTACATCAATAGGAGGTCAAAACTGTTTTGAGCCTTCTCTACCCAAGAAATACATCTAAACTGATCTAAGACTGCACTGATAGGTAACACTGACAAAATTGCATGTTTCCTTTTAAGTAAGGAGTCTTCAAACTCAAGATAGAACACTATCCCCAAGCAAATTGAGAGTTCTAACATTAAAATGATCAAACAACCACTAGTCCGTGTGTCCAAAACAAAGGGTTCCACACACTTGTATATGTAAAGACGTACCCTTTTGTAATCTCCTTTTCCTTCACAGCTTGGTTCTCATACAAAGGGCTAATTTTGTCAAGTTCCTTCATTGAATCTTTTATTTCTTTTTGTAAAGCACGGAGCTGTTTCTGTGCATCCTCCTGAAAGTATGACATGTTAAAAACCATTCAACAGTCTTGGTTCTAAAAACTAATACATGTTAGAAACAGCAAGAAAATACTTTGGCTTGGATATTTCCAGAAATCCTCTCTTGCATGTCTTTCACATCATGCTCAAGCTCTGTCTGCTTCTTTATCACTTCAGTTTGTCGCTTCTCTTTTGCCTCTTTCTCTTTGTTCAACCCTTGAAGCTCCTTTCCAAGATCTTTGAGCATCTTGTCCAAGTCCTTGGACCTCTCATGGGAATCCAAAACATTGTTATAATTATGTGCTGAAGTGTTTGAAACATTGTTCCGAGCCTTCTCTACCTAAACCGTGGATAAATAGTATATTAACACATAGAGTAATATGAGCAGGGCAGGATATTGGCTAAAATTAAGATGTATTGAAGTTGAAACAAAGAAACAAACTTTAGAGGAACACCCTCAAAGGTCTAGTAGATAGATATCCCTGCCAGCCTGGGGTTATAAAGGCATAATCAAAAAGACTTTTACACAAGCTCAGGCATATTAACACATACCTCTGCCAACTTCTCTTGGGCATCATGGAGTTCCTTGTCATAAATGGTATATTCTAGAGATTTGCGCTGCTTGTCAAGTTGCTGGTATTTTCTCAGCTCCTCTTTCTCTTCATCAAGCTCCTTAAGTCTCTCATCCAAGTACTGAACAACTTGAATTATCTGCTTTCTCTTGTTCCCTGGTCACCAGAAAAAACAATGCATGTATAAGACATAATGCATTGGGAAAAAGAAGAAGACAGACTTGACCATGACTTGCCTGTTTCATGCATGATTTTCAAGCTTTCACGGCGTCTCTCCTCGTAAACACGAGTACCACCAATTTCTTTCAGCAAATCGAGCCGCTCAGAATCTTTCATCAATGTCAGTGATGCAATCTATCAAGTGTTACAAAGAAAACAAAGTAGGGAAAAATAAAACATATGAGCATTGAAGTAGAGACTATATTAAAAAGCAACAATTATGCATGACCTAGCATCCAAAAGCAAGAACCTCGTTTAAATCCAAAATCAATACTGAAACAGCATCTTCAGGATATAGCTTTTTATAGAAAGGCGTATGACGCCTACAAAGTTAAAAAAATAAAATATAAATCACACACTTTTCCTTGCTGCACCACATAGTATGGATTGGAACGAGAGAACCCAGCACTTTCAAGCAAGTTCATAACTTCTGTTTTCCTGCAAATTACGCAAGCTTTCATCAGAAAACTAACAGAACCAGATGGACTGGGCAGCAGGAAAAAAAATGCACAAATAATATGATTTTTTATCAAGAAATAAAGAAAAAAGATACTGACGTGATGTGCTTCCCATCCAGAAAATACTCATCTTTTTTCAAACCAATCGTTCTACGCAGATGCACTTCCTCCTTATCAACCTATTAAGAAGAGAAAGCATAATGAATAACAACAATAATAATAAAGATGTGATAGCAATTCACATAGGACCAGCTGTAAAATAAAACCTAGGCTTAATATGGAGGAAAGGAAAAACTCATAATAGAATGAGGTAATAGTTGACAAGGTTACAAGAATTGGATATATGACACATTAACTAAATAGGGTGAGAAAAAAAGAGGACATGAGGCAACATTGAACATCCCTTCCTGATTAAAAATAAATTAATTAATTAATAATAATAACAGGATAGGAACCATTACCGGGATGCGATTGTCAGAATTATCAAAAACTATCTCCACAAAAGCGGATAAAACTTGGTGCCCTGCACCTTCCTATTCCATAACAAAACATAAAGAAATTCAGTTCAATCTTACACCACGCTATCTGATAGGAGAAAGATGAAAAAGCACAGTAAGCGTACATGGAGTAGCTTGTGCCTATCTTCACTGCGCAGGTTTTGGAAAAGGTCACTCAATACAAAACGAATAGCTGCAGGACAAAATGTGGGTTAGAAACCATATAATAGCAGTTACAACCATATGCCCTAAAAACAAAACTAGTCAATGTAGAACCACAAAAAAACATATTTAAGAATAAGATACATGTTTACTCACCATAGAAAAAGTTTGTCTTGCCCGATCCGTTAGCGCCAACTGCAAAGCCATTATTTAAATAGATATAATTTCATTAAGAAGTCACAAAAACAACACAGCTTGATATAGAGATAAACTTGAGACAAAGGAAAGCATAACACATTACTTTGAACACATTCATACTCACATTACACGAGCTTAATTTACATATTTGAAACAGTCATGATTTGATCACACCAAGAACAGTAATCAAAACAAATATAACTAAACAAGCATGGGTAGGTCAAAACGGCACGCTGCTTCATCTATTATACTTATGAACAAAGTAAAAATAAGGAGAAAAGCTTATCCAACTCACCAACGCAGTTAACTTTTGGACTGAATGGCTCTGTAGCAACCTGCTCCCGGTAGCTCTTAAAACCTTCTATTATAACCTGCAACATTAAATTCAAACCCAGAGATCAAAACCAATGCAGCAACTCGATTCAGAACAACATCAATATGATAAAACCCGTGCAATGGAATTACCTGCTTGATATACATGATTCCAAGATTACACAATTATCCAGTTCTGTCATCCAAACAAAAAACTCCATCAATAACCGTATTTTATTTCCAGTGCAGAAAAGGCACAATCAAACTTAATTTGTCCTCTAGAAAGTAAAACGAATTCAAGATAGAGTTCGGATTACCGTGAATTGAAGTCAAAGACTAAAACCCTAGCTATGCAAAAAGGGAAAAACAAATATCGAGCATGGTCTGAAAGTAACTTCTAGGGTTTGAGATTTGAATTGAATCAATAGCTTGTTTGAACTATACGGTAGAGTAGTAGAGAAATGCTTACCGGTTTAGTGGTGAATGAGCAGCGAGTAGAGGAATGGAAGACAGCTGAGTAGAAGTTGAAAGAAACTTGTGAAGAAAGCCTTCTGGCTTCGGATTTTGGGGCATTAGAGAGGGAAAGCAAAAATAATGAGCGCCAAAATTATAGATTTTTTTCCTTTTTTCACAGATTTTTTCACTTCATTTAATTCCAAAAAGAAATTCAAATATCCTTTCCAAGAAAAATAAAAATCGAGAATAAATATGAGAAAATAAATAAAAGAGACCGTCATGTGCTGAGATCGAAGTAGTTAACGACGACTCGGTATTTCATAATCTCATTTGATTTTTCCCAACAAAAAAGGCCGGTCATAGTCTCAAACCGTTGGGCTTGGGCCCTATGGTCAAATACTTTCTCTAAATCATCCATATTTGTTAACAATGATAATTAATTATGATGATCTTTTGTAGATATATCTTTGAAATAATTTGCTTAAGTTTGTTGCATTTGATTGTAGTCTAGTGTAATGAAATAATAAGTTAGTCAAAACTCTTCTCTTATATTATTTGAAAGTAACTTATTTTTTATCATAAGAATGTTGATTTTCACATACTATAAGAAATGATTACATTAACTAGCGGTAGAGTCTTAAAATATCCAAACAATCAACTTAACCCAAAAACGAGAAAAACAACTCACACTGTAGAGGCCTAATAACCCTTACATGTCAAGTTAACATGGTTCTAATAATGACATACTATGTATTTTTTTCATGCTAAAAGCTTGTATAATGATAACGATCATGCTACATTTAACTACTCGATAATTGACAATATGTTAAAAAATCTTAGCAATAGAGTTCTCATTTTATGCTTTCAACACTAATATGGGGTTTAAAAATGATTTATGGTTGTACTTGATAGTTGACATAGAGGAATGTTCTTTACATCTTCAAGCAAATAAGCTCATATAATAAAATTCATAGTTACATATGAGGAATTTTAATTTTAATAAGACCTAATTGCTTAGACGACTGCAAGCGACAAAATTCCATCGCAATAACGTAATTGTAGATAACCACAAGAATTAATTAAATTAGTTGCAGTAGTTTTAAGTTGGGCTGGGGCAGAGCTTTAAAAAGCCTGATCCTGAAGTTTATTGGGCTAACATAGCCCATGGACTCAAGTTTAGCATCTTAAAGTTGTTCTGAATTAAAACGGAATAAATTATTATCGAAATAAAAAACGGTAGCCGCTTTTTGAACAAATTCGAACTACCAGCGGAGTATGATACAAACCCTAGCTTCACGCCTCCGCCCACTCCGTCTGGTTTTTCCAAAATTAGGGTTTAATTTCAACCCCTTCCGCCTCACCTAATGAGGAGAGGAGGAAGGCGGGAAGCCAAAATTGAAGAAATCGAAGAAGAAGAAGAAGAAGACGAGAAGCAAAAGCTTTCCAAGTCGGTGGCAGGAGTGAGCGAAGACGACGACGATGAGGGCAACGAGGATCTGAGCTTAAAAATCGTGGAGAAATCGCTCATGAGGACAGCCAAGTTGGATCGAAATAACACCAATGTTGTGGTTTTGGAGGACCCCAGTCTGGGCAGTGGTAGTGACATTGCCGTGGTGGAGTTGCCACCATCATCTTCATCGCTGGTGACCCAAGCAGTGGATGCTGCCCCCAGTGGGAGTAAGAAGAAGAGAAGGAAGAAGAAAAAGGCCCAAATTGCTGACCAATCTGTGAGTATAACATACCTTCCTCGTTTTCTAATTTTCAGCAGGAAGTTATCATTGCATCGGCCTTACGAATTCCATTGATTTTAAATGACCACTGCAAGGTAATTATTTCAAATGAAGGGAGGAGAGCTGAAACAACAGAGGAGGTAGAGACAATCGAAATAGTTGAAGCTGATGATGCAAATGCCGATGACGTGTCTGTCAATGTTGTGCTGCAAAAGCTTCTTGTGAGTTGATTGTAAGATAAATTATATGTTATGGTCCTTATGGGCAATGTGATTCAAAATCGTTGTGAAGACTTAGATGGTATGTATGTTATATTTATTATGTGTCAGCGCGGGCCAAGGTACTTTGATCCTCCAGCAAGTGGTGGCTGGTCCACGTGCTATAATTGTGGTGAAGAAGGCCATATGACTGCAAATTGCCCGTCCTTTACAAAGAAGAAAAAACCATGCTTTGTCTGTGGGAGTGTGGACCATGTTGCTAGGCAATGCCGTAAGGTTTGTGCAAATTAAAGCCTTGTTATGTTGTGTGTTTGAAAACAGTGGTTTTTTCTCGAGCTTTAACACATTTATCTTTCTGATTTTTCTTAGTACAAAAAATTGAGTTTGACTTGAGATTCTGCATTTTGTCTGAGTGACTACTGACCATTTGTTTGGGTTTTATTAATTTATTTATTCTGTAGGATCAAGATTGCTTTATTTGTAAACAAGTTGGCCATCGTGCAAAGGATTGTCCAGAAAAATATAAAGCTGTTTCTAAAATATGTCTAAGATGCGGAAATTCTGGGCACCATATGTTTTCATGTAGCACTGATTATTCTCATGATGATCTCAAGGTTGATTTCCACCTCCTACACTGTTGTGATGTGTCTTTTGTACCTTGACTTGTTATTAATAATAACCATAATAACTTGAATTCAGGAAATACAATGCTATATTTGTAAGAGTTTTGGCCATCTATGCTGTGCTAATTATGTTGATGATAGTTCAATAGAGGTTTCTTGCTACAGATGCGGTAAGCTAGGCCATACTGGTTTGGTAAGTGCTTCTCTGTTATTTCATCCCAATGACCCTATTCTGCTTTCATGTTTATGGTTTATGGTTAGGTTGACAAATCGTGATTCACATACCTGGTATTTTCATCTGTGCCATAAAAACTAAAATGCCTATTGATCCTTGCATACAAGTTGAGGAATTGCATATTGCACCTTTGTATGGTGCAGCATTGTTATAGTGTAATGTTTCTTTCTTTTTATGAATATGAATAGTATCATGTTTTTCTGCTAGTGATTTGGTACCCACCATAAAATTTATTGTCTTATCATTCATTACTGCCTAAATTGTTCTTCCATAACTGTCATTGCCATAATAATTTCGGGTGCCTTAGCAAAGCGTTGTGGTTTTGAAACTGATTTCTGTGCTTTCTTTTCTTTGGTGCTATATGTAGATGATTGGATATTTTTGTATCCCTTTGATGTTTCTGTTGTACTGAAACATCCTAGAAATTCTAGATGCATAAATTGTCTCTGTCGTACTGCTGCCAAATTTTTGGCCACCCTTGAAACATTAGAGATGAGTGCATTAATTAAAGAGACGTTCTATAAACTCTAGATGCATAAATTATGTATGTTGTGAGAAGTTTATTAGGTACAAACAGGAAGTTCAGGATAAGGTGCAATATCCTGTTATTTTTCCCTACAGGAAGAAAGTTACTGGGAACTGTTTTCCTGTTTCTTAGGACAATCTATAGCACTCGTTCTGTCACTGTGATTGCTAGCTTCTCTTCTTTTCCAGCCAATTTTTGTTTCTTTTTTCTTGTCGATTTTGGAACATTTGACAGTAGTGTTGGCACTCTTCAACAATATCTGTCTTCGCCTTTTTAATGCAATGAGCTTTATGCAGTCATGTTCAAGGTTACATGAGGAAAGCACGAGTAATGCATCACCTAGTTTTTGCTACAAATGCGGAGAAGGAGGGCATTTTGCTCGCGAGTGTTCAAATTCTACTAGGGTAAGTTCTTGGCAAAAATGCTATGAATGTCCAGCTGATCATTTCTTGTTCCTCTTATTTGAGTTTTATATCTGTTTCCTTTGTCATGGTATTTTTAAATTGCACTTTACATTGATTATAGGAATCTGGTAGATAGCCTTTGCCTGTTTTAATTGTTATGTGAAGTCAATGCGATTAAGTTGTGGAAAAGAATGCTTTTGTTTCTTTTTGGTTTTTTTTTTCCTTTCCCAGCAATACAAAGAAAAAGAAAGTGGAGATTTCTTTTGGGAACTTAGCTTATACTATCTAACATCAGTTATTTGTGTAAATGACGCTCAATCATGATTTTTCTATCTACGCCTATTTACCTTGAAAATTTTGTGTCTACTATTAGTATCATGGATTGGGTTTGCATAATAGAACATTGCTGGTTGGGAATTAGGACCCTGGATTTCAAGCATATAAAACTAATAATTGCTTTGCTACTTGCCTCCTTGAGGAATTTAGCCTGATGTGCTTTCTTTCCACTTCATTTCTTCTTGAAAATCTAAATAATTTCTTTTATATTGAACATATGAGTTCTGGTTTAGTTATTGTGTAAACTGGGACATTCTACATTAAAGAAATCTAAATAATTTCTTTTATACTCTTCCCAATTTGGAAATCCAAATAGAAATGATTTAGTAGGATCAGGATAAGCTAAATCTGGTGGAAGAAGTATTACTAACATAATTTCCCACCATTACGTATAACTTGCAACGTTCTTGATGCAAGTTAATTGTATTTTGCAACTATGTTTCTTTATACATAAAAAATTTCCTTTTTTAATGGGATGGGATTTTATATCACTCCTTGACATTGGGGCATTTGTAATGTTGGTTCTCTTCTTCTTTCTTTGGCAATATGTTGGTTCTCTTCTTTTTTTGGTAATATGTTGGTTCTCTTCAACCATATGCTCCCAATTTCTTTTAGTAGTTTAATGATTTTTTGTGCCATGCGCTACTTTCTTTAATTAGTGGGCATTTCTTTATGCATACATGCACACAGTTATATGATGAAGGTACCATCCCATCATCTCTTAGTTCATGCTACAAATGTGGTGAAGGAGGACATTTTGCACGGGAATGCAGAAGTTCTGCTAAGGTAAGTCTAAGTTTTTTTGTTTTCTTAATGTGTATATACTTTCAGAATCGTTATAGGCCACCGCTTAACAATGACCATCTGTGATGCTCAGGCTGGGAAGAGAAATCATGAATTGTCAACCCCTGCACTTAGAGCTCATACAGATATTAAGGACAATAATATAGGAGTAAAATCTGCTCCTCATGACCTCGACAAGAAAAAGAAAAGGAGAAAAACTAAATCTGAACAGAAAAGCACCTCAACGCCGCCTAAGGAAAAGCATAGAGGTAGGCGGATTATTGAGGATTCTGATGATCTACGAAGACCAGGCTCCACAACGCCATCAAAGTCTAGACACAGAGGTGGGTGGATTACAGAGGATCCTGGAGACTTGTACACACCAAATGCCAAACAAAATAGTTGGAGGTCTCCTTCAACGCCTTCTTATAATAGAGCTTCTGGACCTCACATATCAAGTCGTCGATCTTTTAAGCAAATGAGAGATAGTCAGTCAGGAACCTCTGTTTTGCATGGGTCAGCGCCTGCTTTTCAGCAGGACTTTCATGTTTCGCGGTTAGGGTCATCTCCGGCTTTCCAGCAGAGATATCCTGATCCGTACCATCATGGCCATCCTGGTTCTTACCATCATGGCAATCCTTCATCAACGCCGCCAGCGTTCCAAAATGGGTTTTCAACATCAAGATTAGATTCGGCACCAGGTTATCAGCACGGATATTCAGAATCAAGATTTGGGCAGTTTGGCAACTCTGGAAGGAGATTTGGCAACCAGGGCTACCATGGCAGCCATGGGACGAGGGGACAGTATGGTTGGCGGTAGGAACCTCTGTTATCTGTAACGCACCTCGGAAGCCAATGTATTGCCCTGTTTTGTAATGTTCTTTGCTTTTGTTTTAATTTAGTTAAGTAATCAATTATTTGTTAGCAATCAGCAAGGTGTTTTTTTTGTTCTCTTGTGCCCCTCACCATTGTATTTGTAACGCAACGCTTAAGGAACAAACTTTGGTCTATACTTGAAACAGAATTATATCCATTATTTTCGAAATTGTTTTTACTTTGGTTTTCTATGGTTTATCAGATCATGGCTTAATTGCTTATTTATCTAATTTTTAAAAAATATTTTTTCTGTATGCTTTCAGATTTAGAAGGTCAGCGACAGCGTTTTGTATTAACTGGTTTTCCATGCAGCGTCAGCGTTTTGTATTTTTTGAGTAATTTATTTTATCATAATACAATAATTTTATTGGTATTGTTTACAATTTACATCATTCTCAAAATATTTTCAGAAAAAAAAGAAAACACTTAATTTTATTGCAAACAAAATAAATTTATTACTATTTATTTTAAAAACGTAGGGGTGGGACTCTCCCTGCAAACCTAATTCAAATACTACTAGAGTCTAGAACTGCTCTGTCCTTGTGCATATAAATAACGCAGTTCATCCATCCTCCTCCAATTTTCAAACCCTTACACTGTAGAATCTCAAGGCAGCCATCATCAATCAAGAAGAACTTGAACTCGGTGATGGTGATGGAAGGAAATCGAGGACTTTGGAAGTTCAGTTGTAGAAACTGGAGGGAATTCTTCCAGTATTGGAAGAGATTCATCCACCCATGTCAAGCCAGGCAGCAACCAATCAAGGAGGACTTGATGGTGGAACTAAATGGAGGACTTTTCGTCCAGCATTGCAAGAGATCCGTCATGAAACATTTTATAAATTATAAGTTTTTTGACGTAGTTTACTCTTTTATTTATTTATTATTTTTAGAAAGTAGGCTCTAACGCCTTACAAACTGGGTACAAAATGAACCTCTTGTGCTATCCCAACAAACAACAAAAAGACAGTTCCGTAAGTCTGTGAGTGAATTTGCTTTGCGATAAACATGTCTCAAGTGTACCTCGTAATTATCACGTCTCAAACGAAACTTGACACCGGGCTGGGATGACAATTTTCCTAGCCCCGGCACCCCCCGTTTGTGGCGGGATTTTCCGGTTTGATCGGGGCAGGGATGGGGATGGTCATCTCCTCTACACGCCCCCGTATCCGTACAAAAATAGCATTATATATATAATAATAAGTAAATTTATTTTTATTATTATAACAATCCCGTGAATATCGTGAATATATATTTATTATTTAATATTTTATTTAATAAAAATATTATATATTGTTATAAGAAATTAGGTAATTACTCACAATAAAAAATCTATAAGAATAAAATTAATTTGGTAATTAATTTTTAAAAAAAAAACAATTTTTAGGAACGAACATCCCCATCCCCGTTCCCCATGCGCCGCGGGGATGGGGATGAATTTCATGAATCGAGGTCGGGGATGGGTATAACAATACTCGAGAATCCCCGCCTCGTTGACATCCCTAATACCGCTTGGTCGAGGAGAAAAGGATGAACGACCGTAGCATTATCAACCTGAATTTAAACATCTCTCGTCAGAATGAATTGGGTCACTCCATCACGTTAAATTTGAAACTTTTCAAAAAATAATAATAATAAAAAACTCTTGAAAATTTGAAATACCCAGGTCACAGGGGCATCTCCCCTGATTTCTAACTCAAAACCCAGCAGGTATGCACGCCCACAGCCAACACCAAATCGATCCTTCTTCCTCACATTAATTAATTATCATCCCTCCCAATCCTTCTTCGTTCCATCAAAACCCTAATATCCATCTCTCTTTCTGCATCTGTACTCCTTACGAGTTTCTGCTCTCCACTACTACACCAGTCTGTCTCATATCGTCTATCGCATCATGACTTTTGCTCTCTGACCCTAACATTTTAGGGTTTGTTTTTAGGAATTCAGCATCGCGCCTCTTCTCCTACCGCAATGTCCGATGATATGCTCATGCATTTCTCCTCCAACTCTTCCAATCAATCAGACAACTCTTTGCCTACCAAGATTGCCAAACTCGAAGCTCGTTTGGTTGGCAAGCCCTCCTCTTCCCCATCGCCGTCCCAACTGAACCCGCCACAGCCGCAGCAGCTCGTACAACCCATTTGGCCCAGTATCACTTCTGAGATGCCCGATCAGAGCATGAGCTCTAGTGACTCTGATGACGATGTATGTTGCCCCTCATGACTTACAAACTACTATTAGTGTTTGTTGATTGAATACTCGGTGTTGGAGTTTGGGATTGTTTTACTTATCGCTGCATTTAGGTGTGATATTTATTTGCAGTGGGGATGAATTGAATTATTAGCATTACCTGCCAAACAAGTTTGCAACACTCAGAATTGCATGTTCTTGTTAGGCGAGGTTAAGTTGAACAAAAAAAGAAAAAACTTAACACTACTTTTGTTCAGTTTTTGCATTGATTAAAATGCATTGCTTGGAGTTTTCTCCAGTCTACTTCACTTGAGTAGTATGACAAAACATGAGTGGTAAGATGAGTTACCAGGAAAATGAGAAGCCTTTTGTAGATGAGATGAAAAATGTCATTCAAAGAATGCAGACATAAATGAAGCTGATGTCCACGTGGATGGAAAAGTGTAATGCATTTTACTGCTTCCGTGTCCTGTGCTGTATTAAGCATGGTGTCAAAGTGCACTTCTGATATTTGTCCTAGATGTTGCTTGCTATTTTGTGAGGTTGGCTTTGCGGCAATATTGACTTGTTTCTCCATTAGAGATTATTTGATTTATGTAAATTTTCCCATTAGAGATGACCATTTCTTTGTCAAATCTCTAACTTATGGCTTTTGTCCTTTTTGTTCTTATTTATACCAGAATGGTGGAGAGTTTCTTATACAAGCAAACACTCAGAAGCGCCAAAGACTACAGGAAGACAATAATTCAACTGGAATTGAACATCACGAGGTAGATTGACAGTTGAATATATATATATATATATATATATATATATATATATATATATATATATATATATATATATATGGTTTTGAACTGTTTAACTGTTTCTTTACCATAAATCTCCTTTTGACTTAATTTAGAGACAATATTTGCACTCTAATATTTGATTTTGCAAAATAAAGAAGACACATTCATTAGCTGATGGGAGGAAAAAGACTGGGGAAACCATAGAGGCAAAGGCCAGTTTTGATACAAATAGGAGAAAACAAGGTCGTGGTAGGGGATCTTCTACTTCAGGAAGAGGACGTGGTCAGAAAGGTAATGATCAGGCAAGATCACAAATGTCTGTTTCAACACCATTGCCATCAAATGGTCAGCTTGAGAACTCATTACACAAGGTATATTCCTCAAATGAATTTTATTTACTCCTGTATGCCTTAAAGATAAACTTCCATCATCGTAAGGTTCATATTATTATACTAAAAGATGTGAGATATTTCTTGGCGTTGGTTAAGAGTAAATGCTTCTTTAGGGTCCTCTCCCACTACAGGGAGCATGCAGCTGCACTGTTGTTGAAAACTTGGCATTATAACAGATTCCTTATAACAATGGCCAGTTGACTTAATCGAGTTCATTCTTGTTTATGACAGAATATATTGTGGTTATTCAATGTGTAGGAACTGTATACTTGAATGCCTAGGAAAGATCACATCGGATGTCTTTTTTAATGGCTCACTTTCCAATTTATGTGGGGAGAAGCATTGTTGTGGTGGAAAATTTGATCAAAATAACCAGTTTTATGTATCCACTGTGCAGGATTATAGGTCAAAAGAGCACTTCCAAAATGTTGACCACACTTCTTTAGAGGTATCTTCTTGATGATTCTGTTTTCACCATATTTTTATTGAGAAAAAGGAGCAATTTCAGTGCATCTATTAGAATTTTAAAAAGAGATGTGTGTTGTTCACATTTCTTTCCCTGAGCCACCAAATTCTAGGATACCCAACAGTTTTAATTCTAAGCTACAAAATTCTAGGATATCCAACAGTTTTAATTCATTCCTTTGTCAACTTGGATTAGGAGGAGGTTGTAGCGTTACGTGAAAAAGTTGCCATTTTGGAGGAGGACCATCGTAAGTACCGTCAAGAGGCCTCTGATAACTACAATCAATTAGAGAGGGTACGTCCGCCTTTGCTTTATGGTTTTTAGCTAAGCTTATCCATTATGCACTAAAAATATTTGGTTTTACGTCTACAGGAATTGAAAGAACTGAAAGATCATGAACAACAAATGAAGCCAAAGGTATGCTCTCTTAAGGAGCTTCAGTATACTACATACGGTTTCACCTGTAGCAGTGTAAATGTCGTTCTCTGTGCTTCACCTGCAAAATATAAATGCTTAGGTTGAAATAACCACAAGGAGGTCCTCAATATAGTGAGAAGTGGATCTTTTCTGGTTGTTGCGCTCCATAATTCATAGTTCTTGTTAATTTTCAGAGAAATCTTGAAGAATTAAGATGTTTCATGCTTGCTATCTTATTAAATTTGGAATCCAATTATTCATCTTTGCAATTCATTAGCGAATAGCTCTTGTGTTATTGATTAATTTGCCTGATTTGAATTGTCGGTTTGTATCACTGTGCACAGGTGGGCAGTTTATTGTGTTTCTGAATCTCAATGCTACTATTTTTCTTTTCCTTTGATCTGACAAAGACCTTGTAATCAATGTGCATGCATAATTTTCTTCAAACATAATTGTCTGGCAGGCAGAATATCCAATGATTACCCTTTTCAATAGTGTATTCATGTGACCATTTCTGATGCCCATACCTTCTTTTTTGCAGAGATTAAAAGTAATTTCTGATCTCCTGATATCTGTTTCAAAAGCAGAAAGACAAGAAGCTAGGATGAAAATTCGCCAGGATTCTTTGAGGCTAGGCAATGTGGGTGTGATCAGGTATCCTTGAGGTTTTAAGCTTTCTATTGGATCCTTTATAAGCTTTTGATGGGAGTCTGACTGATGTGAAGCAAGAAAGAAAATTGAAGTTTGTAGCTTGGAAATTGGAATGCAAGTAACTCTAAATTATGACATTTTGATGGAGGCCTGTGGCAAAGGAGTCCACGTTAGTAACATAGAATGGAGCTTAGAGAAAACCGAACTATTATTTGTTGAAGTCTTCTCATAAGATTTTTTTCTTACTTTTAGTAATGTTTGCCTTAAACAAGCACTCTCTGGTGCTTTAAAGATTGCTTCCAAAGCATCCTATTACTTCTCCTTTTCTCGATAAATTTCTTTCTGCTGTTAACATGTTAAGTTACTACAGCTTTGATTTCTTTTTTATTAGCTCTAGCTGTAGTTTTGACTGTGGATCTTTCCCTCACTTTTTATTGTTTTGGTCTGGCTCATTTTCTTCTATTGCAGAGCTGGAACTGTAATATCTGAGACATGGGAAGATGGGCAAGTTCTTAAAGATCTAAATATTCATCTTGTAAGTGGTAGTCAGCTCTCTTTCTCCACTAGTTTACTATCTTGAAATACATTTCACTGGTTGTCTCCTTGCAATTTTATAATTTAAAACTATATCAGGTTCTCTTATAGTTAAAGCAGAACTTGCTTCTAATAATTTTGTAAATGGCATCTTAAGCTATAAAATAGAGTGATTCCGAATATGTTTAGTTCCTATACATATATTCTGTTATGCCCTTGATTTTGTTAAAGTTGCTTCATACAACAATTTCCATCTAAATGTTTTTTTTTTGGGTTGTTTTTCTTGTTCCTGGTGGGTTGGTTGGGTACAATTACTTTTGTGGATCTTGTTTTGTGTAATTGGTTTGTAGATAAGTAGTCATGAATATCAGTTAATAAAGCATACATACAGAGAGTAGATCAGTGTATAAGCTGTTTTAAGTTTAGAGATCAGGCTTAATCCTTTCAAGAATAAGAAAAGATATTGAGTAGTGTGTTCTCTACCTTTTTAAATAACCAGAGACCACCTATCATAGCTTCATTGCTACTAGAGAATCTTGCACTTTATCGAGACTCTCTTCAACTTTATAGTGTTTAACATGCTTCATTATAATCGAAATAAATTATAGCAATCTGGTTGCTAGTTCGTCTGCTTTCTCTTTTTTTAATTCTCTGGAAAATCCTGTTGCAAACTATTTTCTTTACGTGTCATTACAAACTAGATCAATCTTAGCAATATGTGCTAGTTTCTACACTGGCCTCATTGCATTTCTTTTTTGGTGTTTTGATTTTTCAGAGACAATTACTAGAAACCAAGGAGGCTGTTGAGCGGCTGCGGAAAGCACTGAAGAAACGACAATCTGGTTGAACACTTTCCTCAAAAGTTTCGTTACATGTTTCCACCCTTTCTGTACTAATAGCACCACTTCACAAATTATGATTCCTTGCAATGTCAAATTCTCAAGTTGCCAGGAAATTTAGCTTTTGTTATTAGAAGATCTTAGCATGTGCCTGTGGCCATGGTGGGCTGCCAGAGCTCTTTCTGCTTTCTTACTGCTATTATTGTATTGATGATCTATTTTTTAGTAGTCCTCTTACCTTCTGGGGTGTCTATATGCTGATTGATACATGCTAGTGTCTACCCAAAATTGCTCCTTGGCATATTGTTGCTAGTGCTAGTTTACCTTTTTCAAGTTCCTCGTCAATGAGATAAGTCTTGCCCATTTTTAAAGTTCTGGGCCTGAATGATGCCTTCACATAGTGTATTTTTTCTCTACTATGATCAAATACCAATGTGTATCATTCATCAAGTTATTCTAAGTATTAACTTCAGTTGCTTCTTTTCTGTGAAGATAAAGGTGAGGGGACAGATGCAGAATCTGGTATACAAGAAGACGATTTCCTCATCCAGGATGAGATATTTAAATCTCGTCTAGCAAGCATCAAGCGTGTAAGTTGACTTGTATGCTAATTTTTTTTTTCCATTTTACAATGCATTTAAAAATGTCATTATGTACTGGCACACACATGAATCCCATGTATTGAGTTGCCGATTCTTTACAGGAAGAAGAAATAATTTTGCGCGAAAGAGATCGATATGAACTGGAAAAGGGACGGTTGATACGGGAAATGAAGAGAATACGAGATGAGGATGGTTCCCGTTTTAATAATTTCCAAATTTTGAATCATCGGTATGCCCTTCTAAATCTTCTTGGGAAAGGAGGATTTAGCGAGGTTTACAAGGTCAGAATTTCGGCGTGTTAGTTTACTCGTGTTGAGTCATTTACACTTATGCTTTTATTATCTTATAAAAAGTTTGTGGTTAGAATTACCAAAAAAAGGAAAAAAATATCTTTCTGTTGCCATTATTGGCAATTGTAAATAAATACCTTTTTGCAGTGATTTGAAGTGAGAAATTTCCAGCAGGCTTACGATTTGCTAGACCACAGATATGTTGCATGTAAGCTTCATGGCCTGAATGCTCAGTGGAGTGAGGATAAGAAGCAAAGTTATATAAGGCATGCAATCCGGGAGTACAATATTCACAAGACCTTGGTGCACAGTAACATTGTTCGCCTCTGGGACATTTTTGAGATTGATCAAAATACATTCTGCACCGTCTTAGAGTATTGTAGTGGTATGGAACATTCCGTCAATAGATGCTTTTGTGGAACCTGCCTCTTATTACTATCTAAGACATTTCTTTACCATTTTGCTTTTGCAGGAAAAGATCTTGATGCTGTTCTGAAAGCAACACCTATATTGCCTGAAAAAGAAGCTAGGATCATTATTGTCCAAATATTTCTGGGTCTTGTATATTTGAATAAGAGATCACAAAAGATTATCCATTATGACCTGAAGCCTGGGAATGTTCTGTTTGATGAGTTTGGCATTGCAAAAGTAACTGATTTTGGTCTTAGCAAGATAGTGGAGAATGATGTTGGGTCGCAGGGAATGGAACTCACATCCCAGGGAGCTGGAACATATTGGTGAGAAGATGTGCTTATGTTTCTTGCACTTATCATAAATCATTTGCTCGTCATGTACATGTCTGATACGTAGCAGCATGCTAAATGCTTTATTTCTTTCCTCTTGTTTAGGTACTTACCACCAGAATGCTTTGAGCTCAGCAAGATCCCCTTAATATCATCAAAGGTAATCATAAGCATATCGTGTTTTCTCATACGTAGTGTGGACATTTAGGTTTAGCAGGAATTCACGTTTATATGTGTCAATCTCCATTATCCGTTTAGTCTCTATTTTTGCAAGAAAGCCTAAGTTGCTGTACGTCACTGAAGAACTATAAGTGACTTGAGTTTTTTACGATCCGATTGTCCAATCTGCTTGACATCCTTCAAATTGCACTTTGGTCGGATTAGGTTGATGTCTGGTCAGCTGGAGTTCTATTTTATCAAATGTTGTTTGGAAGACGTCCTTTTGGGCACGACCAGAGCCAAGAGCGAATATTGCGAGAAGACACTATTATCAAAGCTCGCAGGGTTGAATTCCCTCCAAAGCCCACTGTGTCAAATGAGGCAAAGGTGAGTTGACTTACTGCTATTGTAGTTGTCGAGTGTAGCTTCTCTAATTTCTGTGTTCTCCTTGGAGTTGGTACTGTTATTTGGAAACCTAAAACTGAGGAGGTGGATGGCATAGTAGACTTGATTTAAGATGAGAATGGCATACATATCTTTCTTTTCTCCATCTAAGTTCACTCGTGACCTTTCTCGTTTCTTTAACAACAGAAAGTCCTAAGATGAATAATCCACCCTCTAAAAACACAGAAGGATCAACTAACTAACAATCCTTCATGGCCAAGGCAACACGTACCCAAAATATGTTTGAGTTCTGTTTTGCTTGACCGTTTTGAGGCTTTGCTACTGTTTATGGAATCTGCTTTATATGCCGGACTATTGTTTCGTTCCTAGATTGTCAATATTGTTTTCTAAATCTTGGTTTATTAAGCAAATACTTATCGCATATCTCTAATTGGTTTCAGGATTTTATTCGCCGATGTCTAACATATAACCAAGTGGATCGACCAGATGTTCTAACCGTTGCGCAAGATCCATACCTTATGTATTCAAAGAAGTAATAAGGTTCGTTTTGCTGTAATCCGATAGAAAGTTGGTGCAATAGAATTTTGTATAGGTTGTAAAGGTTTTGTAATCTCTTGGGCTAACCGGCTAACACTTGAGCTTAACCAGCCTTTTCTTCTTCTTTCTTACTGTTCATATTAATTCATTTTTAGCTTTTTTAAATTTCTTTTTGGTGCTTTTAATTGCGCTTATTTGCGGATCTAACATCAGGCCCAAAATGGTAATCTTACTTTGTATGGACAAGAATGTAATTTTGAAAACACCTCCACTACTTTGTCAATGTTTTATTTTCATTAAATAAACAAAATATTTATTATATGAAGAATTTTGTAAAAACAAAATATTGATTAGTTCTTTAAAAAAATACTTCAATTTAAATGGATTTTTAACTTGTTTATCTAGACCAAATTCAAAATAAAAAATACTAAAAATGGATCAGCCAAGTTGGACCGGGCTTAAATTATGCTAAAATGAAACTAATACTAATCCCTGCAAAATTAATAACAAATGGGGATCCGGATATTATTTATCCAATAAGCCATCACACCGGTTCCAACTTCCAGCTGCCAAACCAACAAACGCCGCCGTCGCCAACATGTCAGAAGGAGGAGTAGTAGTCTCCCAATTCGCCGCCGTACGCTCAACTCTGGCTCACTCCTTCTCCCTCCTCCTTCATCACAAACCCCTCTACCTCTCCATCTTCGCTCTCCTCACTCTTCCTCTCTCCTTCCTCCTCTCCTCCCTCTCCCTCTCCTCCTACCCTCTCAAATCCCACATCCTATACCTCCAATCCATAGTCGCCCTCACCTCCACCCGCGTCGAGGCCCGTCACGTCTTGAAGGAGTCCCGCGAGTCCGCCATCCTCCTCCTCCGCCTCAACCTCCTCCTTTCCCTCCCTTCATCAATCCTCTCCCTACTCGCCGCTGCTACCTCCGTCTCCATCTCCCACTCGATTCACTCCCTCGCCAAGCCGATCACTCTAAGAGCCTCCCTCTACAACCTCAGGTCTAATTTGACCAGGCCTTTCACCACCTCCATCTGCATCTACGCGGTCATGCTGCTCTACTCTGCGCTGCCGGTAACTCTCTCTGCTTTGATTGGAGGATCGGGCATCCAGAGATTCGCTGTTTGGGTTATCGGATCGGGATTGGAGATTTACTTGATGGCGGTTCTCGGGATGGGTCTGGTGGTTTCTATCGTGGAGAAAAGGTTCGGGTGGGATGCGATTCGGGTCGGGTCTGATCTGATGGAAGGGAGGCGGGTGTGCGGGTACGTATTGTCGGGTTTGTTAGCGTTGGTGACGGCGATGATTGGGTGGAGACTTGAGTGTTTGGCGATGATGAACGATTGGGATGAGCTTGGGGAATTCAGATGGGCGGCTGGGATGGATTTGATGGGGTGGGAAGGAGTTGGGTTGACTTCTCTTTATGGGTTGGTGGTGATGTGGGGTTACGTTGTGACTACTGTTTTCTACTGCGACTGCAGCAGACGGCATGTCGTTGGGGAGAGCGGGCGTGAGCATGACGACGGTGGTGATATTTCTTTGTAATCTTTTTGGTTTAGCAAAACAGAATTTTGTTAGTACTTTTTTTGCTTTTTGTTTTTTGTTTTTGCTCTTTTCCTATTGAAAAATAAGGTGGGAATTGAAATGTAATAGTAATACAATTCAACTTTTTTTGCGAACAAAGATAACAATTCAACTGAGTTACTTTTAGTGTATTCTTATTGTTATTTTTATTATTTAAACAAATTCATATTCAAGAAAGTTATAAAATCATCTAATAAAAACACAAAAATACAATTTCATGATCTTCAAATTTGAATTGGACTACTAATTAAACTGGAAATACTAGCCGCACGATGTAGAAAAAGAAATTGGAAATACTAGCCAATGTTATTGGCAACTGGCAAGTAGGTAATAATAAATGAACGGCTGCAACTTCAGTTCCACAAGTTGCTGGTTGCTGCTGCTGTGCTTGCATACTATGGCTGCACCTCCACTCTCCTGTTCTCACTCTCTCCTCTCCCATCTCTGTTCATCATCTCCAAACTCTCTTCTTCTAACACAAATACCCTCAACAAAACCTGAAATTCCTTCCCTATCTCGCTTCTCTTCTAGTGTTAAAGCGCATAAGTTCCTCTTCTTCCACAACCCAGCACACCTCACCCTCCTCCGTCCGCTATTCTTCGACACCCAATTGGATACCCAAACTGCCCTCTCTACCGTCAGTGTCTTCGCCGCCATTGCTCTCTCCCTCGTCTTGGGCCTCAAGGTAATTTTGCTCTCTTTCGTTTTTTTTCTTGCTTTTTAATTGGATAAAAAGAAAAAAAAAGTTCATAACTTTGATGATTCCTTTTTGTAGGGAGACCCTGTGCCTTGCGATCGGTGCGCGGGAAATGGTATTTTCTGTTCTCCGTTGGTTTTGATTCTTGAAAATTAGTCATCGAAGGTTATTCTTCGGTTGCATTGTTTGATGTGGAATTATCTATAACTTTGAAAATGCAGAATCCGAACTAATTTTTGCTGCATATATCCCAAATCCTAAATGTGATAATTTTGCGAGTTTTGACCTACTGGGTTCATTTTAGGCTAAGTTGCACAGTGGCTTATCTAATTTTGAATCCCTCAACACTTTTGTATTGCGAACATGCAATACTACTTTCAAATGCAGAATCCGAACTAATTTTTGCCGCATATATCCCAAATCCTAAATGTGATAATTTTGCGAGTTTTGACCTACTGGGTTCATTTTAGGCTAAGTTGCACAGTGGCTTATCTAATTTTGAATCCCTCAACACTTTTGTATTGCGAACATGCAATACTACTGATAGAAATTGACTTGTTCTATTCCAACTAATAGGAAATGCAAGTTGTCATCTAGTCTGATGATGAAAGCACTGGCTAGAAACCATAATTCTGGCATGTTAGTATATACATTTTATAAATGAGCGATCCTTACTCACTTAATTGAGGCAGAAGGGTGAGAGATGCGACAAGAACCTGATTTTTTACTTAGAAGTGCTGAGGAATTGGGCCGCATCCTAAACTGACTAGTAGTTTGACTGCCTGAGTATGACTATTCAAAAGTTTAACTGTAATATTTGCGATGAATAGGTGGTACGAAGTGTGTCTTCTGCGACGATGGCAAGATGAAGCAAGAAACAGGCTTGGTAGATTGTAGGGTGTGCAATGGTGCAGGTACTATTTGAATAACAATAGACAGGCTGTTTTTGCATCTGATAGAATGATCTATTGAGGTTTGCATAACATGCGGAATTAACTAATAGTTTTGTTTCTTTTCTTTCCTGAGAGAATTAGTCTCTGCCTTATTTATCTCACAGTTTTCTTTTACTTTGTTCTTAAGTAAAGGTTCTATTTGTTATTATAGTCTGGTAATTGCTAGCATGAGTCGGTTTTACATGACCAATCAGTGTATTCAATCACAATCTTAGACTGCGATGTGATCGTTTCAAGTTTCAACTATGTATTTTGAACGATGATAATCATGTTAGTTCATTATTATTTTTTTCCTTTTTTTAATCTTCCAGTCTGTGAAATGAATGCTATGTCATTCTTGATCATTTAGTTGTTGGTCTTGACTGATGCCCATGCTGGTTCTGTCTCCAAATTCACATCCCTGAGGTCATTGGATAGTAATTGAAACGTCTATATGCGCCCTGCCATTTCTTCTCAATTAAGAGTTTACTGTGCTTTTGCAGGATTGATATTGTGTAAGAAGTGTGCCGGCTCTGGATATTCTCGACGCTTATAGCCGGGAGTTGTGCTTTTGCACTAATCCCTTTCTTTTTTTTCATATGTAAGCAATTTTCCTCATGTTTTGATTCTTTTTCCAAGTCTCCTCTCACCCTCCTTTTTTGTTCATGTCCTGTAATTCCCTCCCCCCCAATCTGCTACCATGTCCTACCTAATGTAATTATGATGAAGTTGGAGTAACATACATAAATAAATGCTAATTTATTTTTTCCTTTGAACTTAAGATCATCTCTATTTTTTATTTTTTTTCAAAAGGCTTGGCCTGCTGGTGTGATGTAACTCAATTTCCATAGATAATCATTTCATTTCTTGGTTCTGTTCTTGTCTTCTCCTTTTGTCATTGGATGCAATGTGCTTGAATTTTTTTTAACTATTCTCTCATGTCACTAGATTCTGATTTGAACACAAACAATTGCTGAATTAAGAGGAAGACAAACAAAATACAGGAAAAATGAAAAACAATGGCTAATGTATTTACCTAATCCTTAAAGAATCCTAGAACAAATGCATTACAACCACTGGCTAAAGCACCTATGGTTATATAAAAAAATGGCTTTTGAATAAAATTTAGAGTTGGAGTCTCATCCTTGTCTTTAAAAAAAAAAAAATTATCCCCCTAACTTTGTCCTATCTAACCAAAAGACGGAAAACTACATGCAACACGTCCATCTGACAGGGACCATTACCTTATCTGAAGGCACCCTTCTGTTAACTCTTCTCTTGTTTTTGCTCTTTTCATGCTCTCTCTTCTTCCTTTTTAAACTCCACTTCCTCACCATCTCTTCACCTCACTAGCTTACCAACCAAATATGTCTGATACTACTTCAACCATCACCACCACCAACGTCGAACCGCACGAGGTTGATGAATGCAGAGGGGTCCTTCGCGTTTATAGCGACGGATCAATCTGGCGTTCGACTGAACCAAGCTTCAAAGTCCCTGTTCATGATGATGGCTCTGTTCTATGGAAAGATGTCTTGTTTGACCCTATTCATGATCTTCACCTCCGCTTGTACAAGCCAGCTGCTTCACCATCGGCCAAGCTCCCCATCTTTTACTACATCCATGGTGGTGGTTTTTGTATCGGATCCCGCACTTGGTCTAACTGTCAAAACTACTGCTTAAAGCTAGCATTGGAGCTTCAAGCTGTGATCATCGCGCCTGATTATCGGTTGGCTCCCGAGAACCGGCTTCCGGCTGCCATCGAAGATGGTTTGACGGCTATGAAATGGCTCCAAGCTCAAGCTAGTTCTCCAGAACCTGATACATGGTTAACTGATGTGGCTGATTTTAGCAGGGTCTTCATTTCAGGTGACTCTGCTGGTGGAAATATTGCCCATAATTTAGCGGTTCAATTGACAGCCGGTTCACCTGAATTAGCCCCGGTTCGAGTCAAAGGATATGTTTTTCTGGCACCCTTTTTTGGTGGGACTCAGCTAACTACATCAGAGGCTGAGGGATCCAAAGAAGCGTTCTTGAACTGGGAGCTCATTGACAGGTCAGTACAGCGATTTTCATTGTTCTGGAGTTCGGTCTCCTAATTTATATTCGTCTCGTCTGTAACCATAATCAGCTAAGCCTTTCTTTGTTTGAATAGGTTTTGGAGACTATCCATACCGGTTGGGGATACGACTGATCATCCACTGGTGAACCCATTTGGGCCAAACAGCAGAAGTCTTGAAGAAGTGAATCTTGATCCAATTCTGGTAGTGGTGGGCGGGAGTGATTTGTTGAAAGATCGTGGCAAGGATTATGTTGACAAGTTACAAGGTTGGGGAAAAGATATCCAGTACGTTGAGTTTGAGAATCAACAACATGGTTTCTTCACCATTGATCCTAACTCAGATCCATCTAAAAAGTTGATGATCATGATCAAACACTTCATTACTGAAAAATCTGTGTAATGAAATTGATGTTATTTTCTTTTCTGGTTTTCTTTTTTTATTCTTAATTATGGCTAATTTGTTCTTAGCAATCGTATGATGTGGTAATCTCAAATTTAAATTTAAGTTGGGTGTTTTTGCATTATACCCTAGTGAGAGATCTAAAATACAATAATGATGGTAGCTACTTTTAAATAAAAAAAATCTAAAGGATTAGGGTTGTTCATTGGGACAGGACATAAGCTCAAGCCCTTACAATGTACATGACATCTATTGGTGACGTGTTACTTTCTCATGTATAAAAATATAAGTTATTGTAATTTAGTGATAAAATGAATGTGCCCTTTATGTTCGAGGCAGTAGGGGTGTAACCGGTCCAGTTCGGTTCGGTTTTGGGCTTAGAACCGGATTGAACCGGAAATGTTCGGTTTTGATTGACTTGGAACCGGGCAGAACTGGAAATTTCCGGTTCTGTCCGGCTTAAAATCGGACTGAACCGGACAGTTCGGTTCGGTTCTAGTTTTGGTTCCGATTTTTTTTATTTAATATAATTAATTAAAAAATATATAATATTAACAGGCCCAGCCCAGGGGACTGGGCCAGCAGCCCGGACCCAACCCAACCAGCCCAAAACATTAATTCAACCCCGAACCCCCTCCCTTTAGCTTACAACTCAAGTTTTAAACCACTACAGCAAAGGAAACTTTTGATATATATTTGGAATTGGAATATGGGTTTTCGTTAAACACTAAAATGATGTATTTTTTTTTCAAAACGGCGTCGTTTTGAAAGAAAATATAAGGAAATAAAGAATTTTTTTCATTTCTTAGTTTTATTATAGGGAATTTATATGTTTTTATTTTCTTTCAAGTGGTTTATTGGAATTGAAATTGTGTTATAATGATAATAATATATTTTTTTAAATGAAAATATTATTGTTAATTATATTAATAGTTAGATATCTAAGTTTTTAACAACATATCAATAATAAGAGTTTGTCATGAATTTATAAATGAAACTCTTATAATATATTTTTTTTCTATTGACAAGATTCGAATTTGAACCATATTTAATTTATTAAAAATATAATAAATTAGTATTTTAAAAAATCACGCTATATATCATTAATTGTCCTTAAATATTTCAAGAATATAAGAATAAATAACTTGGGGAAGCCAAAGTTAGTTTTTAATTTTTTGTACGATGTGTCAAGATTAACATCATCTCTCAATTGACTATTTTCAATTGATCTATAATCTAATATATAAAACCACGACTCATTTGATACTTTTACTACTTGTTTGGTTGCCCGTAATGAACCACAAGAAATGTGAATGGATTCAATGGAGGTAGGCAGTGAGAATTATGGAGTATGTCTTAATGTGTTTAGTATCCTACCACTAGAAATGAGAATAAAAAAGTTTGAATGACTCGTTACTTTGATTTGGTATGAATGACAAAGGTTGAGAAAATGAATTCTATTTTACTTTTTATTTGCATGGAATCATTATTATATATATTTAATAATAAAATTCATTGATTATATTATTGAATAATTTATATATAAACTTATTGAATAAAACATAAATATTAAATTTCAAATGAAAATATCAGTCAAATATTGTATAAAAAGTCATTAGATTAATTATAAATTAAAAAATTATTAGCTAACTATTACAAACAAATAATTAAATTTTTTAATAATATTGACGGGAAGGGGATTCGAACCTCTTCCCTTTAGTGAGGCAACTCCACCTTTTGCCACTGAGCCAAAGTGTTAACTTGATATAAATATGCATATACAAATATTTATATAGATAAATATATATATAAATTTCCGGTTCTCCCGGTTCTACGGTTCGGTTTACGGATTTTGACAGTGGCAGAACCGGATAGAACTGGAAATTTTCGGTTCTTCTTGGGACAGAATCGGACACAACCGGAAAGTTTCAATTCGGTCTGGTTCGGTGCAAAATGCTCCGGTTCCGGTTCGGTTTTCGGTTCAATCAGGTTTTCTTACACCCCTATGAATTAGCACTATACATCAAGCCTCTCAAAATCAAACCGAACCGATCAGTTCAAACAATAAAATTAAGAATCAGTCAGAGTATTCGATTTGGTTTTTATTTTTAAATTGAATCATTAAAAAATATGCGACTAGGCCGATTTAACTATTGAACTCAACGAGAAGGCTGCGGTTTTCCAATTTAATCAATTGTTATATTTTTTTTCTCCTTCAAACTTCTAACGAGCATAAATTTTGATTTAATTGTTGGATTAATTTCAATTTTTCTACGAAGTTCTAACACAATTGTGCAAACATTAACTGTTAAAATCGAGAAAGATTTCTTAAAATAGAAGTTTTATATATCTTTTTATATATTTTTTTAATTATTTCAAATTAAAATCTATATAGCCTTATTTTGCTATTTTTTTTAGGTTATAAATTGAGTCACTCTGTTAAAAAAAACTATCACTAGGTTTATGAAATATCAAATTAGTTTTTATGTTTTAATAATCAACCACTAAATAAATAATTTTTTTTCGGGGTAATAGTTATTAGACCCCTGTACTAACGTTTTAAACAAAAATCTCCCCCTAATTAAAAAAATTCAAATCGGGATACCTGTACTATTGGTCAACGACATCCACCTCCCTTACCGTTAGTCATCTGTTACTTTTTACCTTTCACAGCCAGTTGTACAAAAAAATTAAACTTATTATTCCAGGTAAAAAACTTATTCTTTTCTTTTTTTTCTGAATTGGATTTTTCTTCTTTTTTTATTTCTTTTCTTCGTTCATCGTCTTTCTTCTTCTTCTTTTCTTTATATCTTCTTCTTGTTCGTTCATCGTCTGAATTGAATTTTTCTTCTTTTTAATTAATCCTCTTAATTTCCATATCGATGCCCCTTCCATATTGACTCATCCAGATAATGTTATAACTTTACAACCATGAATACATGTTTGTTCCCAGAATAGTTAAGTCACAATTGTCCGACAGAATTGGATAAGTCTATGGCAATTAAAGGAAGACCTTCTGCACAAATCAAAATTACAGAAAAAAATATGCAAAAATGCCGCTGGAAACACTTATACCTCAATATGAAGACCTTTTTTCTTGCAAAGTGCTTTAAGAGCAGCATCGCACCTAATTCCTTTCTCCCCAAAGTGGTCTAAAATTGCAGGAGAGGATTGTACAAGGATGTCAGGTTCCGCATCTTGAAAATCTGACAAACTAATTGTGGACTAAAACATTCAATAAAAATGCAGAGTTACAAAGGAAACCTTTTTGGAAGAAGTTGAATCATTATTGTTTCTGGAAAAAAATAGTGATGCCTGAGACTTCCACAGAAGTTTTCTTTATAAAAATAGAGACCAGGTTAAGAACATCAACCACCACATAATTTCCAGATCTATTAACAAATTTTCCTTGCTTAATTTCCAGATCTATAACCCCATCGTCAACAACCTCAGATCTGGACAAAAACAACCAGATCTGGACAACAGCCACAACAATAATCGCCACTCATCCCGTCGCGACTCGACGACAATAACCACAATCGTCGCTTCCTCCTCCACCGCGGCTACACTCAGATCTGGACATTGTTATCCAGATCTGGACAACAACCACCACAATCGCGAATTATCAGGCGGGTAGAAGATAGAATTATAATGATGAGCATTATACTCAGACTGACCTTGTTGTTCAGGTTGAAGCCATCAGAATCATCAAGAATGGGCTGTGGAGGAACAAGAAAATAGGGTTGCCGAGATGAAGAAAGGAGATTGCTTTCCTTCATTTTGAACAAGAACCCAGTTCATAACTTCCCTTCTCCTTTTGGGTTGAAGAAAGTAAAAATTGCAGCAAAAAGAAAAAGAATATGAAGAAACATGAGGACGAAGAAGAAGATTGCAGAAAAAAGAAAAAGAAGATGAAGAAACCGGAGGAGGAAGAAGAAGATTGCAACAATTTCAAAGATTCTAAGAAATTTATTAGATTTATAAAAAGGAAAGGAAAAGGAAATAATTAATTAGATTTTAAAAAAAAGGAAAGGAAAAGGAAATGACCTGAACAACAAGTTTTTTTCCTTTGGTAACCTGCTATCAAAGGTAAAAAGTAACAGAACGTTACTTTGACTAACGGTAAGGGAGGTGGATGTCGTTGACCAATAGTATAAGTCCCTCGATTTGAATTTTTTTAGTTGAGGGGAGGTTTTTGTTTAAAACGTTAGTACAGAGGGCCTAATAACTATTACCCATTTTTTGTCAAATCAAATAAAAATTTACATTTTTTTAGAAAAATAAATTTAAATATATATAAAAATATATAATATTATTAATTAGACGATTCTATTCTGATTCGATTTTGATTGAACTTTTAAATTTTGAATTTTTGCCTTATTATTTTAGTTTGGAGAACCTTGATATATACTTCTTGTATGTCATGTACCCAAAATAAAATCAAACAAAGACAACAATAACATGAGAACAGAGTATTACCAAACAAACAAAAAAGAAAAAAAAAACATTAGAACAAATAAATAAATAAACGACTTGTTTTAAATAAACAAATTGAATAAACTCATTAGGGCCTGTTTGGCGTTCCGGTTCTAATTGAAAAAGTGATTCTGGAAAAGTGCTGTATGGAAAGTACTTCTGGAAAAGTGCGGTGGGAAACGAGAAATTGTTTTATGGTGTTTGGTAAAAATTGCGGTTAAAACTATGGTTGGAATGTAAAATGACCATAAAGGGTATAAAACCCATTTTAAAAAAATTAATAAAAATAGAAAAAATGGATCTAGAATTACTTATCGATGGAGATTTTATTGTGTTAGTTTTTAATTTATTTTGTTCTATTATATAAAGTAAAAAAATGAAATTAAAATGAAAAAAGATAAAAAAGAAGGAAAGAGACAGCAAACGCAGCAGCTGGTGCTGCACTGGAGCATTTTGCTCCATTTGATGCCGCAGGCAAAATTGCCTTCATTGGAACTGGGCTTCTTGAGAAGCCCAGTGAGCATTGGTGTTACCAAACACCAATTGCTCCGTTCAAGGTTGGGGAAGCACTTCTTCCAACCCAACCTTGAATGCCAAAGGGGCACTAAAAGCAGCAGATGATAAACGGTCAAAAAAAATTTGAATCCAGATCACTCTGTCCGTCCATCTAAACCTGTAGGGGACCGTCAGATCATCCTCTTTACCTCGTTTTTTCATCGCAAAACTCCATTTTCAAAAATCACTTTCCCTCTTCGATTCGCTTCCTTTATTCTCCCAACTTGAATTTTTTTCTTTCAGATTTTCCCTCTCCATCTTCTTCTCTCGTCGAAGTATACACAAATTTCCAAATCAATGCCGTTCATTTCCGAAGCAGCAAGCGCCATCAAGAGCCGTTTCGGGTTCCATGACCGCTCTGCTCAAGAACCCGTACCAAGTACGCCGGATCTGCTCCAATCCGTGACCCGCGAGAACCCTAATTTTTCGCTGGTGGCAACGTCAGCAGTTCGAAGGATCGCTCAGTGGGAGGAGGAGGAGCAGGATGGTTCCGCCGCTGATTCAGCTCCTGCTCCTCACGCACCGATGTCAGACTTGAGCGAGGATCCGTCATTTTGGAAAGACCATAATGTGCAGGTACTTAAGTAAATGGTGCAAATTATAGTTAAAAACAAATGTTTGGTGTTTGGGTAATTAAGGAGTGTTTGTGCTGTTAGGTTATTATCAGAATCCGCCCGCTTAGTAGTGCAGAGATATCAGTACAAGGGTCTAACAAGTGCGTCAGGAAAGAGAACAGTCATACACTTGCGTGGATGGGGCCTCCCGAGTCCCGCTTCACTTTTGATCTTGTAGCAGATGAGAGTGTTAGCCAGGAGCAGCTGTTCAAGGTGGCTGGATTGGCCATGGTGGAAAATTGTATGTCAGGCTATAATAGTTGCATGTTTGCCTATGGCCAAGTAAGCTCTTGATTTCTGTTCTATTTCAAATTTATAACAATTCAACTTCATTACTGTTGGAAACTCAACTTTTTTGTAATATGTGTTTGCAGACTGGAAGTGGGAAGACTCATACAATGCTTGGGGACATTGAGGGAGGAATAGGAAGGCACAGTGTCAATTGCGGAATGACACCCAGAGTATTCAATCATTTGTTCTCGAGAATTCAGAAGGTTTGTGCCTTTCCATTTAAGCAATGGTCACATATGGAGGCTTGTATATCTTGTACATGTCTTTGTTTTTTGTTTGTGCTTATACTCATTTGTTCTTTTTAGAAAGGCCATACTCTGATGATCCTTTAGGGATTCAAACGAAACTAAGTTACTTGGTCAAAACGGGTCTAAGCACTAAGTTCATATGCTTAATTCCTTGCAAGGAATTTCTTTTGAAAACCAAGCCAAAACTTGCAATTTATTCCCTTTCAAAGCCTTCTTGTTTTGCATGCCAGAATTTCTAATCCACCTGTAGAGCATTCACTTGGATGTGCTAACCACTGATTATTATTTGCTAATTTATTCTCTGTTTGATGCAGTGGTACAAAATCTAATTGTGATGCACCATTTTTTGTGACAGGAAAAAGATGCCCGTAAAGACGAAAAGCTAAAATATGTTTGCAAGTGTTCCTTTCTGGAAATATATAACGAACAGATTCTGGACCTGTTGGATCCATCATCAAATAACTTGCAGGTAGGAATTACTTACTGAAGTTGTTATTTCTCTACAATTTGTTACTGAAGTTGTTGTTCTCCATATTTTGTCTTTCTGTTTCTGACAAACCCAACTCAAAAGCCTACGATGTCATCTGTTATAAAATTTGAAATTGTCTACTAATTGCTCGTTTATGGAACTGTTAATTTGATGATCTTTTTTTTCTGTCTTTTATTTATATTTTGAACTATGGCCAATAAAAGTTTTGTCATTATTCTCTTTCCTTTTTCCCCTTAAAAATATAACTACATGATGAGACTAAGAAACTTCAGTGGACATGTTAGATACGAGAAGATGTGAAGAAGGGGGTTTACGTGGAAAACCTAAAGGAGATTGAAGTCACAAGTGCTCGTGAAGTGGTTCACCAACTTATTCAGGTATGCAAATTACCTTTAACAGAGATTCTCTTAGATTTGAACTTCAGAGCTCTCTATTTGTGGTTCAATCATTTGTGTCAACTGCAATAGCTTCTTTATGATTCTATTGTTTCATATTTCTTGCTTTCAATCTTTGAGGTGAGCTATGTTGCATATGAATTTCGTGTGTGACTATGTGCAAATAGACAAGCACGTTCCTTAGGGTGCTCATACCAGCATTATCTTTTTCCTTTTTCTGGAATAAATACATCTGGAGCATTAAGTTCAATCTTCAAACTTGCTGCTAGTTCTAGCTGCTTTTGAGAACTGGAGCATTTACACTATCTATACCTTACACACAATGCTTTCCTTTATTTGATCTGCTTTGAGCTCAACAATAGTAACCCAAAACATGAATTGTTCTCCTTTTTCTCTCCAGGGTGCAGCCAACAGAAAAGTAGCTTCCACTAATATGAATCGTGCAAGCAGTCGCTCTCATAGTGTATTTACATGCATCATTGAAAGTAAGGTAAAGATAAATTTTCTGCATCGGAGATCTTACTGATTTTTTTATAAGTGGATAGTTTCTTGGAAAAGTTGCAGTCCTTGTCCTTTAGATGGTTTTATGACAATTCTGGTGGGGCATTGTTGTCAGTGGGAATCCCAAGGTGTAACTCACCATCGGTTTTCTCGGCTTAATCTTGTCGACTTGGCAGGATCTGAAAGGTACGGTAGTGTGGGAGATAAATGTGGTATTACGAAGAAAGTAAAAATTAACTAGTAAACTTTTGCAGTTGATGGTTGTAACTAGTTAGTGAATGCATGTTGACAGACAAAAGAGTTCTGGAGCTGAAGGTGACCGACTCAAGGAAGCCACCAACATCAACAAGTCTCTTTCAACATTGGGGTATGGTGTTGCTGCCTTTCATTATTGATGTTCTTTCATTCATAAATTATCCTAAAATATTATGTTTCTATTTTCTTTTTCAAAGTGGCAATCCTTTGTCAACAGTTAATTTTGAGTGGCTTTCATGTTGGCAGACTTGTGATTATGAACCTTGTAAGCATATCCAATGGAAAGTCACACCATGTTCCTTACCGGGATTCAAAGCTCACTTTTTTGCTTCAGGTATATGTTTATATTATCCAAGTAGTTTTGGTACATGTTTGGTATATGCTATGCTTGTTGTTAAGTAGAGCATGTTTTCTTGTAACATTGAGTTAGTTTCCAGTTTGTAGCATTCATTTGGATAGAAATATCTACTCACTCAATGCTGCCAATCCATGCAACTCTTGGTTTCTTCGTGTCTTGCATCAACGGGGTCCTTAATGGTAAAACCTCGGTCCACCTGAAACTATGAAGAGATCTGGTTGGATGAACTGGCAGATTAGGTGAACTTTAATCTAAAGCCATAGTTTGGTGCAACGCTAAAATTTATCAGCAACTGAGTACATTATGATGATTCAAGTTGACAGTATCAAGCTGTTACAGAAAAGATCAAGGGATAGGATTTATTTTACGGGATTCTCCATAACCTTTGACGACACTAACTCATGACATCTAGGGACTCAGGCTTTATCCGCCGATCTTAGATGATTCACAGCTCATGTTGAGAATAGGGTACATGTGTCGATTGATTTCAAATGAAGAGTAAGGAGTAAAACTTGTGGACCACAATACAACTACAGCTCGTCTAGCAACATTTCTGACAGAGCAAGAGATAGACTGCAAGGAGTACCAGTGATAGATGAATTTTGAAGGATTTTGTGTAATGAAAAGTTGAAAATCCTATCCTTTTGGAATGCAATAGTTCATCACAAAAGAAACCAAGTTGCATTGGAAGTTTGAGTCATTTGTATTATCAGAAAGGACGCTGTAATATCTTGTCTAATGAGACTTTCATTGTCATCTTTTCAGGATTCATTAGGAGGAAATGCGAAAACCATCATCATTGCAAATGTTAGTCCATCTCAATGGTCAGTTGCTATCTACTTCTTTTTCATCGTTATTTCATATTAGATCATTCTTGGCTATGTTAGTTTCTTAATATAGGGTTAGATTGTTCCTCCACTAGAAGAACAATGTTGCACAATGACTTGCAACATGAGATCATTTGTGACATGTCAAGTGGTTGGATTTGATTTCTGCCTTTATTTCGATTACTATATAATTTTTTATTTTTTTCTCACGTGGATATCCAGATTTATGTATAACGTCTTTTTATGGTTCCTCGCAGCTGCTCATTGGAGACATTAAGCACATTGAAGTTTGCTCAACGTGCAAAATTCATTAAGAACAACGTATGTGATCTTACACTGAGTCACTAAGTCATGCGAGAAAATTTATCTTTCATTCCTAATGAGCACTAGCAGAAGGTTATTATCTAATTTAGGGTCTTGCTAAGAAAGTGTCTAAGAGGACTCAAAAGGATTTTTCTCCACCATTGAAATTGCACTTCACGTCTTTGCACAGATTTTTATTACCCAGCTTTTTCATCACCACTAAAAACTGAACAGCTCAAGTGTGCACTCTCTTAGCATTCTCCAGTAATTCATCTAGGTTTTTGTTTCCCATTTCCTTTTCCTTCTAATAATTAGTATATGAAAAGACCAAGTGATTGAATTTTTTTAGTGGAAGTATGCACCTTTTTGGTACTTCATACTTCTATCAGTCGATGCTTATAGAAAGTCACCAATGACTTCTTTCAGGCAATTGTTAATGAAGATGCATCAGGAGATGTTGTTGCCATGCGAATCCAAATTCAACAGCTTAAGGTATCCGCTCAATTTGGATTCTCTAGTCTACCAGCACAAATATTTTCCTCTTTTTTTTTGTAAGAAACTTACCTTGGAAGGACATAGGTAAGTTTGTTTGACCACTTGAAACATAATTGGAGTTCATATTATTTTCAGAAAGAAGTGTCCCGGCTTCGTAGTTTAGGTAATGGGGGGGGTGAAAATCTGGATAATGATACACCAGCAGTTAGCTTTCTTGGATCTCCAGGATCCATGAACTGGGAAGGGCTTGATGGATCCTTTACTCCAGTTGTGTCTGAAAAAAGGATGTCTAAGGTAAAATTATATCCAATTATGTTAGATTACATTCTTATATCTTACTTATCTTGACCCTAGATGTTCAATAGCAGTTAGATTACGTTCTTCTTTTCTTTGTATTTCTCAGAGGAAAGATTATGAGGTCGCCCTTGTTGGAGCTTTCCGGAGGGAAAAAGACAAGGACCTTGCAATAAAGGCATTGACAGAAGAAAATCAAGCTGCTATGCTACTGGTATGCGTGATAGGCGACAGCACCATTTTTTTTAAATTCGAATAGAAAAACTCTAACTGGTATAGGTTGACTTTTGAACTGATAAAGTTTGGCTAAATGTCCTTCGCATTGTATTTGTTTTATAATCAAATTCTCTATAAGTTACAGTTATTAATTTTTTTTTTCTTGAGTGCACTTCTAATCGTTTGGGATGAAATAGGCCAAACAAAGAGAAGACGAGATACAAGGCCTAAAAATGAGGCTAAGATTCCGTGAAGCTGGCATTAAGAGGCTAGAGACAGTAGCATCTGGAAAAATATCTGCCGAGACACACTTGTTGAAAGAAAAAGAGGAACATTTGAAGGTAATTGAAGTTCTAAGAACCCAGGTCGATAGGAACCAAGAAGTCACAAGATTTGCCATGGAGAATTTGCGCTTGAAAGAAGAAATTAGAAGGCATGTCCTTTTCAGCCTGCATCTTGCTCCTCCCTTACCTTGGCATATTTCTTCATAGTATTAACAACTTCCACATTTCTCCATTTATATGCTTACTTATGTTTGCTCTAATCTGTAGATTAAAGTCATTTTATGAGGAAGGTGAAAGAGAGATGATGAACGAGCAGATCATGGTGTTGCAGAATAAGGTGGGGAAATCAATACATTAAATGAACATCCATACTATTCCCTTTCCGAAGAAAAGTCTAAATCAATACATTATTTATGCAGTTGCTGGAGGCACTTGATTGGAAACTCATGCATGAATCAGATTCCATGGCAGTTCGGGTTCTTCACAACCTCTTATCATTAACTTTGAAAGAAAATTATCTCAACAAATCTTTTCCTCATAAGTTTTGGGTTGTGCCTTGCTCTTTACTACAGGAGAAAGCAAATGCAGATGCTGGGAGAGTTGCTCAAGGTGATCCACTCTCCTCCCAGGTATGATTCAATTAGTTTATTTTCACACTACATTCACATTGTATTTGATTTTTGACATGAGTTGGTCATGTTCATAAAATTCTCCTCAAAATTTAGAATTTCAGCTACTCCTCCTTCTAAGTAGAAGTTCTACTCGCAACTGATATTTTAATTTCAGATATGTAGGAACTTCTTTTTCAGCCACTGATTATAGTACTTATTAACTGAAGTATCATGCTTCTTCTTTTCCCAGGCTTTCTTATTGGCTTAATTTACACTCTTGTTATGGAATACTGGTTACAATCATCAGGCTCTGCTCCCAATATGGTTATAGAATACTTAGGTTGAGAAATGTTAAAATGTTCTTGCTTCAGTCTTTTTTTTTTTCCAAAAGTAAATATATAAAGAAATAGACAGTGGGGATATGGGGTAAGGGTACCTTTATACTATGTGCACACTCTTACTAGTCATATTTCATATGTAGGCAAATAGTTTAACTTAGCAATGAATAATTTAGTTTGATAGACATACTGATAATGTGCTCTTTAAACAGGAGATGGAATCAACGTGGCGCTCTTTGATTAGCGAAGAGAATGAATTCCTACGAATGCAGGTGATAGTATGCACCTCTATAGCGTACTTGTAAGCTTTCATTTGGTACAAATGAATTCTAATAGATTTCTTTTCTGTTATAGGCTATTCAAAACCAAGCAGAAACCAGCACACTCCATAAGCAGTTGGACTTCTGCCTTGAAGAGAGAGATAGATTGGAAAGGTAATGTCACCTGTAATTTTTTTTAGCCAGTTAAAGTGTCTTAAATTCAATTTAATTATCTCTTGCTTTAAAACTGGACTTGTGTGCTAGATTTTTACCTTTAATATGGTGTTCCGCTAGGTGCTTACATTCTCACATTTTAAGTATATTGTTTAGTTTCTGAACAGCAAGATGATGCTGTTTGCCTGTTTGCATAAATTATTTTGTAGGCAAGTCAATGATCTCTTAAAGAAACTTGAAGAAGAGAGTTCCAGACCAATAAAGGAGGAAGGTCACCCACTTGAGCTACCCTCTTTTACTACAGATTTTCCAGTTATCAATCACAATGACCAAATGGATATCAAGACAATGGTTGATGCTATTGGTGCTGCAAGTGAAAGGGAAGCAGAAGCACATGAGAAAGCAATTATACTGTCTAAAGAGAATGACGAGTTACAGTTAAGACTTGAAGCTTTTATTGACGCAAATGATGAACTACAGTCAAAGGTTAAAGCTCTAATTGATGAAAAGAATAGCCTAATTGAAATGTATGAGCGGGCAGCTTCAGAAAGTAACTATAAGAAAATGAATATAGGTGACAGTTCTGAACAAGACGACATGGAAGTTGGTAACAATGTGGAACTTTTCAATGTAAAGGAGATTGAGATGAAGCCAGTTGTTAATAATCTAGAAATGCAGCTCATGGAAATGCATGAAGAAAATGAAAAACTGATGGGCTTGTATGAAAAGGCTATGCATGAGAGGGATGAATTCAAAAGAATGGTAGCTTTTGGTGAAAAGAGCAGAGGTGAACCTAGAGGAGAACTTGATTGTCCGGAAAAGCTTGTTGAGGTTGATGGAGGGAAATGTCTTCAGTCTTCTGTATCGCCTACTTATTTTGATGCTAAGTTTCGAACAGAGGAAACTGATCTCAATGATGGAGCAAAAAATGTTGAAGCAAATACTTCAAAAGAAAGCATTGAAATGTCTGCAATTGGAGAAAACTTTGATTTGCACAACAGGGCTAGCCTATTGAATGTAGATCAAGCAGATGCAGGAAACGAGATTCCTGCTGGAACTTCTCCTGGCGTACGAGTAGATTTCTCGAATTTGTCACACCTAAATTTGGCCAGGACAAAGCTGGAGAAAGCACAGGAGAAACTTTCAGATTCTACCAAAAGCCTTGTGGTATTTGGTTCTCTTGAGAAAGCTTTTGTTGAGTTTGATAAGCTTTTGAAGGAAATTTTAGCAATGGAAGAGGGGATTGGGGCCAAGCAGCAAGAGCTTCGTTCCCATGAACTCCTTTTCTCTGAGTTACAAGAAAGGAAAGTGCTTTTAGATAAGAAGTTATCCGCTCTCAGGTATTCTCTATCTTGCTTCTCTTCGTCAGTTGCTTACTTCGAACAGAGAGAAGCTAGAGCAAAGGCTAGGTTGGATGCATCTGTGTCTTACCTGGATCAAAAGAAACAACAATTGGCCCATCTTCACCAAAGGAGGGAAGAAACTGAGGCTGGCCAGAGAAGCGTTCAACAATCTGAAGTTCAGTTAAGGAACAGCCTTGACCTCTTGAAAACTAAATACGATGAGGAGAACCGACGACTGGAGAATGAAAAGGTTCTTTTCGCCACAGAGAACATTGAGAAAGTAGACATGCAGCAAAGAAATTGGGTTTTGGGCGGGAAGGCTACAGACTTGCTGAAGTCTGAGGAAGAGAAAACCAAGCTGCAAAGTGAGATGAAGTTGTCCCGTGACAAGCTTGGTCTCATAAAAAAGGAACTTCAGCTATTGACCAAGAAGTTGGAGAAAGTGGAGAGTGAGATACTAGCTGTTCAAATGGAAATACAGAAAGGATCAACAACCGCGCAGGATATGGAACTCGCGCTTCAGGGTGTAATCAAAGAGAAGGAAGCGCTCATAGAGGTCAGAGCGAACGGAGTGTCTGATATCCATAGTATGATTCTCGAATATCAGCAGCACATTTTCGAAGCTCATTTGAAGGAGATGGAGATGAAGATATTGGAAGAGGAGTTGTCCTTGGAGATGAGAAGAACAGAAGCATTAAGAACAGACAGGGTAGTTGCTGCTGAGAAGATAACCAAGCTCATGGAAGACTCAAACTCCCATCTATTATGTACAAAATTGGAAGATGAACTTCAGCAAGTACAAGGTTCGGTTCTCGATGCAAGGACATTACTAGGAGCGTGAAGTTGTTAAGGTAGAGTTAGGACTTGTAGATTGTTTCAATTTTCTTCCCTTCCCATTGTTTGCACTTTGCACAGAATCATATCCTGTGATTTGATGCAATCCTCCTGTAATATGGATTTGATGCGATTGAATTTAACCGAGGATAACATGTAATAACGTGTAATTAGGGGTATGCCCATAATTGTAGCATTCTCAAAACATTGTCTTTTGTTTGCGTTCAAAAAATATCATTTCTTTTTCTCATCCAAACCTATTCATGTTTTTTTCCTCAGTCATTTCGATCTTCGATAGTTATCATATATGTTGCACAACTTTAGTGTCGATATTTTCACATGGAAAGTACACATTTAAGATATAGGTAAAATCCCTTCATTAGCAACCGAGAAAAGCGACAACCTAATCACTGCAATTTTATTGTCATCATAAGAAAAGCCAATGCAGGACTTAGTTTAGACATGATCTTTACCAAGTATGTCAACTTTGTTTACCATAAGGTCTTGCTTAAAGCAATGTCAAAATTTGGTCAACAAGCTCTACACCTGTCGAGCCAGGGTTCTCTGTTTAGTTGCATGTTGGACTACTTTTTCCTCCACAGGGAGGCCCTTCTGTCGCCTGACACAATTGATGAGCTTTCTGGCAGTATTTGGAAGAACACTAGCACCATCTCCAAACTCTTCAATCTCTTCTTCTGTTTTCGGTACGAAAAATGGATCCTCGGGAAGTGTTTCCCAATGGCTAATCACCATTAGAGCACTTGCAGCACCAGATGTCCATCTCCTGAGCTCATCGGAAAAACCAAAGCTTTCTGACACCGGAAGATATGCATGAACTGTGAAAAGTGGAGGAGATCCTTCCTGCATTTCCTCCTTCAAGATATGAGCCCTTCTGCAATTAAGTACAGCATACATAGCACCTAGAAACTGATTTGGTGTGTGCAACTCACAAAAGTACATTGCTTCAACAAGCCGTGGTTTGTTCTGCAGTACAGCTGCTCTACAGGCATCCTTGACAGCTGACATAACCTTCCCGGTGAAGATTGCATAGTGCTCAGATTGTTGGTTAGAATCAGACTTGCCAGACTGATCAGCCAAAGGAGATATGAAAGCCTCAACAATAAAGGCCAATCCCCACAACGGTTCATCACACAAGGGGCCAGCTGCTGTAGCCAGTTGAAATCCAGACACTACACTGTTCTCAAGAGTCTTTGCTTCCATGAGCAATGTTTCGGTTGCTTCCACAGATGCATCAGCAGACATAAGAGAGGCACTAGAAGATTCGACAAACCCCAATCTCTCAGAAACATGAGGCGAACCTCGAATAAGAACAGACAAATCATTATTCCTGCTTTGAGAATCTGGAGTTAAGAGGATGTTTGGATGAACTGGCAGATTAGGTGAACTTTAATCTAAAGCCATAGTTTGGTGCAACGCTAAAATTTATCAGCACCTGAGTACATTATGATGATTCAAGTTGACAGTATCAAGCTGTTACAGAAAAGATCAAGAAAATGAATATAGGTGACAGTTCTGAACAAGACGACATGGAAGTTGGTAACAATGTGGAACTTTTGAATGTAAAGGAGATTGAGTTGAAGCCAGTTGTTAATAATCTAGAAATGCAGCTCATGGAAATGCGTGAAGAAAATGAAAAACTGATGGGCTTGTATGAAAAGACTGAGATTGAGATGAAGCCAGTTGTTAATAATCTAGAAATGCAGCTCATGGAAGCCAGTTGTTAATAATCTAGAAATGCAGCTCATGGAAATGCGTGAAGAAAATGAAAAACTGATGGGCTTGTATGAAAAGACTGAGATTGAGATGAAGCCAGTTGTTAATAATCTAGAAATGCAGCTCATGGAAGCCAGTTGTTAATAATTTTAGCAATGGTTTCAAAGGCTCTATTCTTACACTGACATCCCCTTAAAATTCCCAATTTCGCTATTTTTTCCAGGCAAACAAGCATGGATCGTTGCAGATTCTATGCGAGTATCACAGGTTACATTGCCCAGCCAGGGGTTCTAACACTTAGGTTTCAGCCTCTGGAGCACCTTCATCCCTTGGAATATCATAGAACTGATGAAAGGGTGTTGCATGATAATGGCTCGACTATTGACTTGAGATCATGCCGCTCGAGTCTGGAATTTGCTGAGGTATCTTGTAGGATAAAACAAGCTTACATCCCTTCAACTATCATGTGTTTTTTCTGTAACTTAAAAGTACTTTTAATTGTTGTTTCTTTTAACAGTCAGTATTGTTACTATTTGTATCAGGCACACGGTGCACTCTTGGCGGAGGAGGAGGCAACTGCGTTATCAACGTGGGCTGTTTCATGCATATGTGGATCCTTGCGTCTTGACCATGTATGGGTATTCTGCTTTGGAGTCATTATTTATCTTGAAACAGTGTTTTTCTTGCTGGTGATTTGATTGTATAGGCAACTTTCTTTACATGCATAAATCTTTCTCTTCATTGTCAAGCAACACATACATCTTTAGGAGGGAAGGTTGCATGCGTATTTCGTACTCATCCTAAGTATGGAGATATAAATGGTAGTTGTTTTGCTATACTGTTTGATGAGTATGATGTTGAGATTAGCCATTGAATTTAAATATTATTTTTGCCTTTTGTTGTTCTCTGTTAATTTTCTCAATACGACTCGACTTGACGTTGTTTTGGTACTGGTATGTAGTCATCAGGGTGTATAAAGTTATTTTATAATGGTATTCTATCATAGAGGTTTTCATGAAACTGAACTGTGGCTGCAATTTTCCTTACTTTCAGATCTTAACAATGTTTGCCGGTGCATTGCTGGAGAAGCAGATTGTTGTTGTTTGTTCCAATTTGGTATGTATCATTCATGCCATGCCATGCCTCTGATCTGAACATTTTTCCATTTTGGTTCTAAAGAGGAGGAAAAACTATGTTAACTTGGTAGTTGTAACCAATTCTGGAAGACATGGCAGGGGAAGAGATTCCATTAGCTTGGTAGTTATTTTTTTTCCTTTTCATTTTTATCCTCAAGTTAGGAGACAAACTTCTATTAGCTTGTGGGTTTCCAAGTAGATACATGCACATGGATAGATGATTGAATTATTAAGGACAGGTTAGTTTGATCTGAATGCATCTCACTTGAGTCGATGAATGACACAAGTTGGATTCCTCCCTTGAAGAAATTAGAAATTGTATTTGGATAAATTTGTATTCATTTTGTTGCTAAAATATGATCTTTGTAGATAGGATCAATTATGCTTTTCAATCATATTGATTTCAAATACTTCATTATATAGGGAATCTTGTCTGCTTCAGTTTTATCAATTATTTCTCTGATCCATCCCTTTCGGTGGCAAAGCTTGCTAATGCCTGTATAGTTTCCTTCTAGCCTATTAATTTTTACTATACAGGAATCTTGTCTGGTCTATTTCTTGGGTTTCTAATTATCTGCATAAATTTTCAGATTTTGCCAGATGATATGCTGGACTTTTTGGATGCACCAGTTCCTTACATAGTGAGTGTCGGTTTACAGTTTATTTACGTCATTGTTCTTAACTTCTATTATTTCTATTTGCTTGCAGCAAGCTGTTCATTGTCTTTGTTTATATGGATTTTGGACTGTTGTTTGGCGGTTGCCAGTTGGCATTTTGGCTTATGTTTAAAGTTGGTTAATTTCTAGAAAATGCAACAATATCCGATTTATCCCTTCAGAATCCTCTATGTAAATTTGCTCCAACGGGTTGGAATTTTGGATAAGTAAATGTCTCGACGGGAAGCTAATTTTAATATGGCAGCTTTAACCATGAATATTTTCATGCATTGTTTGAATTAGTATATTTGCTTGTATACTTAGTTTGGCTGCTAAGTGTTTTTTAGCAATTCTGTGTTCTTAACCCTCATTCACATTTCAAATGCATTATGTTTCTGCACCTTCAACTGCGTCTTAGATATATACATTCCGATTGCTTGGGTTGAGGAAATTTATATTATCCTTTTACTAGCAATAGACTAGGGTAGAATTCAAATTCTAAGTTTATCATCTTTTCTTTTCCATGTGCTTGAACACCTCACACACCCCCCCCCCCCCCCCCCCCCCCCCCCCCCAATCTCAGTTCTTATCTAAACAATGATTTCGCCTAAATGTTTAACCAAGTCATTTTGTGGTTCTTGTTCTATGATGGAAATAGGTAAAGTCACCATCTATACCACAACTGCCAAAACACCAGGAGTTAGTTTCATCACTTAGTCCTCATTATGCAAAGCTTGTTGGTGAAAGCTATTTTGAAAGATAATTATCTCAACAAAAAATTTCCTCATAAGTTTTGGGTTGTGCCTTGCTCTCTACTACAGGAGAAAGCAAATGCAGATGCTGGGAGAGTTGCTCAAGGTGATCCACTCTCCTCCCAGGTATGATTCAATTAGTTTATTTTCACACTACATTCACATTGTATTTGATTTTTGACATGAGTTGGTCATGTTCATAAAATTCTCCTCAAAATTTAGAATTTCAGCTACTCCTCCTTCTAAGTAGAAGTTCTACTCGCAACTGATTAATTTCAGATATGTAGGAACTTCTTTTTCAGCCACTGATTATAGTACTTATTAACTGAAGTATCATGCTTCTTCTTTTCCCAGGCTTTCTTTTTGGCTTAATTTACACTCTTGTTATGGAATACTGGTTACAATCATCAGGCTCTGCTCCCAATATGGTTATAGAATACTTAGGTTGAGAAATGTTAAAATGTTCTTGCTTCAGTCTATTTTTTTTCTTCCAAAAGTAAATATATAAAGAAATAGACAGTGGGGATATGGGGTAAGTGTACATTTATACTATGTGCACACTCTTACTAGTCATATTTCATACGTAGGCAAGTAGTTTAACTTAGCAATGAATAATTTAGTTTGATAGACATACTGATAATGTGCTCTTTAAACAGGAGATGGAATCAACGTGGCGCTCTTTGATTAGCGAAGAGAATGAATTCCTACGAATGCAGGTGATAGTATGCACCTCTATAGCGTACTTGTAAGCTTTCATTTGGTACAAATGAATTCTAATAGATTTCTTTTCTGTTATAGGCTATTCAAAACCAAGCAGAAACCAGCACACTCCATAAGCAGTTGGACTTCTGCCTTGAAGAGAAATAGATTGGAAAGGTAATGTCACCTGTAATTTTTTTTAGCCAGTTAAAGTGTCTTAAATTCAATTTAATTATCTCTTGCTTTAAACTGGACTTGTGTGCTAGATTTTTACCTTTAATATGGTGTTCCGCTAGGTGCTTACATTCTCACATTTTAAGTCTATTGTTTAGTTTCTGAACAGCATGATGATGCTGTTTGTCTGTTTGCGTAAATTATTTTGTAGGCAAGTCAATGATCTCTTAAAGAAACGTGAAGAAGAGAGTTCCAGACCAGTAAAGGAGGAAGGTCACCCAATTGAGCTACCCTCTTTTACTACAGATTTTCCAGTTATCAATCACAATGACCAAATGGATATCGAGACAATGGTTGATGCTATTGGTGCTGCAAGTGAAAGGGAAGCAGAAGCACATGAGAAAGCAATTATACTTTCTAAAGAGAATGACGAGTTACAGTTAAGACTTGAAGCTTTTATTGAGGCAAATGATGAACTACAGTCAAAGGTTAAAGCTCTAATTGATGAAAATAATAGCCTAATTGAAATGTATGAGCGGGCAGCTTCAGAAAGTAACTATAAGAAAATGAATATAGGTCTGAACAAGACGACATGGAAGTTGGTAACAATGTGGAACTTTTCAATGTAAAGGAGATTGAGATGAAGCCAGTTGTTAATAATCTAGAAATGCAGCTCATGGAAATGCATGAAGAAAATGAAAAACTGATGGGCTTGTATGAAAAGGCTATGCATGAGAGGGATGAATTCAAAAGAATGGTAGCTTCTGGTGAAAAGAGCAGAGGTGAACCTAGAGGAGAACTTGATTGTCCGGAAAAGCTTGTTGAAGTTGATGGAGGGAATGTCTTCAGTCTTCTGTATCGCCTACTTATTTTGATGCTACGTTTCGAACAGAGGAAACTGATCTCAATGATGGAGCAAAAAATGTTGAAGCAAATACTTCAAAAGAAAGCATTGGAATGTCTGCAATTGGAGAAAACTTTGATTTGCACAAGAGGGCTAGCCTATTGAATGTTGGTCAAGCAGATGCAGGAAACAAGATTCTTGCTGGAACTTCTCCTGGCGTGCGAGTAGATTTCTCGAATTTGTCAGACCTAAATTTGGCCAGGAGAAACTTTCAGATTCTACCAAAAGCCTTGTGGTATTTGGTTCTATTGGCCAAGAAGTTGGAGAAAGTGGAGAGTGAGATACTAGCTGTTCCAATGGAAATACAGAAAGGATCAACAACCGCGCAGGATATGGAACTCGCGCTTCAGGGTGTAATCAAAGAGAAGGAAGCGCTCATAGAGGTCAGAGCAAACGGAATGTCTGATATCCATAGTATGATTCTCGAATATCAGCAGCACATTTTCGAAGCTCATTTGAAGGAGATGGAGATGAAGATATTGGAAGAGGAGTTGTCCTTGGAGATGGGAAGAACAGAAGCATTAAGAACAGACAGGGTAGTTGCTGCTGAGAAGATAACCAAGCTCATGGAAGACTCAAACTCCCATCTATTATGTACAAAATTGGAAGATGAACTTCAGCAAGTACAAGGTTCGGTTCTCGATGCAAGGAAATTACTAGGAGCGTGAAGTTGTTAAGGTAGAGTTAGGACTTGTAGATTCTTTCAATTTTCTTTCCTTCCCATTGTTTGCACTTTGCACAGAATCATATCCTGTGATTTGATGCAATCCTCCTGTAATATGGATTTGATGCGATTGAATTTAACCGAGGATAACATGTAATAGCGTGTAATTAGGGGTATGCGCATAATTGTAGCATTCTCAAAACATTGTCTTTTGTTTGCGTTCAAAAAATATCATTTCTTTTTCTCATCCAAACCTATTCATGTTTTTTTCCTCAGTCATTTCGATTTTCGATAGTTATCTTATATGTTGCACAACTTTAGTGTCGATATTTTCACATGGAAAGTACACATTTAAGATATAGGTAAAATCCCTTCATTAGCAACCGAGAAAAGCGACAACCTAATCACTGCAATTTTATTGTCATCATAAGAAAAGCCAATGCAGGACTTAGTTTAGACATGATCTTTTACCAAGTATGTCAACTATGTTTACCATAAGGTCTTGCTTAAAGCAAATGTCAAAATTTGGTCAACAAGCTCTACACCTTTCGAGCCAGGGTTCTCTGTTTAGTTGCATGTTGGACTACTTTTTCCTCCACAGGGAGGCCCTTCTGTCGCCTGACACAATTGATGAGCTTTCTGGCAGTATTTGGAAGAACACTAGCACCATCTCCAAACTCTTCAATCTCTTCTTCTGTTTTCGGTACGAAAAATGGATCCTCGGGAAGTGTTTCCCAATGGCTAATCACCATTAGAGCACTTGCAGCACCAGATGTCCATCTCCTGAGCTCATCAGAAAAACCAAAGCTTTCTGACACCGGAAGATATGCATGAACTGTGAAAAGTGGAGATCCTTCCTGCATTTCCTCCTTCAAGATATGAGCCCTTCTGCGATTAAGTACAGCATACATAGCACCTAGAAACTGATTTGGTGTGTGCAACTCACAAAAGTACATTGCTTCAACAAGCCGTGGTTTGTTCTGCAGTACAGCTGCTCTACAGGCATCCTTGACAGCTGACATAACCTGCCCAGTGAAGATTGCATAGTGCTCAGATTGTTGGTTAGAATCAGACTTGCCAGACTGATCAGCCAAAGGAGATATGAAAGCCTCAACAATAAAGGCCAATCCCCACAACGGTTCATCACACAAGGGGCCAGCTGCTGTAGCCAGTTGAAATCCAGACACTACACTGTTCTCAAGAGTCTTTGCTTCCATGAGCAATGTTTCGGTTGCTTCCACAGATGCATCAGCAGACATAAGAGAGGCACTAGAAGATTCGACAAACCCCAATCTCTCAGAAACATGAGGCGAACCTCGAATAAGAACAGACAAATCATTATTCCTGCTTTGAGAATCTGGAGTTAAGAGGATGTTTGGGCCAACCTGTCTTGGACCAAGTGCCCACATCCTTGCAAGGACTTGTTGCCACTTAAGTTTATGCTTCTCAGCATGATCCTTGTCATTCTCAAACCACAACAATATGTCACTCTCCACGGCATCCATTATGCGTTTTTTTAATGTTTCAATTGGATTATCATCTGGCATTATGGTTGATGACTGTATTTCTAAGTTTCTATTTGGTTGCTCCAGCCTGCCAGCAACAGTGTCAGTAAGGATATCAGAGCTTTCATGAAGCACCTTGGTCAGCGAGGGCGGCAGTTTCATAACTTGCACACGTACAATACACCTTCCATTTGCTGTTACCTTCTCAATACAACCTGAGCCACGAGTCAATGCCTTCAAATTATCTAACATACTGGAAGGCTCTCCCTCAATAGTCTCCTTATATGAGACAATAGGCGGAGAGACTTCCAGGCTCACCTTTGCAAATCTCTCCTTCAGATCCTTGATGCATCGTTCTAGATGAACCTCTCCTGCAGCAGCAAGTACATGCTCCCCTCGAGAAGAAACACTAACCTCTACAAACGGATCTGCTCGGTTTAGAAGCCTCAAACCTTTCATCAGCACATTCATATCTGCAGGATCTGATGGCTCAATGGCAACTCTTAGAGTTGGGGCAACCTGAAAGGTCATGCTTGAGAAAGGCCAACAGTTTCTAGTTGATGAAAGAGTAGCACTTTTCAATATCTGCTGACCAAGGCCACGGATAGCCACAACATTCCCAGCCTTTGCAGAGGCTACTGGTGTTAAGCCTTGACCCATCATTAGATACAAAGAGTGCAACTCAGCCTCCTGCAAATGCTTCTGCATTGATTCACTCCTTGATGGCTCATACAAAGCTGAAAGAACAAAGACTCTTTGACCTGAATGAAGAGTCCCACTGAAAATTCTGGCAAAAGCCAGAAAGCACTCATCTGATTCACTGCTTCCATTCTCATCTCCTGAGTTGCTCAAAATCTCCCCACTAGGACCCCTTGTAGGTAGCAACTTTGAAGGCACAGCAAACATCTTGGATACAAAAGCAACACAAGGTGCAGTAGGGCTAGAATCACAAGATTCAACAGACTTTCTCACAAGATTTGCCTCTTCAAAAACACTAGAGCCAACCCCATTCATCAAAGCTTCTCTCTTAGGAATCAGACGTGAAATTCTTAATGATTGAGAGATAACAGGATCCGGTACACAATTTACTACCATTGACAAAATTGCATCTGACAAAGGAAGCCACCGGCTCATGACGGACTGAAGCACAGCCTTTGGATCCTTATTCAGAAGCTCACGAGGTGGTATGTTCAAATTAAATTGCTTTATAACTTTCTCAAGTAAACCTTTATTCCCATCAGGGTCCAACGCTGACTGGTAAACTTGCCACAGCGGCTCAAGCACTAACTGCACAAACATAGGGCGAGCCTTACTTAATCCTTCAATGCCCTTCTTCCCAACAATCATCTTTGTCTTTGGATTGTAATATCTAGGGCCCCACAAAGCCTTCTGCAATGCAACTGTACTTGCACTAAGCTTTGAAGCATAAAATTCAGCAAACTCACAAATACCAAAACCCCACCCATCCAATGCACAAACAAATGCCACATTCCCCTTCTGTGGTTGAAAAGTATCCTCCTCATCGTCCTCTATAAGCTCAATATTCTCAATGTCCAATTCACCTGATGGCCCAGCAAGTAGTGAATCAACATCAGACAAATATTTCTCTGACTTATATGAACTCATTATCCCATTCACTTCATGAAGAATCCTCAAGAGTCGATTATATGCTTCCATGGGTGTTAACTTCAACTCACAAATCAGCCTGTCAATCTTATTAAGCACCAAGCAAGGTGTCAGCTTCTCTATCCACGCTTGACGCAAAACAGCGTGAGTCTGTATGTGAACCCCCTCAACAGCATCAACCAGAACCAATGCACCATCACTCAACCTTGCAGCAGTGGAAACCTCACTACAAAAATCCATATGACCCGGGGAATCTATAAGATTGATAGAATATTCTTTATAACGAAGAGCAATGGAAGAGCTCTTCATGGTGATTGCACGCCTTTGCTCCTCATCGAGATAATCCATAAATCTAAGCTTCCCTGCTAACTTAGGGTGAAGCACACCACCGCCAGTGGCAGCAATGAGATGATCAGCAAGAGTTGTCTTGCCATGGTCAACATGAGCTAATATGCACATATTTCTGGTATTCTGGGCATCACCCATCTTGCCTAAACTCAATAAACAACAACAAATTCACTGCTTTCGAAAAAGTATAAACTATGTATTCAACAACACCAAACGAAAAACCTAATCTGGGTAAATGCCTATGAAGAAGCTATAAAATACTTTTGACGGGCAATGTGCAAATTCAAAAAGTGAGGGATGGAATCTCTGTTGGGTTCTTTCCTGTGGAGGATTGGAGAAACCCTAGATGCAGCTGCGTTGATCTCTGTGCATATACGTCGTTGAGATTTTGAAAGCATATCTAGTAGCTCGAACGGAGATAGAGAGCGAGCGATACCGTAGGTCTCAGGAGTGAGAGAGGCTAGGCGGTGGCATAAGGCGGGGAAGGCGGTGGCATAAGGCGGGGAAGGCGGCGGTTGTGGTTTGTCCAAATTAGCGAACCTTTCAAGCGAGCAGGGAGGAGATGAGAAGGCAAGATGTATTTGTCAAACCGACCTATCCATTCTTGACCTAATTCGGTGCTTGGGTCAAGTAATTAAATTAATCGCAATATATAATAATCTAATTTTAAAATAAAATCAGAAACAAAGTTACAAAAGTATAAAAATTACTGCAATAATTGTATAAATTTTATTTAAAAATATTTATCATTTTGGAAAATGAAGAACATAATAATAATGATTTTTCAACCTCCGGAATGGTAGCTATTGGCGTCCGAGGAATTGGGAGAAAATTTGTATCCAGAAGGTCTTATGGTTTCTTAATACTCTCTCCGTCTTTTAATAATTGACGCTTTGATTTTGGGCACGCATATTAAGAAAACCGGATGACTCACTATTTGAGACAAAAGAATTCCGTATTTTTTAAAACGCACGTTAATCCTTAACGTACGTTCTAGGGCTGCACACCGAAATACCGAATACCGAATTACCATACCGTCCGAACGCAAATTCGGACGGTATTTTTTTTCAAAATTCGGTATTTCGGTATTACCGTACCGTACCGAAATAAATTTCGGTACGGTACGGTCGGTATTTTTGTGGGTTCGGTATTACCGAAATACCGAATTTTTTTAAAGGGAACATGGGCTTGGTGGGCTTGGTGGGCTTGGGTGGGCATGGGCTTTTGTGGGCATGGGCATGGCCGCATGGGCGTGGATTAAACACAACTTATTCCTAACTCATCTTCTCAAATACACAACAGAATAGCATCGTTCCATTCCATGATTTCCATCCTCTCCCTTACCACTCCCTTCTACCATCGTCGGCGGCCACAAGTGATGACCATCAACAGCCACCACACACAACATCTCCTCTCCGTCGTCGATCTGTCCTGCCAAGCCAACTTCAGATCTCCTCTCCTGCCACTCTCCGGCCACTCTCCTGCAATCCAGATCTGTTCGTCCGCCACAACCCCAGATCTGTTCGGCCGGCACTCTCCTACCAAGTCGTCAAATAATGAATCCCAATTTCCAACATCTCTTCTCCCCAAGGTTGCCTAATCCCAATTTTTTGATTCTGATTTTAATGTTGATTTGGTTTGTAATGTTAGGTTTCTGTGAATTGTGGGATGGGTATTTGGCTTGTTTGATTTTGATTTTGCAGCATTGATTAATGAACATGTTTGATTTTGATTTTGATTTTGATTTGGCTTTGTTTGATTTTGATTTTGACAATTGTATTATTGAAGGTCGGTATTTCGGTACCGTACCGAACTGATTTCGGTATTTCGGTACGGTACCGAAACGTAGTTCGGTACGGTACGGTAGAAATTTTTGACACTACCGTAAAATTTCGGACGGTATGAGCAGCCCTAGTACGTTCGATAAAAAGTTCGGGGCAAAATTGTCTCAAATAGAGTCATTCGGTCTTCTTAATATGCGTGTCAATAGTGAAAGCGTCAGTTATTAAAGGACGGAGGGAGTATTAGAGATGAGACGGTGTCGGGTTTCCACGAAAAGGTTATAGTATGTGAACTGATAGACGAAGAGAACAGATGCTGGAAGATTGACTAGGTGGAATAAATATATTTATCATAAGAGATATCGGCTATCCTAAATATATCGAGAGAAACGAATGATACTCTTGTGTGGAAAAATACCTCATACAAAAAATACTTAGTAAGGAATGGTTATCATTGTCTAGTATCGCATGATGTCATCACAGTAGGATCGGAGAGCGGAATTAATTGGTGGAAATATATGTGGAGCTTAACTATCCTTCTAGATAGCGTTTGGTTGGCGGAATCAGAAAGGAAAGTGATTCGGGAATCTGAGATTCCGAGTTTTATTGCGTTCGGTTGCGACAAGGAATCACTCTTCCTCGGAGTCCAACTTTCCTTGACTGTCGCGCCCCGAAAATTAACAAAAGAGTTTATTCGCGAGTGTGCAACGAACTTGAGACCTTACGATGCTCGGCGTAAAAGGGACGCCTAGCAGCGTGCAATGAAGTCGCCACCCTAATTTGGTTGCTAGGTTTAGGGAACCTTAATCGTCATGGCATAAAAAATATAATAAATAAAAACTAAAGGCACAAAAAAGGGGTCTGGACCCCAGACAAAAGTTCGGGGTCGTATTATGGTCTCGGGAAGGTGTTAGGCACCCGAGTCACATCCGAAAATAGTTACCGGTTGATGAGAGAGGTGTTTAAAAGGTGTTTGATAAAAATGCGTTTTTGAAAAGGGGGGCATCAGAGGAATCGTCACTTTAGTCTTTTCTATGATCGTGACCGCTCAGGAATAATTAATCGTTGGACGGGGTTACCGTTTTAAAATCTTTCGGACGGGGTTACCGTTTATCAAGACCGATTGATTATTCCTGACCGTAACGTGATGGGACTAAATTTTCCGTAAAAGTGAATGAGCGCCCTCTATTTCATCATCGGGCCATGCATGATTAGATTAATTACTGCGTGATTCTATCATGGATTACTAACAGAGTACAAATTTAAATGAGAGGTTTTGAAATGATAAACTGATGTGGGATCGAAAGTCCCCATGTACATGCAGTCAATATAAGCGAGAGGTTAAAATCAAATGAACATAGTATTTTAAGCAAGCCTTTAAACACGTTGTTCATGTGGGTTGATTTTAAATCCTAGCAATTTTATATATCAGGCATACGATTGATATTTACGGAAAGCGTTGAATAAATAAAAGGGAATGAAATGCGTACTTTCGAGCGAAGCTTGAATTTAAAACCTACAAGATGAGAGTGTTAGCGATAGCTCGAAAAATAAATAAGCAATTTATGAATGCAAGAATAATAACTTGATAAATTTAAATGCTGATTTAATGTATGCGAGAAATGATGATTTGACGCATACGAAAATTTAAGTGATGATTTGACAGGTGCAGAAAATTTAAATGCTGATTTAATGTATGCGAGAAATGATGATTTGACGCATACGAAAATTTAGATGATGATTTGATAAGTGCAGAAAATTTAAATGCTGATTTGATAAGTGCAGAAAATTTAAATGCTGACAGTTGATAAGTGCGAGAATTTAAATGATGATTTGACGAAAAATGAAGTGATGACTTTGACGAAAAATTAAAGATTTGATATTTTGCAGAAATTAAGCAGTTGACGATTTGCAGAAAATTAAACAAGTGATATTGCAGAAAATTAACAATTGATGATTTGCAGAAATTTAAACAAGTTGATATTCCAGAAAATAAACAGGTTGATATTTGCAAAAAATAAACAGGTTGATATTTGCAGAAAATAAACAGTTTGATATTTGCAGAAAATAAACGGATTGATATTTGCAGAAAATAAACGGATTGATATTTGCAGAAAATAAACAGTTGATATTTGCGACCGACCATGTAGGCGGTAAATTGAATTTAAATTGCTGAAAGTAAATTGCTGAAAATTAAAGTGCGAATAAATTAAACAATTGATAGGTACAGAATTTAAATGATGATTTGACGAAAAATGAAGTGATGACTTTGACGAAAAATTAAAGATTTGATATTTTGCAGAAATTAAGCAGTTGACGATTTGCAGAAAATTAAACAAGTGATATTGCAGAAAATTAATAGTTGATGATTTGCAGAAATTTAAACAAGTTGATATTCCAGAAAATAAACAGGTTGATATTTGCAAAAAATAAACAGGTTGATATTTGCAGAAAATAAACAGTTTGATATTTGCAGAAAATAAATGGGCTGATATTTGCAGAAAATAAACAGTTGATATTTGCGACCGACCATGTAGGCGGTAAATTGAATTTAAATTGCTGAAAGTAAATTGCGGAAAATTAAAGTGCGAATAAATTAAACATTTGATAGGTACAGAAAATTAAAGTGTTAGTACGAAAAATAATCATACGAAACATTTGAACATTTTTACGAAAATGCGATCCAAGATCGCGAAAGAAAATGACAATGGGCTGGGCCCAATTTGAAAAAATGAGAAATGGGCCAGGAATAGTGCTTGGGCCATGAAAAATGGAAGGCGCGGTGATGGGCCAAGTCCATCACCTTGACGCATGAATAGGCCATTATGGCACTATTCATCGTCACCTTCCTTGGTCGCCGGCACCACTGCCGGCGGCCAAGCTCCGACCACAGGTGGCTGTTTTGAAAGATCTTCGTACTGAGACGCTCGTCTCCTCGACGGCTTCTCGACCGTATGAACCTTGATTTTTAATTTAAAACGTGCCGAGTTTAATTTCGAAAAAATGACTAAACCATTTATTATCCGAAACTAATTAATTCGCACGATTTAGCTAATGATTAATCAAATTGAAAGCATATATTTAATCTACGTCATGCACATGAATTAATGGCATAAAAACTAGCAATTTATTCGATCAAAACAAAGCAAAATGAATTAAAGAAAGAAAAATGCAAAAAGCGAAAGAAAAGAAAGCTTGAAAAAGCTTACTGGAAAAACTTTGAACTCGGCGACTGATGCTCTACATGAGCTATCGGTCAAGAGGGAGAAGGAGCAGAGCTTGCTCTTGAGATTTTGGTGCCGTTTGAACGAAGGAGGGAGGCTTGTATTTATAGGCAATCGATCGCGTGGCTGCCAGACGCGAGGGACGCGCGTGGAGGCCGAGTGGTCGTGCAGGGGCTGAGGTGATGGCTGTTGATGGGACAGGACGTCGGGAGCAGGCTGCTCGGTGGCCTGCTCCGCTGCTGGTTCACTTCCACCCTATTCACGTGTGCCATGCACACTAATTCAAGGGTCGTTGATCTGGTTGACTTTTCTCGGTTGACCAGATCAACTACCATGATTAAATGGCCCTTTAACTTATTTAAATGGTCTCGAGCCGGTTCTCGCGAACAAATGTTCTGAATTTTCGAGCCGAAAGTGCCAGCGCGTAGAGAAAAATACGACGAGTTTAACCGTCTACAGCGAATGACGAGAATTTTTCGTTTAACGTGTTTATTTTCTCGTTTAAAAACGTGAAATGTTCGGACGGAAAATAAATGACGTTATGACGAAAGTTACACGAAACGTTGTAGGCCGTTGTGAACGAAAAAAAAGGTAGCAACTAGTTGATGGAAAACATTCCAAATTCGATCTATTGTCCAAGCGAACTTACTTGGGTCCAATAAAAGCTCGAACAAAAATAATAATAAAAAATAGAAATACTAAAAAATGCGCTAAAATACTAAAAATCCTTAAATTCATGTGATGACCTAAAACGAAGAAATAACTAGTAAACGACTAACGGATAATTAAAAAAGTAATTTTTAAGGCTAAAAATATTAATGATAATAATAACGAAAATACGTGACGGAAAATTAAAAACGCGATTTCGAAAGCTGACGATACTAACAACGACGATAAAAATGCGATGAAAATCAAAAAATGCTAAGGACAGTAAATTAATTAAAAATGACATTCAATTAATTAAAATGGCAGAAATGCTAAAATTAATTAAAATGGCGTCAAAATTCGGGTATCAACATTGACCGCCTTGACTTTCCCAAAAATTGGGGAAAGTGATTCCTTGGCTAGAGGGTGGGGAGAGTGATTCCCCCTACTGGAAAGTAATTTTTTTTGTTAAATAACATATTTTTTCAAAACTAATTATAAAAAAATAACATAATAAAGTGTCTTCTTCCTTCTCTGTTTTCTAAAATTTCGTCAAATTATATTAATTACACAAAAAAATATTAATTACACAAAAATTCTAATTAATTACATAAAAATTATAATTAATTACATAAAAATTATAATAAATACATAAAAATTATTTTAATTACATAAAAATTATAATAATTACATAAAAATTATAATAATCACATAAAAATTACATAGTAATGATGTAAATAATAATAGGTAGAAGAAAATATGGTTAGGAACGAAAACAAATCATCCAAGAAATCCCTATCCTAGACTTATCTATTGTTGCAATTATGTTCTTTTTGCATTGCTAGAACAATATGTGTCATACTTTGCTATAATTTTTAAGGACTCTAATACGAAGGTTATGTCATTTTTCATGATCTTTAACTTGCAAAAAATCATAGTCATAAAACAAACTCATTTCATACTTTGATTGTTGAAAGATAGACAGATTAAATAGAAAGAAAGTCTAACGTTTTTAGTGCAAACTGTGTAGCACAATATATATAAAAAAGAATAATTAGACACCTAACAAGATAACAAAAGACACATAACAAGATACTCCCTCTGGTGCAAATTAAATATCTTTCTCGCAACCCAATATTCAGTAGGTTTAACACTAAAAATACAAGTAAAAGCTACCGTAAAAGCAAATCTTAAAACGACGTTTAATTCACACCGGAGGGAGTAATAAAGACACAAATATATAAAAAAATGATAAAGTAATCATTTTTTTTACTTTTCTTAAGAATTTCCAAGTACAAAACAAACACAATAATGTTATTTTCCCAGGAATCTTAAATATCAACCAAATACAAAAAATTGATATTCCCCTCAATCACTCTCCCGGGAGAGTGATTCCAAGGGGAAAAGTAGTATTCTGTGAACTAAACGCTACCCTAAAATTTAAGAACTTTATGTGGCGCTTGGGTAATGACTCTCTCCCCACACGGAAAAACTTAGCTATCGTAATTGGGATTTCGGGTTTAGGCTTTATCGCATGGGTTTTTAGAGGTTCTACGGTGTTTGTTGGTTCCATTTTCTTAGAACAAGGACATAGGATTGATACAGCGGAGACACTCGCGATGCGAGATGCGAGATGCCATGACACAGGCCTATCAATGGGAGGTGGATAGGGTTATCATCGAGTTTGATTGCCTATCAAATGTGATAGCTTTAAATGCAAATGATTTCCCGTTGATTTATGTTGGGATGTGGCGCGAATGGTATTTGTCTTAAAATTTTAATTATAGGTAGTTTATTTGAGGAAGAAAACAAAATATAGTATTAATAAAAATGAGTGTAATAATAAAATTTAAAAGTGGAGGCATATTCGATCCTTATTGCATTGGCCATTGGGTTGGATTAGATCACCAGGTCGGCTTCCTTTTTGTTTCAAAAAGAATAAATCCGGTTCGGTTCAGTTCAGCTTTGGTAGGCGATCTTTCCCTTGTCTAGTTCTACTTTTCCAAACTCCCAAACAGGACACAACAATTCCTTCCCTTCCTAGAAAAAAGAAACATCATAATTGCATTTTTTTCCCTAAAATTAAAAATTTTAAATTCCATAACCATCTTCTCCTTCTTCTACTACCTTCTCGCTCTCCAATATTCGTCTTTGGACTTTGTTTATTCGTAATTTTCCGATAACAGAATGTTTAACGGAATGATGGATCCCGAGATGATCAAGCTCGCTCAGGAGCAGATGAGTCGCATGTCGCCGGACGAGTTTGCTAAGATCCAGCAGCAGGTCTTTCTCTTCTCTTCTTTTTACTGTCTATTCACTGATTCTATCCAATTCCAATTCAATTTGATTCGTTTGTTCTTCATTGGTCGATTCTGATTCATAATTGTAATTGTAAATCTCAGGTTATGTCCAATCCTGACCTAGTGAGGATGGCTTCTGAGAGCATGAAGAACATGAACCCGCGCGATTGGAAGCAGGCCGCCCAACAATTGAAGAACACGCGCCCGGAGGAGATGGCCCAAATCGGTGAAAAAATGGCCAATGCCTCTCCTCAAGAGATTGCTGCTATGCAAGCTCGAGTGGATGCGCAGGTCTCCTATGAACTTAGTGCTGCTAACATGTTGAAGAATCAGGTAGGTTTTTGTTTCTTCTCAATTTTTATGAATTCCTTTTGACCCAAGCTTGTTGTGCTGATTTAATGGAATCGTTTGTTCTCTGCCAGGGCAATGAGTTTCATAGTCAAGGGAGGTATGCGGATGCCATGCAGAAGTATTTGCTTGTAAGTATTTGCATTCATGTCTCTGCCTGCTGTTTTTATGGTTTCTGCTGTTTGCTTCTCTATTGATGAACTGACTTCCTTATTTGAAATGTTAGGCAAAGAAAAATTTACAAGAAATTCCATCCTCCAAAGCGAGAACACTCTCGTTGGCATGCTCTCTTAACCTCATGTCTTGTTATCTCAGAACAAAGCAGTACGATGACTGTATAAAAGAGGGCTCCGAGGTAATCACGACCTATTAGCATTTCAGTTTAAAAACTCTTGATACCAAGTGTATATCTAGGAGAATGATAGAACATAATGGCACAATTGCCTTTTTCTTTACTCTTTTTGACTGCTTTTGGATGAGGAGATGAGTACAGCTTGTTCAATTCTTTTTTGTCTGCCAAATATTTTGTTCTCACAAATGTTTTCCTTCTATCTGAATATGATCACATTTTTACCTAGGTTTTGGAGTATGATGCAAAGAATATGAAAGCTCTTTACCGAAGGGGCCAAGCATATAAAGAACTAGCGCGATTTGAAGTAAGTTTACTTGTGGAATTTTTGAATTGTAACAAACTGTTGGTCTGTAAAACATCAAAGAGGTTATTTAATTATTTGCTGATGTTTTTTTTGTTATTTAAGCTGTCTAATTGCTTTCAAATGTTTGTTAGGATGCTGTCTCTGACTTGAAGAAAGCACTTGAGGTGTCTCCCGATGATGAAACTATTGCAGAGGTGTTAAGGTATGGACTATTTTGAACTTCTGGAACCATACATGGCATGAGCTCCTGACTGAAAGTTGCTCCAAAGTTTGAACACTAGTCTTACGACTTGTTAATTTGTGCATATGTTCTTTACCTTGTTGATCTTCTATGTTCTTGTTTCCCTTTTCTATGGCTAGCTAGTGTTTGATTTGTGCTTTCCATGCTGATGTTTTTCCTAATCTAGGTGTTCCATACCTTCTACATACTGTATATAGCTTCTGAGAGTTTTAAATAAATAATAGATGAGGCATTTGGTGCTTGATGTAAGATGCTGTTTAATGCGGTTATTGTTTACTTAGGGATGCTGAGGAGAGATTGTCTCAAGAAGGTGGTCATCAGGCGCGAAGTGGTACAGGACTTTATTGTAGCCTTTGACTTTTACTCGGGTCTATACATTTTCACTGCTGCATGAGACCTATGATGTGTGTGTTTCATTCTCCAATTCTTAATTGGCAGTTGCCCTCTGTATTTATGATAGGATTGGTAATTGAAGAAATAACTGATGAAGCACAGGCTGTGCCTTCTGAAAACCTTAAGAGTGCATCAGTCAGACAGCCATCAGAAAGTAGCGATGCATCTAAAAGTGTTAGTCAGAGTAAGAGTAAGAGTGCAGCTTTTGCAGACAATTCAGAATCTATACAGACTCTCAGGAGTGACCCAGAAGCTATCAGGTTCGTAGATCCATCTGGACTTTTTCCTCTCTTTTATTTGTGTGGCCTCGGGAATTCCTTTTTACTGTCTCATCTCCTGCCTCCCAATCGAAGTAGAGCTTCGTGGCATTTCCCTTTTTTCACCTCTATTATCCTCAGTAATTAATAGGTTACATGGCCACTATTGTTGTAGCTAAGCAGTGAAAAGATCTGTTTTGTAATAATCTCCTTCAGAGGAATTTTCTGCCTTAGTTTGTTAGGCATTTTTTGTTTGTATTTTTATTTTAAGGTAAGCTTGGGTCTTTTGTTTTATTAGAGAAAAACTCATTTCCTTTTACTCCTTCTTGAGACTTCCATCACTTTCTCTATCAAGAAAGCTACCATGGTTGTTTGTTCTTTCACCATAGAAGCAGGCAGACTAGTTGTAAACTTTACATTTTTTTTGTCAACTAATGAACACTGCATATAAGAACTTTGAAATAACAAGGTTATCATTATAGAAACCGGAACTCAAGGCAGTGATCATTATTTAGTTTGAAGTGCAAGGATAAAATCGGAAACTTCACCCATGAGCCCGATCCTCCGTTCTCTTATGCCATGGAGTTTTTTTCCAGTGTTTATCTTCTGGCTATTTTGCACAATGAATTTGCCTTAAGCCTAACTTCCAATTTCCCCCTTGTTTTACTGTAGATCATTCCAAAATTTCATTTCAAAAGCCAATCCTGAAACTTTGGCTTCTTTAAGCGGTGCACAAGCTGGAGAGGTTCCTCTTGATATGTTTAGTACCGCCTCAAATATGATAAGCAAGATGTCACCTGATGAGCTTCAAAACATACTTCAAATGGCTTCCTCATTTCAGGGAGGAAATCCAAGCAGTACTGGTGGTTTGGATGCTAGCTTTAACGGCTTTAAACCTGGTTCTGTTCCACCAAATATGACACCTGACATGCTTAAAACAGCAAGTGATATGATGAGTAAGATGTCATCAGAAGAAGTTCAGAAAATGTTTGAAATTTCATCCACTTTAAGAGGAAATGGCTCTGATCACGCAACTGGCACTTCAAATACCAGTCAAGGAAGTTCTGATGGTGGATCGGGACTGACAAAATCTCGAGGAAAGCATGCAGCTAATGATTATAATGGCAGTGGTGAAACAAGTTCCTCCAGTAATATCTCTTCAACTTCAAGACGTGGTTCTCAATCAAGCTTTCCTTCCTCAGCTGCTGATATGCAAGAACAAATGAGAAACCAAATGAAAGATCCAGCTATGCGGCAGGTACATTGTTTTGATGGTAAATATGTGTAAATGAAAATAATTTGTTCTGTCTACAATAACATATCAATTGAGTATTCTAGTTTTGTGGTTTCTGAAAGCATCCTAGTTAATGTTTTGTTTAGATTGATCTTGAGGTTTCAGATAAAAGTGAAATCGCAAGTTGAAAATAGCATGCAAACAAAGCATCAATTTATACACGCAGACTATTTATAGTCACATTTTCTCTTCACCTTTTAATTCTGAATCTCTCATTGTGTGCATATTGGTAGATGTTCATGTCAATGATGAAGAATATGAACCCAGAGATGATGGCTAACATGAGTGAACAGTTTGGCATGAAACTTTCTCCAGAGGATGCTGCTAAAGCTCAACAGGCCATGTCATCTTTGTCTCCAGAGGACTTAGATAGAATGGTACCTTCTTGGTCATATTTACTTTTGTTGTTTAATTATGTGCTTTAGATTGAGAATCCATGATTGATCTTGCTATTTTTAGGAATTTAGAATGACTTGAGTTATTAGTAGTTTTCCAATTGCTATGAAATCAAGGTTAAAGCAAATTCAGAGACTCTACTTAAAGATAGAGGAAATGGAACCAACAAAATAATCAATTATGACTTCAATAATATTCTAATTGCCACTTACAAACAAATCAGTTGTCCTTTCAAATCGAGAAAAATGACGTGTACTTGTATACGTACATAGGCTCAGATGTGAGGCAAAAATATGAGGCAGAATAACCTCTATGAAAAATTATTTTCTGTTATCATATGGAAAGGTGATAGTAGATGTTAGTAGTTATGGTTAGCATTGTATTGTTGCCCTTCATCGATTGTGCATTTCAAATAGCTTTTCCTCTAATTTGGTGCAGATGAGATGGGCCGATAGGATCCAAAAAGGAGCTGAAGGTGCAAAGAAGGCAAAGAACTGGTTACTAGGAAGACCCGGTTTGATCCTGGCCATATGCATGCTCATCTTAGCAGTGATCCTTCACCGGTTGGGCTTCATCGGGAGGTAGAGCAGGAAACGTCTCTCCATTTACTGTTGGCTTCTATAAGATGAATTTTTAAACTGCAATCAAGCTAATAGCTGGCACAAAAATGGAGTCTTCTGTGACTGTTGACCTGAGAATTGGAAGTGGAATCTAATCTAAGCAATGGCGTAGGAGATGTAATCTAAGGTGGGTGGGAGTGGGGTTTTAGGTTTAGTGTATCCAACTGGAAAAAAATGGATGCCCATGTTTGTTTTACATGCTCGGTCCAAAAATGGGTTCGTTTATGTGCCATTATGAATAATAAGTTGTTTTTTATTCTTCTTCATATGTACCAAAGGGATGAGAATTTCTATAAATGAAAGATTTTTGTATTCTGCTTTCTGTTTTTTTCTCTTAACAAAAAGGTGATTTATCAGGGTATTTAAAATTAATACGGAAAACTAACACTCAAACTCTACTTATACTATCATTAGTAAACAAAATAATGGTCATTTCCACCTATCTGCCGAATTATATAATAAGAGTAATAGTATTTCGAGTCTATCTGAACTCACTTATTTTTAAAAAATATATTTTTTCTAATACATAGTAAATTAAATACATTTGCTCATGGTAAAATATAAATAGGAATTTAGGTTCCAGTTTTTACATCAGTCAAAAAAAATATTAAAAATATACTCCAAACCTAATTTCTCGGTGGAATTTTCTGATAGAGTTTGGTTTCTAAACAATAAACATAATCTGTTTGAATTAAATATACAAAATCTTCTGAACCTACCAGATGTCATGAAGGGATAATCCTATTAATGTGTAATGATTAGTGAGTTAACTACCCAATTCTAAAAGTAAATTAGTGGTACCATGTGTTTTCTTTTGGGATAAATACATTTTTGATCCTGCACTTGAATTTACTAACTGATTAGGTACCTTTGTTTTTTTTTTGATTTAAAACGTACCTGTACTCAAACACAACGACACATTTGGTACCTCACCCTAACGCCATCCACATTATGCCTTTAACTCGCCTACGTGGCATGCCACATCAGACGCTACGTCGGACGTGGCTTACGTGGCATGCCACGTAGGCAAAAATTGACCCAGATGCCGTCAACCCACCCGAATGAACTGGGCTTCACGAACGACATGTCGTCCGCATGTTTGAGTGACATGTCGTTCATGTGCATGAAAATCAATTAAATTCAATCCTCCCAAATTAATTCAAAACCATCTTTGCAAATTAAATCCAAGCTACATCACTGCCAAATTAAATCAAGCCATATCCCTCTGCCAAAAATCCAAATCAATCATTCCAATCAATCATCCCGCAATTAATTCCAATCCCAAATCCTTTCCCAAATTAAAGCCAAATTCATATTTGCCAAAACCCCAAATCCCTCCAGCGCCGCCGCTGCCCGCTGTCGCCGCTGCCAATCGAGCACCACCGCAGCCATCAGGGCCTCCGCCTCCGCCACTGCCCTACGCCATCGCCACTGCCAACCATCAAACCGCCACTCACTGCCTAATCCAGCCCCAAACCACCACATAACCCAATCAACAACTCATCACCAAAAATCTACCAAAATCGATCACTGACAGCCACCGCAACCATCACCGCCAGCCTCGCCACATCGCCGCTGCCCAAACCACCCACTGCCGCCGCATCACTCTCCGTCTCCATCGCAGCACAACAAGAGTAGAAGAGAAAATAGAAAAAAAGGGAAAAAAAGAGTTGATTTAGTTTATTTTGTTGTCTATTGTTGTGCAGAAAGAAGAAAAGAAATAAATAGAGAAGCAGAAGGGAGAAGAGGGCTGCGTTTGATGCAGCCCTAAATTGAAAAAGAAAAGAAACAAAATAGAAAGGGAAGGAATGAAAAAATGAAATAAAAAGAGGGATTAAAAGAGAGGGGGTGGCCGGCCCAAAGAGGAAAGCAAACGACATGTCACTCAAACATGCGGACGACATGTCGTTCGTGAAGCCCAGTTCATTCGGGTGGGTTGACGGCATCCGGATCAATTTTTGCCTACGTGGCATGCCACGTAAGCCACGTCCGACGTGGCATCTGATGTGGCATGCCACGTAGGCGAGTTAATGGCATAATGTGGATGACGTTAGGGTGAGGTACCAAATGTGTCGTTGTGTTTGAGTGCAAGTACGTTTTAAATATAAAAAAAACAGAGGTACCTAATCAGTTAGTAAATTCAAGTGCAGGACCCCAAAATGTATTTATCCCTTTTCTTTTCATTAGGCTCATTTGCATTTTAAAAAAACAACGGGAAAATGAGATTTGAATTTAGATACTAATTTCTACTGATATTTTACTACAAATTAGACAACCAACGAATTAGTACATATTAGCCGCTCATCCGCATTAGAGTATAAATATAAATAATAAAATTAAAAGGTTTTTGTTTTGTTGAATAATCTTTTTTTGTTTTTTCTTGAAGGGACTTATTGAATAATGTGAATATTCTATAGTTATGTCATTGTCTCGTCAGCTTCATGAAATTAATAAAAAATCATTTTCTTGAGAAAGTTGAAGTTTGATAGACACCTCATTTTCTTGTGAAAATATAGTAATGAAAAATTGAAAGCTGTTAGTGTGTTTTTTTTTTCTTCTTTCTTAATCAATGATTTTTTCCCTCTATTAAAGTGTTATAAAAGTCAATAATTAGTAATATTATGATAAAGTCGAATAAAAATAAATAAATCTAATTTTTGTTTTATAGATGAGGTGGGATTTAAATTGATGTCCGATTTTCAATCAGTATCTTTGCCACTAATAAAACAACCAATGGACTATATACCTATTGGTTAATAAATTCTTTTGTTATGATCATATTCATAGTTGTGGATTTGAATTTAACTTCATTCTTTATATGTAAGGTAGAAAGTCAAAAACTAAATTAATATAACGGGGATGATCATCGAGAATGAAGCACCCGAACTATATTTTAAGTGAATACTATAGATTTTTTTTTAAAGAAAAAAATAATTGGATTAATTCATATTTTCAAGTACAAAAGGCGCGATCACCTCGGGGCATTCCCCTATCTATATATTTCTTAAACCGGAAATCAAAGCCAATTGGCCTAACTCATGTGCTGGGATATTCGTGGACCGTCTTGTATGCATAAAGGAGCAGTTATGGAAAGTAGAAGCTAGGCGTGCCACCTCTTCCAGCACCAATCCCACATAGCTTAATGAGAAATCTCCATTGATCAGGGCGACGACGTTCTGCAAACAGTCAGACTCAACTATAATCATGTCGCACCCCATTGGCGAGCCTATGTTATAGCGTCTCTTAGCGCCAGAGCCTCCGCTGTTCGCGCCTCAGTTCTATGCGGAAGGTAAATTGCTCCTGAGAACACCGTTTCACCCCTTGTATCTCGAGCTATAAATCTCAAGTCAATGCTCGTGGTCCCTACCGCTGCATCTGTGTTTACCTTTACCACCCCTGTAGTAGGAGGCTTCCATTTCGGGACGACAGGTTGGGGAGTCGGGGCAGCAGGCATGTGCTGCTGACACCATGCCTCCTTGAAATCAGACAACAATTTCCCGCCTCTAATAACAAGCTCTTGGATTGATTCATCGCACTGACGGAAGATCCTGTTATTTCTCGATGTCCATAGGGACCCAAGGATGGAGATGAGCTTCTCTATATCCGATTCATCCAAAGATGTTTGTAGCCCTGCTAGCCAATCCACCCAGCTGTCTCCTTGCAGCCCCGAAACCCTATCCCAGAAAGTAAACTTTCCCCACACCCCCCTTGCAAACGGGCAAGACAACAACTGATTGAGTGCTAAAATGCCTTATTAATCATCCTATTTTCCTATTATTTTGATTGATGATACTGCTAATTGTGGCTATTTCTACTCCTTTTTACAGATTAATTGAGCTACAGTAGATTGAGAGAAAAGGAAAGAAAAGCCATGACAAGAGCTTGAATTTGGTGGAAACCAAAGAAAGTATGCAGCAACTCCCTCTTGAATTGTGTTTTTCGTGCTGAAAAAATAGTAGCAGCCAAGCAAGTTTTCAACAAGAAGCCAATGGGCTTGGGCCCATGATGAGAAGAGAGGGACGCATACTACCATTGTGAAAGAACAAGACTTTGTAATTAGCTGAAACATAATAATTAGTTTAATAATTATCTAAATCCTATTTTCTAGGAATTTTAGGGAGGATTTACCATGTTAAATACCTAGCCGCAGGAAAAGCAAAAGGATCTTCTCTTCCAAAAACAACAATTCGGCTACTGGTTCTAGAATTTCAATATATTATTCTTTTCTTCTTTATTCCTTGATTTAATTAATTCATGCATAATAATTGTTTGAATTAATTATGTCTTGTTCTAGCTAAATTATCTATTCTTGGTAAAGGCTCTAGGGTTATGATTCATATGTTGTGAGATCTAATTAAGCTTCATAAAATCCAAGTTTGTATTTCTATTCTTTTTATTTGAATGTCAATTTGTTCTTATTCAATCTAAGTTTGATCACCTTAGAATTTAATTCGAACAATTACATCTTTTCTTAGAAACGTTGGATTCTACATTGTTGATAGGAATCTGTAGGTAACTAATTAGTGTAAGAGCTAATTAGAAAATGGTAGAATCCGATTTATAGGAGTAGAAGAAATTCTCTTCTAGATCGGGAAAGGTCTCTCCCCGTGTTTAATCAACCCTTTAATTAAACTTTATTAGGAGTACCGCCTTAAAGTTATTGAACGGTTAGGGATCCTAGTAGGAGTACCGCCTTAGGAATCTTGAGTAGGAGGAGAGCAGGAGACTCAGAGTACCGCTGGTCTCTATAGCTTTTCTATTAAATTTGGTTTTGAAAACACTTGCATCAATGATCGACATTTATGAATCGTGACCCGAAAAGAGTCTTTATCGGGAATTTATCATCATCTGAGTTATTCTAAATACCACTTGTTTACTGTTTCTATTCTCTCTGTTTGTTATTTAAATTGCAACACAAAAAACCCCCCATTATTGGTATTTACCACCTGTTACTTATCTTGTCATTTATAAGGAATTATTATTGTCCAGAAATCCCTGTGGTTCGATCCTTTTACCACTTGCTACAATTTTAATTAATTGTGCATGGTGAATTGCATGATTAAAATTTGTTGGTTTCGGCACCCATCAACAACAGATGTGGGGTTGATTCAACCTCCTCGTTGCAACAGGGACACACGGGGTCCACCGATACACCTCTCCTTGCTAGGTTCACCCTAGTTGGGAGAGAGTCACTCTCCAACCTCCACATGAAGTTTTTGAACTTTGGAGGGATAGAAAGCCCCCACAAGAATTTCCACCAACCTCTACTGGAATCCGGGCACTCGTGTGATGTTACATATGTTAGATAGTGGTATCCACTACGGACTGAATACTTCCCATTTGTAGTTCCTTTCCACACAAGAGTATCATTCGCCTCACTCCGACTAAGCGGTAGACTTAATATTGCTGATATTTCTTGTGGCAGAAAGAGTTGTTTCACTAGGTCTGTCTTCCAACACCTTCATTCCCTATCAATAAACTCAGCCACTGTTGCCTCCTCATCGAGGCCCGTAACCGGCGTTGTGATCATCCCATTCGCAGTTATCGGAATCCACAGAACTTTCCAAATCCGAATTCGTTCGTCATTCCCTACCCTCCAGAATCATCCTTTATGGAGCACTGTTCTTTCTGCCAGAGTGCTACGCCAAACGTAACTAGGGCGAGAGCCCATCCCTACCTCTAGGAAGTCCGAGTGGGGAAAGTACCACGCTTTTCAGATCTGGGAGAGCAGAGAGTTTGGGTATTTATGCAGTCGCCACCCTTGTTTGGCTAGAAGTGCAAGATTAAATTCCCTGACTTTCTGAAATCCCAATCCTCCCACGTCCTTCGACTTACAGAGCTTTTCCCAAGACACCCAATGCATCTTGCGCTCCTCAGAATTTTCCCCCACCAGAATTTTCTTGTTGCCTTTTCTATGTATGGAAATTGGGATCTCAAAACAACTCATAATATACGTCGGAATGGACTGGATGACCGATTTAATTAGGACATCCCGCCCTGCCTGGGATAACTTTTTTCTCTTTCCACCCCCCTAGTCTCTTGCAGATCCTATCCCCTATCTGTGCGAACATCCCTTTCTTAGCGCGACCAAAAGACACTGGAAGCCCCAAGTACCTAGCATGGGATTCCGTCTCCACCATTCCTAATCTTGCCTTCACCCGAATTCTGGCGTCTTGGCCTATGTTCTTGCTGAAGCACACTTCTGATTTGTCTAGATTTATCTTCTGGCCAGAGGCTTCCTCCTATTCCTTCAGAATGGAGCTAATGACTGCTGCCTCACTTTCCTCCGCTTTCGCAAAAATGAGGTTGTCATCCGCATAGAATAGATGACTGACCTGTGGGTTGCCCGGGCAGACCCTGTATCCATGTATCCTGTTAGTCGAGGCTGCAATCTGAAGCATCGCTGAAAGGCCTTCAGCACAAAGCACAAATAGATATGGGGACAACTGATCCCCCTGCCGGAGGCCCCTCTCTGGATAGAAAGTAGATCTCGGGGCCCCATTTAGGAGGATGGTGTAGGAAATTGTTAAGACACATCGCATCACCAAAGATGTCCATCTAGCCGAGAAACCCATACAGGTCATGATTGCCTCCAAAAAGTTCCACTCCACTCTGTCATAGGCCTTACTCATATCTAGCTTGACGCTCATCCATCCTGGGCCAACTCGTTTTGTATTCATCCTATGGAAAATATCATGGGCTATTAAAATATTGTCGGTAATGAGTCTACCCGGAACAAAAGCACTCTGATTCTCTGATACTATGCTTGGCAGGATTTGTTTCAGGTGATTCGCAAGAACTTTGGTTATCAGCTTAAAGACGACATTACACAAGCTAATCGGGTGAAACTGGGTATATTTTGAGGGGTTGGCGACTTTATGGATAAGGGTGATAAAGGTATGATTGAGGTAGCTAGGGTCTTCCCCATCATTCAAGATTCCAAGAATAGCTTTGCAAATAGGATTTTCTAAAAAAGACCAAAAATTTTTAAAAAATAGCTGAGGCATTTCGTCTGGCCCGGGGGCCTTCGTAGGATGCATCTGCTTCAAAACTTTAAAAACTTCATCTTTTGTGAAAACCCGATCAAGATTGAAATTCATTGAATTGGAAACACTGGGGGCTATGGTTTGTAGGACATTTGAGGAAAGGTCACTTCCTCCAGAAGAGAATAGAGACTTATAATATTCTAGGAATATCCTCTCTACTTCCTCTCGAGACTCCCTCCACCTACCCGACTCATCTTGGATTCTCTCAATTGTATTCTTCTTCTTACGTTGCGAAGCTCGGGCATGGAAGAAGTTTGTGTTCCTATCTCCCTCTTCGAGCCAAAGGACTCATGATCGTTGTTTCCACATCACCTCTTCTCGATGGATGAGTTCCTCAATCTCCTTTCCAATATGCTCAATCTCATCAAGGGTGGAGTCTGAGACTGGTTGATTCTGGAGACATCCCAATTGCTCTCTTTTCAAAACAATGGATCTGTGCACGTTACCAAAAACCTCCTTACTCCAGCATGACAACTCTACCCCCCAATGTACTAAGCGTTTATCTAACGAGTCCCCATTCTCTAAGAGCTCTCCCCCACTCCACATCCCTTTAACAAAGTTGAAACATGACTCTTCTCTCAGCCAGGCCGCTTCGAACCGAAACACTTTCCCTCTCGACGGTCGGTCAGCTCTAGGGGACAGCTGAATTAGAATAGGGCAATGATCAGATCCGAAGCGGGGGAGGTGTTTAATAGTGGCATCGGGAAAACAACCCATCCACTGCTCATTCGTCGTCCCTCTATCCAATCTCTCCATGATTGTGACGTTTCCCCTTTGATTGTTACACCAGGTAAATTTTGGCCACAAAAAACCTACGTCTATAAGATCACAGTAGTCTAGTGCGCATCGAAATGCATCCACATCATTAAACTGTCTTTCCATACCACTTAGTTTCTCATGTCCCCACATGACTTCATTAAAGTCCCCGACAAAGAGCCACGGGAGTGAACTCTTATCTCTTAGACTTCTAATCATATCCCATGTCTTGTGTTTATCCGCCCTATTTGGTCAACCATAAATGCCAATAAATCTCCAAGGGGGGTCATTTGTCAAGTCATTTAATAGTTCAATATCCATACAATGGGCATCATTACGCAAGACATTTACGAAAATATCATTTCTACACAGCAAAGCCAGGCCTCCTCTCCTAGTGTCACCCTCACAATCAACAACAAAAACATAAGGAAAATACCATTTATTCTTAAACTTTTAGAATTCGTTCACGTACAGTTTTGTTTCAGACAGAAAAATTAAATTTGGGAGCTCCAATCCTATAATTTCGAAAAGTTAGCACTCGCCTGAGGGTTCCCAAGCCCCCGGCAGTTCCAGAATAGGAGACTCATGGCTCTGGGCGGGGTTGCTTCGCAACTGCCACCGGTCCAATAACTTCATCCCCATCCCAATGCATCTTTCGCTCCTTCTTGTGCAAAGCGAATGGTGGATCACCAAGCTCTTCATCCTCCCGGTCTCCCAAAACTCTCTTCAGAGAGAAGCTACAGCGAGGCATAGCTATGTCGGCTTCCTTATCCTGAGCTAACGGGTCTACGGGTCTTCGCACACTTTTCCGGGCTGTGCGAATTAATCTGGCCCCACGAAATCCCCTTCTCTAGCCTCGACCCGATATAGTGTCCTCATGTCTTTGTGCCCTCTGAATGAGTTCTGCAACATTTAGAGAGCTCTCTGAGTCTGTAGGGGCGGATGATAGAGGACTAGAAATTTTCGAGTCTTCCTCCGGGTCCTCTTCCTCCTCCTCGACCAAAGCTGCCCCCTTAAAAAAGCCTAATTTCATCCCATCTCCGTTTACAGCCCAATGCCCAGCTGCTGCCATACCCAGATCCAACCCATGGTCCTTTCCAGCTGGGCCAACATCATGACTTGCTGCCTGGGACCTAAGCCCACCTGCTCCTCCACCCCAACCCAGCCCAACTCCCTTTCCAGCCAGGCCTGTCTTATGGCCTACTCCCTGGGCCCGAGGCCCATCCGCTGTCCCTCCCAGGCCGGGCTCCAGCCCGTTTCCAAGCAGCCCACGTGGCCCACCTAGCCTCATTTCAGCGCCGACCTACAACCCACATCCTCGCCACGTCCTCCACCCATTTCCAAGCCCACCTTCCACGCCCCTATCACTAACCACTTTCCTTTTTCTACTCCTAGTAAATTCATCCACTTGGATGAATTTAATTTCAAAATCAATAAAGGCTTGCCCATTACCTTGTAACTGCTCCACTAAATCACTCTCCAAAATTGCATTGGTCAACCTGCTCACTACCTCACCCACAAGGGACACTCCTCTCCTCCTCTACTCGGATCCTACAACAACCATCTTTGACTCGGAGCTGCTAATTGATTCGGAGTCGTTATTCAACGGACTCGATCTACCACTCCTCACCATAGATAATCCTAGGTATTTCTCAATTCTCTTAAGGAGGAAGCGTGTGAACACTTGACAGAGCGAAAGAAAAAAAGAGAAGTTGGGAGGTAGTATACGCAAAAAGGATCTGTGGTAGTACTGTGTTATACGCTTAAAAATACTTATAGTCATCTGTTACGGCTGAAACACTCGGTAGATTAATTTAAGTAGGACTCTAAAAAGTGCAATTAAAGGGATAAAGGGGTTGGGTAAAATTTCAAAATGCAATTGAATTGCAGTCGGCTGTAGATAATATTTGAAATTTAAATGGATATCAAGATCAAATCTATTGATGATAAGAACAGAAGAATTCTAGTGGAAATTGAAAACCAATAATCAAAATTTAAATAAATAAAACGAAAAGACTTACTTGAAGCTACTGATCTGATGAGGAAGACTCCTGCCACCCAAGCTAAAAGATCGAGATGACATACTCGATAGGTAAGTTGAGAGAGTGTTTTTTTTTCTTCTTCTTATTTTTAAGTGAATACTATAGATGGAACAAGCTATCGAAGTTTAAATTAGTCGATTTATCAACAATAATATTAGCTTATGCTGTAAATACGAACCATTTTGATTTTTCAATAAAAACAAATAAATAAAATCTCTGTTCTCTGACTTTAGAAATCCTGCTGGCAAACAAACACCAAATTGGCACTCTACCACTTCCATTTCCTTCCTCAAACAGAAAAAACCAAATCTTCAAAAAAAACAGCTAAATACAATACAACACCGTTTTCTTTTTCTAAAATAAATAATTTCCACGTATTTAATTAATAATTAATAATTATTATTAAATAATTTAATTGTCTATAAATATAGCAGAAAAGAGTAATGAGTTTTTCATTTATTTACGATTTTATTTTCCCAAACCCAAAAACCTCTGTTAGTTCTTCTTTTCTCCTCCATTTCTTCCTACAAATACAAAAGAAATGGAAGATGAAGAATCCATTTCCATTTCCATTTCCATTTCCATTTCCATTTCCCAAACATTCTCCTGATTCCAAGAAATTCTAAAAATCTAAAAGAGAAAAATAAAAGGGAATCCAGGGGAATCAACCGGAAAAGCTGAACTGAATAGAAACGAGTTTTCTAGACTCCGATTGCTCTTGACTCAGTCCGATCCATCACGCCATGAATCGCCACACCCAGCCATCTTCTTCCCGCAAGATGCAGCCTCTGTTGACGGAGAGGCCGGGCGGCGGTGCGGCTGCAGCGAGGGAGGTCACGAGAGCGAAGCGGTTTGGGGAGGTGGCCGGGGGGACGGCGGCGGAGTGCGCGGCAATATGCTGCTGCTGCCCATGCACGGTGATGAGCGTGCTGGTTCTGGCGGTGGTGAAGGCGCCGGCGTGTCTGTGCAGGAAGGCGAAGCAGCATCGGCGAATGTTGAGGAAGAAGAGGAAGCAGCAGCCGTTGTTGCTGGGTCCTGAAAACAGCGTCGACGGCGGCAGCGGCGGAAACTTCGGCGGCGATTTTTCCCGGGAGGAATTGGAGAGGGAAGTGAGGAAGATTGTGGAGAGGAGTGGGGGTAAAGATGATGATGAGGATGATCAGAATGGGGAAGGATCTGCAGCCGTTGATTTGGAGAAGGAGATGTGGGACCAGTTTTTGGGGGCTGGGTTTTGGAGGAGCCCATCACAAAGAGGTACATAGTAGGCAGCAAGATTTGTATAATCATATTACGTCAAAAATTGTTTTTATAAATTGAAATTTGATGGGATTTGTTGTGGATTGTGGATTGTGGATTGAGGATTGGGATTGTACTTTTTTTTTGGAAGAGAGGAAGGAGAGGGAAAGGAAGAAACAAAAAGGGTACACTTGTGTCTTTCTGTATCCGTCTTTTTGTGAGGGGTCCAGATGATAATATTCCAACATCCAAATTAATGGTGGAATGTACTTAAAACCTAACTCTTTTGTTTCTGGTGATCTGTTCTTGTTGATGGTGATGGAATCTGGACAGAAGATGAATGGATGGTGATGTTGGTTGGGAATAGGATCAATTGGTGGAAAAAGTACCTAAACCCTACACCCTTTTGTTCCTGGGATGGGATCTGTTGTTGAAATTGGATAGAAGATGGATGAATGCTGATGGTGATAGTGAAGAAGTTATGAACGTGAACATGAATGTCAAGAATTTGGGTTCTCTGATTTGTTTGTTGATTGGGATTTTAGGGGTTTTAGGGTGTTGTTTTTTGTGACTTGCGATTCATTTGTTGTACAAAGAAGAAGAGTAATTGATGATTTCAATGTTTGATTTCCAGAATTCATATTTTATAGCTTCCCACTAGTAGTTTGTGTGACTGGTTCTCGCTGTTCTATTTCTCTCCTTTTCTTTCATTTGTGTTTTTGCTCAAATCTTCTGTTTTTCTCTCTTTTTTCTTATACCTGCAAAATAGATTTCATTAAATTGATAAAAAAAACTACTTTTGGGGCTTAAAAAACATGTTTATAGTAATCAGAAAAACTAAAGAGTTTCGTACTTTATTCGAGTTTAAAATAGTCGGTATTTAATTTGGATATCGCACGATGAAGTTTTATTTTGGTTATTAGTTGGTGGGCGTCTTATAAATTATAAATTAAACAATTGTATAAGCCTACAGTTATGGATAATTCAACCCAAAAAAATTCAATTATGGATTATATATATTAAGAAAGGGAATTATGGATTATATCTTTTAAGAAAGGGATTAATATCTACCCAGAAAGAAAGAAAGAAAGAACGGGCTTAACTTTAACAGACTCTCAGGTGGTGTGCTACCAACTTTCAAAGCTTAAGTTAAGTCCCACTTGTAACGTTGACCGAGTCAACGAATACTTATTTAGTATTATAATAAAATAATGGGCCTGAGTGAATGACTCTATTGCCCCTTGAGCAACTCTAGATTCTTCCTTTTTACAAAAAGAAAAAGTGATAAATCAAAAAAAAGTCTCTGCGCTCTAATTAATTGACTTTTTTCATCCTCTGTTTTTTTTAAACTATTTTTAGTACTCCGAGTCAATAAAATGACTTTTTTCATCCCTCACTCTAACGTCGTCCGAAGTTTCCGTTCGAGATCTGACGTGGCGCGACACGTCGCCTGACACGTGACCCCATTGCTAACGTGGCAGGCCACGTAAATTTTCTTTTTTTTCTTTTTTTTCTTTTCTTCCTTTTCTTTTCTTTTCTTTCTTTTTCTTTTTCTTTTCTTTCTCTCTCCTTTTCTTTTCCTTTTTCTCTCTCTCTCTTTTTCCTTTCTTCTCTCCCGTTCGCTCCTCATTCCTTTCTCTAATCTCTTTTCTGCTCTCTTTCACTCTTTTTCTTCTTCTTCTTTTCTTTTTTCTTTTTTATTGTGGTAGTGATGGGTGGATTTGGTGCGGTGGTAGTGAGATCGGAGCGGCTGTGGGCTCGGCTATGGTGGCTGGGCAGCGGTGGTGATGATGATGGGTTTGCGGTTTGTGGTGGCTGGGCAGCAGCGGTGGTGGAGAGACGGCGACGATGGGTTTGTGCCCGTGAACGGAGGAGATGGGTTTGTGGCCGTGAACGGAGGAGATGGGTTTGTAGTGGATGTGGAGGAGGTGGTTGTGGTTTCGGCTGGAGAGGCGGAGGAGATGGGTGATTGGATTCTGATTTTTGGCAGAGGTGAATGGAATTAATTTTGCAGGGAGGATGGAATTGATTTTGGCAGATTGGATGAATTAATTTGGCTGAGGATTCGATCGAATTAATTTTGCAGGGAGGATGGATTCGATCGAATTAATTTTACGGAGGAGGATGAATTAAGCTCCAAATTAATTCGAAAAGAAAGGAATGAAACGGCGTCGTTTCACTCCAATGGTGAAACGACGTCGTTTCAAGCAAAATCTGGCAACCCGATTTCGCGACCCGTTTTAATTCAGACCCGGTTGGTTTTTGCTGACGCGGCAATGGGGTCACGTGTCAGGCGACGTGTCGCGCCACGTCAGATCTCGGACGGAAACTTCGGACGGCGTTAGGGTGAGGGATGAAAAAAGTCATTTTATTGACTCGAAGTACTAAAAATAGTTTAAAAGAAACAGAGGGATGAAAAAAGTCAATCAATTAGAGTGCAGAGGCTTTTATCCCTTTTCGGAAATAGAATTTCATAAAGAGTCCATTTTCTTAAAAAATGCCAACTGATGAGAAAATTGGGCCAACAAAACAAAGCAGGCCTGGATACTGATGAGAAAATTGAGCCGATGTATTTAATTTAGGAAGTTGTGAATAACATAATTGGACTATAAGTCTAACGACTCTAACTGTATATAATTTGAGTTTTCACTTACTCGATTATACTCTTACAATATTATAATCTAATTTGCTCATTTTATAGTGTACGTGTCTCGTCAACGTTATGAGCTTTGTTTTCCTTTTAAGCATTAACCATCTCTATACTAAAATAAAATAAAAAATACATTGTTATGCAATGGGGCAAGTTTGATGGAAAATTGTAGTTAGTGGGTTTTGTTTGTATTGAAAACTATAAACCCAAATCAACTTTTAATTTTTTAATTTTTTACACCTAATCAACTTTCAAAATCTTATATCATACAAACTCCTAAAAGATTTATTCACTTTTAATTAAAATTTATTAGAGTTTTGTATTTGAATCTCGGGAATAGAGGCAAAACCTCAACCTAGAGCCCTCCTAAAATTATCAAAATCAATAGAGTAGATAACCGCAATTTTAAAAAAAAATTAAGGGTAATGACATTTTACACCCTGTACTCGACCAAAATTGATATTTTACACCTCTAATAGAAAAAAGAGTCATAATAGATCCTCTACTCGCAGAAATTGACATTTTACACCCTCCGTCAATACGTGGCAGTTAAGTGCTGACGTGGATTTTATTTTTGAATTTTTTTCCTTCCATAAATACGTATCATCCCTGTCAGCATTTCCACGTTAGAAAATAATTATGAAGAAAAAAAAATCTTATCTCCTTCTCTTTCTTCCTCCCTCACCTACACCACCATTACTACCACTACAAGAGTCACCAACAACTTGTTGCAGCGGCAGCGCCACCAATTACAACATCAATCGCCATCAATCGCCGTCCTATTCCATCATCGTTGGTCAACAACCAGCAAATCCGCCACCACCGCCATCAATTCCATATGTGGCCTCACTCCTCTCTGATCCCATCTTCGTCAACAAACTCGTCCTCACCAAGCCACAACGCCAGCAAAGGATCTGTCAAGGACTTCGACCACTGCCGTCTGCGCCCTCTCGATTCAGTCTAACAACCACCAGTGATTTTCCTCCTCCACACGTCACCATCTCCAAGCTCTATCGTCCGACCGTCATCAATTCCATTTCCGACCACCACGTCAAGACTTCTTCCTCTTTGATTCACTCCATTACCTTCCTCGTACGACGACGAGAATGCTGATAATTATGTAAATGAAAAGAAAAAGAAATTAAAAAAGGACAGTATTGTATTTTACTGTTTGTTCTTGTTGTGATGGTGGTGTAGCCGTGTAGGTGAGGGAGGAAGAAGGAGATGGATGTTAGTTATATCGAAACGACGTCGTTTTGGTGTTATATGACACGTATTTTTCGGAAGAAAAAAAAATTAAAAAAAGCACTTAACTGGTACATATTGACGGAGGGTGAAAAATGTCAATTTCTGCGAATAGAAAATCTATTATGGTTTTTTTTTTTCATTAAAGGTGTAAAATATCAATTTCGGTGGATTACACGTCATTACCAAAAAATACATAAATATAAATTAATTAAATTAAAGAATGGTTCATGAAAACCTTCGTCAAACAAAAACAAAAGAGAGCCACGTGTTGTCACTATATTGAGTGGAAGACCCACCTCAGCATCTTCCAGATGACCTCCGCTCCCACCTCCACCATAGTAACTTAGTCATCCCTCCCATTCCCAAAGCTCAACAACCAACAAAAATAAATCATAAAAAAGGAAAAAAAATACAAGAAATTAGAAAAGTCATAAAATCAGAACACGACATCACGGACGTAAACACTGAAGTCAGTCAATCCCCCCCCCCCCCCCCCCCCCCTCGTTCTATCTATTTCCGACTGCTTCTCCTCCGCGTAAGAATAATCCATCCACCATTCTATCCTTCTCCAAATTTAGGGTTTTCTCTTCTTCTTCTACTCATTTTCATATCCACTTCAATTCCACCCTCTCCGCTTCTAGTTCTGATTGTTACTTCCACTAAATCACAAAAGCTGATAACGATCGCCTAGCTATCATGGAGGTAGCTTTCGTGCGTTTCTCTTAGTTTACTTTTCTGTTTCTTTTTTCCTAATTTGTCTCATTTATTGTGGAGTTTAAGCTCAAATAAGCTTTTCGTATGTTATTTGTTGATGGAAATTGGTGATGGTTGTAATTAGAAAAGGTAATTGTTTGTGCGTGGTTGGGTTTTCAGGGAATGGAGGAGACCGTGAAGTCAGACACGCATTTGACTTCAGCAGCTGCTTTTGTGGAGGGGGGAATCCAGGATGCTTGTGATGATGCTTGCAGCATCTGCCTTGAAGACTTCTGTGACAGCGATCCTTCAACTGTATGTATGCTATTTTTAAAATAAGAGAATTGCTTTGATGTATTCAGAAATTAGACATTTGTTTTAGATGTATTCATGTGTCTAGTGGTAAGTGGTGTTGGCCTTCACTCTATCAAGTGTTTAACTGCTCAACCCACTAGTTGATAAGTCTGATTGTCTATGAATTAATCTGTCTGTGAATACAGGCATCACTGTACCATCATTTTGTTTATGATTTCATAGCTTTTAGTTAGTTAGTTTATTTATTTGTCTATCCATTTTGCAGGTGACCAGTTGCAAGCACGAGTTCCATCTCCAATGCGTTCTTGAATGGTACTATGGTTTTCTCATACTTTAAGAGTATGTTTTGCTTATTTAATTGATACGAATGTTATAGCCGCTATGGTGGTAGGTTGTACAGTTCTTGATCTTTTAGTTGATGGATATTGGTGTGCTTCAAATGCAAGACCTGTACTATTGAGCTTAACTTTTATCAGCTGGGCCTACATTCGCCTCATAAGATTTTTAAAATATGTGGCACTAAATCCATAACCAATAACAAATTGATTTCAGTTAACGGTTATGGACTGACCCATGAGATACCCCAGTTTATGTATTAGGATGTGAATAGTGTTTTTCATAAATGAAAGATTGGTAGGAGATGACTCGTGTGGTTTAAAGTATCTGGTACAAATCGTGATGTAAAAATAATCCAAATCATGCTTGAGAGTTGAGACTTCTTTTTTGGGCGATAATGAATAATAGTATTACGAAAAAATTGGAGGAAAAAAGGTTAAGATGTCCCAGCAAGGTGCAAGGAATAAAGAAAGGATGTGTAAAGAAATCATGGAAATCTTTTAATCATCTTTACTAAGGTCTCCAATAATATTTTTGAGGGTCTGCCGTGAATTGTTACTATTATTCTGCTCTTTTAAGCTTTGGATTTGAGCAAACCCTAGACAAATATCTTTGTTATTTTAACCTATCTTGATGCTACTGGCTCTTTCATTGAGCATTCATAATCAATTAGATTATTATTGAGATTCATCTGTAATTTTGGTTGTAGAAGAGATGATTATGACCAGGGGTTAATGTCAATTTTTCCTTTAGGTGTCAAAGAAGTTCCCAGTGTCCCATGTGTTGGCGACCCATCAGCCTGAAGGATCCTACGAGGTTTAATTATATTTTCCTGGCACTTTCTTTTACTTAACTTCTTATCGGTTGTTTATGGAGAATCACTTTCGTTCATTACTTTGGCAGTCAAGAGCTGCTTGAAGCTGTAGAACATGAGAGGAGTTTTAGGTTTAATCCGTCTAGAAATGCGACAATATTTCATCATCCAACTCTTGGTGATTTCGAGTTACAGCATGTTCGTGTTCTGCCTCTGCTTGTTTAAAGCTTTTCTCTCCACCTTCATGGTTGCTCATATTCATAGTCATGATTGAATATCACTATTGCTTTAAATGCAGTTGCCGGTGGGTGCAAATGATGCGGAGCTTGAAGAGCGCATAATCCAGCACTTAGCTGCTGCCGCTGCAATGGGGCGACGTCACACTTCTAGAAGGGAAGGGCAGCGAAATAGATCTCAAGGACAAGGACGCCCACAGTTCTTAGTATTCTCAAGCCAACATAATACATCCCCCACTGACACGATTCCTTCCTCTCCAACTCATGGAGAAGGTGAATCTGTTCCTTCAGTTGCAGTGGCTACTCCGTCTTCAGGTTCCACAAATGTTAGTAATGAATCTTCACAAGTAATTATGCAAGTAGCTTCTGGTGGCCAAGCTGATGTTGCATCTCCCTCAGCTTCTAGATCCACTCTTCTGCCTACCAATCAACAAGATAATTACCTGAACACAAGGTCTTATTACTATTCTATTTCTTCACGTTGATATTGTTTTTATTCTTATTTACAGATGTGGAGATTTTTCCTTTTAGACCTAGTTTATTTTTTGATTGGATTTTTGTACATACATATTATGTTCTGTAGGAGGTCTCCTAATCATTCTTCCCCAAGTAGTCAACAGACAACGGTATCAGAGTTTCAATCATTCTCAGAGTCTATCAAATCCAAGTTCAATGCAGTATCGATGAGGTTTAACAACTTTTTACAAGGCTGAACTTTTTTATGCTCTTTTGAAGGGCAAAAAAAAAAAATTTACGTGTTCTCGAATTAATCTCACATTTTTCTTTGTTTTCAGATACGAATTAATCTCACATTTTTTCTTTGTTTTCAGATACAAAGAATCCATTTCAAAGAGTACAAGAGGATGGAAGGAGAGATTTTTCTCTCGTAACACTTCCATGGCTGATCAAGATTCTGAAGTTAGAAGAGATGTTAATGATGGGGCGGCTACACTATCACACATGATGGAGAAGCTAGAAACTCGAGATGGTACTCCAACGAGCACCTCTTCTACATCAAACAGGGAGGAGAGTAGTTCACATTCAGCTGCAGAATTAGACAATGAGCGTGTATTGGAGCCTGGTGCTGGCAGTCCTATGAGTGATACAGACTTGCCGGCTTCATGTACTGCAGCTTCTTGTTCTCATTAAGTTCAGTTTCAGCCATTGCACATTGAGGATTTTAATTAGAAATGGTAAGTTACACGATTCTCTTGAATTAGGGATTCTTCTTTCGTAAACCACTTTGCTGCATATGTAGACATCTATTTTATAAAGCATTTCAAAGAGTCCTGTCAGAATGTTGGTGTCATGTTTCCATCCACTTTTAAATGGACACCTTTTCAGGTAGATCCTCAGATCCATTCCAAAAGTGGCTCCTTAGGCTTTTCACATCCTCCTAAAATTGCAGTCATGGTAAAGTTTTGACCCAAGAGTTTATTAGAATATAATAATCCCCTTTCCTGTGAATAATTCTAGGAATTTTGTTGCGGACGGAATAGAATTGTAGCCTGGGTTGGCTGATTCATTCTAGATTTGAGTTCAATTCGAAGTAGATGCCTTCTCTGGTTTCTGTGAAGGACTATACATGGATTATGTGAATAAGTAGCAGTCTGATGTGGTTTGACCAAATGGAGGCTCCCCCCGCCCTCCTCTTTTTCTTTTGTGAAAATTTAAGCTCCTCTGTTCAGATTTAAAGAACGTGCTTGGGCATTAGGTGTCAACTATTTGGGGTTTAACCAACCACTGATGTTTTTTATGTAGTCTGAGGATTATATAATATTGCTTGCCAATGCACAAAAGCATCTTGCAATCATTATTGTCTCTTTGTATGAGATGCAATCAGTAAAACACTTGATGATTTGGCTCTGCGCGTAATTACCAAGGTTAGGGTGAGGCGAGCTATGACTCAGCTCTAGTAGTATACAAGGAATACTGCACGCATGTTAATCCATATTTCCTAGATAAATCATGATGATAATATTGGTGTTAATCATTTTCTTTTCAAGTTAATTTTCTTTTAACGGATTTTCCCTTTTTTCTTATTCGCAGATGGTGAGATGGCTGTGATGCCTGGCCCAGTTTCCCTTGCCCTTTTATGCTAGTGGGCTTAACACAAAAAGGATGGACTTGGTTGCTGAGATGAAGTTCAGAATAAAGAAGAAGCTAGAACTAAAAGTCTACTATATGTATACAGACAGTTAGATGATTTATATATCAGTTTATAAAGGTTAACTTATCTGTAATTATGTAATACACTGGGCTAGCTACTGCTTGATAAGCGTGACTGTTTGCATTGAATATTGTCCCAATGCGTGACCCTCGGATTCCATGGACTCCATTCTGTTTTCTGACTCAGGAGCATTTGCATATTCATATCAACTGCATCCCAGTATCATTCTCAGATTAGATCTGATGCATGGTTGTTTGAGCTCTGATAATGAAGAACCATGCCGCTATACATCTTTTACCATGGATCAGATCTTGAAACCGTCTCTTTTTCCTTTTGATGTCCTCTGTCATATAGCAAATACTGAAACGACGGACTTACGGTTAGAAGGCATGACAGTTCTTGCACTTAGCAAGGCGATGAAGAAACAAGACGGGTGCAACTGGGCATGATTGTTGAGTAATGTACAGTGCATGATTGTCGAGTAGATGGCGGAGGAGTGTACAGTGCGCATGATGAGGACTGCCGATGAATGCAAGAATAGGGTAACACTTAAAGAACATGTTATGGATGCAGTTCGTTTAAATTTGAGGCCTACCCCTCCGCTAAATCTGATAAAACTCATTCCGTATATCGATTCTATAAACAGCAAAGAAACAGGACAACTAGTCGTGCGCATCTGATTCTAACTAGGGATGAGCAGATTTATCTAAATCCAATTTTTTTTATCCTATCTAATCTAAATCTAGCCGGATATTGTTCGGTTAGAGTCAGTCACCAAACCGATCCAAAAATCCAAATTTTGGACAAAATGCTTTCATTTTATGTATAATCAAAATTGAAGTCTTGAAACATTTGAATTTTCTAGTGTAAATTTGAAAACCGAACCAAAATCCAAACTGAAATTATCAGATTTGGTCAGTCATTAAATGAGTTTATCCAAATCCAAATCCGACCAAACTATTTCAGTTATAGTTCGGATCAAGGTGAGGAAGATCCGATCAAAATCCAACATAGATTGATCCGAATCAGATCCAACCCATGTTCAGCAATGTCACCCATGTTGAAATATTTTGGTCAGTTCAGAAAAAGAAACCGGTGAAATATTTGGTAAGAAATTCCGTTGAACCAAATTGAAGCAAGTTCATCTCCGTCAAAGAAAAAACATTATTAACATGACCGAACAAACAACAACAGCAAACCAAATTAATATCCTCTATCATTCTAGTAAGGAAACATGATTGTGAATCCTCCAGCTTTGAAGATTCTAGCAAAAAGGGAACGAAAGTTACGCAGACAACCATTACATTTTCCACATGGCAGCATCTAATTATTATTGTAGAAACGCTGAAAGTGTCTGAATACCATTCAAGAACACAACTTAAGCCCGCTCTGCACACTTCCGTTCCCACCACTCCAGGAACTTAACCTGTGCAGCCATGGTGTCCATTCGGTAGAGTTGAAACCAGTGATTTGCGAATTCATGTCCAAACTGCCAACCAAAAGCAGCACCAGCTACAAAGGACAGTGCAGCACCTGCAAAAAGATATATGGGTAAGAAAGCTACAAAATCAGCATGAAAAACTTGGCAAAAAAAATTGTTTCATTCTTGCTAATACTACTCCACCTAGGACAACTGGCCTGACAGTGGTGACCAAACAATTGCAAAGTTCATGTGCTAGCGTAGAGCCTACATCGATTATCAAACCAGACATCTACCGTATCATTTATGAAAAAGAATATGCATGAAAACACGACAGCTTAACTGGTTGTTACAGCAGCACAAGGAATAATCAGGGTAAACACTTTTGATGACAAAAAAACAGGTCAAGTCCCCAGATAGCAAAAGATGTGTCCGGAGAAGTTGGAAGTTGAGACAACTTAAAACAAAAGAACTACTATTCCCCTAAGACAATACAGAAGCTATTGGTACAAGAAAAGGTGAACTACCATGTGGACTCCTTGAATATTTCCAGGCAACGGCAGCAGTAGATGTAGCTACGATAGCACTTCCTGTTAGTCCAAAACTAACTGCTTCCCTAGTAGTCTTTAGCTGAAAAAGAAAAAAGACATACATCAGCTATATTCTACAATAGGGGACAGTCAAATCCCAAATGCAATGATATAGGAACTATCAGGCAATGCAGAAACCAACGGAAAATGCCATTTCAGCTAAATAGATCAGTCATTTAGCTTTATCAGAAGGTTTGCAAAAATGAATGGAACAAGAGCAATACATCAGCAACGATAATCATGTACCTCTTCATTTCTTCTATCTGGCACCACCAAATTAAAAGAAAAAAACAAATCATACCAATCTACATAAAATGAGTATAGTTGAGATGATAATTTTGGGATGGGCTTGAGCTAAATGAGAAGGATAGTTAAGAAACAGGTATTTTTGCTCTATGTTTAAGGTAACTTTACAGTTGATTGGTTGAAGCTTGCTCAGGGTGGTTTGGTTATGTTAACGGTAAGACTAAGAGGCACCCATTAGGCAGTGGCCAAATTAAGGTTGTAAGTGAAACAGAATAACTAGGACTTAAAATAATAGAACTCTCAACCATAACGCCAACCCTGAAGTAGCTTGGGGTTATTGCTTACTGGAATTGAGCAGATTATAAGTTGGGCATAAGAGAGAAATATAAAGCCACTAGCAATGTTGGCATGCTAAGTTTTCAAAGGTAAACAGAATGTTCATTGAAAAAGGGGAAGGAATTGAGTGTAGTATGGATATAATCACTAGCGACAGCTAGGGTATTGTAGGGTAGGTCCATAACAAGCACCCCAAGCAGAGGTTGTCTTCAACGCAGAGACGCAAAACTAGCTTTTTCTAATTAATTGTGGCCAAGAACAGATTGAATTTGGATCCCAAGTCACTCAAGCTGCCTAAAATCCTCCAACTTAACATGGAAGGACATTTAATTGTGAATATGCTACAAACGAAGTACAACTACGATAACATTACAGAAGCTCTATTTCAGGAATGACGAACCAAGAATAACTTAATTAGGAAAAACTAGAAGAACAACAATCTCCTTTCCCCGTTTACTTTTAACAAAACAAGAACAATAATAGCAAAAAGCACCAACATATAATCATCAACTGAACAGTTAATGAAGAAAGATACGCAAAGACAACACAAGCAAAATTAATCACGCAACTAAGGAATACTATATATCAGTATCCTAAATGATGATCATTCAAAACAAAACAATCTTAAATGATGACAAAAGTCCATTCTAATCCACAGTGTGCAACCATGTATCCAGAAACAAACAACCGCCGGCAAAAACCAGTGACAGGACAGACCAAAAACAAAATAGGAAAAAAGGAATAAACTTTAAGAAACAATCGAAGCTCAGAAGATAGGCTCGACCAACACGCACCGAATAGATAGAGAAATGATAAGCAGATTACTAAGGAAAACCCATATGGGAAAACCAAAAATGGATTGCGCAACAACAGCCGGCACCCAAAACAAGTTGAAAATAGAAAACTAGACTTACAACTGGGCCATGAACAGGATCTGAAGCGATGAATTGCTGGACATCGGAGTCAGACCAAGAAGGAAGGGGCTCCTCACGACCCTTGATGAATCTGGAATAGTTCTCGAGAATTTTGAACCTTTCGCACCAAAACTCCTTGTATCCTTCATAATGTTTCCTGAAGAACGACGGCTGTGAATCTCCCATCTTTACTCTTCCTTCTTCAATCACACTCGTTTACGATCTTGCTCTCTCTATCTGTGTAGTTGGGGAAAAGAGGAGAGTAAAATGGAATAAAGTAATAAATGAAAAAGATAGAACAGCGCGGCCCACCTTTTCGGTTTTTAGCACGCACAACACACGCGCTCTGAGATGCTCTATTATCTCAGATGTGTCCAAGTTTACTCCCCCAAAACCAGAACGGCAAAGACTAGTGTAGTTTTCAAATAAAAAAGCTTTTCACATAAAAGATTTATACTATTAAATAAATTTGAATGAATAATTAAATCTGGAGTAATATTTAATTTAACTATAAAAAGCACTAATTAGTTTAACCTTTTTAATAATTTTGATGGGCTAATAAATCATACAATACTTTTATAAGTGATGAAATCTTAATAACTTTTTTTCACATAGAAAATTTATAAAAAAAATACAATTAATGAGTCAAGCGATTAAGATATATATAACTCTAATCTATTTAGGGATATATATAGGGGTGTTTATTGGATCAACTCGGTCGATTTTTCTCTATATCTAATTGAATTATAACTAAAATATTTCAATTCGACTCAATTTTGAACTCATTTTGATTGTTTTTATTTGCTTCCGTTTTTTAAGATAAGAAATATTATAACAACTGTACACACAATTTTTCCTAAAATAGGAGAAAATTACACGTGTTAAATTACAAATGTTGAATGTATAATAAAAGTGGTTCTTCTTCTCTTGATTCCTCTGATTAATGAATCAGTCTTCACTCCGGATTTGGATTTGAACTTGAGTTGAATGGTTGACGGATTGGCCTTGAACCAGCTTGTAATCCACGGTTGATTTGAGAAGAAACCGACCTTGAATCAGCTTGTAGCTTCTGCTTGATTTGTTTTGAGAAGAAACCGGCCTTGAATCAGCTTGTGGTTTTTTCTTGATTTGATTTGATGTAGTTGAGAGAGAACCGACCTTAAATCAGCTTGTGGCTTCTCCTTCTTTCTTGAAGACGATCTGCTTCAGTTCTTGATCTTCGCAGCACTTCTTCCCTCCAAGAAATCTTCTTTTTTTTCACCTTCTAAGGAGGCCTCTATTTATAGGCTCATAAGGGTGATTTTGGAATTGGAAGGATGACATGTGTCTTCATCTCATTGGTCCAATTTGTAACCATCGTTATTAATTAATAATTGAATATGAATTAATTTGACATTTAATCAAATTAATAAAATATTAGATGATTTTTATTCCCTTCAAATATGAGCTTGCTGGTGGGTTTCGACCAAATAAGCTTCATGAATTTCGATGAATGGGCTTCGTGGCCTTTTCATAAACTGGGCCGAATATTCTAAGACAAGCCGAAATTTTGATGTCTACAAATGCCCCCTCAAGATTATTTTACTTGATGAAGTAAATTAATCTTGAACTCTTTCCTGAGTAAGTTTTAATTTGCGTCGAGGACTGAACTTGAAAGCATGTTTGATTGTAGGGCCAAATTTGTCACGGACCAATTTTGACTTCAGAGAAACTTGCCATCGAATGTACATTTTTCTTTGGAACTTGTACCAAGGAATTAATTTCGCAGATGAATCCATGGTCTTGGATTTTTTTCTTGCACACCATGGACTTGAAAATGTATTTACTTTTTTTCATACAATTTTTTTAATGTAATCCTTGATGACATGATTACAATCTTTGTTAAAGGAATCCATGAATATGGACTTCTGAAAGCGGCAGCCCCTTTTCCTTTCCCCCTTTTTTTTTTTTTTAATCGATCAGAATATTTTTTCCCTCGTTTGAGCAAAATTTTCCAACTTGATTGTGCAAAATCTTTCCTTAATTGAGCAGATTTCTTCTTGATTGAGTATGATCATTTTTCTTAATTGCAGATTCTTCCTTTATAATTGAGATTTTTTCCTTAATTGAGCAAATTTTCTTCATAATTGGGCAAAATTTATTTCCTTAACTGAGGAGAATTTTTTCCCTTACAAATAGATGCAATTGTTGATCTTCTTCAATTGGTTTTTTTTTCCTTCTTGTTGCTGCTGTCCGAGAGAGAAGAAAGGTAATGCTTTGACTTTTGATTGTTTTTTTTCATACTCCATTGTTTATGTGCTCCTTTTTTCATTCATAGAATTAATTGTGCAGGTTTGGATTTATATTCCTTTTTTTTTTTACAGACTCACCACTAGAACCAAAACGAGCGTCAGGACGAGACGAGTTGGACGCAACTTGAACGGAGTCATTCCGATCTCGGACACATTGGCAATCGCGGCTAGAAGATTCCGGTCATTTTTACACTTGCCGACGCGTCCAGCCTCCGTTCTGGACGCCGTAGGTGCCAAAACGAGCGTCAGGACGAGACGAGTCGAATGCAACTTGAACGGAGTCATTCCGATCTCCGACGCATTGGCAATCTCTATTTGAAGATTCCGGCCATTTTTACACTCGTCGGAGTATCCAGTTACTGTTACAGCGCGTGGAGGCGCGTCCAGAATGATTTCCGGACGTAGTCAGTGCCAAAACGAGCGTCAGGACGAGACGAAGCGAACGCAACTTGAACGGAGTCATTCCGATCTCTGATGCATCGGCAATCTCTGTTTGAAAATTCCGGCCATTTTTACACTCGTCGGAGTATCCAGTCACTGTTACGGGGCGTGGAGGCACGTCCTGCATTATTTCAGGTCTCCGTCAGGACCAAAACAAGCGTCATGACGAGATGAATCAGATGCAACTGGAACGGAGTCATTCCGATCTCCGACGCATCGGCAATCGCCGTTTGAAGATTCCGGCTATCATTACACTTACCGGAGTGTCCAGCCACTGTACTGGCGCGTCCAGCCTGTGTTCCGGCCACCGTTAGGACCAAAATGAGCATCATGACTAGACGAATCGGATGCAACTGGAACGGAGTCATTCCGATCTCCGATGCATCGACAATCGCTACCAGAAGATTTTGGCCATCTTCCTTCTTTGCTTTTGTATTTTGCCTTCTTTACCTTTTCTCTTGTTCATTAAGGCATGAGATGGGTAAAGTTGGCTGAGTCAAATAGAAGAGAGACGTTGTTGCTGACAGCCTGACCCAATTTTCATATCATGGCACACATTGTTTTTTTTTATTATTAATTTTTTTTTGTTGTTGTTGAAATTAATCAATTTTTTTTCCAGATGATGCCATCCTCGTTGCGATCCACTGGTGTCATTCCGTTGCAACCTCTTTATATGGACTGGATCGGCGAGAGCTCAAGTCAAGAGCAAAGAGGACGATGTCTTTATTTCCCGGAAACCGAAGTGAAGCATCGTTCGCAATCCAGAGGGAAAGGAGTGTTGAAGCTCGCTATAGTGAGTCGATCAACGGAGGATCCTAATATAAGCTTCATCGGGGGTCTGGATTAGTGCTTTTTAAGCACTGTATCCCACCTAATTGATGTAAAGGCTTCATGATCCTATCTACCAGCACCGACGTGAACCTCATCGAGGGTCTTGATCAGTTCCTTTCAAGGGTTGCATCACACCTAATTGATGTAGAGGTTTCAAGATTTTGCTCCACCAGTTCCAAGATCAACCACATCGAGGGTCTAGATCTGTCCTTTTTAAGGACTGCATCTCACCTAATTGATGTAAAAGCTTCAAGATTTCACTCCACCTTGCTTCAACGGGAGATCCCAATATAAGCTTCATCGAGGGTCTGGATCAGTGCTTTTTAAGCATTGTATCCCACCTAATTGATGTAAAGGCTTCAAGATCTCGCTCCACCTTGCTTATTCCTTCCTTTTGCAACATTGAAGACTATATTCAACATCCCGAGATTTACTGAGAGGATCAAGGTGAAGCGTTGTAGATGGGGATCGCCACTTGTCGCTCAAGAAGAGATCTCTTATCTTCAAGACCTTCAGGAGTGCTTGCTTCGGACTCAGAAGCGCCTTCAGAATAAAGGATTTGGGCTCAAAGGCATCTTCGGAACAATAGGCTTCGAGCTTAAAGGCATCTTCTATTCTTTAGGAGGCCTTCAAGGACATATTTATGTCTGACGCCGCTCCATTGAAGTTGAAGGTTGGGGAATTTCTGACTCGAGTTGACTCTTACCTCACAAGGAGAGAGAAAGGCACGAGTTGTCTTCCTTCACCCGAGCGAATTGATATGTTGAAGTTGAAGCTTGACGCCCATCACATGTGGAGTTCTTCCCTTCAGGACAATTTGGGTTGAGAAGCAGAAATTGAAGACTTGGACTTAAAGATCAGCCAGTTGCAAGAGGAGAAGGGTCGGTTAGCCTCCAAGATTGACAAATTGCAAGATGATCTTCAAGACACTGACGAGAACATCCGGAAGCTTTTTGCGGAACAAGAAGAATCGAAAAGGAAAGAGGTCATCACTGCAGCTGAAGTTGAAGCGATTGACCGTGAGAGAGAAGAACTTAGGCGTACTCTCCTTTAGATGGCAGATTTAGAAGACATAGTGACAACCTTGATGTAGTCTCTTTCTCTCCTTTTTTCGAGAACATATTTATTTTGTTCATTTATTTAGCCGTACACAGTTTATGCTCTTGCGGGCCAGGAGTAGTACAATGATTTTGTTTTCTTTTTTACCGTACACAGTTTATACTCTTGCGGGTCAGGAGTCATGTGATGATTTTTTTTTTTAATGTGACTGTACTTGAAATATGTCAAGTTGCCTACGTACCTTCAAAGAAGAAGGATCAAGTCATGACGTAGTTCAATTTTTTTTCATTTTTTTTTCTTTTGGCCGTACATAGTTTATACTCTTGCGGGCCAGGAGTATTTTTTTTTCTTCTGTTTTTTTTGTTTGTTTGGCTTTGCAGTTTACCCTCTTGCAGCTAGGAGTAGCGGCGATGATTTTTAGGCATAGAAGTGCTTCAAGACCCTTCCGTTGATAGGTCCGATGTGTAATCCATTGACTTTTTCCAATTTATCAATTGTGGATTGCCCCCTTTCCTCGAATGTTGGCGGAGCTAGCTCTAGTTCATCTTCATCTAACACTTCCTCAACAGAAGCAAAATTAGCGTTCTCAACCTCCATGTCTTCAGCATTGTAGAAGAATCGTCGTGCAACATTTTTTCTCTTTTGCTTCTGCCTTTTGGACTTTCCTTTTTGGTTTAGGACATTAGGTCCTAGCCGTGTGAAGACGGACTTCTTTTGTGGTGGTGTCGGAAGTTTAGGCTCCAAGGAAGCTTTATCTCCTAACCTGTCAAAAATAGAGACCTTAGTCACTTCTCCTTGGATACGACTGAATACAGAGAGCTTCTCCTCCGTAAAGGTCTCTTTGTCAACTTCGCATATTTGTATCATAATTTTATTCGCGGAGGCCTTTTTGACTTTGATCTTGGCTGGAGGATCTTGTAGAAAACCGATCCCGAACCTTTGCCTTTTTGTAGATGGTTTTCCTTTAGAAAGGACCACATCCAAGTCACCAAGTTGGCGAGGTTCACCTTTTCTGTACCCAGCATTCTCGAACAGTCTTTCGACTTTTGGGTCATACCATCCTCGACTGCGTCCTTCTGATCCTTCGCTTCTTATATCTTCGGATTTTGACTCCTGGGGAGTTTCCAGCTTGGATGGTCTTGGGACTTGTGTTGAAATCATGGGAATGGGGAGACTCATACTCTTCTTTAAGACCTCTACTCCTTCAGTGATGGCGGTTTTGGAAAGTGAAGCCTTTATGAACACAGGTGTTGCCCTATTAGGAATTACCTGAGTAGGAGACTGAAAGATAACCTAGATTGAGAAAGATAAACGACAATAGACAAGATAAGGGATTAACGTGGTATCGGTCTAGCCGCACTCCACAAACCGCACAAATATTATTAGTCTTAATATTCGTTAGTTTTACAATTACAAGAGAGTCTATTTATAGGGAAAGGGTCGGCCTCCATTCCCTATGTTAGCGATGTGGTATATCAGACTCCACATACCCAACAATCTCCCACTTGGAGACTGATCACAGGTTCACTCTCACTCATGTAACTCTAGTAAAACCCAAACAACATTAAGCACCTCTATATGTGTTGAGCCTTCTTCAACAGTCAGTTCTGAAGGCCAGTTGAAGTTATGCAAAACTTCAACTTCTCTTTAGTAACCACCTTGGTCAGCATATCTGCTGGATTCCTTGAACCAAGGCTTTTCTTCAAGGACAAAGTACCATCACTAATCAACTCCCTGATAAGTGATATCTCCACTAGATGTGTTTTGTCCTAGCATGAAACACATGATTCTTCGCAAGATGAATGGCACTCTGACTGTCGCTGTATAGAGCATTGTCTTCCTGTTTCTTGCCCAACTCCTCAAGAAAATTCTTCAACCAAATCATTTCCTTGCTGGCTTCTGAAATAGCTATGTACTCTGCTTCCGTGGTTGAAAGAGCAACACTCTTTTGAAGTCGAGACATCCAACTAACTGCTGTGCCACCCAAAGTGAAAGTATATCCCGTAGTACTCTTTCTTGTATCCTCACAACCACCCAAATCTGCATCAGTGAATCCTTCGAAGATTACATCTTTCCTACGGAAACATAATGCAGCCTTAGAGGTACCTTTCAAGTAGCGTAGCAGCCACTTAACCGCCTCCCAATGCTCTCTCCCAGGATTAGACATGAATCTGCTAACAACTCCCACTGCATGAGCAATGTCTGGTCTCGTGCATACCATAACATACATCAAACTACCAACTGCAGATGCATACGGAACATTAGTCATTCCTACCTTGTCTTCATCCGTTTGAGGTGACTGCTTCTTTGTGAGATTGAAGTGGGCTCCCAAAGGCGTACTTCTGATCTTCGCATCTTGGAGGTTAAACTTATTTAACACCTTCCCAATGTACTTCTCTTGCGACAATTTCAGAGTACCTTCACTTCTATCTCTAATGATGCTCATACCAAGTATCTGCTTTGAGGGACCCAAATCTTTCATCTCAAAATCTAGAGACATCTGTCTCTTCAACTTGTTGATTTCCCTCATGTCAGATCCTGCGATTAACATGTCATCAACATACAACAGTAATATAATATAAGATGAATCAAATTACTTAACATAGCAACAATGATCCATAGTACACCTCGTGTACTCACTCCTCATCATAAAGCTGTCAAACTTCAAGTACCACTGTCTTGGTGCTTGCTTCAAACCATACAAGCTCTTTTTCAGCTTGCAAACCATGTCCTCTTTCCCAGCTGTCGGGAACCCCTCTGGTTGTGTCATATAAATGTCCTCCTCAAGATCACCATGTAAGAACGCGGTCTTCACATCTAGCTGCTATAGATGTAACTCCTCTGCAGCCACGATACCCAAAACAAGTCTGATAGTAGTCATCTTGACAACCGGAGAAAAAATCTCATTGTAATCAATGCCCTTTTTCTGCTGAAAACCTTTCACCACTAACCTTGCCTTGTATCTCCTGCTGCCATCAAGTTCTTCTTTAATCTTGAACACCCATTGATTCTGCAAAGCCTTCTTTCCTGCTGGTAACTTAGTCAATGACCAAGTCTCATTCTTCTCAAGTGAACTCATCTCCTCGTTCATAGCTAGCTCCCACTGAACTGACTCATCCATCTGCATTGCCTCTGAATAACTCTCAGGTTCACCATCCTCAGTCAAAAGCAAGTAATAAGCTGAAGGAGAGTATCTTTGTGGCGGTCGCGAAACTCTATTTGATCTTCTTACTGCAACATCTGGGGCAACTGGGACAACCTCCTCAACATCTCTGTTTACCAAACTCCCACTGTCCCCTGCAAGAACATCCTCTGTAATGTCTTCCAACACAATCTGCTCTTTTACTGCTTGTTTCTTTGTCGTTTCAGAATCTACTGCAAGCTTATCCTTATACACTGCATTCTCATTGAAGTGACATCTCTGCTTTTAATGACTTTCCTGTTCAACGCATCCCAGAAATGGTACCCCATCTCATCTGAACCGTAGCCAATAAAAGTAACCTTCTTTGCTTTAGGATCAAGCTTATCCCTGTCAGAATCTTTAACCCGCACATAAGAAACACAACCAAAAACTCTCAGGTGTGAGAGATTTACCTCTTTTTCTTGCCACTCTTCCTCTGGAATCTTGAACCCCAAAGGAACTGAGGGTCCTCTGTTAATGAGATATGCCGCTGTACTAACTGCATCTGCCCAAAACATCTTTGGCAACCCTGCATGTATCCTCATACTCTTGGCTCTCTCATTCAAAGTCCTATTCATTCGCTCTGCAACTCCATTCTGCTGCGGTGTCTCAGGAATAGTCTTTATCATTCTGATTCCGTGTTCTACACAATAGGCTTTGAACTCATCACTGCTGTATTCACCCCTATTATCTAATTTCAGGCTCTTAATCTTCAACCTTGTCTGGTTTTCAACTTCTGCCTTCCACTTCTTAAAGGTTTCAAATACGTCAGATTTATTTTTCAGAAAATAAACCCATACCTTTCTAGTGGAATCATCAATGAAAGTGACATAGTAGTGTGATCCTCCCACGGAGGCAACTGTAGTCGGTCCGTACACATCTGTATGAACTAGCTCTAACTTTCTAGACTTAGGTGCATTCCCTGATTTTGCAAAAGTAACTCGTTTCTGCTTCCCAAACACACATGGTTCACAGAATCCAGCTTCCACATTCTTCAATTCCGGAATCTTGCCTTTAGAAACTAGCAACTTCATACCCTTCTGACTCATATGCCCAAGCCTTTGGTGCCAAAGAGTCGATGGACCAACATCATCAGTAATTGCATTAACCTCATCACATGATTGTTCCATAGTATAAAGAGTTCCAACCTTATCACCACGAGTAACAACCAAATTCCCCTTCACAACCTTCCATTGTCTGTTTCCAAAGATAACACGATACCCTTCCTCATCCAACTGACCCACAGAGAGCAGCATCCTCTTGAGTCCAGGAACGTATCTAACATCTTTTAACAACCAGATTGTTCCAAAAGAGGTTTTGACTTTGATGTCTCCCATACCTGTAATATCCAAAGTCTCGTCATCAGCAAGACGAACTTTGCCAAAATTTCCAGACCTGAAATTCAGCATTGAATCTTTGCTTGGAGTGGCATGGAATGATGCACCAGAATCCATAACCCAAGATTCAATAGAACACTCAACACAACAAATCAGCGCATCATCACTAACTTCTTCCACTGTGTTAACTGAGTTATCATCATTCTTCTTTGGTTTAGGAACTGTAGGAGCCGTACACTGATTCCTGAAGTGACCAGTCTTTTGACAATTCCAGCACATAATATCCTTGCGATTCTTGGACTGCCCTCTCTTCCTGGACTTCGATCTGTTACGCCCTTGATTCTGCCCCTTCCCAACTTGTCTGCCTCTACCATCTATACTCAACAAAGAGCCAGATGATTCCCTAGAATTCCTCCTACGAATATCTTCTCCAAGAATTGAGTCACGAATTCCTGTGAACGTTAGCTTAGTAGTCTCAGACGAACTACTAACTGCTGTGACAAACCCTGACCAACTATCAGGTAACGAGGACAACAACAACGAGGCCTGTACTTCATCATCGAATTTAATCTCAACGGAAACTAATCTCGACAGTATAGAATTAAATTCATTCACATGATCAGCAACAGAACCACCTTCTTTCATCCTCGTATTGACTAATAGACGAATCAAATATACCTTATTAGCTGCAGAGGGCTTCTCGTACAGATTTGATAACTCCTTAATCAGTCCTTGTGTAGTCTTCTCACCAACGATGTTGTAGGCAACGTTCTTCGCTAGTGTCAACCGTATCACACCTAGAGCCTGCCTATCCAACAAGTCCCAATCTTGTCGTTTCATGGCCTCTGGCTTTTTCTCCTCTAACGGTTCATGCAGCTTCTTTTGATACAGCAAGTCCTCGACTTGCATCTTCCAAAATCCAAAGTCTGTCCCATCAAACTTGTCAATCTTTATCTTCCCATCGCCTGCCATCGCTCCTACTCACTAACCTTGCTCCGCTACCAGTTGTTAGGAATTACCTGAGTAGGAGACTGAAAGATAACCTAGATTGAGAAAGATAAACGAAAATAGACAAGACAAGGGATTAACATGGTATCGGTCTAGCCGCACTCCATAAACCGCACAAATATTATTAGTCTTAATATTCGTTAGTTTTACAATTACAAGAGAGTCTATTTATAGGGAAAGGGTCGGCCTCCATTCCCTATGTTAGCGATGTGGTATATCAGACTCCACATACCCAACATGCCCTTGTGGCGGAAGAGGAGCTTTCTTCATTCCTCTTACATTCTGGTGCGAAGATGGGAAAGGCTTCCGAAGGAATCTTTTCTTCTGAGAAGAATTTTGCATCCGCGAAATGTGATTCCTCTTTGTAGAATGGATTGGGTTCTCCCTTAGCGCACTTTACCTCTCCATTACAAATGAATTTGAGGCATTGGTGCCAGTTTGAAGGGATAACTTCACTTTCATGTGACCAAATCCTTCCGAGGAGTCGCTGGTAGGATGTTATGGCATCAATTAAATCAACATTAGCATCTTTGTGGTCAAATCCTTCAGCTTGCTCCACACTAACCATGTAGACTGCTACGCAATCTTCAGGAGATTGTTCTTCTGGGACATACTCTTCACAAGTCATTATCCCTTTTGATTGAGATGAAGATCTCGGTGTTGAGCATTCGAGAGCGTGGTGCCCCCCTTTTCTAGACGTTGGATGAATGTGAGCCTTACAAGGCGTTTGTTCAAGCTTTGTCGGCGCATGTATCGAAGCCTTTCCCTTGCGAGGCCTATCAACAGTCTCAGCTTCATGGGAGGTCTTTGATGGCTCACCTGGAAGACCCCACCCTTCTGGCTGAACGTCACAATCTTGGCTAGAGACGCCATGAGGGTATTTTGAGGATGACTTTCTTTTTGGAAGAACTTTTTTATTCTTCTTCCTTCTGAAGGTTGACCATCCGTCATTAATTTCATCTTCGGACTCAGAGCTTGTTTCCCAAACGTCTAACTCGTCAGTCATCAACTCATACAAGTTTGGCCCATAAGGGTTTCCTATCTTTGGCATCCCAGGGTAGGCATAGATGACCTTGACCTCTCCATCAGTGCTGAATTCTACGGGGACTGCCCCCTTCGGTAATTCAGTTGTTAGAACCGTTGGCTGAGTGGCGACTGGGTTCTGATCCAAAGCTTGCGACAATGGAATAGGATCAAATGACCCAAATGCAATCTTAGTTGGTGTAGCATCGTTCTTTGCAATGGTTGTGATGTAATTAGCTTCTACGACATCTTCATCATCGAGTTTTATTTTTCCTTCCTTGTCCAAACGAACGATGAGGTCTTTAAGGACAAAACACTCATCTACCGGATGACTGATGATCCGGTGATATTTGCAATACCTGGGGTTGTCGATCTGGTTCACTTCTTCTGGGCGCTTTGATGGCGGAAGCTCGATCAACTTTTGTTCAAGAAGTTGGTCCAGGATGTCAGAGACTTCTGAGTCTAAGAAGGGATATCTTTTTTCTTCGCGTTCCTTCAGGGTCCTTCTTTGAGCTTTGAAAGGCTTGTACTCAGTCTTGACCTGCTTTGCCTCTTCTTTTCTGTGGATCTCTTTGAAGGATGTTTTCGTAGGTGCCGTGGTAACTACCATGCTTTCCTCCCTTTCACTGATCTTCGGGTCTTTCCTTACTTCTTCCTTTTCATGAGAGCCATTTGGCAAGTAACTCCCGTGCCTTTGGATTTGAATTTCCAGATCATGAGCCCTAGTTGCGAGCTCCTCAAATGTGCGTGGCATGTTCGCCTGCAAGTTGTAGAGCAATCCCCAATGCATGCCTTGGACACACATATCGATTGAAGATGACTCACTGATCCTTTCTTTGCAATTAAGGACCAAGTTCCTCCATCTTTCGATGAACTCAGTGACAGGTTCATCTTTTCTTTGTTTTGTTCCAGCCAATTCAGGTAGGCCAACAATCCGTCGAGTGCTGTAAAAGCGAGTTAGGAAGTCTCTTTCCAACTGGTCCCAACTATCAATAGACCCAGGCTTGATATCAGTGTACCATTCAAAGGCCACGCCTTTCAGTGATCGAACAAATTGTTTCACCATCATATCTCCATAAGTTCCTGCATTGTTGCAAGTCTCTATGAAGTGAGCGATGTGTTGTTTAGGGTTCCCTTTCCCTTCGAACTGCTGGAATTTTGGAGGTTGATACCCCACAGGCAGTAATAGTTCATCTATACGCCTTGAGTAAGGCTTTGCGTACCCGAGAGAGGATTACGAAGCTCCTCCATATTGAGTACGGATAGTGTCAGTAATCATCATCTGCAGTTGTTGAACTGTCAGATTTGCGACAGGTGTCGCGGTGTTGTTGTTGTTGTCATTCAGATTATTCGCCGTGGCGAAGTCTTCATGGTATTTCATCTGTCGTTCTCGCTCAGCATTCTCATCACCAAAAGAGCCTCCACTGAAGTTTGGATTGCTTGATGAACCTGGGTGACTTGCCAACTTAGCCGTCAAGAAAGTTATTTGGGCATCTTTCTCTGCCATAGCTATTGTCAAATTTTCAATTGCTAAGGACATCTCTTGAAAGCGAGTCTCAGCATCTGGGGAAGCGTCGATGGCCATCACCGCAGCAAAGGATTCAGAGGAGTCAGAGCTGTAATCTACCCATCTCCTAGTTGGAGTATTTTCAGAAGCAATCCCAGCATCAGATTCTCCACTCGGGTAGTAAGAGCCCTCAGATCTGGTTTGGATCTCTTTGGCGATCTTTCTTCTTGGTTTTTCCCTACGGGAAAATTGCTTCAATGGTGACACCAGCTGGGCTCTTCCGGATCTAGTGCGAGCACGTGTTGCGGGAAGACCTTCTTGAAGTGCTTCAGGAAAGGAGTCGTCGGTCTGATTTCTAATCAGGCGATTCATTTTGGATCTTGATTTGAGGAGTGTGATTCAAAGATGAGAGGAGAGTAGTGTCCCACTAGGCGTGCCAAAGATTTGTACACACAATTTTTCCTAAAATATGAGAAAATTACACGTGTCAAATTACAAATGTTGAATGTATAATAAAAGTGGTTCTTCTCTTGATTCCTCTGATTAATGAATCAGTCTTCACTCCGGATTTGGATTTGAACTTGAGTTGAATGGTTGACGGATTGGCCTTGAACCAGCTTGTAATCCGCGGTTGATTTGAGAAGAAACCGACCTTTAATCAGCTTGTAGCTTCTGCTTGATTTGATTTGAGAAGAAGCCGGCCTTGAATCAGCTTGTGGCTTCTTCTTGATTTGATTTGAGAAGAAACCGGACTTGAATCAGCTTGTGGCTTCTCCTTCTTTCTTGAAGACGATCTGCTTCAGTTCTTGATCTTCGCAGCACTTCTTCCCTCCAAGAAATCTTCTTTTTTTTCACCTTCTAAGGAGGCCTCTATTTATAGGCTCATAAGGGTGATTTTGGAATTGGAAAGATGACATGTGTCTTCATCTCATTGGTCCAATTTGTAACCATCGTTATTAATTAATAATTGAATATGAATTAATTTGACATTTAATCAAATTAATAAAATATTAGATGATTTTTATTCCCTTCAAATATGAGCTTGCTGGTAGGTTTCGACCAAATAAGCTTCATGAATTTCGGTGAATGGGCTTCGTGGCCTTTTCATAAACTGGGCCGAATATTCTAAGACAAGCCGAAATTTTGATGTCTACAACAACGTAAAATAATATTTCATTTTATATTAGTTTTAGGGTCAATTTCATAACTAATTTTTGTTTAATAGTTTTAGTTTTAGTTTTAGTGGCGAGTCTAACTAAATTAGAGTATAGCATTCAATTTATTTTAATATCAGTCAAGCGTACATTTTATTTGTTTCCCCCTTTTTTTCAGGTTCTACTCCCTCCGTTTACTTTTAAATGACTTTCTGGAATAGTAGAAAAACGTAAGCCGCTGATTTACGAATTTATTTTATTCCTCATTGTTTCATTTTTTCTTCTAATTTCCACTCAAATTACCACACCATCATTAAATTGAGTTGATTCAACAACAAAAAATTATCATTTGCACAAAATATATGCTTCGAAAAAGATAAAATGACAAGTACTCCAAACAGTAGAAAAACGTAGGAAAGTGACAATTAAAAGTAAACGGAGTGAGTATTAAGTAAGTGATTTTCATTAACAGTTCTCAATCAGAAGAACTACTTGACCAGTAAAAGAAGTTAATGGACTCATGGGCCTAAGGAAAAAAAACACAACAGATCATTTGATGTGGGCGTCGGCCCAAACCCGAATATAATCCGGACCCAATTCAATGCGTATCCGCCGGTTGCAAGAACCGAGGTACCTTCTCATCTCACCCAACCGCTCACAGACACAGAGTCTGTGTCACAGACGCAGTCGCATGCTCGCTCACTGTCATCCTATTTCTGAAACATTTTGTTAATCGAATCCCTTTCCCTCGCCTTCTGTTCGTCGTCTCTCCGGGTACACCCTTCTGATCGACGACGGGGGAAGCGGCGATAGTAGCGGCGACAACCACCATTTCACCAAAATCCAGTCAATCAATGGAGGATTGTGTGCTGAGATTGCTTGACTCAAACCGGCGGTATAGCTCGCTTTCTTCTCCGACGATGTGTTTCGTGTGAGGATAGAGCTACAATTTCTGCTCCTTAAGTCCGTTGAATGCCAACTTTCAGGGTACGCTTTTCTCTTCCTCTATGCTTTGTATGGGAATTAAAGTGTACAAAGTAAAGGAGGAGAAATTTAACAAGGGAAAGGAAAGGAAAGGAAAGGAGAGTAAGGGAAGTTCTAAAAAAGTTCCCTTGTATGGCTGCATATTTTATATACAGGAAAAAGCAAGGAAATTTAATTATTTTTATCATTTGACCTTTATAACAAATTACTCTCCTCTCCTTCCTTTTTCTTTCTAACAAATGCAACAGAACATAAAATCTGGCACAATGCAAGGTAGAAATTTTGATGTAAAATAATCTTCCGGTAGTATCACGCAACCTAACCATGAGCTAAAAACAACAAGGGACTGCAATATGGTTCTTGATTTTGTGTATTGAATTGGGTTTTGTTTGATATGGAGGTAAATGGGGCCGCAATAACAACATGCAATGAGATGGTGCCATTGAAGGTGGTGGAAATGAAGATGATGTTGAATATTAGCAGCAGGATGATGTTAAATGGGTTTTGTTTGATATGGAGATAAATGGGTCTACAATAACAACAAGCAATGTGTATAATTTTAAAGGAAGGTAGCAATTGAAATTTTGAGATCGATTGCAGGTTCAGTTTTCAAGCGGCCGAACCGGTCGTCATCAATTATCAAGCGACTATGGCGGCACAGCAGCAACGACGACAGTTGGGACGGTGGTGACTGCTTACAGAAGTAATCCGGCAACAAACGATTGGACTCTTGAGATGGGAGACGAAGACAAAAACATGAAGTTTTTGAGAGAAAACAGAGAAGAATACCAAGATTGTGATAATGGCTTCATGCTTGAGAAAGAAAAGAAAGAGGGTATTTACGGGAATAACATGCTCTATATCTAATTTCCTTCCTTTTCCTCCCAAAGTGGGAGGAAATATTTTATGGGCTAGGGAGGAAATTTTTACAATTTATTTACTCCCTATTCCCTTGCACTTTTTTTCCCATACAAGGGAAATTTTAAAAATTTACTTTCCTTTCCTTTCCTTTCCACCCTAATCCTTCTTCCCATACATAGGCCTAAACTAACCCCCTTAATGTGCATGATGACCACTGTATTTCTGGGTTTTTGGTAGGTTTAAATCCAAAAAAGGCACATGTACATGAATTGATTGACTCATTTGGCACCTCTACTGAAAAAATGGTTTAAAAGGCACCTGTACTTCTTACGTATGACACATTTGGCACCTCCCACGAACGGCGTCACCATTCCTCCGTTATCCGCTAACGTGACACGCCACGTCATAAACATGATGACGTGTCATGCCACGTGGCAAATCCGACCCAAATCACGCTGGAACGGGCCTGAAAACGGGTCTCTTATTTGGGTCGTGAACGACGCGTCGTTCAAACAACGAATGACACGTCGTTTGTAGCCAATTCCAATCCTAAATCCCTTGCAAAAACCAATTCCAACCCGCCTGCTGAAAAAACCAAAATCAATTCCCTCCAAATCAAAAGCCATCTCCCATCTCTGGCTTTGGAGGGAATTGATTTTGGTTTTTTCAGCAGGCGGGTTGGAATTGGTTTTTGCAAGCGATTTAGGATTGGAATTGGCTACGAACGGCGTGTCATTCGTTGTTTGAACGACGCGTCGTTCACGATCCAAATAAATGAACCGTGTCCAGGCCCGGTTCAGCGTGATTTGGGTCGGATTTGCCACGTGGCGCGACACGTCATCATGTTTACGACGTGGCACGCCACGTCAGGGGATAACGGAGGAATGGTGACGCCGTTCGTGGGAGGTGCCAAATGTGTCATACGTAAGAAGTACAGATGCCTTTTAAATCGTTTTTTCAATAGAGGTGCCAAATGAGTCAATCAATTCATGTACAGGTGCTTTTTTGGATTTAAACTGTTTTTGGTACTCTGTTCTGTTTCCCTGCCGTTTCAAGTTATGCGGGTCTGACCCGATTTGGATTAATTAGTATATTAATATTATATTATATTATGATTTTGCATTAAATAATAATTATTTTTATTTGGTTCTTCCTTTTTTTTCCAGAATAAAAAACACCCCGTCGTGAGGTGTCGTCGGCACGCCAGGCAGCACAGTAGAAGTGCAGTCTTATTAGGCTCTGTTTTCTTTAGTCCCGCCTTTCTATGGTTTTCTACGCTTAGATTGTTACTCTCTTAGAGGTAAGACTTCTTCTTCAAACATATAGAGGTAGAAAAAAGTCTATTGGTTTTACACTCTTGCATAACAACAGTTAAACCCCAATTCTATACTCTTTTCTGCTTCCGCTGCACGTTTCCTTTCTCTCTTTGTACTGGTAATCTAATACTTGCCCGTAACTGTTTCTTTTTTTGTTGCGCAGATTCCATAGTGCCACTTCATCTGTTCTTCTTTTACCATTGCAATGGTGGGTCAATCATAAATTCTGTTTCTTTGTGCTTCTAGGTTTTTCAAGGGTAGTAACTATAGTTGGGTTCCTCTTCGCATTCATCTTTAAGCTTTGTTTTTAAAGTTTATATGTTTGGGATTGCAGCAATCAGGGGATATCAGGAAGTGGTTTATGAAGGCACATGACAAAGGCAATGCTGATGCCTCTGCCAAAGATACTCCCCAGAAGAAACAGCCTGCTAAAGACACACAACCTGAATCCCCTGTCAGTACCTATAATGATGGGTTTTCTGTTCTTTACATATGGTTCTTGATTTTTAAGAATAATTTGCGTTTTTGAATTTATTTAGGCCCAAGAAAGTTCAGGCAGAAGGAAAACCAGCAAGTATTTTTCTAAGCCAAAGGATGGCAAGGAAGTGGAGGAACTTCCAGCCAAGAGGAAATCAACAAATGAAATTGATCAATCCGTGAAGCCCCTGCCACCCAAGAAGGTTCAGCGTGTTGATGGCGATGATGAAGATGATACCTTTGTCTTGCCCAGTAAGAATAAAAACAATAATTCAGCCAATGCCACTCCCAGGAAGAAACTAAAGAGTGGTTCAGGTAGGGGAGTTGCTCAGAAATCCGTGGAAGTTGATCAGACTGATGAAGATGATGTTAAGGATGCTGACACCCTTGTCAAGCCTGCTGGAAGGGGTGGTGGTGGTGGTGGTGGTAGGGGTGCATCAGGGGCACCACCTGCTGGTAGGGGCAGAGGTGGGGGACGAGGTGGATTTATGAGTTTTGGTGAAAGGAAAGATCCTCCCCACAAAGGAGAAAAGGTAAATATCACTGTCTGGAAATGTCTGATGTGATGAATTAGAATGTTGTAACATTATTTATATTAACTTCAAAATACGTGTTGTTGTTTCAGGAAGTTCCTGAAGGTGCACCTGACTGTTTGGCGGGTTTAACTTTTGTCATTAGTGGCACACTTGACAGGTACTTAATTTTCTTGTCATCTGCTTTCTATACTTCATAAAGGTTCTTTGTATATAAGTAGTTTTGGGTTGTGGGTGCTACTGTATTTTTGGAGTAGTCTAAAGTGTTTATGCTTCTTTTATTGTGCCTGTTCAGAAATGTATTCTACTGGTTGAAACTGATTGTATTGTTCTTTTGGCTGCAACTTTAGCATGGAAAGAGAAGAAGCTGAAGATTTGATTAAGCGACACGGAGGTCGTATTACTGGATCTGTCAGCAAGAAAACGGTCATTTTATACTTTTGTCCTGTACTTTGTCAGTCTTCATCTGACATTGTGGCATTGTATTGACACTATCCATTTGCAGAGTTATCTTTTATGTGATGAGGATGTTGAGGGACGGAAATCCTCCAAAGCCAAAGAACTTGGGTAGGTTATCATATAAATTTGTTATCATTCAGGTTCTTTGTTAATTTCGGTCAATTCCTGATTTTGATTCCTTATACAGAACACCTTTCCTTACTGAGGATGGACTCTTTGATATGATCCGGTCATCAAAACCTGCAAAAAATCCAGCTCATGGAGAGTCTAAATCACCCATAGAGAAAGTTGGAACCCCCGTAAATAAAAGCCCTCAGAAATCTGGAGCTAAGGGTATGCTTTATATAATTCTGTGCTTCAGTTTTTGTTATTCTAACTTTTGTTTTCTCAAAATCCGTTTTTGTTGGGATGGCTTTCAGTTGTTTATCTATTTCGACTTTTCAGCTGCATGCTGCTTATGTAAATAGCCTGCATTTTTCTAACTAGATTCTTCTATTTGATTATGTTCTGGATTGCAGTGTTGTTCTCAAATTTCTAGATCTTTTTTTGGATGACACAGGATCTGTGTTCTGTAGAACCAGAATCTGAATCTGTAGCTTTCTTTAATGATTTTAACAAATAATAAAAAAATCCTCTTTTCTTTTTTTCCCTGAATCCCAATTTCCTCAAAATGAATAAAAAAGGGTGAAAATTATGAAGGCATAAAACACATTTTTTCTCCCTTTCTTGAGGGAATGTTCAAATTCTTGGATCCACCATGGGAAAAGTAATAATGGTTTGTTGCTGCGGTTATGGTTTTGTGACTTGGAGAATCTCTCCAGTACCAATCGAATTGGGCTAATTTATTGTGATTCAACAATTATTACTTTCATGGGAGTTCTTAACAGTTAAAAAATATTAATTTATCCTGCAGGGAACTCTTCAACAACGGGTGTAAGCCACAAAGTTCTGGCTGCAAGTGCTCGCTCTGTGAAGCCGAAAGATGAACCTACTGAACGTTCTTCCCTGACTTGGACAGAGAAATATAAGCCTAAAGTTCCAAATGAAATCATCGGGAATCAGTCTCTGGTGTGAATGTTAATAATTGACTCAATTGTCTTTTCTGAATTTATCATGCTCGTTAAATTTTATCCAGATCTTTGTTTCAGTCCTTTAAACTGTGTCAATTAATATAATTCCATGCAATGATATGCAGGTTACCCAACTTCATAATTGGTTGAAAAATTGGGATGAGCAGTTCCTTGATACTGGAAATAAGGGAAAGGGCAAAAAGCAAAGTGATTCTAGTGCAAAAAAAGCTGTGCTGTTAAGTGGAACACCTGGTATTGGGAAAACAACATCAGCAAAGCTGGTCAGTCAGATGCTTGGTTTCCAGGCAATTGAGGTGTGATGATAATTCTGTTTTTAATTGCTTCAAATTTATTCTTAGGGCTTACAAGCTTCTCTTCTGAGTTTCCGACATGCTCATTCTTTGTGTATTAATTAGGTAAATGCCAGTGACTCTCGCGGGAAGGCAGATTCTAAGATAAACAAGGGAATTGGTGGAAGTAATGCAAATTGTATAAAGGAACTTGTCAACAATGATGCTTTTAAAGTGGATAGGTCGGGTTTTCACAGCAATTGTGTAGGGTTGACTTAAATCTCAATTTGCTACTGAAGTTAATTGCTAATGCACTTATAGGTCAAAGCATCCAAAAACAGTTCTGATCATGGACGAGGTAGATGGAATGTCTGCAGGAGATAGAGGCGGAGTTGCTGATCTTATTGCAAGCATAAAGATCTCCAAAATTCCTATTATCTGCATCTGCAATGATCGCTACAGTCAGAAACTAAAAAGCCTCGTGAATTATTGCATGCTTCTCAGTTACCGGAAACCAACAAAACAGCAGGTTTATATTTTTTTTTTACCTTTTGGTTTTCACCATCGTTGACCTGTTAGTGTCGGATATTCTATTTTATTTTCAGTGGTAGTTGTCATTAAAGCAACTGTTGTGCTTAAACTTAAGTTTTCGTTTGTACTGTCTAGAATTGTTTTTGTCACACTTGTGTCTGTGTGAGAACTTTTATTATTCACCGTAGTATTAGTAGGGCAGCATTGTTCATTTTTTATTGTTATAACAACAACAGTATCTGTGGCTCAGATTCATTCCTTATTTCCTGTCTTCCGAATGATTGATGCAGAATGTGAGATAACTATAACTGCTCATGGTTGTTAGCATGGAGGCTACTCATTGGATTGGGAATGAATAAAGCTTTCTATGTTGACACTTTTTTATTTTTATGAACTGAGGCTTCTGTTCTCCATATACTTGGGGGGACAGATTTGAAGAAGTATTTGTGTATGCTTGTTGGTGTTTGTTTATGGATGCTTGTTTAAGGAGTAATTAGTGCTATGGAGTATGTACAATGAACTAATTTTTAGTTTCTCCTGCAAGTCTATTAGTTCGCAACTATGAGGTTACTGTCTTGTATCACTTTTGAAACTGTGCCTCAACTTCACTCTAATTTGATTGTTGACTTGTGCCCCAACTATGAGGCAACTATCACTTATGCTTTTATACAGATGCATCTATGTATGGATGTGTTGTATATGCCCACTAGATGCGCTACTATGCGTCGCGATTGTATTTACTTTACAAAACTATCAATGCTGAGTATTTGATTATTAATTCTTGATTTGGTATGTGGCAGATGGCAAAGCGGTTAATGCAAATTGCAACCGCTGAAGGTCTTCAAGTCAATGAGGTAAATGTGCTTCCTCTCTTATGTTTGTCAGTATACTTGCTTAATTTGGATTCTGGACCCGTGCTGGTCTTCTTGCGGAAGTTCTCAGGTGATGGTGTAACACAATCACTTATGTCTTTGGAGCCTAAACTATACATTGATGATTAAAATCTTAAAGTTGGCCCTGTGGATGGGACGACCAACATTAATAAATATAATATTGTGGCAAGTTACTTCCACATGACTTGTTCCTCTTGCTGTTAAATCATTGCGTGATTTTGAAATGCCGAACATTCTGCCTGAAGTAATTTTTTGTTCTTGTTAATTTGGAATAGTTCTTGATAAAAATTGGGGATGTTCTTATCTGTCATCTTCTATGCTCTTAAATTAATTTTGGCGAGTATATTATGTCATATGTTGCAATTCTGAGCTCTTTTTTTGTTCTTCTTTGTGAATCATTAGTGTTTGATATGACAGCATTTTCACGAATATTATATGGCAACAAACGAGATGAACTTCTCTTTCCTTGTTAGATTGCTCTTGAGGAACTGGCAGATAGAGTGAATGGGGATATGCGTATGGCACTTAACCAGCTGCAGTATATGAGTCTCTCCAAGTCCGTTATTAAGTATGATGATGTACGAGAGCGCCTTCTAACCAGCGGGAAGGATGAAGATATCTCACCATTCACAGCTGTTGACACGTATGAATTTTATAGTCCCATATTGTCTCTAAAATGCTTCATTCCGATACTGTCTCCTTCAAAGGCTGTGGTTCCCTCTTCTTGGTGTCACCCTCTGTGCTCTTCTAAAAAGATATCATACGATCATGTCTCTTATCCCCATTTTTCCTCTTTTATTAACTTGCTGCAATATTATGATCATATAGTGTTCCAAGTTGTCAAATTGTCTCAAACTTGGGAAGACCTGGTTGGTTGTGGAAAATGGGATTCAGTATCTTCAGATGAATTTTATAATTATGAAATAGTTCTATTGTTGTGAAAAATGGATTGTATGCCATGTATCATTAAAATAAAGGTCAATAGATATCATCATACATATGCGGTGTAATCTGGTTGACATTATGTTCCTGCTTTTCACTTATTTATTTTATGTTACTTTGTGTGTTTTTCTGTAAACGTTATGCATATGGTAATCAATGACACAAATGTGGAAAGTGCTTAGTTAATGTTTTGTGATACCTTTGTGTCAGTTTTTCTCATAGTCATCCTTTGTGGTTGTAGGCTGTTTGGCTTCAAGGGAGGGAAATTGAGAATGGATGAGCGTATTGACCTCAGCATGAGCGATCCTGAATTAGTCCCTCTTATTGTTCAGGTTCTTTTTCTCGGTCGCATGAATGTGTTTTTCTGGCAGTTATCATATCTCATAAACATCTTAGACCCTAGAGTATGGTTATTTTGGCTAAAATGGGGCCTCAAATTGTGGTCCCTGAGACTTTGAGCCTCAAGGCCTTTCACACTGAAGCATACACTCCCTTTGTCCCCAGTGACTTTTTATGAAAAATTGCCTTCTGAAGGAAAAAGTCTGCTATTTTAATTATAGCTTGGCATTCTGAAGGGAAAATTAGCAATCATGTTATAATGACAATGAATCATGATAGCCTCTGGCTAGGGTTATTGTAATTGATGAGATCTTGAATTATAGCAAGCATGTTTTTCGATCAAGTTTTTTATGCTGCTTCATGCTTTCTCCTGGAAGCTTGGAAATGTTTAAAACTGCATGATAAGGCCTAAAGTATGTTACTTCATAAATAAAATGTTGACTATATCTAGAGATCGTAGTTTAACAATCATATACTACTATATTGTATTTTTATGCTAAAAAACTGGTTTTATTATTTGGTAGGAAAATTATATTAATTATCGGCCAAGTTCACTTGGTAAGGATGACAATGGATTGAAACGTATGAGCTTGATTGCCCGTGCTGCTGAATCTATCGCTGATGGAGATATAGTAAATGTTCAGATCCGAAGATATAGACAATGGCAACTTTCCCAAGCTGGTTCACTTTCTTCCTGTATTATCCCGTATGTCTCTCCATATGGCTCTGAAAATATCTGAAGGGTCTATAAACGGATTCATTTTACTCTCAAGTGCTCTTCTGATCTGAGTTTTTCTTACCCAGTGCCGGGTTGCTGCATGGACAAAGGGAGATACTTGAACCGGTAATGAATGCTTATATCTAGGTGTTCTGAATTTTTTTTCAGTTCTATTATAGGGAAGGATTATCAGTGAACAGATACCTCTCGGGTGAAATTTTAAAGCATGTATTCATTCTGTTGAGGAGCATCAATTAAAGTATGTTGGTAGGGATGATACACACCTTGGGCATATTATGGTTTTTGGGGCCTTCTATCATGGCTTTTAGAAGGCCTGCAGGTGATCGAATAAATATTATGGCTGTTGCTGATTTGATTTGTTAAGAACACAAATAATCGTGCATCTATTATTGGAGCCATTATATAAACTAGGTCACTCTTATAATTTATTTTGCTTGAATGAACACTAAATCGAGAGTTTTAAGTGTATCAACCAATCTTTATTGTGTTACCCTGCTTTTCCCCCCTAAATTGCCATGTTCCATTTGGGTGTGTATATTAATTGTTGAAAGCTTGGATTTGGCAAACTTGCAGTTCATGGCATACTTGCAGTTCTTTTTATTGGCCATGTTCTTATTGGATGTACTCAACTTTCCAGGGAGAACGAAATTTTAACAGATTTGGTGGATGGCTGGGAAAGAACTCAACAACAGGCAAAAATTTGAGGCTTTTGGAGGATTTACATGTTCATCTTCTTGCTTCTCGTGAATCAAATTTGGGAAGGTAATGGTGCTTGTACCTAAACTTGTAATTTCTGTGGTTACAAGATGCCATATTATCCATCTCAGTTAATGATAGTTGTTTAAAGTTCCTTTGGATTACTGTTATTTGGAGTTCTTTGTTATAAGGTTCAGACAGTCAGATTAGTTATGGTCTATTCACCTGTTCTTGGTTTAATAGATGTATTTCAATTGCTTGGTGACCGCAATTTATGATATACAGTTGAAATTTATATCTCAACAGCTTGTTTAATCTCTACTTGTGGTCTATTAACTAATTCTTGGTTTTAAATCTGTATTTCAATTCCTTAATCTCTTTGCGCTCTCTTTGAGGCCTGCTTAATTACCCTTGTATTATTGCTTGCAGACAGACTCTTCGACTAGAATATCTTACTCTTCTTCTGAAACAATTGACTGATCCTCTTCGGTTGCTGCCTAAGGTTTGAATCCAATACTTTTGACTATAAATTTTTTACCCATGTGAGAATAGTATAGCGTAGTTGAAAGCAAGTTGTATTTGCCTGGGGTTCTCAGACAAGGCTTGGGTTCAAAAAGTGCCAGCACACTCACGAGGCAAGGTTTTCTTTTTCTTTTCTTTTTTTGGTTCACAAAGAAACGATCATATGATTCCTGATTGTTTTTTGAGTTATTTCTTACAAAACACTGGTTTAACATATTTCTTGTTTTGGAAATGAACCAATTTGTATAACTTGTTATACCACAGACACAGCAATAGCTTTGAGTTTCATGGTTTGATCCTTTTGAAGATTTTACCTTTCCACTTGGGCAAGGAGCTTTCTGCATCATTGTTTGTTGGCAAACAGCACCCTTTTTCTAGAGAAAAGTGGGTCAATTGATCTCTTGAGTGTGCCTTTAACCTTCTAACTACAAAAGAAGCATTTTGAGGGTACAGTTACCTTAAGAAATTCTAATTTTTATTCTGCCGAATAAATGAACAGGATGAAGCTGTTCAGAAAGTGGTGGAGTTCATGAATGTTTACTCAATAAGTCAGGAGGACATGGATACTATTGTCGAGTTATCAAAGTTTCAGGTAGCTAATCTACTTTATACCAACTATTGGTATCCCAGTAAGTCTCATATTTTAATGCTTGTGATTGCTTAATTCATCAGGGCCACACAAACCCACTGGAGGGCATACCATCAGTTGTCAAAGCAGCCTTGACAAGAGCATATAAAGAAGGATGCAAGTCAAGGATGGCGCGTTCTGCAGATTTGGTGACAATTCCTGGAATGAAAAAAGCCCCTAAGAAGCGTATAGCTGCAATGCTAGAACCATCAGGTGATGATTTGGAAGAGGTGAATGGTGACAAATTGGCAGAAAGTGAAGAAGAAAACTCTTCTGACACCGAGGATGGGGGTAAATTTCAGAACTGTTTTAAGTCTGATCTAATGTTGTTACTCATCTAGGCGTTTATTCTATGGAAATTATTTACAATCATCCAATGAATGATTAGAAGTTTTTTTTTTTTTTGCATACACACCCTATTGTTGTGAGCGGTGTGTGCTTTGCCAGCACATGTTTGGCTTGGCCTGGCTAGAAGCATGCTGTGTGAAAGTGGACTAGGATTTGCATAACTATTAGAGTGCCCCTAAGACATGGACATTGTTAGGCTTGGAGGATAAGTCAGCGCATGTTGGAGGAGCTAGTCTGTCTAGCTTACATTTCTTCACCTTGCCTGATTTTTGAGTATATTCGCCTGTTTACAGTCAATTTCTCTACCCAGAATGGTGGAGCTCTGCTTGCATTTCAGAACTCATCCTAACAGTGTGTTTGTGCAAAGCAGCGGTTCATTAAGCTACAGAAGGTTTAATGAATAAGAAGCACTTGAACATAATTATTTCTTGAAAGCATGCTTCAACGTTTTAGAGAAGTAGATTGTCTATTCGATTCTTACCTAATATGTTTAGGCACGTGTCTTAGATTTTCCTCTTCTTTTTTCCTTGCCTCATCTCAGATGGAACTACTGCTGAGAAGCTAAAGTCTGAACTTGAAAGTTTGAATTCAAAAGGTTGGTGATGTTTTCTTGTGCGTTATTTCTATGTTTGATTTTTCATTGAAATTCAATTTTTTCCGCATCACTTGATAATTCAATAGTCAGTGGGTTCTGCTTATTCATAAAGATGTATCCATCACCTTTTTAACTACATGAACGGTCGCCTGATGAAATCATGTTTCCTGCGAAATATTCATAGGGATCAAAGTGGATTTTCCTAAGGGCCTAGGTAGTTCAAATGGTAAGCCTACAACCAAGGGTAGAGGAAAAGGTGGTTCTGCATCTGCCGAAAAGAAGCCTGCAGGTAGAGGAAGAGGTGGTTCGGGATCTTCAGCTGCAAAGCGAAAGAGATGAAAATGGCTGGAAGACTTTTGTAATGATATTTGGCTGTTCTGACCTATTAAGTATGCTTTCGTTTGCTTCACACTTTGGTCGAGTTGGTAGGCAAATGTTACTCATTTGTTTGTTTGAAGGCCTCTTTCCCCATGGTTTCAAGTTTTGTAGGATAGTTCTTGTACATCTTTTTGGATGGGGGTGGCTTCTTACAAAGGTGCAGTTAACTTTTCTTACAGTTGCAGATAGATCGGAACATATCTTTCTGGATCAGAATTCTGGTTTTCCTTTTATTGCTATATCTTTTGCACAGACAGACAAGTAACTCGTAGTTTCTTTGGTTTTGGACGCCCTCTTGGTCACCTTTTTCTGAATTTGCCGGAACTCAAAACTATTTACGTGCACAAATAGCAAAAGAAATCACACCATTAGCACAACTTTGATTGTAGTCCAGCGATGAGAAATTTGTCGGAGAGGACACTCAAGAAAGACATCGCTATAACCTCAAGAAGTTTACCTATTATGATACTGGCAATAACCTCATCTAAATTAGCTGATGAAAGAAATCTATCAAAGTAAACACATAGCTAGACGGACGAACAAACAGATGCATTTTGTTTCCACAGCTCTGCCTAAAAATAAGGCTGGAAGCTTTATAGCCAAGAATCTAGTTTACCAATAATCTAGACATGAACATTTCCCATCCTTAAAATGGTGAAATCTGCTCCCATCTCTTACAACTATCTCTCTCTCGAACACTTTGGATATGACCTTGCTAACTTCATGACAATCCCTGCAAACCCTCAGATTCTTGACAATTCGAATGCAATCACGAGGCCCAGTCACCAAAAAGCCAAACGCAATTGCTAACCTCTCGCTGTGAACCTTGACTGCATTTTCTTTCTCTTCCTTGTCTATGTCATGTAAAACTGATGAAATATTGGGGACATAGCCAGCTTCTGCTAACCGAGTTTCAATCACTTCGAGCATTTTGTATATCTCAGGTGATTGCTCGTGCTCTCTATCCCCTGAAACAAATTGATGGACTCTTCCTTCAGCTTCAATCAAGCTCCAACCCGGAACTTTATTCGTGCTTCTCTCGGCCATTAGTCTTCTAACTTTAACAACATCTTCCCATTTCCTTGATTTAGCATAGATGTTAGCTAACTGTACATAATGTCCGTTGTAGCTGGGATCCAGTTCGATTAATTTGTTACCAATCTTTTCACCCAGCTGAACTAATCCATGAATCCTACAAGCACAAAGAAGTGTTGCCCACAGTACAGGGTCTGGTGAGACAACCATGTTCTCAATCATCTCAATGCCCTCGGATACTAAACCAGCCCGACCAAAGAGATCAACCATGCAGCCGTAATGCTCCATCTCTGGTTCAATGCCATAACGCTCTGTCATCAACTTGAAATACTGTCTGCCTTCCAGAACCAAACCTGCTCGACTACAAGCATTCAGAACCCCAATGAAGGTCACATTTACAGGACGATGCCCTTCACTTAAGAATCTCTCAAAGAGAAAGAGAGCTTCCTTTCCAAGACCATGTGAAGCCAAACCACAAATCATGACATTCCATGTCGAGATATCCCTTCGACGCATTTCCTGAAACAAAATCCTCGACTGTTCAATGCACCCACATTTTGCATACATGTCAATAAGTGCTGTTCCAAGAGTAACTGTAAATGGAAGATTCAAGGAATCTACAATCGAATGAATCAACCGCCCATGTTCAAGCAACCCCAATTGCGTAGATGCTGATAGTGTAGTGACCAATGTAGCCTCTTCAGGTATTACCCCACTCTCCCTCATCCTCCTAAAGCACTCCAACCCTTCATCAAGCTTACCATTATGAACATACCCCATAATCATTGTATTCCATGATATAACATCTCTTTCAGGCATTTCATCGAACAACCTCTCCGCATCATCAACTCGACCATCCCTTGCAAAACCCGCCAACATAGCATTCCAAGTCACAACATCACAGCGAATTGGGTTCTCATCAAACACTTTTTTCGACCCATCCACATAACAACAAGCTGAATACAAATGAATCAGAGCATTCCTCACATAAACATCTTCACTAAACCCAAATTTTATCACATGACCATGAACTTGAACCCCTTCATTTAACCCTATACCCTTACTACAACCTTGCAAAAGAAATGTGAAAGTATATTTATTGGGTCTCACCCAATTTCCCAGCAAAGATGAGTAGAAAACAACCGATTTAAGAGGCGATTCGCTCTTGGCAAAGCATCGAATCAGGTTATTGGAGGCGAAAAGATGAGGGCTTTTGATGGAATTATAAACTGAGAGAGAGTATTCAAATGGTGTAGATGGGGAGGCCGCAAGGAGTGAAAGAAACTGACCCATGAGAGATGCATTGGCGCCGAGGCCGGAGACTAAAATGCGAGCATGGGCATGCTTGGTTTGAGAGAAGGAAGGGTTTAGCGGGAGCAGAGAATGGAGAACAGAAGTTGAGAATTGATAGGAAATCGTAGTTTTGGTTAAAATCATATAATCATTAGAAGCAAAAGCAATGAATGGAGATGTTTGAGGTAAAAAGGATCTTTGAAATAAAGAGGCGGGTTTTGACGCCTCGGAGCGCATTTTGTTCTGTCGCGACCATGAGTAGATGGGCCGAGTAATCCAAGCCCATACCAACATGGACGGCCTCAGCAAATTAATCTAGTTATGAAAAAAACAATTTAGTTGGACTTTAGTAGCCTTCCTGCTTTAGTCCTTTTAATTGAAATTATACTTAAATAATCTACTACACCCTCTCCGATTAAGAATAGCAGTAGTTTTGAGTGTTATCTTTTGTTTTAAAAAATAGTCATCTGTAAAGTTTCAACTTTCACGTTTATTCATGTTTAATGTTTATCCTCGAGTAATTTTTATCGTCCCTGTACAAAATTGCTATTTGAAAACCAAAAACCTAAATATAGAACATGGCTAATCTCTTATGCCTCTCTTCAACTTCCAAAGACCTGGTTTATTCTGTAATCTTAGATGGTTTTCTTATTCTGTTTTTCATCTGAATATAGTACGAGTCAAGCCAAGGGGTAAACTGCGAGAAACGGCATCAGAACGCTCCCGATCCATAGCTTCCCATCTTTTTCTTCCACTTCACTTACCGCTTTAACAATCTTTCCCTGACTATCCTCCAGTATCTGCAAAATCTTACCCTCTGGGCTGTACTTGACAATTACGGCATGGGGCTTGCCACCGATGAGAAGGAGGAATTGAATCTTTGCACTAACTGGAAGCCTGAGCAACAAGGTCCGCAGTGTTGGGTACAGTCCAGTAACGTGACTGAGAAAGGTCCGACGACAGTGGACAGCCACCCAAAAGTTACCCTCTTCATTTGTTCTGACATTGTCGGGAAATCCAGGTAAGATTGCCATAACTTCTGATGTTCCAGCTTTCTCACCTTTGAGCCAGTACTTGCGCAATCTGCATCAACCAGTATCATGTAAGCAACAACAAAGAAGTAGATCATCATGAAGGAAGTTAGCTAGCAAACGATTCATACTGGCCAAGCATTTTAGTTTCCATCCCACCAACTGGCAATCCTGTCAGATGATTTAATTCGGAGCGCACTTGATCTTACACACTTCATAGACAGTTGAAGTGCCTGAAGTGTGTAAGATTAATATGTATACATGAACCTCATTCACAAGCAAAAGTTCATACATGTCTACCGTCATTTGAGAACAATATTCAAAGGCAGTTAGCATGATAACTAGGGACGGATAAGAATAACAAATTGTTATTTCATAAATGCATATATGAAATGGAAACAGATTCACCTGCCCATGGCTCCTTCACAGAAAACAAAGAAGGAATCATCCTTGCTTAACGAGACACCATTTGGAAATTGAAGATTCCTCATAAGGACACTGGTTTCTTTTGTAACTGGATTATACTTGAGAAGTCTTCCACTATCCTCCCCAGAAAAAACCAACTGCAAGAAGTTCCTGAAATATGGTACAGCGTTTAAACTTCAAACACATAGTTACATTACATCTCACAAAATTGAAGCAAGTAATGTAGTTGGCTTCAGAAAAACTAAATAACTAAATGAAAAAGACAACCCTTTAATATTATGAACTCTCAGCAAGTCCAATATTCTAAGCATTAAGGATTTGAATGTCACAACAGTGAATGTTAGACTGAAATGTTTTCATATTAGATGTCGCTGTGGAGTAAAGCATACAGAAGATTCAAATGTACGAGATATTTTATGTTACGGTGGAGTGAGGGACACAGGAGGCTCAAAAGTTAAGACCTAGAGATAGCAGGATTTGGCAAATCCAATATCGAAAAAAGTGATGGCAATGTCTTCATGTCTTCCCTAACATGCCTAGAAAGGAGACCCAAAATCAGTATACATCAGGCTCCCTGAGGCTAACACAGAAAGAGAGGGAAGAAAATGGGACAATGATGTTTTTATTTTCTCTTAAACTCCATGGATAAGTTTTATGGAGTTCTAAGAGAGTAGGAGTTGTAGCACTTTAATAGGATAGGATTACTTAAAGTCTACAAAAAAACAGGTCATTAACAGTATTACAAAAGATTCCTGGCTTTCTTTGTGACTGTCTATGTGATCCTAACCCTTTAGGTGTAATCCTGTAATGTACCTTCTTGGGCATGGTGTAAAAGAATTCTAGATGTTTTATCTACAACTTCCTACTCTATTATCATATCAAAACCCTAAATTAGTCTTAAAGCATACTGTTCGCAGCCCAATAACGATAAAAAAAACCCTTAGTTTTCTCACCTCATATTGTCCTCAAGCCAGTCCCAATTGTTAAACAAATAGGGTTTTAGATATCCATCTTCTTTCATCCTTAAATTAGAACCTTAGACCCTAGGAATAGCTATTGAACTACACCTAATCCACCCATATGATCTAGCCCAACCCTATTCTTGCACTCCAGCTCAGGTAGCATTTTAATGCACCTGTGTGAACAAGATGAGGATTTCCTCCACAGATAACATATGCTATGTCCTTGCATTTTCTAAAATAATCATGAAACAATTGTTTAATTTGTGCAATATTTTTTTTGGAGTAAAGCAAATGAAAAATTAAAGAGTTTGGAATTTTATGTTCGAGTTTGGCTATTTTCTGCATGATCAACGGGAAAGTTAAATCTGTAGCTAAGTACTAATCCATATATCAAAGGGAAATAAAAAAACACTAGAAACGTTAAAAATACTACCAGTAGGAAAGAAACAGCCTGAAGAGCATACCTTCTCTGATATTTAGTGCTGCTATCTGTGAAATAAATGTTCCCCTCATCATCAATGTCTAGATCATTAGTAAACCCCAGTGGAACTCCTTCTGCCTCAGTTGTTAGTGATGTCGCCACCCCACCTTTTGGTCCAACTTTCATCAGACCAAAGTATGCATCGGCAATATATAAATCACCTGTTTTCTTATCGAATCGAAGCCCCAAAGGCCTACCACAGATGTGCTCATTCTTCAAATAACTCAAAGGTGATGGTTTTGGGTCGCAGATGTCTGATCTGATTCGCAAATGAGAAATATTAAAAATCAGTAATATGAGTAAATCCCAAGACAAAACACAACCAACAGAGATTTGCTACCAATTACCCATAAGGCCAACTGGCCAAGTCCAGATGTAATATGATAGCTTTTCAATTTACTTATCGATAGTTTCAGGTAACGACACTCACACCAATCTATGCAATGCAGATATTTCTTTCGAATGAGTTTCCTTGGTTATGATTGGACAGATTGAAATTCTATTTGTCAATTTCCAAGTCCTTATTTCTTCTAGGTACTCATTCACAATCACAGCTGTAAGTGAATATTAGTTATAATTTAAAGCTGAAGCAAATACTTACAAAATGAATTAACTGTGGCAAAATAAAGAAGCAATTTCACTGAGCTATTGTATCAATATCTCCCAAATTTGAGCAAATTGATCATCAAACCTAAGCTTACTTTCGATTTAGATCTCGGATGGTATCGCGAATTTATGCCTATCAATCTATCTTTACTAGATTACTATTTCCCATTTGCTGCTTTCCTATTTTTTGAAAAATGAAGAAAAAGAATGACAATGCATTCAAAAACCTCTAAACCCCCAAACCAAGCTACGCCTAATCCTCAGAACTATATACAAATTCCACAAAAAAGCAAATTAGTCCAGAAACCCTCTACCAAAACAAAACCATTGCTGAGATTTGGCAAATCCAGTCTTTCCACATTAACACAAATTTCGACACAAGAAGAAAAGAAAATAAATTGAAAAACAAACACAAACCCAAATTAATCATAAAACAGAAACAAAGACAGGGGAGAAAGAAGAAGAAGAAGAACAATAACACACCTATTATTCGAAGTATAAGCAAAATCGGTCCAATTGTTCCCATCCCAGAAAATGATTCTCCCATCAGCGACACCCGTATAGGGTCCGCGACCAAGCGGGTCAAATGCCACGCTCTCCGGTCCTTGGATTTGATTCAAGAACTTGATTTCAGACTTCTGCAGCAAGTTTTCCGTGTCTTTCTCCGGAGGTAGCAGTGACCAAGGATCCAAGTCAACCTTGTAGGACTTGAAGTCCGGGAATAGAGAGATTGAGCTGTAGTGGAAAGGGTCAGTCGCGCAGTACAGAGCGAAGAGAAGAAATACTCCGGCGAGGTTTCCGTTGATAGCCATTGCCGGAGTTCCCAAGGGAATTAGAAGCAAGGGGTTAGGTAGGAGAAAGTTGTAGCGATGGAAGGAACTTTGTGTGTGGTCTTTTTTTTATATATATCTCGACAGTTACGGCAGTGCTTAACTTCTAGTTGTACCTAACTAACTTTACCGACGAAAGAAATGGACACGTCGCCCATGCTATTGGTGTCTTTGAACGATATCGCCCGCGACAATAACAACAATAATAATTTTATTATTATTATTACTATTCATTTATTTTCTTTTAAATATAAATTTAAGTTAGGTAATTTGAAATAGAGATTTATCTCATTGGTTGTCTGGTAGTAGTAAAGTAACATCATGAATTTGAGAATTCGAAATCCTACTCTACCTCTCTCTATATATACAACTCATTTTCTACATAAAAGATCGCCAAATTAATAAAAATGTATATTGTGAAGCTTATTTGGTTGCAGATGGTTTGACAAACTTAGTATTTGACATTTCCATACACTACTCTTGATCCTCCTCGTATGTAAATTAACTTTTTAGGAGATAATGTGAATACGATTTTTCCGTATTTTTTTACAATGTAAATTACCTAGCATGTTGCTCTTTTCTTTCGTTTAGATAAAAAATACTATATCACCCTATAAATCCTTAACATCAAATCCAACTAGAAAGTGAGCGTTAATTCATCAATCCATAAAATTAAAAAACAACATGAATTTTAATATTTTAATTAATCACAACCTTAAACTATTTGTTTATTAATTACTCTTGTATGTATTTATTATTATTTAATCACCCCCTACCATTAAAAAAATCTAATTTATCACTAATTCTGTTAAAAATTTTGCCACCTCACCTCAAATATTGCTACGTTGGATTGACTCCTCTCTCTTCTTCTCCTCATCTTCATCCTCTCTCTTCTTCCTCTCTTCTTCTTCACCTCATCATCGGATTCCATTACTAGGTATGCATGAATTCCTCAAAATTTCTATTTTTCAGATGGAAACCAAAGAACAACATATGTTCCTAATTTAGTGAGGGATCGAAACAAAGATTACACAAAAGCATCCATATAATATATATATATATATGAGTAATGCTAAACTCATCAATCAGACTTCTCGAATTCACAGCCCAAATGACGTGGCTACTGGCACGTCATCTATTTACAAAATTGTCATTACTCTTACCCAGGTGGTGAATTATTGTTATTCTTGTTATAACCCATCTCAAACAAGATAAGGTATCAAATACTCAAATTTTAGATAACCCCTCTCAAATTAAAGAAACTAATTAAATGTAGAAATATACCAAAAGTAAAAACTCCCAAAATAATATGTTAAGCTAATAGATCTACAAAATAACAGTCAAGATTAAACGAACAAAGTATAAAAGAAAACTCACGGTTTGCGTTCGAGGTCGTTGATGGTGGTATTGAAAGGAGAGTGGAAAGAAAGAAATTATCAGATCTTCTTCAAGCCTGACATTGGAATAACTTTGGCGAAAGATGGAAACTTTTGATGAGGGCGACTTGTTGGTTAGGGCGACAAAGAAGAGATGCTTGCATTGCCGAGTCTGTAGGCTTTGTTGTGGTGGGGAGGGAGGGAGGAATTGGAAAACCTAGAATGAGATTTTGAATTATTCTAATTGAAATAAAGCTCGGGTGAGGGAGGAGGTAAGAGTAATGGCAATTTTGTAAAAGATGATGTAGCGGTGGCCACGTCATTCGGGTAGTGAATTCGGGAAGTCTAGCATTTATTTTCTTTTAAATATAAATTTAAGTTAGGAAATTTGAAGTAGAGATTTATCTTATTGGTTGTCTGGTAGTGGTAAAGTAACATCATGAATTTGAGAATTCGAAATCCTACTCTATACAACTCATTTCTACATAAAAGATCGCCAAATTAGTAAAATGTATATATATCGTGAAGTTTATTTGGTTGTAGATGGTTTGACAAACTTAGTATTTGACATTTCCATACACTGTAAATTAATTTTTTAGAAGATAATGTGAGTACGATTTTTTCGCATTTTTTTACAATGTAAATTACCTAGCATGTTGCTCTTTTCTTTCCTTTAGATAAAAAATATTGTATCACCCTCTAAATCCTTAACATCAAATCCAACTAGAAAGTGAGCTTTAATTCATCAATCCACAAAATTAAAAAACAATATGAATTTTAATATTTTAATTAATCACAACCTTAAACTATTTGTTTATTAATCATTCATGTACGTATTTATTATTGTTTAATCACCCCCTGCCATTAAAAAAATCTAATTTATCATTAATTCTGTTAATTTTTTTTACCACCTCAGCTCAAATATTGCCACGCCGGATTGACTCCTCTCTCTTCTTCGCCTCGTCTTCATCCTCTCTCTTCTTCCTCTCTTCGTCTTCTTCACCTCATCGTCGGATTCCATTACTAGGTACACATTAATTTCCTCAAAATTTCTATTTTTCAGATGGAAACCAAGGAAGAACATATGTTCCTGATTTAGGGACGGATCGGTAGAAAAATTACACAAAAGCATCTATATATATATATATATATATATATATATATATATATATATGCTAAACTCATCAATCAGACTTCCCGAATCCATAGCCCGAATGACGTGGCCACCGCTACGTCATGTTTTACAAAATTGCCATTACTCTTACCCAGGTGGTGAATTGTTGTTATTCTCCGCCACGTCATCTATTTACAAAATTGTCATTACTCTTACCCAGGTGGTGAATTGTTATTCTCGTTATCACCCATGTCAAACAAGATCAAGTATCAAATACTTAAATTTCAGATAATCCCTATCAAATTAAAGAAACTAATTAAATGCAGAAATATACCAAAAGTAAAAATGCCCAAAACAACATGTTAAGCTAATAGATCTACAGAATTACAGTCAAGATTACACGAACAAGGTATAAAAGAAAATTCACGGTTTGCATTCGAGGTCGTTGATGGTGGTATTGAAAGGAGAGTGGAAAGAAAGAAATTATCAGATCTTCTTCAAGCCTGACATTGGAATAACTTTGACGAAAGATGAAAACTTTGGATGAGGGTGACTTGTTGGTTGGGGCGACAAAGAAGAGATGCTTGCATTGCCGAGTCTGTGGGCTTTGTTGTGGTGGGGAGGGAGGAAGGAATTGGAAAACCTAGAACAGGATTTTGTATTATTCTAATTGAAATAAAGCTATGGTGAGGGAGGAGGTAAGAGTAATGGCAATTTTGTAAAAGATGACGTAGCGGTGGCCACGTCATTCGGCTGTGAATTCGGGAAGTCTGGTTGACTCTCTCTCTCTCTCTCTCTCTCTCTCTCTCTCTCTCTCTCTCTCTCTCTCTCTCTCTCTCTCTCTATATATATATATATATATATATATAGACTCCACCTCTCAATCCTCCTAATCGTAACCATTAATCCACCTCAAAAACGTCCTCTCGTCCAAAAATATCAAAATCCATCTCCCCTCCATCTCCATCTCTATTCTTGAGTGAATTTCGGGTATGGTTCAGAACACCCAAACTCCCAAGCCCCAACACCCAACTCGTTACCTTCGTCCTCCTCGTCTCCCCTGCACCGCACTGGTTAATTCGAATAGTCTCACCCCTCCAACCAAACACACCGCCATTCTCGATCGATCCAGCTCACTTTTCGACAAACCCTGGTGCACAGGCCGATCCATTCACACCGCGACGGTGGGGGATTTTTCTACGTTTTATGATCATTGTCTGATTATGTGTTGTGAAAGTGCAGCCATGGAGGTATTGGTGGTGGATCTTTGGTTTTAATGGGTCCACGAAATAATTTGATTTAATTTGTAATTGGAAAATAAGTTTATTTTTGTTTGAATTTTGAAAATTGGTTGATATTTTTGGCTAAAAGACGGAAGCCTTTTGCGAGATAACTACCCATTTTGGGTGTGGATGCTCTATTATGAAGCCTTTCTTTTATTTTCTTTTTAGGAGGAAGAGAGGAAGAGAGAAGAGTCAACCCGACCTGGCAACGTGAAGCTGACGTGCCAAAAAAATTATCGGAGTAAATGATAAGTTAGATTTTTTTCATGGTAAGAGGGTAATTAAATAAACAAATAGTTCATGGTTGTGATTAATTAAAATATTAATTTTTTTTTTAGTTTTATCCCCTTCTAATTGTAATTTTATTTAAGGCTACTATTTTCCTACCATAAGTATTTATTTCTATACCATAAAACTTAATTTATCTCTATTTTTATCTTAAATTAATGTTTTTGTTGTAGTATTTTTTGTTTTAAAAAAATATGGGATAGAAGAACAAAGAGTACCGGCCCAACAGGTCCGACACGAAGTTTGGGCTCGTGACCCCCATACTTTGTATATAATTTAACTGGGCCGTCCCCAAGCTTATTTGGACCTGAGTAAATCGGGTGGGCCTAGTTGTTAGTTTGATTGTTTTAGTGAACAGGAAATTAAGACTAACGTTTTTTTAACATGAAAAAAGAAAGTGTTAAAATATATAGGACAATGATCACTGTTCTTGGTGACTTCTTCTCCTTTAATCTATCTGGACTTTTCCGCGGAGGTGATATTCAAATTTAAAATTATACTAATATATTTACTACTAGTAAAACAAACTAATTTAGTCTTGTTTATATTTCGTGTTATTTATAATTCACTAACAACTAAGTATTGAAGATTAAAAAGAAAAGAAAAGAAAGATGAAACCTTATTAGGTTTTGAATGACAAGTTTCCTTACCGCTCTAGCACAACTAATGTTTGGTTGTAAATTTTTATTTTTAAATTTAAACTAACTCATGCATATTGAAGCTAAAACCAATTATATTCGCGTTCGGTATACTCATAAGAGTATCCAATCACTCACGCCAACTATATAGCTCAGCTTCTTTTTGTTAATAATATATAATTACTAGTTAATTGGTTATATTTATAGGTATTTCTCTGTTTGTTAATTCGGGCGAACCAAATTAATTAAGTTAACCTAATTGATCCCCTCTAAGTTAAATTAAAATTTTGAAAGTATAAACTATGGAAACTGGTTGTTTTTTTCTTTGTAGTTTCTCTTAATAAAACTATTCAATTAAGTAATAATAGAGTGAGTAATTAAATTAGAAGTCTCTAAAATAGCTATGGATGGGTTTTAATTAAAATTCAAGAACTAATACTCCCTATGCATTTTAAGAAAAGAAAAAGCTCATTTTAGATTTTTAAAATTATTAATGACTGTTTTTAAAATTATTTTTTATATCAAGTAATTATATTTCCTATTCAAATTAAATTAGTTTAGTTAATTACTCCACAAATTAACCAATGTACATCAGAATGTTTTCATTTTTCACTTTATAAAATTGGTTATATATTAATAATTATCACTGTAATACGAGGGATCGAATTAATGACCTATGTTATAAAAACGACATGTAATAACGAATTGAAAGAATATTTTTAATTATTAAAAACGCTTTAAACAACATTTTTTTTAAAAGGGAGAAGGGAGAATCATGTAATGAGTCTACTAAGCATGATTTTTGGGGGTCCTTCACCCATCATTCCAAGTTTCCAACCATCTTTTCTCAAATCCCTAAAACATTCCAATTACCAAACGGGAAAACCCAAATTGGGGCCAGCCATTAATATCTCGCCCCCCTCGTCCGCTGCTCACAACAAATTAGAGAGTATGGATAGAATATAGACGGACGGATGGACGACTCCTACCCACTCAATTCAATCACAGACACACACCACCACCTTATGGAAAAATCATAAATATATCGAGCATATCTATCATTCGGTACCTCTACTTATAAAAAATCGATACTTATCCGATGCCCCCACATTATATATCTCCCCTTTCCCTCCCTTCACTGTCTACTATATGTCTTCTCCCCCATAAATCCGTAATTCACCTTTCTAGAATGTCGCCACAAAATACCAATTATAAATACTATATATTAATTTTGATTGCGTTGGAGCAGTAAAAAATGTCAATTTTTATAACTTAGATGTTAAAGTCGAGTTTAAAGAAAGAAACCCAAACCAACGTCCCTAGATAATGAATAAAATAAATCACACCGAAAAAATCATCACAAACTCTTTTGAAATTTAACCATATTTGAACGAAATTAATCTAAAACCAAAAGAGGAGAGCCCAAAAGACTAAAAAATAAATAAGTTTTCTAAAAACAAAAGGAAAGGAAAAAAAAAAGGAGAAAACAGCCACCATCACCCCACCCACATCCCAGTTTTGCCCGACCAGTCTAGTCCCATCCTCTTCATCTTTCACATTATTTCTGTCCTCCTCTCTTTCTCCTCTCTCCTTCTTTCTATCCTTTTTTTTTCCTACTTGGTGATCATATATTTTTCCTTATAAACAGTATTTCTTCCTCCTTCAGTACTATTCTTATATAAAACACCTTGCTTAGGGCTCACCCTGGCCCTTTTCCCCCCTTCCCTACTATGGTATATCTTTTGAGAAAATTCTGCTTTCATCTAGGAGTTTGAGCAATTATTTCAACCATAAAATCAAATCAAACAAAACCCTACCTATACAATTTTAAAAAAGTAAAGAAAATAAGAGAAAGAGGGAGAGAGAGATGTCATCACTGGAATTGGCATCTGAACGTGTTTGCTATGTTCACTGCAACTTCTGCAACACCATTCTTGCGGTATAATTCCTCCTCCTCTTCCTCTCTTTTTATTCATTCATTTTATCACAATTACCAATAGCAGGTAATTAATGAGCCTTTTTAGAGTGTTTTTAGAGAGAGAGATGTGAGAAGAGTTAAATAAGAAAGAGCACAGAATTCAGCTGAAAAGGCTGGTGGTGAGGATATGTATGGTCATATAAAGAAGAAAGAAAGCTGCTAACTATTATTTATTGAAAATAAATAAATATATAGAAGAATATATATGTTGAGAAAACCCAATTCATATGTATAGGGTGTCCTTTTCTGGTGTTATTTCAATTAGACCCATCATGGATCGATCAGAGAGTTGTTGTTTTCTTGATTTCTACTTTGCAATACCTAAAGAATCTTGAAAATTTTCTCATCTTTAATCATGCATGTGACTATATAATTTCATGACAATTCTACCCCAAAATCTACACCTTCATCCCATCATGAAGTCCAAGATCCATATATCCAACTAAAAGAACCAACCAATTCAAAAAGATTAAATAAATTAAGCTCAATTTTCTTTCCCGCAAGTTTTTGTTTTTTTCTGGTACTAGTATAGGTGTTAGTTATATACCTAGGGTTCTTAATTACCAGGTCTCGCAGCATTAATTAATTATATTTATATAAATATGTTAATAATGAATTTTAGTGAAATAATTAACTGGCTTTTGCAATTATTATACATAAACAAGTACAAGCTGATCTGATCATGAGCATGAGCAGTCAGTACTGATTTTTTTCAATTCTTGATATGAGGAGGTGCTGTGCTGCTGCATATATACTTTTTGGTTATGGTTTTTTTTTGGAATTCACTTATTAAATTAAAGAAGTTTGTTGCACAGTTTGATGTTTGTGATAGGGTTAAGTACAAAAAGCTATGTTTGTCTTTGTTTCTACAACAAGTATTGTGGAGTGAAACCGGAGAATTATGGGTTCCTTTTTTTTACCCCAAAATCCATTTCCCCCTCTCCATTTTTAGGGATGAAGAGAAGAAAAATGTCAAGACCCAATTGTCGTTTTCCCACACACATTTCTTTTTTCGATCTTGAAACAGAAAAAAGGAGAGAAAGAAATGTAAGATTTTGATAGGTATATGGAAGAATCCAAAGCATGTAAAAAACCATGTTGTAGAAAGAATCATTCCTTTCCTTTCCTTTTCTTCTTCTTCTTCTTCTTCTTCTTCATAATTAAATATTGCAAGAAAGGTTTTTTTTATTACCTTTATATAAATATATATGGTGGTGAGTGTTGTAGTCATGTCATTTTCATGAATTGCCTCTCTTTTCTTGATTTTATTTCTGCGTGAGTGTGTGTGTGCTTGCTGGTGTTGGCTATTTTTAAGCTTTTATCATGGTGTCAGAACTGATCACTGTTGCAAAAAAGAAGTCATCAGTAAGTAGAGAGCACCACCGAAAGAAAGAAAGAAAATCATCAAAAAAATACTATGTATATATGAGTTGTCTGCTTTAATTTGTTGCTCAGTTGGTAACTGGTGTAAATATAATTGGCTCTCTCTCCCTTTCTTTTTACAGTGCCTAAAATCACACAAATACCCTACTCACCCCCCTAAAGTACCCCTATATATGCATAAAATGAGGAAGATGAACAGTAGATTTCTTGTTACTAAAGTAATTACTTTCTTCTCTCCCTAGTTTTCTTGCTTTCTTCAGAATGCCACACACATTTTATTTCCTTCCCTCGTCGTCTTTTCTTAAACAACTCCTTTTCATGTTTTTGGTTCTGTAAACCGTGGTTAATTAGTGTTTTGTTTTGTCAATTTATATGAGCAGGGAACAACGAGCTTGTAGCTCAATAGTATTTCCCGCTAAGTAAAAAGACCTAGTTAGGTCTTGAATTCGAATCAGTTAGCACTACCTTACATTCTGTCACTGATAGTACGACAAAAATGTATCTGTGAAAATTAATATGCATGCTTGGGTTAGACTTTTTTTCTTCTTCTTCTTTTTCCTTTTTGTGTGGAAATTATATATGTTGATGAAGATGGAATATATTAATGCTGTTGTTGTTGGTTTGGCAGGTTAGTGTGCCAAGCAGTAGTTTGTACACAATAGTGACTGTCAGATGTGGGCATTGCTCTAATTTGTTGTCTGTCAACATGGGCGCTTCTCTTCAAACAGCACTCCCTCTTCATCATCAAGATCATCATCTTCATCATCACCATCACCATGCCCAGGTTTCTTCAATTTCTTGATCTTTGTCTAATGATTCTGTTATCTTCTCTCTATTTTTATAACAGAATTAGGGTTTATAGATTTCTGTATTTCTGTGCAAGAATGAGATGACCCATGAAATGATTTGCTTGGTTTTCCCGAAATATATGTACAGGACAAGAATGCTCATTCCCTTTGATTTGACTTGTTTTATTCCTCTTTTTTCCTATTCATTATTAGTAATTAGTAATAATTTAAAATGGTTTTAGCTGTATAAGAATTAAAGACGTTTGTTTTTGTGTTTGTGGGGTCATGTATAAATAAATTAAAACGGTATTTAAAACAGTTAATTAAGTAATTATAGTTTTGTTAAAAAGTGGTCAGTACTCTAATTATTTTGTTGCTATGCTGCAGTCACAGAAACTGCACCTGATTTCTGAAGACATAAGCAGCAGCAGCGGCGCCAAATTAGACAAAGATTGTAAAGATTCTTCTTCATCTGGGTCTGGGTCTGGGTCTTCTAAATCTAGCAAAGTCGTCGTCTCTACTACTTCATTTGACTCAGTTGACCTTGTCGAGCCTGCTCGCATGCCTCCCATTCGCCGTAAGTAATTCTAGTCATCACTTTTATTCGCTTTTGGTTCACGAAAGATTACTTTCTCGTTAAATATTATCTTCACGAGAAAGTGATTCCTTCGAAAATTTTAGTTAAATGAAGATCCCAAATTCAAATTAGATAAGAAAAATGAGTTGTCTCAACCAAATATAACAATTAATTTTCACTTTTTTTATAAGAATTCAAACCAGATAGTAAATTTCACATTTTGGAGAATTCACCAATATACCTAAAATGAAAAAGTGGGAACATAGTAAATTAGGTAGATCGAGTTAGAGAATTAACCAATACCGAATTTTTTTTTATCATTTCGTAAAATATATAGTACGTACTAATTAATATGAAAAAGGAGTTGATTTGAGGTGAGACACCATTTAGTTTCAGTGAGGGCTACTACATCTGATGAATCCTCTCTCTCCATTTATAATATATTAATTGGGCCTCATGATATATATGGATCGATCCAAGATTGTGACTTGTCATTCGAATCGTAACTGAGTGCATTAATAACACAACACTGCCCTATACTTCACCCCATGTTATGTCTATTTAATCTTTTTTCATATTTATGGAAAAAATTGCAAATTAAAATATTCGAATTCGAAACTTTATTTCTCGCGGTTTTGTAAATTGCTACAGCACCAGAGAAGAGACAACGAGTTCCGTCTGCGTATAACAGGTTCATTAAGTAAGTTCCAACCTCTTTTCTTTTTATCTAAAGCTGACAATATGGTTTCTTTAAAAGAGTTTCTTTTACGAGAGCATGAAGAAGAGTGTTTATATGTTAGGAGTTTTTGGCGTTGGTATTAACTTAATTAACCATTTTTCAGGGAGGAAATTCAAAGGATTAAGGCTAGTAATCCCGATATCACCCACAGGGAAGCTTTTAGCACAGCAGCTAAAAATGTAAGTTAGCTTTTTCTCTTAATTAACCATTCTCATCACGCTCTCGCTGCTTAAATTCTTTCTTTGAATAAACTTTAAAACAAAGTTGTGTCCATTTTCTAGGAAAAAATCAGATTTTATTCCACATTTCACAAACAAATAATTTAATTGACTAATTTTCTTTTTATTATAAGGGGAAAAATTAGACTCTCAAAATTCAACTACATGTAAAAAATAACTAGACTATAAAACTCTTTATGTACGCATATAAAGAAAAATTGTAAAATTTACTCATGCATTTTGGTATAAATTGTGATAAATCACTACATTTGTAATTGAGTTATTGACTAATATTGCGTAAAAATAGTAATATTTTGTTTGGCACCATATAAATTTATTTATAGCCAAAATAATTAGATTTTTAAATAATTTTATTCCGGTGACTATTTCTTTACCATACAAAAATTGAGCTGGAAGAAAGAGTATTCTTTCCTATTTTTTCTAGTCTTTGCCTTTTTTTACAAAGTGAATATTGATCTGCAGTGATTTATCATGACTTAAAGTACAATACAAGGGTAAATTTTCCATTTTTTTATATAAAATCATATATTATGTCACGTATTCGTATTCTTCTCGGGCCCGATTAATTCAGACTTTCATTATGAGAGCCTCTATAGATTAAAGTAAGTAGTGCTTATTATCTACTCCTCACAATGCTTGAAATTGAGACCTTAAAAGAAATAAATGGAGTTCTCACCATTTTGATTCTGGACTGCGCGGTTTTGGTACCATTTTAGAGTTAAAAACTTAAAATCATATACTCTTCTTTTCTTCTTTTTGTTTAGAGAGACTTAAAATCATATACTTGAAAACACGTTTCATTAAAAGGGAAAGAAAAAGAAAGGTAGGAGCTCCCAATCCCAAACAATGAGGACAAGCACGCCCATAATGGTCACGTGGCCACTAGTACTTGCTTCACATATATAAATATCACTTAACTTTTGGACTCATCAATGTGTGTTGTTTCATTATTTTTAACTTTTCTTTGTTATTTTTTTCTTTTCTCACCACATATATAATTAAAAAAAAATAGGTTGAGATTTGGTTGATCGAAAAAGATAATATTTCTTTGTCGTTGGGTCATAATAAATGACTCACTATCATATTGATTAGACTGGTAGGTGAACTCTTACCTCACTGAATGCTCGGACCACAATATTTTCGCTGTCAAATTATATATAGATATATGATTCGAGGTTGACTCAGTTTAAAAAATTTAATAGTCAAAATCTATAGGCAGAGTGTGATAGAGCCACGTCCCGAGTCCTTTAAGTTTAAGTTAAACTTTATATACATTGTCTGTATTTTTATCCAAAATGTGAAATTCATTTCTTCAAAAGGGTTCAATAAACTTTAATAAAATTTGATGTATTGCAGTGGGCACATTTTCCTCACATACATTTTGGGTTGAAGTTGGATGGTAACAAGCATGCGAAACTAGACCACGAGTCGTTTGCAGGAGAAGGCACTAATAAGAAGAAGTGTAGTACTACTGGACTGATGATGTACGACATGACACCCATTTAATTACGTACTTAATCAATTAACGGTACGCTACTCTTGTCCAGGTCAGCACAACCTACGTACTACATAAAATTAAAATTGACCAATATAGTTTATAGTATTTGTGTAATAATTGATTAATCCATGCAGTTATCGAGGGGTTGACCACGTTGACCAACAAGTCTCCTAACCAAATTGGGAAGTCTCCCCTCCTCTTAAGAGCCTCACCCACCAACATTTTCATTAGTGTGTATTTTTCTTCTCTTTTTTTCCATGACTCCTTTATAATGTAATAGTAATAGTTTCTATTTTGTACCCGTTTTCGGAAATGTGGTTAGAATAAATATTATGACAATGTAAAAAGCTTTTCAAATATTTATATATCGCATGTTGTTTACTCATTTTATGAGTTTATTTAAGGGTTAATGATATTTTTCGTTTCTCTATTAATAAACGTTCATATTAGTCCCTTGTTCCTTAAAATAGGTTGTTTCTCGTCCTTAAAATATGTTGTGTCCCACCTAAGTCTAAGTACATTCACGAAAACAGGGATGAGAAACAATCCATTTGAGAGAGTGGAAGGATTAAATATGAACATTTATTACTCCCTCCGTTCCCTATTAAACGTCGCCCGCACTGTAGATACGCATATCGAGGAGGTCGGATGACGCACTATTTGACCCCCAAAAATTTCGAAAAAAATCTCAGACGTAAGAAAATGATTAACGTACGTTCGAAAAAAAGTACGAAATTTTTTGAGGTTAAATAGTGCTTCATCCAACCTCCTCGATAATGCTTATCTACAGTGCGGCGCGACGTTTAATAGGAGCCGGAGGGAGTAGTAATTAAAGAGATAAAAAATAAACCGTTTATTATCGAAAGGCGGTAAAAAAAAAAAAACTGACATGGAAAGCTCTTAAAATGTTGAAAAAAAATACATGGGCGAAATAGATTAATAATTTAGTTAGCAGATTGGTTAAATAATTAATAGATCAACTCTTATTCCAGATGAGTTGATTGACGATTAATCTAACTATAAGTAGAAAATGCAATTCAAGTTACATCAGTAAAAAAGTCAATTAACGAAGTTGATGGGTCTCGAAGAACATAGGCAGACATCCATCCTTCTTTTGGGATACACAAAAGCTTAATCCACACACCAAAATGATCTGATCTCGTCCTCGTCTCTCTCCCTCCATCTGCAAATCTGCAAAAGCTCACATGCTGACATCACTGTAAACCTAAACCCTAAGCTAGCTGGGTACCTCCATTTTCTCCTGTAATCATCAGATCAGATCAGAAGACAAGGAAAAACCCAAATCTTGCGCAATCTTTCTTGGATAGTATGGATGGAAATTAATGTCGGTGCTGAGTTTAAGAGTATGAAAAGTAGGCAAATGCAATGATACAAAGAAATTAAGAAGAAAGAGTGTTTTTTGTCTGGTGGGATAAGGTTAGGAGTTCAGAATCTGATATGTCAAATCAGTTGCAGTAATGCATACATTGGATTTTTGTAGTGCCTCTTCTTTCTTTTGTGGTCTCTCTCTCTCTCGATAGTCTGGTTTTGGTGGCCCATCATCATACTTTTAAAAGATTTCTGTACTGTTTATATATTTCTTTTCTTCATACTGATTTGTTGGCCTTTAATCATAAACTGTCATGTCATACTGTTCATTTTTCAAACAAAAAAAAGTATATTGGTTGTATAATTAATTGTCATCGTATTGTACCTGAGATCAAACTTATAACCTACGTCGTAAAAATAACATCCAATTGAACTATAACTTCTTATACGATATGTTCATTGTTCACAAATAATAAGAACCATGCTGACAAATTAAGGTGTAAAATTATACGTTACTACAGAAAATCTATAGATCTGACTCGTCGAAACAAAAATTTCGACCGAAATACGTGTCACTAAATATTTTCTACGAGAATTCATTTGAATTGCACTCGAAAAATAGAAAGAAAATGAAAAAGAATTTCGGCCGAGTATTCCATCGTATTTGCGACGGTATTCTCCATCGCAAGTCACAAGTTTATTATTTTTTAATTTAATTTTCCTACGGTCGCAAGTTTTATTAATTTCAACGGAATATGTGGACACAGTTTATTGTTTTCGAACTTAATCGGCAATTAGCTGTAACGCACTCCGTTACCGTTACGGCCTCACTTTGATACAAGCTTTTTTGCCCCTTTATTGTGTTCCACGAGACTCGTATATAAAATTCATCATAGCACAAAAGTAATATCTAATATTCCATTTCACACAAATAATTATATCAAAAGAAATGTTTATTTTATATTTAATTACATAACTACATTTTATTTCATATTAACAAATTAAATTTTGAATAATACTAAAGATAGTAATTAACTTCTTACTAGGAACACTTTTGCTAACTAATGTGCTAAACCAATTGGGGCCGATTAAGTTATATTTTTTCAGGCGTTAAAGAATAACTACCAATTAGTGTATTTAACTTAAGTAATTAATAAAGTGTTACTATATTTAAACCCCAAAACCCTAAACTTCATAAACCCCATAACATAAACCTCAAACTCCAACCCCGAACTCAAAACCCAAACTTCAAACTCGATATTTGAACCAGAATTACGTATGAATAATATTCATTGGACCAAAAGTAATTAGAAATCGACAAAAAAAATAGTAGTGACGGCGTAAAAATTAATCGTGATGTTAATTTGGTGAAAAAAAAGTAGAAAATGGAGGGAAAATAAATTGATTTTGGCCACAAAAAAAAGTTGGGCAAATCGTTTTCGGCTATATATGTAATCGCGTAGAGCTCAAAAAATGAGATTAATTCAACAACAAAAAATTACCTCAATCGGTCACTTAAGAGCAAAATTACGGTCGGTCAAAGTTTGCAAGTAAAACTATTGACATAACTGACAAAATTTTATGAAAACATTATTAGTTAATTAATATTAATATATTAATTTGTATATTAACTAATAAAATTAGTATATATTAAAACTTAGTATTTGTTATCAAATTAGTTAATTTATTATAAAACATTCCATATTATGTAACGAAATAATAAACTACCATAATATATAGTGGCGGATCCTGCCCCCGATATTTGGGGGGGCGAGATCAGTGATGGATTTAAGATTTGTATTCAGGAGGTGCGGGGTTGCCTCCGAATTTTTTTTTTGGAGTATTTTAAAGGGAAGACAAATAAGCTGAACGAAAAATTGAAAAAAATGCTTAAGAGTATTTGTATCCGTCACTAAATAAAAAAACAATATGGAAAAAAATTAATTATACATTAGAATTCATACAATATACGTACTTTTTACAATTGTTCTCTACTTTAGGATTGGAATTGAATGAGAGATTGAGAGGGTGATCGATATGTGATGATTTGGTGTAAAAATTGAATTAAATGAAGGGATTGGATTTCGGCAGAGATTGAATTGGGTTTGGCACGGGTTTATTAGTAGTGATGATTTGGGAAATGAGGATTTGGGTGTGGGTTGGGTTTAAATTTTTTTAAACTTTTATCTCTTACGTTCGAACTTTTATCGTTTACGAGCGAATTTTTATCGAACTATAGAGTGGATTTTTCATCACTTACTGTGTACTAATTATTTTGCTTTATTTTATTCCACACTTTACCAATTTCGGTTCGAGCTTTTATTCATTTTTAGGTGAAATTGCTCGTATCATCGGCTCTGCCTCTGATAATATGATTATTAGACATATTGATTTGTAAATTAATTAATATTAAATATGTTAATATATTAGTTTAATTAATTATTTATGTCGTATATTAAATATTTTATATTATTTAATGTAAGTTTTGTATACGTAAGAAATTTGTTAATATAAAGGTCATTCCCCACGGAAAATCCATATATAGCAAAAACTAAAAAAATTGACGAGAAGTCCGTCGAGAATATTTGCGATGGAATGCCCATAGCAAACTATAAAAAATTCCAACAAAATTTTCGTCGAATACTTTTGCTTCTATCGTAAATAAAAAACTATTTCGACAAAAATCAAACCTTACGTATGCACAATTTGCACGAAAAAAAGACGGTTTTTAACTGACTCTAAAAGATAGGTTTTTGCAGGTTGCGAAACAAGAAGAAAAATAGAAGAAGAAATCGCAATTTGCTGGAAAATTTCAAATGATTGATACGTGTTTCAAACTTGATTCTTTGAACCACTTTTGCTCCGCTATCACTTGATACATTCCTGGTCTTTAAAAAAAATGTTTGATGTTGATCTTGTTTAAGGAATCATTTTTCAAACGCGAATAAATAACCAACAAACCCAATTAAGTTCCTAACCCAACCGTAAAAGATAATTAGAACACTAATTCGATAATCGATTAGGATCTCGACCTAAAATTTCTAAGTTCCTAAACCAACCTGTATTTAGAATCCTAGAACGAATTAGACGAAAAACATCCAAAAAGTTCCGAATTTTATTTTTTCCCCAATTTTTTTCTTTCATTTTTTGGTTTTGGACGAAAATTCCGTCCCTCTGGATTTGAATGCAGAGGCAGAGGAAGGTGAGTCAGTAAAGGTACTGTCCGTGACTAAGTGACATAATAACATCTTCTCGTTGCCTGCCATTTTACAATTTTACATCAATGCCATTGCCACTGCACTCACTTTAATTCTTTCACATCTTTTTCCTTTTATATTCTACATTCCCACTTCCTTCTTAATTAATTTAGGATAAATGTCAAAATTTAGGAGAGACAGTATTGGAACTCCCTCACTCCTTAAAGGCTCCGTCACTGGGTAAATGATGAACCCTGATCCCTTAAAGGTTCCGTCACTAGGTAAACGATGAACTACTAAGTTAAGTTTGAAACGAATTTCTTAATTATGTAGACGAAATTGAGAAGTTGAGATTAAAGAAGAACAGGAAATTGAGGGCATGCAGGAGGAAAGCAAAGGTGGTCCGGTCCGTCCTGCATGCGTCCAAGCTGGTAAATATGTAAATATATGCACATAATGCACTATCCTTACTGCTGCTGCAACTATCAACAACATGGTAAGGTCACATCCTTACACCAAAATGGAAAGAGGAGTGACATGGTGGTCCACCTCTATACTATAAATCCAGCTATCAAAAGAAATAGACCACTCCAATTTCTTTATTTTTAGTAATTTTATTATACTATATATTGTTTTCCTTTTCTAATAAGGTTAAACAAATAATTGTAACTCTATAACTAATTCCATTCTTGTTTCTATTTCTTGAATGCGTTTAACGTTTTTTTTTCCATTTAATTGTTAGAAACAACTCCCTAACTAATCATTAGGAGAAAACTAAGTTGCGTCATCAAACCCGACCATAGTAGAACGAAATTAGTTTCCTAACATGAAGAGACGGAAAGAACACCCACCGGAAAGAATATTGCATGTGATGTATTTCATATAATATTTTTTATAAAAAAAGGTTACATCTCGAGTACAAATGACTATAAGAATGACCATAAGATTATCTCATCTTATATTATTAAGATAAATAAAAAAAAAAAATACCCTAATTAAATCAAGTACAATCTTTCAAATCTTCCCCTAATTGCAAAGAAGGTACTTGGTTGATAAATTTGGAAGTCAAGTAATATTTACTGCATTGTGCTGTGGACTGATGCAATCTTCCACCAACAGAGCCCCCATTTGTTTCAATTACCAGCTTTCCAGTACTACAAAAGCCAATTATTTTTTTGTAATATTCTTTTTGCTACAAATTAAATTTTTTTTCCAATAATTTGATTCATGTGGTCTATCTTTTGAAAGGAAAAAGAACCCAACACCAATATTTATTTGGTTGAAAAGTAAATATCCGTGTATACCTTCAAAAGGAAAAAAGAGGGCATCAATATTCACCGTGTATACCAGTGAAGACACTGAAGACTACTGAAAAAGATCAACAATCAGTTAACATAGAAACACTACCAACGTGTCTCAAGTTCGAGTTTAGAGAATAGAGCAAATCTCGTAAGGAGGATTGGAGCATAAAAATACTTGCACGAGATTAGTCTCCAGAAAGACATTCATCTTAAAAACAAAAAGGCTGAGAAGCATGTTACATCTGTGCACTTGCTCATACATATACAAACTGCAAGTCTCAAACACTTCTGGTAGAACTACTGATGTACAAATGAAACAATTTCAGCAGCAGCACAGCAGTCAAATGTAATCAATTAATGATGGAAGAGATATCCAGATATACCGACAGTTTTCTGGAGAAGATCAAAATTATCTTTCCATATTTGACATTAATGCAAACACAAAATGAAAAGAGGGGAACGAAATGAACAAAAATTTGATAAAACCAACACAAAAATTGCAATTACTGACCAAAATTGTTGTACAGAAGTAATACATGGGGTAAAAATTATACTAACTTTTGAGGGCTGGAAGTAACCCCTTCTCACAAAACTCTCTTTCATGGACGTTAGCCAAGTATAAGATGGTTCACTTCTTTGGTATGTTTCACTTCACTTGTGTCCCTGTAATACATTCACCTAGTTTTACGGACACCCTTCTCCACTCTCATCTTGTTGGAAACTCTAAAATCAATTTGAACTAAATAATCATGATAATAAAGAATGCTACGACACTTGTAAGATACAGCGCAACAAAAAAGCTAATACTTTGATCAATGGCATCTAACCTTCTACGTAGTTTAAAGAATTAATAACTCTATCCCAAAGTTATGCTTCTGCAACCCTTCTGTAGAAGAGAACATAAGCCGCTGAAGTCTTTATCTTGTCCTGGCTGATTGGAGAAACGAGGCCATCATCGAAGTCATACCACCGGTCACCACCATGCTACGTGAGGAAAAAGAAAAACCGACCATTCATTAATAAATTCAGGTTAAGCTCATAGTTCTTGATAATGTGGAAACAAAGAAATTTAATATGAAATAATCAGACACATCAACATGAATTTCCTCCTCCGTCAACTAACACAAACAAACCCACCAAGTTCAAAGGAGGTTCTAGTCTAACCACCAAATGCAGACAACTTGATTCTAGGCAATCAGCAGTCAGCATCAATTTTTGAAAGTTAAAGTTTTATGGTTTTGGTAACTGTGTTGTTTTATGTACTAGGAGATATCATTGTAATGATAAATTGAAGATATTCAGAATTGCTTGCATTCTATCATATTTCTCTACTACATGGATTACTTCCATGCCTAAAATTTCCTCCTCAAGTATACTTTATGACTTGGTTTTTATGTTCACCTCCCATGCGGTGTAAAATGAACAGAAATCAAAGAGGATGCAAAACTTACATGGATAAATGCAGTGTAATGACCACCTCCCATGCTTCCGTAGTGGTTACTGATTGCATAGAGGACATAACGATGAGTTACATGACCATTTTTATAGGAAATGTATGTGGACAAATCCAGATCATCGACAGGGAAGTCGACAGAGGCCTCTAGCTTTTTCTTTATATACTGTGTATAGGAGAACCTCTTTAGATGAATGACCAGAATCTCAGGTAACCTCCAAAGATCTAATTTCTTACTGGCTTGGCGATGCTCCTTACAACTTGGACAATACCTACGTTACATAAAACAACACCTAATGTTAGAAAGACGGATAAGGCCTACATCTTAGCAATGATATTAGATGACAAAATATAAACACTTCACTGCTGTAAGAAGCCCTTTGCTTAAACATTTTTTTATAAAAATAACTCCATTAGCCCCTGATACAAGAAAGTTGGACAAATGAAATTTAACCATTGGAAAAGGGTAATTCTTTTAGATTCAAGGGAAAACATAATTAACAACTATTGAAATGCTCAGCCAGACAAAATTACATTTTCATAGCATCATAGATGTGTTTAAATATTTCTGGCTTCTCAACCATACTAATTTTTAAAGCTATATTTTGAGTTGCGGGCACTGACCACATATCTTCAGGTCCAAGAGGTTCCTCCTTGAGAAATGCTTCAAGGCATCTATATAATGAAACAGACTCCTGAGGTCTCTTCGAAGGAAAGCCATACTTGAAGATCTCAGGCAATGTGCTAAGAAGGTTGACATCATAATGCGCAGTCTGTTTTTTTGGCCAACATGTGAGTACATTAAACCGCCTATGGTTTTCAGTTATCGGCACTGGTTCATTCATAACTATCTTAAATTCCTTAGAAGACCCCTTCTCATCTGTTAAATAAAACTGCAGTTCAGTATCCAAGTGTGAGTCTGTTGCATTTAGACTAGAGGCATTAGGATCTGCGCCTAAAATGGAACACGTGTTCTCCTCCATCCCTGTCACTTCTTCATGTGCAGTGCTCTGAGAGGCACAAGAACTGGGACCATCAGCAGGTACTCGGAATGGACTAAGCAACTGTAAATACAGATTGTGGATGTTAGATCCATTGACCAAGTCACCAACTGCTCCAACAAGAGGAATTCCAAATGCCTTCCAGCTTGATGTATGTTTCCCATAGATGTATTGCCTGGTTTTATAAGATTAATTAGAATACTTGATTGAAGGGAAAACAAACAGTCTTAAATCTCGTGCCATAAATAACTAGTACAAACAATTAAGAAATTATGGGTCGTGGGTGAGTGTAATGTGAATTATGGAAGAAAAAAGGAGGAGTTGCAGCCGAAGAAAATGCTTTAATGTTGAGGATCATGGAAGGCTGTATAGATGCAGTAAAAACATGCATAATTGAGTAAACAAATGAATCAAGAACTTTTCTTTCACTATTTTCTTATGTTGTAGGAGCTGTTAAGTTATTCAGTTTGCCACTATCAAGTGTTTTCTTAATAATAGAAAGAGTTCATAGTGTCACTTTCCATCTAAGGTTTAGGACTGAAGACAAATAGGGTTAGTACGTATTCATTCCCTAGAAGCATTACGATTAGTATCAACTGGCAACTGGTCTTATTTTTTCTTAAGCTAAGCTTAATTATCAAAAAATCTAACAATTGTTAGAAGAATAACAACATCAACAAATTGCAGGGAAGTTCAAATGAACTGGGTAAAAAAAAATAGAAGCTTGGTAGACACAAGAAACCCACTCACAACTTAGAGGGTTATAGTGTCAGCAGAATCTAACAAGTGAAAGATGTGTTAGAAATAGACTTATCATGGATGCATAACACAGTTGAGAATCTAATTTCAAGGATCTCAGTAGCTTCTAATTCAATTACTAAGAAATGAGACCTATTCTCCTACACTATTATTCGTAAGGATAAAAGTCACATAACTATAAACTTAACACAAAAACGTACTCCTCCATTTGCTGATGCATAAATACAACCAAGCGGGCACCATTCAAATATTTCGGTAACCGATAAGCAACCAAACGATCACCATCTCTAATTAAGGACAATGAATCAAGTGGCTCCTCAAGAAATCGTATAATGCGGCTGTTGTATACCTGCATAGAACTCTACAATATCAGATATCAAAGGAAAGAAAGAGCATGAGCGTGTCTCAAACCAACACAACATATTTAGATTATACAGACACAAAGTACCTCTGCCACCAATAGGGACTCACCAGCCCCCAAAGAACATGCAGTGCTTAGAGCCCGAATAAGATCTTCACATTTTCCAAATTGTGGCACAAAAATAGTATACGTGGATGGCTGATTAGTACCATCAGTACTTACAACTGTCAAAGTCATAGTTCGAGTATTTGTTGAAGGTAGAGGTAGTGACAGGTACATAAATGGATCAAAAGTAACCGAGACTTTATTGCACTTAGGACATACTAAAGTTGATTTATATTGACCCTGTAATGGAAAACAAGCAAAATGCAGATAGTCAGACGGACAAATAAAGTATCGTTAAAACTACACTAAAGCAGCCAACTGATGCATATGATTGGGATCTCTTTGATATACACAAACACATTCTTAAAGGACTCTATATCTCAAATTTGTAATGAAATAAAAAATGCATTAACTAAAACACTTTTCAAATGGCTAATAATACCTACCACACATAAATGTGAGCCAACCTCAACCTGTAATGAAAACTTGGTAAAAAAGAACAAGCGTACTTTACTTAATCCCACATAAGTATCCGCTTAATGTGGAGATCCTGGAATAATATGATGTATTTCAGTCGGTTTAGGTTTCTATCTACTTGATTTTCATCATAACGTTTCCATAACAATTAACCAATTACTCCCACACCTCATTTCAACTGGCTGCTAACCCATACTTTCAAATCGTAAGCAAACCAGGAAGAACTATAACCACAACACCAATGCAATAGAAATCATAAAATAATCCCTAACCTTTACAGGAAAAATAACAGAAATGGAAAAACAACACACGCATTGACCACAATTAGAGACCAAAAGGTTTTAACTGACCAACAAAGTGTAGGATCATTGTGATGTGTATCCCAAATAAAATAAAATGAAGTAACATTATTATTCTGACTTAGCAAGCAACAACAAAATGTGAGGAACCAGCAAGACATACTTGGCAGATATCAACAATTATCGAGTCATTACGAGCCACATGATTCTGCCAATATTCATTAGCCACTTCTTCATCTGGTCGGTTATCTCCGTCCTTGGCTTCAACATAAGGCTTGGACCTAACACGATTGAGATCCTCATGGAGCCCATCCAACAAAAAAGCCAAGAGTTCCTGCGAGAAAAAGAATAGTCAATTTAGAAAACAAATATATGATGTTCCAATGGCCGTTGTTTGTTTCCCTTGCAAGATATCATCCATCGGAAGACCCTCCGTTAACAAATTATGGCTTACCTGAGAATCATGCTGGTTAAAGCCACTGAATTGAGGAGCAAATCGAGCAAGCTTTCCCTTGAAAATTCTTGGTGACAGAGCAGTTGCTCCAGGAGCCCATAACTTCCTTAACAGATCCCCAAAAGCTAAGGCAATTTCCCCCTGGTGAGGCAAGCAAAGTAATTAATACTTTTACCAATATATGTTCACAGTGATAAATTGGAAACCTTCAAGAAACACACATAATCAAGAAAATAGCCTATCATGACTCAAAAATGAGTTGAAGAAAAATAGAAGATATGAGAACATACATCCATGCCCAATGGGTTTTCATGATTTATCTCTCTGGCATAATCTCCAAGAAAATAGTCTACAAGCTTAGGAGTGTGGGCCAAGCACTGAATGGCACTATTCATGAAGCAAGTGTTTCCAAGATTTTGTAATCCTGTCAACCCCAAAGAACCAGCTTCTCCAGGTTTTCCAAAAAGGTACGAAGTATTACCATTCATCATAACTGAAGCTCCAGAGGAATGTGTCCCATTGCACTGTTGTGCGGCAGCATCATATTTTTTCCCTTCTCTGCACTTCATGTTATCTGACAACCCATAAATTTGCAACTCTAGGAGAATCTGTAATATGCATCACAATTGCACGTCACCATAATGTTCTTGAAGAAAATATAATCTTCAACAGATTCCCAGTGTGAAGATAACTAGTAGATAAGATAAACGAAAAAAACAGGGAAATGTGAAGCAGACACCAGCATTCATTTGAAATTGTAAAATGAAATTGATGGGGATTTGGGACCAGTGGATCAGTGGATGTGTCTCGCTTAATGCAGATCAGGACGAGGGAATATAACATAGGACACCAGCACTCGAAATCAGAAGATCTGAGGCTATAAAGCTTTGACCATTTAGTAAAAGCCGAGTATCATAAAAAAATTGTGCATGAGAGGTGGGCTTCTGGTATGGTTATGACTTAAGGTAAATAGCTATGCACAGCATTCAGCTATAGTTAAGCTTCGACTTGAAGTAAACCAGCTCAACTTTTTTAAATTTTAGTTTGGGCCTTTTAGACGATGAAAGTTTCAAGTGATTGGCTACCATTTGTCTCTGAAAATTGGAGATGAAGACAGCAGACAAGCAAAATGGAATTATTTTTGATAAGGAGATGTAATGCTAGAGCTAATTAGCAACTCAGTCTTAAGACATCCATCCTGTATGTGTTTCTCCCAAATCACATGTAGTAACTTCAGGATCAACATCTTGATGCAATCCTCTGGTTATGACATCTAACCCAACACCAAGAAAATTAACACCATGAATATTAAGTCACTGATCTACACATCTAAACCTTTTGCAGTGTTTTATAACTAAGTTTATAGACGTGCAAAAAGCAAGTGCATTAATGAAACATAATAGGTGTATCCCAGTAAATTTTGCTTTCAAGTTGGATGATTGATTCATGCAGCAAATGGATTTTGGGTACAATTATGCATTGAAGAGCTGCATCAAGAAAATGTGCATGTTTTTGTGTACATTTGAGCGAATCTTAGTTGTCGCCAGATGTAGATGTCCAGCAAGGCAGAGCAACAGAATAATCAACTGCATTATCGCTCTTATAACAAAACCAGATGACCCATAAAAACTTGATAGCTTACCTCCTGATCTGATTGCCGCTGACAATCCTTGGGGAATTTGTTTTTGTCACCAGTAAAAAATAGTGTTGTTTGCCCAGAAAAATCCCAGATGCGAAGCTGTAACAGCAAAATTTAGAAAGCCATTTGCACTGCCCAAAGATGAGATCCTGCACATTTTCTAACTTACCATCTCAGAATCAACACTGAAGATCTTGCAGGCTCTTCTGAAAAGTTCTACTGAGTTGTCCTGTAAGAGTAGAAGGATTAAAAACATGAAAACTAAATTCTTTCCTCAACAGGTCAAATGGCCAGAACATTCGAAAATATGGGATCGCCACTGTCAGGACATGAATTTAATTAATGAAATGTTGATGGAAAGGAGAACTATTCATTTAGGATAAAAGAAAGGGAACTGGAATAACGTAGCAAGTCGTTTCTCTTATTTACTTCCTCTGGATAAAAAAATGTGTAGAGCAACGGGTTTACGCTATCACTTAGCAGATGGTGACATTGATAAATGGATTTAATTAGGAAAGGAAGCAGCAAAATTCCATAAGGTGGACATCAGCAATTCTCTAAAAGGCACAGGCATCAGAATTAGGTTGTCAGGACAATGAAGCAAAACCACTCCCTTTAGCAGTTTAACTTCCACTACAATATTTGTGGGGTTCTTTGCTGAATATGTACTAAAACCCTTTATGGTCCTCCCTCTTCCCTTTCCACTAAGAAGATTCGATACAAAATGCTCAAAAAATAATGCACGCTTGAAATGGGTACATTACAGTAATTCTAACATCTCATATCCAGTAGAACCTGAAAAAGTAAACATGAATCAATAGAACAAACTGACCTTTTTGCTTATTTTTACTCCCAACGAATTCATTTCACGCAACACAGAAAGCCTCAGTCGTAATGGATAGACATCTGACATGTCATCTTCTGCAGCGGAAAATGCTTTCCCACCCTTTGCTGCCACTTTAGCATCACTATGCCTTAAGAGAAAATCAAAACAGAGGAGACATTTAGAAATTCTGCTCTTGTTGAAAAAGTGCATATCAAAGTACAAAACTAATATATTAATCAACTACCACTAGAAATGTAAGACAACACAACAAATCATTTCTCATCATTAAAGGGTCAAATCTTTGGGCATCGTCTGCATCTGTATAGTATCATTAATTGTGCTCTCTTAATATAGTTCCATTTATCACACTGGAAAATATGTGAACCAAGGTTCGATACAATTTCCAATGAGGCTTTTGCAGTACGGAGAAGCAAACGAAGTCCAAAAACTGCAATCGTACAAACGGCGAGGGGAAAAAATTGGATCCGTGAAGAATAGGAGTAACAACAGGAAACGACTAATGTGTCATGTAAATGAATCATTCTTAGCAATTTCCATGTAAAGTTTGCATCACATGTAACCTATACTGGGATCGACAGCTCAATGGTGAGCAACATAAGCATTCACCATTACCAAACCCACCAATCAAAGAATAAAAATATTCACAAAGGACACACAAGGTAAAATCCAGACTGCTCACCATTTAAGTGCCTCCAACCACATCTCTCCAGGTACCAAAGCAAAATCACGGCCAGAAACCTCAACCTCATCATTTCCACCATTCTGCAAACAATCATCTTCTCTCATCAAATTAAAGGAAATATCTGAGTTGAATATGTTGTTGAAGATCTTCATGGGGCCTGCATATGATGATGTGGCTGCGTACAGAACCCCTTTTTTCCCATCCAACTCATTTAAATCTTGTGCATCCTTCCACCACCTAAAAAATACCAATTCGCAGGCTCAGGTCTGATAACAACACTAAATAAAGCAAAAAGATCCTGGCGGAGAAATCAACATCACAAACACCAGAACAATGAATAATCATCACGATTGAACAATCCCACTGGAATCCAAATCCAAATCCAAATTGTTACCCATCTCCCGGATTGCCTCAAATTGCAAATTGCCGCCATACCATGTAACAGAGAAACGAATAGAAATGAGGAAAAAGTTTCCAAAACGAAGAAGAGAATAGAGTAAATCCAATCTAACACAGCCACCAATCAAATTCAAAACCGCATTGCCATTATCTTAAACTTTGGAACAGCACACCATTCATGGAAACTACAATCAGAACCAAATAGAGTTTGCAGATTCGAGGAAACGGAGAAGGTAATACAGAATAGCAAGCTAGGAGAAAGAAAGGGGACCTGTAAGGGACGAAGTAGACTCGTTGGTCATTGTCATCCGAGTTGGGTGGCTGAGTTGAATCGGGAAGATCTTCGGTCATACCGTTTTCCATTTCGGACAGAGGAGAGAGAAGGAGAGACTTAGAGAGAGAAAGTCGGATTAAGAGAAAATGCTGGTCTTTCTCATTCTTTGAAAGAATTATTTTTCTTTAGGATATAAAAGAGAGAGACCACTCCATCCTTTTTCTAATTTTTGTATTTTCCTGTGGGGAGGATTGATTTGAAGGAGGGAAAATAAAATCCTTTTTCTATTTTGTTGTCAACGAATATATATATTTATTAATATAAGATTTATTTAAACCCACCGTTATATTTATTCAATTGAATAAAATAAATCATTTCGATCCGAAATAAGTTAAAACTTGTTTGGTTGTTGATATAGTCGCACTCGATTTACTAATTTTTTTAAGAATTACGGTTAATTCTTTCTCTAAAATTGAATCACGTATATTTGAACCAAGTAAAAATGTAGGGATCTATGTTGACATCCGACACAAATATAGGAGTGAATATGTTTATTCTTCCAATTTCTTACATCCAACTAATGCCAATGGCTTCTTTCGGAGAATATTCGGATCCAGTGGTGTTTCTGCTTGGATATAGTCCAGCTTATAAGAAAAATAGAAAAAGAAAAAGAATGAATTGAAGAAATTTACAATATAAATAGTCACCAAAAATATAGTAAACAAAAATTGCACCAAAAAGGAAAAAAATAGTAAAAGAAATTAAAACAATGAACATTCTTCTTAGGCTAGCTGTGATTTGCAGAATACTTGTTTTTCTGGAGAAAAGTGAAGGAGTTTAAGAATAAAAATGGAAGACAATTCAACACAAACTGTTAAAAACAGTGAGCTGTAATTTTATTAGCATTTCCCACAAAATAGAGACATTGAAAAAACACACAAACTGTAAAATGTTTAATGATTTGCTCGTTTGCGAACCATGAACTTTACTTATCTACGCTATAAGATGAGTAGAGATGAATGCAGCCCAGGACTGCTTTGCGCAAATTAGCAATCGAGAAGATCAGATGGATTACGCAGCTATGGCGTTTCATTTGCCTTATTATGATATATATAATCCCACCACATACATTCACATCATTTATAGTTTTTACGAAAGAACACATTCGGACCCACATAACTCAAGACCTGATCCTCGGTGGGAAACATGAAACTCGAGAACAAAGTTACACAGAGCCGAAACGTCTCTAAGCAGGCCTTGCACTGGTGATCAACTGTCAGAGACAGATGATAGCGACTTGATCCTAAAGTTGAAGCTCACACAAGAGAGTTCTTCCCCACTCTCGTCCCTGATTGTCATCTTAAGGGAGTACGAACCCTGTAATGGAAAGTAAAAAAAAAAAAAGTCAACTGTAAGCACAATATTGGCAGTAATACTTCAGGTAAAAATAGAGCTAAACATCAGCAGAGCATTGTATTGGCAAATGCAAATTCAATAACCACACGAGACTGTGCATTCTTTCCCTTAGTTCTCTCAAGTTGAAAGTTAAAAGTACACAAACACCTGGACGTGGAGTTCAAGCCACAAAGGAGCATGACCTAAGAAGATAAAGAGCAATTCAGATGTGCTTATTTGCTAATTTTCTTCGGTAACTTGGACCATTTTCTCCTCTGGCAGACATTGGAGCTAGACCAACAAAATTGCTACTGGTGGTTCTCAATAACTGATATTGAACAAAGGTTATTTAAACTGCGACAACCCAGAGCGACTTTTCTCGCTGTTGTTATGGTCCGGCCCAGCCTTACTCTAGCAGAACAGACCCATAACCTGTATCATACACTTTGGTTCTAGACAATACTCAATTGAGGGCCCTGAAGTTATACATCTCATCAGGTATGAACCTTGGCCTTCCTTGAGAAGTTCTAAGGCCATTCTTGAGCACCATTTTTCAAGGATTATGCATATAATACAAGTTACTAATCAAAACAAAGAATCCCAATTTTTGGTCCTAATGTGGGACTGTTTTCTTTTTATTACTAGTATTTAACAAAAGAACCATTCCCCCAACGAAAGCAGGCTGGTGCAATGTTTATAACTGTGTCACATTAGAGTCACTAGACCAAAGAAAGGTAAGGCACTGAATCAAATCATCTTCTAGATTCCTTCTCTTCTCTTCTTATACACTCATACAAGCAAATAAAGAAAAATGCTCTCTTTAAATTGATCATCCTTTTTTAAGGAGAAGATTTGAGACAAAAAGTAATTACGGAGTCCAAACAATCAGCACAACCATACATATAACTGGAGGCTAATTGCTTTGCAGTAAGTTGTTAAATACTATATCAGAGATCTAAAAATGGTTTGAAAGAGCATTCAGTATATTTTCTGCAATGGGACTTACCCATGGAGTGAATGAAGGTAAAGTCTGGCTGTGGGAGATCACAAAGTCACCCGCTGCAATTGGGCAAGATGCATCCTCACAAAGGTCGCGGGTTTCCCTATGGACATGCACCCGAAAGAAAGAAACATCTATCACAACCTTCCCTCCAGATATAGGTTGACCTACACAAAAGATGAAAGGATAGCTTGTTAGTTAAACCCGAAGAAAATACAATCCTCAGATGCATTCTCAAAGAAGGCCCATGACTTATCTAACCCCCTTAACTTATTTACTTAGACCCAAACATTTAAGCAGCAGTCATCAGATTCAAGTAGGGATTCATAGACACTCAGTGAGGAGGAATAAGATAACATGAAAAGCTGCTCGATGTTGTGTTTCCTTTTTCATGTGCTCCGCGTTGCAAGTAAATAAGGAAGTGAATCTATTTTCCTAACAAACTTTTGGAATAGGAACACATCAACAAATTTGTGCACGTATTGATCATGCAGCAACAACCACCATGACACTTTAGACAAATTATTTCTTTCTGGACTCAGAGGATCGGAATTTTTAACTTAACATGATGACTTATTCTTTTGCTTATCATTTTTTCAAACCTGAGACAACATCTTATAATGATTTCAGAAAAGGCGTAGGCTCGATAAAGTAGGGACGAAATGTGAAACCGCTACGGCATACTCATACAGGGGATAAATGAAACAGAAGAAAACCACCTGTAGAAGCTGAGATTTTGAAAGTTGCTGGCGCGCCAGGGTGCACAGGACTTGGATCAATGTTAACTTCCTTAACCTTTACCGCATAATTAGCTCCCCTATCTGCAATCATATACATGAATAACTAATTAGCAATTACTAATGATGGAAAAAATCAAAGGACCAATCAGCAGTCGACCCAATCCAGTGAAACACAAATAAATCAAAATGATTTTCTACTACTTGTTAGCAAAAAACAGTATGAACTATGAACTACACAATTGCCCAGAAATAAAGACGCCCAGAATTTTTCAAAGCTAACCACCAAAACAAGGAAAACCCAGTACAAAGAAAAGCTTGACTAACCGCAGTATCTGACAGGAGTGGCAAGAGCTGAAGGTAACAGAAGGCAGATTGCGGTGAGTAGCAGAAGGGTTTGCTTCAGAAGAGAAGATGACAGAATCTCCATCGTCGGTTGCAAGATCTAGGAGAGAAGCCTGTGAATCGTTTGGGATGGTTTGGGTTTGGGTTCGGTGGAGATTCGTTTGCTTCTAATTTAATTTGGATCACTCAACTAAACAGATGTCCTTTCTTTCCTTGAGCGTGTGATTCTGATTGGTGAGTCAATCGGTAATTAAAAGGCAATTAGTGGACTGTCTTGCACTATTTCCATTTCATTAGGTGACAACATTTAAGGAAGGATGGGAGGATGGAATATTATTATTTATTGGAGTACTGTATTAAGAACGAGTAGATAGATGAATTGTTACAATATCATACTCCCTCCGGTTTTTATTAAAGGACTCTTACTATTTAGATACGCATATTAAAAAGACCGGATGATTCACTATTTTACCAAAGTACGTCAGAGAAAAATTCAGGGTAAAATTATCTCAAATAGTGAGTCATCCAGTTTTCTTAATATATGTTTAAAACAAACCGGAGGGAGTAATTCAGAGGAACTATTTAATTGTTAAAAAAAAAATAATAATAACCAAAGTCAGTTTGTATTAATGCAAGGAGTACAGTTTGATAAAATGCCTAAAACAAATTTTCATTTTTACAAAAAGATTACAATAATAAATCAAATCAAAATAACTATCTACTATTACTATGTTATTATTTTTTTTATTCTTTCCGAGTGAAAGATTATTTTCGTTCGAATATCATCTACCGGTAAAGATAAAGATTAAAACGTCTCCACCTGGGCAGCTTCTTCTTTGCCCAGCTCATCACACTCTTTCACTATGCGGGAGAAGCGCAACTAACTTTTTTTAACAGCCTGGAAACCTGTACTGATATACATTCTTGGAAGAAAGAAAAAAACGTTACTAAAGAAAATAAAAGTAATAACAAAACCCAATTTAACAAAATGTTCAGACTACAGATTTAGCAATTCTGCGCTGGCAGTAAAACTAAAATGAAATGCTTGATCCGCAAGATGCGTCTTCACCTTCTCGCATGGCTTCACCGATCTCGCTCTGGTACCTACTCCACTCCACTCTACTCCTCTGCTCATTTCTCTTCCTGTTGTTTACTTCAATTATTTTTTGTCGGTTTCAGCGATTCTAATTGATTTACTGTAAAACCCATTATAGCATTTTCGATTCCAGCATTGTTGATTAGGAGAAATTAGAAAAAATTAAGAATTGGGTCTTTTTCTAATTACTCAAGTGCGTTACTTGCTGTTTTTTTCCCCCTTGTGTGCATTAATTATAAAAATGGAGTTCAAATGCAAATTTTTACTTGTTTTTGTTGATATTGCAGGCCAAGTATTGTTTTCCAAGCAGATGTCCTACAAGGACATAAAGAATGCCACAGATGATTTTCAAAGGGTAATATATAGCAATTCTACTGGGGCTGCCTATAAGGCCAGATTTGATCATGGTGGTGGTGTTTCGTTGGTTAAGGAAGTAAAAGGTTTTCATCAAGGGGAAGATGTGTTTTATCACCAAGTCCAGCTCTTGGGTTGCTTGCATCATCTCCATATTCTTGCCCTCAAAGGCTTCTCCACAGGGCGTAAGAGGTAGTATAAGTCCATCAGATTCTGGTTCTTTCTTTCTTCTTCTTTTTGTTTTAAACAAGTAATTTCCACTTGCATTACTATGTTGTTTCCTAGAATGACACTTTGATTAGGAATGGTTACTTCACACTTTGCTCTGATTGTTTACTGAGCAAGAAGTGATGTAGATATTCTAACGTTTGTGGGATTTGTATAAAAGAGCATTAGAGTGGTGGGTGTATGAATCTGTTTCGGTAATAAACTGGGGATCCTTCTACACTTCGGTTCAGGAAATAGAGCTGGGTTGTTTGTTGGTTTTGAGTCAGACCTGAAACAAGGTTTGGATGTTTAAGTTTTACTCTGCTTCTCATAAGTGGTAATGTAGCCTTTTTGAGGTTGTCATAGATGTACTGGTTTAGATTGAATCCAGAGTGCAGCTCATCTTGTTCGTAACCTAAAGAACATAAGACTGATAACATGTAATCCAAAGAGTTTTTCATTTTTTGATAACCTGCTTCTGTATTTCACATGCAAAATAGCATAAAGCTCTTGCACTGATGTAAATTATCTGCCAACGAAGAGGTTAAATTCGGGTGAAACTATAGCGGTTATATTTTATGCATGATTCAAAACTTCCTGCATCAAGAAAATACTAAGTATACTTCTGTTGAGTTGACTACTTGATTCAAATGAATGTAAGATTATGAAAGAATGTGGTAAATGAAGGTGTTGTTCATTGCTAAGCCAAAACAATTGTCATTTATAACATTGATCTTGCTGCCTCTGTGCAGAAAAGTAGCCAATATCACCTTTCTTTATATTGTTCAAGTTTCACCTTCTTATATCTGTATTCACTTTATCACCTTCTTCAGATTGCTAGTGTTTGACAATATAGAAAACGGAAGCTTGGAGGATTACCTCAGAGGTGACTTTGAACTTAGAATGTGCAGCTACAGTACAATCCATGCATGTATGATTGAATTTTTACTTTGAAATGGATGAATGGCATTGGCAGATCCTTTGAAGACTCCCCTGAATTGGAAGACAAGGCTTCAAATAGCCATTGGCGTGGCAGCTGCACTGGTACTTCATGATATTGCATATTTTTCCTTTTCAATGCCTTTATATGCAATGTTAATTGCTTATTAGACCTATGTGAACTGCAAATAACTGATACATTTGTACCTAGATAATTGTTCAAAATGTTTAGGTATTTTGATAAGATAGGACTATTTTGTTTGTGTATCATCGGGGTAGGATCAGAACAAAAAAAAAGGGATTTGTGATCATATGAAATTGTCATGTCGTTTGGTATAGAATGAGCCGACTCTCTATGTTTATACACTGCAGGAATATTTGCTTCTCTACAGCAATCCTCCAGTATATCATGTCTCCATCAGTTCAAGTAATATAATGCTAGATGACAACTTCACTCCAAAGGTAATGCTACTTTTAGTCGCTTTCCACCAGTTATGAGCATTAACAACTCCATGCAGATATTATTAGGTGAATGATAATCTCTTTTCTCATGCAAGGTCTCTGATGTTGGCCTGCTTAGTTACAGTGGAGATAATGTTGCGGTGGCTAACGCCTCTTGCTCTAGAGGTTATTCTCGTTCGTTATTGTTCTGCAAATTCTGTTTCCCTTACCCTCACCCTGTATCATTACCTTACTGCAGATTGCACGGATCAGAAATGTGGGAACTTAATTTTTCAGCTTGGGGTGCTAATCCTGGAGCTAGTAACTGGTCAATCATCAGATAAAGGAAGCACAGATATAATCGAATGGATCCAAGAATCTCACTTTGGCAATTCTATTCCAAATATGATAGACCCTGATCTCGGAAACAACTACGATTCGACAGAGCTTAAGAGTATTCTAGCTGTAGCCAGACTCTGTATAAAGTCTAGGGACAAACCAATTTTTTGTATTCCACAGATAGTTAGGTATCTACAGAAGAAAGTAGACATTGCCATTTGACTATTTGAGTAAATATTGTATTCACAATCAAATTCCTTTCTCTGTTCAGATTCTTTCTTGCTGTTATAAAAAAAGATAATCCTTGAACATACTTGATTAAAAGTTGCCTCACAATCAGCAGATACATTCAAATATCTAATAACATAAACAAAACAAGAATGGTCACATAAGTACACAACATTATAATGTCAGAACTGTAGGCTTAATTCTAATTTCTCAATTACACACCTTTCTAGAACAAAAAAGCTTAATTTGAGTTTAAACCGAATTAATAACCGCAAAATAGAAACCCTAATTTGGTTCGGCTTCAGCAGGTTCAGCAACACAGCTTCCCATTACCAGTTCCGCCACTAGAACCACTACCCTCCTCCTCCTCTTGCACAACGAGTGCAAACCCTAGTTTTTCGTGGTCGGTCCTCCTAAAAGACCAAACCTGCACACTTGCTCCTTCCTTCAACAACCTCTGGTTTCTTTCAACAACAGAGTACCATCCTTTGTTCAATGCGTATATAAAGCTGTTGTTCATTCGTCCACCTCTCTAGTACCATGTCATCACACGTGCTCAACGAGGGTTCTATGAACAGAACACCGAATATCAATTTGGTAATATATATCCGAATGTCCAAACTAAATCTGGTAATATTTATTTAGGTTTATCCAAATCCACATTCAAATCTAATCAAGTTGGATATTATCCACTCAATTGGACTTTTAGGTTCGGGTTTATATATGGATGTGAGCTTGTGTTGCCATCCCTAACCGCAAGCCCTAGTTTTGTTTTTGTCAAAAAACACTAAACCTGTACATGAGCAATCGAGTTCCATTGTGCCTTTAACACCCGACTGTTTCTTTGCACAATCGAGTTCCATTCTGCATTCAACGCGTGTGTACCGCCATTTTTTGGGCCATCAGCTACTATTGATGATGTCAAATCAATTCCAGCACCTGTATACAAATTCAATTCAATTGAAGTGATGAGCACCAACATAGAGAGAACACGCTTAGCAGAAGGTGTAGGCAAACTGCTTAGTGAAGAAACGTGTGTAAAGAAACAATGTAAAAGTTGCTCGTCTTAGCTTACTGAGAAGACAAACCTGCTCCAGTTTTACCACCTAAAAGGCACTGCTTGTCATACCCCACCTTTTAGGTGAATACAGAATGTGCAAACGAGGAACGATTAGGAAAGGAGCTAAATTAAAAGCGAGCTTACAGGACGGCTATGAAAGGAGGCGGATCGGGCTGAGCGAGAAGACGTTCGTGTGAAATTCAGTGGATGAGGAGAGATGGGATGGGTGAGTAAGTTCAATAGAGCAGGTAGAAGGAAGAGACAGGCCAGACTGATGAGCGTCGCTCGGCGATTGTCAGGCTAGTCGTAGACTGCGGTGTTCGGCAATTGTCAGGCTGGTGCAGTAGGGGTGAGGGGCAGAGCAAAACGTTGGTACAATTATGAAACGGTTGCGTTTTGCGGCACACCAATTAGTACTTCTGCTTATTATTAGAAGAAGAACAAAAATATAAAAGTTTGAGGAAAATTGTTCTATTTAAATGGAAAAAAATTAAGAGGTCAATGAGAAAATTTTGAAAAATAATTAAAAAATGTAAAATTAAAAAACAAATTGTAATATTTTTTTCATTGCCATATGTTTTTTAAAATTTCATTTTTTAACTAATAAAAAGGTTTAATTGCAATTTTAAGAAATTATACCATAGAGGGGTGGAAGTAAAACATCTCGTAGACTATTAGGTTTCTTTAATATTTTTACCCATTATTTATTTGGATATTTTTTTGTTGTTGAAGGGAAGATATAGTTGTATTAATTTAAATCTGCAAGTATAAAAGGCGCGATCGCCTCGGGGCATTCCCCTATCCATACATTTCCTAAATCGGAAATCAAAGCCAATTGACTCAACTCATGTGCGGGAACATTCGTGGTCCGCTTTGTGTGCATAAAGGAGCAACTGCGAAAAGTAGATGCCAGTCGTGCCACTTCCTCTAGTACCAAACCCGTATAGTTGACAGGGAGCTCTCTGGTAGTCAGGGCCAAGATGTTCTGCAGGCAGTCCGACTCAATGATGACCCTTTCACACCCCCATTGCCTAGCTTGTGTAATAGCGTCTCTAAGTGACAGAGCCTCCGCTGTTGGCGCATCAGTCTTATGAGGTAGAAAAATAGCCCCTGAGAAGATCGACCCACCCCTTCCGTCTCGAGCTATGAAACCCAGACCAATCCCTGAACTCCCAATGGCTGCATCTGTGTTAACCTTTACCACCCCTAGTGGGGGAGGCAACCACTTCGGATCTATGTGATGGGCTATAGAGGAAGGAGACTTCTATGGCGGGCGCCAAGCCTCCTTAAAAATAGTCAACAGCTTCCCTCCCCTAATGACCACCTCCTAGGCCGATTCGTCACGTTGACAGAAAATCCTGTTGTTCCTTGAAGTCCACAACGACCAAAGGGTAGAAATCAATTTTTCAAGGTTCGCTTCATCCAGAGATGCCCTGGTTGCTGCTAGCCACTCAACCCAATTGTCTCCTTGAAGCCCTGGAACTCTACTCCAAAAGTCAAAAGTCCCCCACACCCTAGCCGCGAAAGGACAAGATAACAACAAATGTGAAGTTGACTCAACCTCCTCGTTACAACAGGGGCACACTAGATCCACCATTAATCCTCTCCGTCCCAGGTTTACTCTAGTCTGGAGGGATCCATTACCCAGTCTCCACATGAAATTTTTAAACTTTGGAGGGATAGTTAAACCCCATAGATATTTCCACCAACCTCTAGTCGAGCCCTGATCATCCTGGGTAGTCGTCGACGTTAGACTATGGTACCCACTTCGGACAGAATACCTCCCATTTGTAGTGCCCCTCTACACAAGAATATCATTCGCCTTATCCCGACTAAGCGGTAAGTTTAATATTTCCGATACTTCTTGCGGTAGAAAGAGTTGCTCCACAAGGTCAGTTTTCCAACACCGTCGACCCTGGTCAATTAGCTCAGCCACTGTTGCCTCCTCGTCCAGAACTGACACCAGCGCTGAGATCATTCCGTTTGCAACCGATGGGAGCCATGAAACCTTCCAAATCCGTATTCGCTCCCCATTCCCCACCCGCCAGAAGCAACCTTTCTGTAGGACCTCTCTCCCAGCCAGGATGCTCCGCCAAACATAACTAAGGCGATATCCCACCCCCGCCTCTAGGAAGTCTGAGTGGGGGTAATATCTAGCTTTCCAGATTTGGGAGAGCAAAGAGTTCGGGTGTTTATGCAAGCGCCAACCTTGCTTAGCGAGGAGTGCTAGGTTGAATTCCCGAACTTTCCTGAAACCCAAGCCTCCCACCTCCTTAGATCTGCATAGCTTTTCCCAAGAGACCCAGTGCATTTTGCGTTCATCTGCATTCCCCCCCCTCCCCTCCACCCCACCCCACCCCACCCCACCAGAATCTTCTTGTAGCCTTCTCTAGTTCTTCAAATATGGATATTGGGATTTCAAAGCAGCTTATCATGTATGTTGGAATGGATTGGATGACCGATTTAATCAATACTTCTCTCCATGCCTGGGATAACTTCTTCTCATTCCATCCCCCTAGTCTCTTGCAAACCCTATCGCGAATCGATGCGAGCATTCCTTTCTTAGCTCGACCAAAAGAGACTGGAAGCCCTAAATACTTCTCATGAGAATCCGTTCCCACCATTCCTAATCACCCTGAAACTCGCGTTCTAGCGTCCTGGCCTACATTCTTACTGAAGCATACCTCCGATTTATCCAAGTTGACCTTCTGACCAGATGCCTCCTCATATTCCTTCAGAATCGAACTGATGACCCCTACCTCCTCCTCATTTGCCTTTGCAAAAATGAGACTATCGTCCGCATAGAACAGATGCTTGACCTCCGGGCTACCTCGACAGATCTTATAACCATGTATCCTGTTAGCCGAAGCTGCAGCTTGGAGCATCACCGAGAGGCCCTCTGCGCATAGGAGGAACAAATAAGGGGACAAAGGCCCCCCCTGCCGAAGACCCTTTTCTGGGTAGAACGTAGGACTGGGAAATCCGTTTAGAAGGATGGCATATAAGACCGATGTAACGCAACGCATAACCAGCGACATCCATCTAGATGAGAACCCCATACGGGACGTGATCGCCTCCAAAAAATTCCACTCAACTCTATCGTAGGCTTTACTCATATCCAACTTGACGCTCATCCACCCTGGTCTAGAGTTCTTAGTATTCATCCCATGGAAAATCTCCTGGGCAATCAAGGCATTATCTGTAATGAGTCTGCCAGGAACAAAAACACTTTGGTTTTCCGCCACTACACTTGGCAGGATCTTCTTCAGGCGATTTGCCAACACTTTGGTAATCAACTTGAAGACGACATTACATAGGCTGATTGGTCGAAACTGTGAGCATTTGGAATGGTTGGCAACTTTAAGGATAAGGGTAATAAAGGTGTGATTGAGATAGCTGGGGTCCTCCCCATCATTTAAAATTCCAAAAACCGCTTTGCAAACAGGGTTTTCTAGAAAATACCAAATTTTTTGAAAAAAGAGCGGAGGCATTCCATCTGGCCCGGGGGCCTTCGTGGGATGCATATGCTTTCAAACTTTTAAAACTTCCTCTTTTGTGAAAACCTAGTCAAGACACAAGTTCATGGAATTGGAAACTCGGGGGGTAATGATTTGTAAAACATTCGAAGAAAGGTCACTACCTCCAGAAGAGAATAAAGACTTATAGTACTCTAGGAATGTCCCTTCTACTTCCTCACGAGACTCCCTCCAACTACCCGATTCATCCTGAATTCTTTCAATTGTATTTATTTGGATATGGTTCCAATGTATTTGGATTCAAAATAAGAATTGGGTCTTTATTTTTTTTCTTTTTTATTGAAATTATCGGGTAACGAGGTTACTATATTGGGTGTCGAGTACTCCGGTTCAAACCCATAATTACTTTGCTGCTGAGTGTTTTTGTTTCTCGGTTACAATAATAACAATGACTTTCAAATGCAATTCTTTATAAGAAAATCATCATTTATATGAGAATGGTTCTGGCTATTGATAAAGGAGCATTCTGTTTTCCATTAGCAGAAAAAGGCCTAATCTACTACAACAAGTGCAAAACCCAGTCCTTTGCTTTTGTTTCTCCAAAAAGACCAAACATGAACCATGGCTCCTAGCTGCAGCAGCCCTTTGTTTCGTTGCACAACCCCGTTCCATCCCTGATTCAACGCGAACAAACCGCCGGTTTTCATCGGTCATCTCTTCAATACCATGTTCGTACACACCTTATCTGACGGTTCGATGAACGCCACATCAATCCCTTTACGGCCGTGCCCATCATCTCCAATCTGTTCCAGCAATCTCTCCTCTTCCGTTTCGAGGAATTTTTGTCGCACCTGATTGATTGCAATAGATAGCTTGCCCTGCCCGCTTTCCATATCAATTTTTGTCAAAGTTTTCTCCAAAATCAACTTCATGTCTCCTCCATCTAACTCCTCAATTTTGCTCCGCAACATATCAGGAATAGGCACCCGTTCCATATTAGGCTTGCTTTGATCCTCCTTTTTCATCAATTTCTTCTTTGGTTTTCTGCTCTTCTCCTCTTCAATTCTCCTGAATTTCCTCCCCTCTTGATGATCTTCTTTTTCTTCACCTGGGTTGTAATCGGAATCGTTAAACGAGCACCGATTCATATTATCGTCTCTCTTTCCACAACTTCCTCTCTTCCTTTTCGGCACGAAAAGCTTAGACAGATTCAAGCTCGAAGAGCGCGGGTTGTTTGCTTTCTTCTCTTTTCAGCGTGAACGGCATCAGATTTATTGCGACTCTTTTTGGTCAACAGCTTTATCGCCTCTCTTTCATCACCTCCTTCAACATCTCTTCAAAACAGACAGCTTTTTTCTTCTCCTCTCGACCCATCAACCTTCCGAAAGACTTGAAGTCATCAACTCTCTCCATCTTTGCTCGTCAACAAAAAACACGAAATTGCTAATAAATGGAAGACAGGACAGAACAGAACAGAGCAGAACAGAACAGAGAAGGTAAAATACATCTCTCCATCTTAGTAGACATCGCATATCCATATTAGATTAGAACTTCACTAGACGGATAAAAACATTGGTTAAGCGAATACCCGTGTACGGTGGAGTAGTTATTTAGATTGGATTTCCTTACTCGAGTGGGATTTGACTAATGTCTTAATTCTTTTCTTTTCATGGGTTACAAGGTTTTAGAATCCTACAAAAACTGAACCTGTCCCAAAATCCTAATAAAACCTATTTAATTACACCATTGGCCTAGCGAGAAAAGACTAAAAATAAAACCTTTCTTCGTCGTTTTCTTGGGGTACAATCTACTAAAATACTAAACCTATTAGGATAACAACATTCTCGATCCATACTCTCCGTCTTTGTCCAAACACATAAACCATTGACAATTGATATAGAGCGTACTTTAAATCAAATAGCTGGCGGTAGATAAAAAAAAAACAGAAGAAGAAGAAGAAGAAGAAGAAGAAGAAGAAGAAGAAGAAGAAGAAGAAGAAGAAGCTGGAATTACGGTAAGAAAAGCCACATAATTAAACAGAATTTCACAGGATCAAGAGAATTTGTATATAGTTTTCTTGACTCTTCAACCCACCCATTTCAATTCTCCCCAATACCAAATTACAACCCACTTCAAAAGTAGCTGACAGAAATGCTTCGACACAATTGAATCCAGTTAATATTCGTCACTGTTGAGCACATTGGACCCTCTGCGCACCACTTGGCATGTCATCATCCTCCTCATACGCCTCCTGTTGTGCCTCCTGCTTCCTCCTGATCTCCTCCTCCATGTTAACATCCTGCAGTGTGGTTTCCTCACACTCGTCCAATTCCATATCTGCCAACTGGCTTTCAGGCCTTGGCAATATTTCTTCAATTGCCTTAACCTGATCCAGGGTCAGAGATTCAGGGAAATCTAGGGAGAAATGGATGTACAGCTTCCCCTTCATGAATGGCTTCTGGTACATTGGCATACCCTCCTCATTGATCGCCTTGAATGAATCTAAAAATCAAACAAGGAATATTATGAGTTAATCACCTGATCAAAGCTGGCAAAAAATTGAAATCAGAATTTGAACACCCGTCACATTACTTACCAGGCTTGACAACTTCTCCAGGGTTTGATTTGATAAGAAGCTGCCTCCCATCCAAGTGTGCCAATACAAACTGGAATCCACAAAGAGCTTCTGTGAGTGATAGGGCATGTTCCAAGAAAAGATCATCTCCTTTTCTCTTGAATCTTGGATGCTCCTTTTGCTGAATTACAAAAACTATATCACCAGTAATTGTATCCGGCTGCAAAACATCGAGTCCAAGAATTACGTTTTAGTCTAATCCTGTAATCTACAAAACTGATCATCACAAACCATCCCATGTATTCAATCTCACCGCTTCATCAGCTTCACCAGGGAATGTAATCTTCTGCCCATGCTGCATACCCTTCTCCACTATCACTTCCCTAACCTTCTTCTCCACAACAACCTTCTCTCCTTTGCACTGTGGGCATCTGTCCTTCTCGTCAATGGTTTCACCAGTACCCTTACATTCATTGCAAGGATGCTGCATCTGTTGAATCATGGATGGCCCAAGATGCCTAATTGAGACCTTCATACCAGTACCCTCACACCCACCACACGTCATTGATTCCCCAGACTTGGACCCTTTTCTGTATTTCGACCAATCAATTCAATAGAAACACACCCAAATTAGTCTAATTACAAAGCCTTAACAGCACAATACTTCCTTACAGTTCAATCACTCCCAAATTACTCCTATTATAAGTCACAGTATATCAATAAGAGACCCATTTCTGTTATTCAATCAATCAAATTAATGAAACCAGACTCAATCACAACAATATCAATATTTTCTGTTATTCAATCAATCAGTTTAATTAAACCACACCCCAACAGTCTAACTACACTCACAACAACATCAATCTTTTCTTGCATTTCAATCGATCACACCCAAAACAATCAAGTTACAAGTCATATTCTTGCAGCAGCACAAAAATACGTACCCGTTGCAGCTTGAGCAAATTACATTTCGCGTTAGAGAGAGCTTCTTGGTAGTACCGATGTAGAGATCCTCCAATGAAACTTTCAATGGATGAACCACATCCTCTCCTCGCCTCTGCCGCCTACCGCGACTACTTCCGCCTTCAATAGAACCGCACAAAATTAGAAAAATAGGCTTTCACCCGATAAACGTATGAATGACTGAAGCAAACCCATTAAAATCACATACCACCAAATGGGTTACCGCCGAAGAAAGATTCGAAAATGTCAAACGGGTTATGACCTCCGCCACCGGCGCCGCCCATTCCTTCTTTAAGCGCATCTTCGCCGTACTGATCATAGATTTCTCGTTTCTCAGGATCGCTCAACACCTCATAAGCCTGGGCAAGCTCCTTGAACTACAATTTCAACATATTACAGCCTCAATTTCAATCTAAACAGATGAAGAAAAAGAAGGAAGAAGCCAAAAAAAAAGAGACTACCTTTTCAGGATCCCCGCCTTTATCAGGATGGTTTTTGATCGCTGCTTTCTTGTAAGCTTTCTTCAGATCATCAGGTGAAGCGCTTTTGGGCACTCCCAGAATCTCGTAATATCTTGTGTTATTGCTCTTCTTTGGTGCTCGCCCAAACATTTTTCCTTTTTTAGGCCCTCTCTTTCTTCTCTCTGTTTCTGCCTCCGTCCAGGAAGAAGGGAATATTACTCGTTACTTATATAAAATTATATATTGATGGACGGTTGAGATCTTGTGCGTTGATGTTCGAATCCATGTTTAGGTTCGAGAACTATCTGGAATTCACTAGTCTTTTTGTAGACGGGTCTTCCTTTAATAACAGAATCGAAACGAAACGACCACTTTTGTTTTTCCCGCTTTTTCAAAATCTCTTTGCCTTTCCTAACACTTTTGCTGTCGGCACTTTATCTTGGCCCATCTTCTTATATGCGTATTCTTTTTGGGCTTTTTTCACGGCCCGACTCATATTACGTTGCATAGTAAGCGGGTTTAGATTTTCAAAAACAAAATTCTAACGAGATTAGTTTAGGGATTTTCATGTTCGGAAGGAAGTGTTTCAATTGAGTGTAAGGGAGAGCATGTTGTTCCCTTGTATAAATTTCTTACGTTTGACACCCTTTCACTTCAAAATGAGGTTAACCTTGCACTCGTCAAAGGCCATATCTTACACTATTATACTCCATATAAATGAGTTATAATTTAAGAACGAAGTAGAAAATTTACCACGATTTTTCCCCTCTACTACTCATTTCTCTTGCTTACAAGTTACATGTATATCTTTTATGTTCCTTCGTTTTTTCCTTACATGTTATTATTATGTTCCTTCATTTCAATCAAAAAATTTACTAAACTATTAATGAGACACATTTTTAATACATTCTTTTTATAAAAAAACTATTAAATCTTTTTAATATTTTTTTACGGATTTAACACTTCACTACTTATAAATTAACTTCTTAAAATTTAACCTCATTCTTTCTCTTCAATCCAAACTCACTCTAAACAGAGAAATAGCTAAATGTATTTAGATAGCTTAATGAACTAAACGTATCTAGTAAAACTTGTTAGATTGTTTTTTTAGTGTAAGTGAAAGAGAATAATGTTAGCAATAACTATTAGGGTTTATCCCTATTTATTAAATTATATTTTTATTTATTTAAATAAATAATATATATATATATATATATATTTAAGTTAAATAAAATTGTTAGATTTTTTTTAATAATATTAGTACCCCTATCTAATAAATAAAAGTTAAAATCTAAATTAGATTTTGTCAAACTTTTCTCCGTGTGGTGTGATAGGACGGACAAGCGGAAAGTGATTTTAATTTTCTTCAGAATTTCCAAACGAAACAAAAAAACAATTAGAGAAAAAAAAATCCCGGGTAAGAGTCAAGCCAAACCAGTAGTCGTCACTCTCCTCACTCACCACACCATTCTCATTTCTCACTCCTTTTCGTCTTCCACAAAACTTTTAATACTGGAAAGTGAAATTGTAATCGCTCATTTCTCATCGCAGAGACCTGGAGATTGGTAGATTATCAACTTCTGCTTCTCCTTTCTACAAACTGGAACCGGTCGACCGATCAAACCGCGGGGAACAGGTAAGACTGGTTCTGCATACTTCCCTTTTTCGATTCTTTTTATGGGTTTGAATTATGATTTAGGGCAGTGGTGACATATGGATCTGCGTTTCTGTTTTGCAGTTTTTTGTGGTGAGTTTCTCATTTTCGTGCTTTTTAGTAGTAGGTTTTGTTTTATTTTATGGGAAGGAACTGCGAGGAATAGCAGATCTCGATAATGTATTTGTTACGGTGGAGGAGGGTTTATGGGGATAGTCATTTTCATTTTCATTTTCAAGTTATTTAGCAGGTCTTTCTATTTGAAATTGCTTTCGATTATATTTTTGCCTCATACCAAGTTGACTGTGCAATCCATGCTAGAAAGTTATTGTAATGTCATGCTGAATGAGCTAGCACCATCCTACAAATTTGCTTATTTTCGATAACATGAATTTTGATGTTACTGGGCACACACTGGTAGAATATTCTCTGAAGTTTTCTTCTCTCACCAATCGTCCTTATCTTCTGTTCCTTTACTGCTATTTAGGAGTGATTGCATTAAACACAGCTTGGATTCTTATTTTTCTATGGTTTCCTTTGGTAGGAGTATTTGGCACCATGGGTGTCTCAGGAAAATGGATTAAAGCATTGGTTGGCTTAAAGAAGTCGGACAAGTCACCATCAGATAAGGATGAAAATGTTGGTACTTTCTTGTTATGGCTTTTTTCTTCTGTTCTAGTTTTAATTTGATAAGTGTAACGTGCTACTAGAGTTTTGGTTCCTGTAAGTCTGCACTGTTACCCAAAACTGTGAGCGCCTTTTGAAATTCTTCTGTATTCTCTGTTGTGATCATTTTTCAGGTATTTTTTGTTCTAGTTTTTGACATCTCTGATAGGCTGGCCTCTCCTGTTTGGAATCTGAAAATTACTAAACCCTTTTCTTCTCTCTCAGTATTCTTTTCTTTTAACACCCTGCATTTCATTTTGAAAGCAGGATAATTTCATTTAATTGACTCGTGCTTGAATTTAAAGCTGGTCCTTTTGATTGCTGCTGATAAACTCCAAAATAGAATTATTTTGAAGAAAAAAATATCCATTAATCTCATCACCATACTTGTTTTCTTTTCGATTGTCAGAGGATGGCTGGTGGCAAGTTTCGGCACAGGAGAAAACATTCAGTTGAGATTGGTAATAGTAAATTTGGGGAGGAGTTAATTCAAAATGACGTTGCATCACTTGCCGATGCCAATGTCTACTCCATGCCGGATGCTTCTGAGGGCCCATCTGCTTCACTTCAAGTACAGGATAATGGTCATCATCAACAAATTTTGAGAGAAGAATGGGCTGCCACTCGTATCCAAACAGCTTTTCGAGGATTTTTGGTAATGACTCCTTTTTATGTGATCTCTCAGTCTCACTAGCTATACCTAACCAGCATTTTGAAGCAGTTAGTCCCAATTGCTTCCTTTATTGCAATGTTTTAGATGACAAAATTCTTTTATTAGTATGTTGTTTTTTGTTGGATTGCAGTTATTCTTACATGTTGATTGCTTACATTGTTTATCTGTGTTTATTGAGCTTCACGTGTTAATTATGTTATCAACTAAACGTTAAACCTGTTATTATTACAAAAAAAAAAATTTGAATCAAAACTTCCCAACAAGCCCTTAGAATGAGCAGCATAATGTTTGGTAAATGGGTTAATATGCTTTTTCGGAAGCATTAGAATTTGACACTTGTTGCTTCATTGCCCCTTTAGGAGGAACAGTATGTAAGAGTAACTTTGGGGGGTGGGGGCGGTGGTGGTGGTTACATCCTTGAATGATTTAGTGCATTACTAAATTGGCAGCTTGCACTTATTGTATATTGAGAAGCTTCAGAAGTGCATAGGATGCTGTACGAGTGCTGAATTTTTTACTCTTAGCATGCGTTCTTTCTGAATGGCTGGCTTGCTTTAGTGGATTTTTAGAACTCTCATGTTGTTTATCAAATGTGACCACTATTGAAATGTTTTGCCAATCTATTAGGCCAGAAGGGCTTTACGAGCTTTAAAAGGATTGGTGAGACTTCAAGCACTTGTCAGGGGCCATGCTGTGAGAAAGCAGGCTGCAATAACACTGCGTTGCATGCAAGCTTTAGTGAGGGTTCAGGCTCGTGTCCGAGCAAGGCGTGTTCGTTTGGCTCTGGAAAGTCAAACTTCTGAACAGAGAATTCAGCAGCAACTTGAAAATGAGGCTCGCGTTCGGGAAATAGAGGTAAACAATATCAATCATTTATTAATTTGAGTTCCCATTTAAATTGGAAAAAAAATGGTGAGGTTAATACTTGCAGCTACTTTGGTTAGTATGACCAGTATTTCATGCTTTGGATCCATATTTGGGAAACTATGTTGTGTTTCGGCTGAATGTCAAGTTTGCTACTTGGGCTATTATTCTTTGGTTTATGTTTCTATCATGGATCCTTTCTTTACTTTTAGTAAAGAATTCTTGGTAATTGTCTTTGGAGATCTAGCAGGGATTGAGATGGCGTTTGACATCTAGCTTTTGGAAGACTATACTTTCGTCCATTAAGTTACAGGTCATTCTTTTCTGTGGAAGCCGGGTGAATACGATGCTCCTTGACTGATTGTTGACATGCTGAGGCAGCTTAACTATGAAGTCTTCTTTGTACCAAAAAGTAAAACCATGAAGTCTCCTGATTTGCCTAGTGGAAATGGAAACCTGTAGGATTTTCAGAGTTGTTTCTTTGCTATTGTGGCATCTTTTAATTTTTTGCATGGAGATTGATTGGGTAGTCAGGTTTGTTTGCAAATTGCTGCACATAGGAAATATCTTTTAGGGCCAATACCTTCCCGAGGGGATATTTTGGGTTTAGTTGTCTCCAGAGAACCTTAAAGTGCGATGCTTAGGGTTTCCACTCACATGAGATGTTATTTCATCTCTCCCTCCTATGGGGACCAAACATAAGCATAACTTCAAATTAGCTCCTCCAACAGCAAAGGCATTGGTGAAATAGTATCTATACAAATATTTTGCCGGTAACTTAAATTGTTATGTTAGCAAGATATTTCAGACACAAACATTTATAGAGAAATCACCTTTGGTTGTTTACAGAGTCAACTCACATTATCTAAGGCTTGTTGAACCCCTCATATCACTTTCCCTTTGATGCAGGAAGGGTGGTGTGACAGTGTAGGATCTGTTGAACAAATTCAAGCCAAGTTACTAAAGCGACAGGAGGCTGCTGCTAAGCGTGAGAGAGCTATGGCATATGCTTTAGCTCATCAGGTAAAAATATTTTCTCTCTGGGGCAGCTTTTATACTCGTGACTGAATTTGACTGTAATCTGCAAAAGGATATTTTAGACCATTAAACATCAGGCACAGATTGGTAAATTAAGTATGAGGAAGAACTTACAGGCCATACATCTTCAACTTAAACCGTGTCCTAAGGAGTTAGGGACTGTAGATGTTGGCTCATGATTTTATTAGAGAACAAGATATAACCTTTTGATTTGAAGCATCATTTTGCAATTTCATTATCCGTGACTTTTTATAGCTAAAGTAGTGAAGGTGTGGCATATTTTGTTCCTTCTGTTATTTTTCCCTTAGATAACAATTTATAAGGTTGATGTGTAACTGCTCTGAAAGTCCTAAGTACACCTTTCAATGATCTGTTTGCTCTTCTCAGTACGCCTCTCCATACATCTTTTTTTGTGGGTGTTGCTTTGCATTTTCATGTGATGGATGCTTTATAAATAAATGTTATTCTTACCGTGGTTAGTGTTGTGTTCCATAACCCTGGAAACATGGTGTATCCTACTGGATCTCAGCTTATCTCCTCTTAACTTGTTTCTGTTGTTCTGCTTTATGGTTTGCTATTTGAATGTGCTGCATACATCTTAAAGTAACACTTCTCAGGTTATTCTTGTTGCTGCTGTCTGTATACAAGGTTAATTTTGTTGTACACTTTCTCCAGCATAATGGTTTTAGAAGAATGCCTAGATGCATTCTAAATCAGCTTTGCTTGCAGTCTGATGCATGAAGTAATTTCTGTTTGCACAGTGGCAGGCTGGATCAAGACAGCAGGCTGTTCCATCTGGCTTTGAGCCAGATAAAAGCAGTTGGGGTTGGAACTGGTTGGAGAGATGGATGGCAGTTCGCCCCTGGGAGAACCGCTTTCTTGACATAAATCTTAGAGATGGAGTGATGATCCGTGATGATGAGACGGAGAGTAAAACTGGCTTTAAATCCCAGTCAAAGTCTACTGGCAAGAAACCAGTGGCATCAAATCTTCAATCACACCTTCCAAGTCAGAAAACAGGTTCAGCTCATTCGGATCGTGGCAGTTCTTCACCAAGCAAATCAGCAAGCATGTTAGAAGCATCCAATGCTCTCTTTTCTAAGCCAAAGCCAAAGCCTGTTCTGGAAGAGCTGGTTGAAGAAGACAATTCGAGATCTGCTATAGTAACTAGATCCCAGAGCAATCCTAAAGAGAGATCTGCACAGCCAAGTAAGCAAGCAAAGAAGAGGTTATCACTACCTAACAGTGGTTAGTTTGTTCTCTCTCTCGCACACACACACACACTTTCTGTACAAAGTTATGGTATCCGTCTCACTAAAGCTGCTCCCATTAGGTTCTTCAAGTCCAAAAGGACTTTGTTATGCCAAATTTTTTACGAAAGTTCCTTGTTGTGCATTAGAATAGTTTCTGTTATGCAATTTTTTTGGGGTTAGATTTTGGTACTGAGCTAGTTACCTAATGACACTGTAGGATATACAGATGGTTCTTTATGGCTATGCGCTATAGTTGTTTGTTTGGTCCAGTTGCCCAACGGTTCTATCTAGTATTTGTTGTAAAACTGATGAGAATAACCAAAGATCGAGACGCCAAAAACGCTGTCCTAAAGGAATTTATTCCCCCAGGATAAAACGATCTCTTCTGATACGAAGTCAGGACCAGAACAACAAGAACAAATTAAAGTAATAGAACCTAGGAATGAGATGAAAGTTTTGTGTATCAAGTTGTGTTTTTCTTAAAATTGACTGCACCTATTTATAGGCTTAGAGATGTAGAGATATTTAGTTGGAGATATATCTTCCACTTGAAGGGGGATAGGATTTTCTGTTTCAAGATTTAAGGGGTAGTTACAAACTAACTTTGACTCATTCAAATTCAAAAAATGATCATTTGAATTCAAGGTAAGATCTTCAGGGATCAAAATGTAATACCTTTGTAATACCATTTTTTCCAACAATATTTTGGGTAGGTAGCAACACTTTAATGTGTTATTTATGAATTCAGTTGGGTTCACGCAGGGAAAGGTCCCGGGGCTGAGGCAGGTAGGCAAGGCAGAATTGCTGCTAGGGGTACGCAGGGTTCTCAAAAGCCCATTAAGGATAGATCCAAGATAAATGGAAAACCAGACAGTGCTACAAAGCCAACTGCTTAGGCTATTAATCTGTAGCGTTGATAATCCCACAGAAGATTCATTCAGCTGCTTGTCATCCACGTTGTTGTACCAGTTTGTACATATCAGCTTGCACCCCAGCATGTTGCGTCTTTGCTTCCACTCCTTTCATGAGATCCTAAGTTGGTTTTTGAAACGGCTAACTTGGGAAGGTCGCCTTGGCTTGTCATGAGAATAAGATAAAAGCAGGTTTGGCTTGTCATTGTTGTTGTTGTTGTAATCAATATTTATTGTTAATTATGTGATTATTATGCTGTGTTTTATATATATGATTTTCAGAGTAGTTGGCCTCCTTAGTATTTATTGTTGTAGGTTTCCATTCAAGTCTCTAGTGGTTGAAATACACGCTTTACTTAAATTATGCTAGAAAAGAATCAGTAGTCCATGGATTTGTTAAGCGCGCAGCTTGTTGAACATTTGTGGTGAACTTAGTTTTCGGCACTAATTGTCGATGTGATATATATTGATTTGAGGAATGGAAGAGTATTGTTTTTCTGAATGTTCTATATTTGCTCCCAAGCTGGGGAGGGTTTGTTTAAATAACTTGACGCATTTGATTATAGAACAGAAACCAGATGTATATGGCCGTCGTAAGCAGCGATGGTATTTCTTCCGCGGTTCTTTTTCTTCTGGTTATTGGATGTAATGTTAGGCACCAACTCATTTGGCTGGTATAGAATTCATAAATTTTTATTGAAAGGAGACGAGTACTTGGTTATTCTGTGCGTGTTTATTATCGTCATTAGATGCTGCTACCTAAAAGAAAAAATAAGTAGATTATTACCAAATTTTCTTGTATGAATGCGATTGATGTTTACTTTACACTTTGCAGGCTTTTAAACAAAGGTGTTAATATATAATTGTGTTTGTAAATTGTTATTTTGTATGCTATTTTCATTTTATATATTTTAAATTTTGAAGCTAAGGCGACAAGCAACCATCCTTACGTAACATCTTTAATCTTATCTATCTATGTGTATAATGGAGTTGTTTATATAAACTTTATTATTCTAATAATTTTCAATTTTTTTATTATTTTATGTAATTTCTTTTTAGTTTCTAAGCTGAGAATAAAACAAAAAAATATAATCTAAGGTAGAACCGTAGAAGGGCTTTTTCTGGATTGAGATGGATTATGATGTTGGATATGCAGAAAGAACACGGCAATCTTGGATCTCCGGCAGCAGAAACTTCCACGCATGTCGCTTTCTCTTCTTGTCTCAAACGATAAAACCAGCTAACTAATCACACATTTTGTAGTTGCAAATTTGCAATATTTACCAACAAGAAGTGCTCATCCTATTTTGTTTCGTTATTCTTGAATATGAGATTATTCTCATTTGAACATTATTAGGGGTGAAATGAATGTGATTTTCTCACTGTATTAGGATTGTACCAAACTTCAACTAAATTACCAATCAAGGTAAAGGTTGGAAGATAGAATTCTTGTTCACCCAAAAGTGATATTGGGAGAAACAGAACAGCTTATGGTGTTAGTGTCCATACCTGAAATGAAAAGGTTGAAAAAAAAAACTTTCCTTTCCTCTCTTGTCCCTCATACATGTGGACAAAAAGTCAATCCTGTCATGACCCCATCTTAATATCCTCACCTCACCCCATTACTTACATTTATTTCCCTTCAATTCAATTCAATTCAATTCCACTTCCAATTCCAATTCCAATTCCAATTCCTCCTCCACCACCTAGCCACAGCCCAACAAATCTTGCTGCCCATTTCTCACACACACCACTCTTTTAGGTACCAAACTCTTCTTTCTTCAACTCCACTCCAGCTCTTCTCATTTCCAGAAACCCAACGAACAAACAAAACCCATAAAAAAGATTCAAACTTTAAATCCTAAAAATCAAATCTTTGATGAATCAAAATCAGAACCATTATGTTAAACCTAACAAAAATCTCATCTTTAAACCCCAAAATCCCTTCTTTACCTCCTTCCCTCTTCAACTAATTCCATAAACCAAAAACTATAAATCCCAATCATTTCAATTGTATATGTGTATGTGAAAAAATCTGTAGCATTTCTTTTATGCCAAACACCTCCTTCTCCTCCATTTCCTCCCTCCTCCACCATTTCTACTCTTCCTTCAAGAAACTCACCTTCATGTTCTCTACCCAATTTGTCCTCATCTTCTCCCTCCTCCTCTCCCTCCCAATCCTCTTCCTTCTCGCCCCAAGAATCCTCCCCCCCCTTTCCTCCTCCGCAGTCCCCATCTCCGCCTCCGATGAACAGGACGATCTTTCCCTCTTCCGCAGAGCGGCCGCCTCCACCAACCCTACCTCCCTCTCCCACCTCGCCTCCTCAAAACCCAAGCTCAAAATCGCCTTCCTCTTCCTCACCAACACCGATCTCCATTTCGCCCCTCTTTGGGAGCGATTCTTCAAATCTGTCAACAAAAACCTCTACAATATCTACATCCACGCCGATCCTTCCGCAAATGTCACCGACCCATTGGGAGTTTTCGAGTCCCAGTTCATTTCCCACGCCAAACGCACCTACCGCGCCTCCCCTACCTTGATTGCCGCCACCCGCCGCCTCCTCGCCACCGCAATCCTCGATGACCCCGCCAACTCTTTCTTCGCCGTCCTCTCTCAGCAGTGCATCCCTCTTCATTCCTTCAAATATGTTTACAACTCGCTAGTCACTTCCAGATCTTTCGACCTCTCCGCAGACCCGGCAGCCACCCAGTACGGCGTCCGGGTTCAGTACAAGAGCTTCATCGAAATCATCTCCAAGGAGACGCGATTGTGGAAGCGTTATGTTGCTAGAGGGAGGTATTCGATGCTGCCGGAGGTACCCTTTAAAAAATTCCGAGTTGGGTCTCAGTTTTTCGTGTTGACGCGCCGACACGCGCTCATGGTGGTCAAGGATCGGGTGCTGTGGAACAAGTTCAAGCTGCCTTGTTATAGGGAAGATGAGTGTTACCCAGAAGAGCATTACTTCCCGACATTGTTGTCGATGAAGGATCCAAATGGGTGTACTAAGTATACATTGACGAGAGTGAATTGGACTGTTACTGCCAATGGTCATCCATACACCTACAAAGCTAGTGAAATCTCGCCAGTCTTGATTCGAGACCTTAGAAAATCGAATTACTCCAGCTCCTATTTGTTTGCGAGGAAATTCTCGCCGGATTGTTTGTCTCCGTTGTTGAAAATTGCAGATAAAGTCATCTTTCGGGACTGAGATTCAACCTTCCTTTCTGGTGTTCCTGGTTAGTGACTTTTCTTTTCACATAGTAGTATTTATTTGCGAGTAATTTGACTTGAATGGTTTGGTGATGTGAATGTTTTAGAGGAGGTTAGTTTGAACTTTGAACTGTCTTATGCTGATTGGTTTCTATATTGACTATGCAATTTTTTATGTTGGTAACTTTTACTGATTCCACACAATTTTATTTGATCTCATGTGTTCATGTCGCACTCGGTATCATGAATGCATTGCATTACTGAACTTGTGAATTTGTTAGATAAATGTTTTGGAAGGACTGTTGAATTAGGTCTTTGTTTTTTCACTCGTGGTGCTAATGGGTAGACTAGCGTTCTGAAACTGAAAATTGCAAAGTTTATTGAATGAAATGACAAACGATAGTAAGCCAGGGCTTGCTTGCAGGTGGTTGGTTTTCTTGATCTTTTAGAATTTTGTTTTCCAATGCAATGAGCATGAATCGCAATATGCAATGGGATCAGAATTTCGTACTTGAGGGATTTATCTTTTCTATTCATTTTGATGATGCAGCGTGATCAATGTTTCTTGTAAATCACTTCTATCATATCGTTGGTTGGCTGTGTTTTGATTCTCGTTATATGGCCGATCTTGTTATATTGTGTTTCTTGATCTTAAAAATTATGGACATTCCCAGTTTCCCAGCTTGCTTGTTGTGACTGTACTATTGCAAGCCTCACTTTGTCTTTCCTTGTTGGAGTGCCTCACTAATGTTTGCTTGAATTCCATTATAAGCATGAACTTATTCTTTCCTTGTCAGTTTTGTTTCCATTTCACATGAACTTATCCAATTTAGTTGGCATGTTACAGGTTAACAAAGACTTTCAAAGATGTTGAATACGGGCGGCAGAGTAATGGGGCATGGTGTTGAAGAGGCGTAATTTTTGCCCACGACCTACAAACCCCAAGATTTCCAACTCGGTGAGGCCTTTCTTGTAGAAAGCAGACACAAAACGGGTCAAAATTAGGAAGCAAATGCTAATACTTTTGCCAAAGGTGTCTGTTGAGTCGTTGATTGATGTCGAAAAAGTGATATTAGGGGGGTTGTCTTGTTGTATCTGTTTCCTTTTGTACATATTGAGTGAAGGAAAGAATCCAGAATGTGAATGGGATGTAAGTCAGTGTACTCTTTTAGGAAAGTGAAACTGGAATGCAAGTCCTGCAAAGCCAATGGCGAAGGGCTCATTTGGGAATAAAGTTTCCCAAATTTTGTAGTTCTTTCTTTATTTTTATTCCCTTCATTTAAATTTCTCTTTTTTTTACGACCATGAAACACAAGTCTTGGATTGCATCTTCCATTATTGTAGATGTGTGTGTGAGGTCTGTCTGTTCCCACTTCTTGTTGAACAGTTCATTTCATAACAGATGACTTGAATTGAAGGGAAGTATATATAATAATAATAATAATAATAATAATAATAATAATAATAATAATATTTTGGTTGTGCGTGTGACGGTGCGGGTTTGAAAGGGTTTGCAATGATTGATATATAATGTCGATTTTAAAAACAGCTAACATGAGAGATTGCAATCAAACAAAATTGATGGGTTCTTGTTGGGTTGTCATTCTCAAATGGTTTTCACGTTTGTCTTTTTTGTCTTTTTTGCTCTTTTGAGTAGTAGGTAAGAGCCTAATCTCTCTTTCGAACATCATCAGGCTTTCCAGCCTTCAATCTGAGATTTTTTGTCAAAGATGGACAAATTCTTTATTGCTCCATGGCATGATATTTTAGCACTTTTGCCCTAAAACTAAACTTCCATTCAACCATAAAAATAGCAGACACATTACTAGCAAGTAATGTACATGAAAATGGACATATACAAAAGGGGGCTGACTCGCCGTCGAAATGGGTCAAAAATAATATAATTCCTGAAGCCTAGATGCACAAACTAATTTGTGTAAAGCGGTAACAGGGTCGAACCACAGAGATTGAGAGAAACAAGATCAAGCCCTCGATTGTATAACAAAAGTAAAAATGCACAGAATCACAACAACAAGGGGGGTTTATAGGTTAATCAAGTTATCCAAGAGAATGATCAGAGCTAACAATTCTAACTAAGGAAAGCAATACTCGAGGTCACGATAAGTAAATAATAATAATAAAGATCAGAGATAAAATAAAACGCAAAGTAAACAATCAGGTTAATAAACAAAAATAATAAGTAAGGAGAAGGGAACTTGGTAAAGGGCTTTCTTGGGTTGCGTCGAGGCCTCAATTGTCATTGCCGCAAAGATTTTCCGTTCTAATGTTACAGACGTGTTATAGGGGTCATGTCTTCACGTAGACCCCCTGCTTTCTTTCGTAAGGAGCCACCCCCCGTTTTCACTGTTAATAAGGTGACCTCGATCCTTTGATATCCTCTCAGCCACCTATCTTGTCATCAAAAGACAACCTTTTTCACTTTGGCACAAAGCGAACAAAATATCAGAGCATCGATAAAGCATCGATAAAGAACAAGAAAGACACATCTAGGGATCGATGCCTTGATTTGTCAGGATCACGACAGGACCCTAACCAGCTGCATGCCCTAGACGAATGAACCCAGATCTACCCAAGAACACTAATCTAGTTGTCTACACCTACCCAACAGTCTCACGCTAGCTATCACTGCAGAGTCACGACAATAATCACCAAGGGAAGATTAAAAGATAATCAGGCCTCGAATCACCCTAAGCAAAAATAGAATTAAAATGACAAGCAACCAGATATAACAAAGAGAACATGTTAAGAGCAATTTGACCTCGAATCTACCCAAGCAACCCTCGATGCACCTTTACCAAGAACGTGGGTTTTAGCCACTCATGTTAAGAAATAAACAAATAAAAGATGGAAATAACAAAATAAAAGATAAAGGAAGAGTAAAAGATAAAACTTGATTAATGGTGCTTGTTACAAAGCTTGGAGTCAGCAGCTATGGAGAGAAGAGGGAGGAACAAGTCCTAAAACTAATAAACTAGAAGAAGGTTGCTGAAATTAGTTTAAAAGTAAAATATCTAAAATGTGATGAGGTGCTGAAACCCTAGCACATAAGGGGGTATATATACTCCAGCCACCCACTAAGGGACAAAATTCCAGCTAAGGGAAGTACAACACAAGGAGTCCATGCTCCTGCAAGAGGGCTGACCCACGATGGCAGAAAAAGAGAATATTCCTTGGGATCCACGCAGAGCATCTGACATGCGCTAGGGAGGACGTGGAATGATTGGGGGGGAGCCACGTGGGTTTGGCGTTTGCACTCGTCGAGGGTAGGATATCAGCATCTTTGGGAATATTCCGGAACGTTCTAGAATGCTCTAGAATACTTTGGAAGGGACACGTGGAAGCACAGTTGCGAGGACATGTGGATATAAAGCTCTTGGTCCATCGAGGGCTCGATGACAGGTCTCGATGGAGAAATTGGTGCCTTGGTCTCGATGATGGTCTTGAAGCTTGGAGTCCGCAAAAATCACCCAGAAAGCATGTCTTTTCGCACATTTCTCCTTTTTGGCCTTGATCTGTGATAAAAATGGAAATACGAATGAATTAGTAGTATTAAGGCCTAAATCAAGGTAAAACTAGAAGGAAAAACATGCATAAAATACATGCTATGAGGGCATAGCTAATTTTCCTCTCATATTGTAATGCTAACTTTTGAAAAGTTTGCAAACTTGCAAAGAAGAGTTGTTTGGAGAAAGGTTCATATACAAGCAGCATGCAAGCTTTTACCCTATACCATTCATTGCCGGAAAAAATCGCTCTGTAACTCCCAGGCTCTACCGAAACCTCCTAACTTTTTTCAATATAATGATGTAAACTATTTGAAGAAGTGTGAAACTAAAACAGTAAAACTTAAAGATATTTCATGAAATAAGGTTGCTGATGCCGAAGTATACAGTTTTTTTGTTGAAAGGCATTGATGGCGTAGTCAACCTGAAGGTGACCGCATGGAGATTTGACACGAAGGTCATATCCACATCCAACCCCAGATCCTGGTTTACCCTGCCGTAGTGCTGGATTTCCTGAAACACCGAAAAATCAAAATCATCATGAGCTCAGCAAGAACGAGGAAGGGGATGGAGTGCAGGGAGTGGGTTAAAGGAGGAATGTATATGAGTAAAAGAAAGAAAATCGATGTTCTTGAAATGGCTGGCAAACATTATGATGTTGACATATGCAATGTTAAAGAAAACGGTACACTTGCAGTAGTAGCTTACATACTTGATTTTAATGCACCGGTTATTCTCATAATTTACCTTCGATGCAAAATTTTCACTATATAAAGTATTGCAAAGGCCATAATTAGTCTGCTAATTCATGTTCATCATCTCAAAATTTTACTAAGATGCACATTGTTGTCATAAGAATCGTACTAATCTCACAGTATAGTTTTAAGTTAAACCATGCATGAACCATGTTTAGGGATTTGACAGCAACTATCCATCCATCAGGAAGTCACTGGATCAGGTACATGGGGTTAACCATACATTAGTGAGCTTGAAAGTGACCCATTGGCCACCACACTATGACACATCAGCGTTACATCGAAATTTGGTGTGATTTCATTAGTCTAATACAAATACCCACATCTCCTCCGCCTAAGCACTCCGTAGTATGAGCCCTGCCAAACCTATTCATGTTGGATGCTCGAGCAGATAAATTAGCAAGAAAAGGCAGGAAGCAGTATAAGGCTTCGTAAAAAGGTGTGGCTCCCAAGCCTTGTCTTCCGAGTTCAATTCCCAACAATTTTACCCGTCAAAAACCATAATCCTATTAACATAATGTCCAACAGTCTCACCAAACTGTGCGCCTTAAGAGTCTCAATATCTCTTTTTACTTTCTGAGTTCCATCTAATACCAGTTGGGAACTGCGCTCAACTTCTCCTAATGATCGCAGAACTGCTTTAAGTTCTCTCTCAAAAGTCCTAGCAGGCCTTGTGACTCGGGAATAAAACTGTAGCATTCCTTCTTTTTGAACAAAAAATGAAGATCCTTAATGTAACAACAAACACAAGCCTTTAAAATTGTAATTCAGAATAAAGTAGTTAAGATTGGAAATAGGAATGTTATCACTAAACTGACATGCACTAGATAAACACGTGAGGAAAAGAAATTGTGAACAATGCACAATTCCTAAGCAAGTGAAATATATTTATCAGGAACGAGACGACCAGAGCTCAAGTCGGTCCCACAGTCCAAGAAAACAACACCTTCCAACATATTGTTCTGAGTGCAATAAAAGAGCATTTGGAAGTAAGTTATCTTGTGCTAGTTTGTCATGCGTATAGGTAGAAAATACTAGAGATTAAAGGGATAAATGTTAGTTGTGGACAGTTAAAGAAAAGAAAAAATTTAACCTGTAGATAAAATGGAGAACTGGTCATTTCGCGCACTACAAGGGTATTGACATAGTAAATGCTCATCTTTAAAAGGAAAAAAAGGAAGATAAGAGAGGCAGTAAAAAGAAAAAGAAAAGAGTACAGCCTAAGCGACATGCTTTTCATTAACATTTAAGAGCTAAATGGCTCTCAGCAAAAGAATACCTAAAAGCCTTCATGTAACATAAACAGTACAGCAGACAGAATAAAGACAGAAGCTTGCACCCTAAATAACTTGAAGCTGTTAAAAAGATATGAAGTAAAGCATCATGTACCAAAGGTAGTGCCAATTCACTATTTGCAACAAGACATGATCTCCCAGATCCTGCAGCACCCTCACCATACCCTCGCACAGTGCCCAGACCCCCAATTGAAAATGCCTGATAAGGTGCCATGTCCCCCACAATGGAACCACCTGTCAGACTGTCAGAAAAATAAGAGCATGAGTAAATCAAAACTGATGGGTTTATTCTGCTGGCATAAAGAATGATTTTCTCTGCTTTAGATTTTTGTGTGGAATATAAGCGAGTTATAGTATCAACATTCTATTCATTTTCAGTTTATATGCAGATTCATAATGTGCTTTAATAGAATATTACTTGTTTCAGTCTGTTTACCATTTATGTAAATATTCCTCGCGTTATTTCAAAGCGTATTGTTTCTGATCACTATTGTCATATTATGTACTCCCTCCGTAAACCAATACATGACGCCTTAGCTTTTTTTCCTTGGAATTTAAATGGTGTCGTTCTCGCATTCCCAAGCCCAAAATTGCATTTCCTGACCTCAATACCCCTTCCTCATTTCTTTCTAAAAAACACGCCAGATGCTGTGAAATTTCTTCCTTCATCCCTCTTGCTCCCATTTTCAACCTTCTCTTCCTTGTTAACCATCAATTTTATTACAGATATAGGAGCTTCTCATTTCTTGATCCATTATTTATTTCTTCCATACAACAGACTCGTCCTCCAATCCATTCAAATTTAGGGTTTAGGGTAACTCGAGGTTGGATAATGGAGAACGTTGATTTCGATTCTCAATTCGACAGCTACGGCGCATTCGACGATTCTATGAATGAGATCGTAAAAGATTCAATTGGGGTTGGTGATTTGTCCGACGATGTATACAGTGAGGGCACGGGTATACTGGTTTACGATACGGAGGAGGATGAGGGCACGGGTATACTGGTTCACGATACAGAGGAGGATGGTAATGCCCTTCCGTCTACCGTATACTGGTTCACGATACAGAGGAGGATGGTAATTCCCAAGCTCGAAGAAAGACGGCTGAATTGACACAGAAATCAACCCCCACTCAACGATGTGGTGGAGGAAAGGCAACGAGTACCAAGAGTGACAGAGACTTCGATTTGAACAAGCTGCCAATTAGAGGTATGTTTACATCCGTTTATCCAGAGCGTGAAGAAGGATGCGCTGAAATGATGCGTCTGCTTCTGCCAGACTTTTACTGATGAATTCTGAATTATTGTGGCCGGCATCTGTTGTTGTAAAAGGGATATGTAACCTTTGTTTAATGTGTCCACTGTTAGGATTGGTTTTCTGTTTTTGTAGCTGAAAGCAAGTAAGCTATCTGTAATTTTTTCCCTCGGTTTCAATGAAAATTTCGATTTGTGCAAGTGGTTGTGTATGTATTGTGTTTGCCTTAATACTGATGGAAACTTGTGCAAGTAGGAGTAACAGTTTTGTAAAAGGGATATGTAACCTTTGTTTAATGTGTTTGAAGCCACTGTTAGGATTGGTTTTCTGTTTTTGTAGCTGAAAGCAAGTAAGCTATCTGTAATTTTTTCCCTCGGTTTCAATGAAAATTTCGGTTTGTGCAAGTGGTTGTGTGTGTGTTGTGTTTGCCTTAATACTGATGGAAACTTGTGCAAGTAGGAGTAACAGTTTTGTTGGTGTAGCTCATTTAATTTATGTCTTGCTTCTAGTACAACTGAAGAGAAAACATAAATGATGTTTACTTTCTCATATTTGTGTCAATAATGCTCTGTATTTCGGTGATGTGTTTGGATCACACTGTGTTTCTTATCACACTATTAGAAAGAAAGGTAGAGCTTCCACCTTCAGTGGAGCTGATGACACTCTCAAATTGGTAACCATGACTATAATGCAAATTTGTATCACCCCCCTGGATGCAGGGGATAGTCATGCATGTAGTTTAGGGTGATATGCATGCTTCTGTTTTGTGGTTGTAATGACAATATGACATACTCTGTGTGTATGATTAAGTTCAGACACTTTGGTGAATTAATTAGCACCATTGTGATAATACGAGTTTGATAGCAGGGCATGCATTTGTCTTAAATTTATTACCAGAAAAGCATGCTTTGTGTCCTTGAGATTTTGTTGGTGCCCCAAATGGTATGAGAATGTTGACTACAATCAGTTTCACCTGTGAGAATGGACCTTCCAGCTAGAACACAACTGATAATCTTTTAATTTTGGCCATGGATGATGTGAAATTGAATTCATCAGTTAGCTATGAGTCTAAGAACATCTTTTGGCAAAAAATGGGTTGAAACAATTTCAAGTTACGGATTGCGCAGTAGAAGCTATTGTAAAATCTGATCCATTTTACAGGTACAAAGCTGAAAAACCCCATACGATTTACTCTTATTGTCCCAAGTGTTGTGTACAAGAAGCGAATTGGCATTGTTTGCTGATATTAACAGCACCGTGGAAGAATCAACTCTATTACACTCATATTTCTGTCTTTTGTCAATTTTGCGATGATATCGAGAGCTAAAACAGGAACAAAATAAAACACAAAGATAGGGACCATCAGCTTGCTTTAATCCTCAAGCTCAATGATCTTCACCACGCATGCATCGCCCACCTTCTAGCAGATAACGACACGATCGTGTGGCTTTATAAAGCCAATTGCCTTCCCATGGTCTAAAGCAGCGTTTAGAACAGATTCATTTGTTTCATTTTCAGACTCAGCCTGCAAGATCAGATCAAACATGAAGATAATAATTAAATTTCAGATCGAACATTTTACGTTTTAGGTTATGCAGGTGCAGACTCAATTTGCATTGCCAAACCCAAAAACAAATATTGCCATAAAATTACCAAGTGCATCAGATATAATAGCAGAACTTTTAGTCAAACAGAACTAAGATGAAATGACTTCTAACAATGCAAATGCTAGAAGCAGAACGCATGAAGCCTTAGCTAGATACGGATGGCCTAATCCACCCAAACAACATGTTACTGCAATGCAAAGGCTCACTCTTGCGAACAACAAAAGTTGCAAATGGATGAACATACTTTAATATTTAATTCAAAAAAATATTATACTCCATGTTTAAGAAAACCATGCATATCAGTTAAAATAAGTGCAAGCTACTATGCTAATTGGATTATCAAGAAAACCATTCTCAGAAGTTTCAAGGGAGACGACTCTCTCACAAGTTTGGAGATCCAATCTCTGTATCCATGTGTTTCTTCTATCAGTTTGCTATGCTACCTATTCTCGTAGAAACAAGGAACAATATTCTCCTGCATATATTGAAACATACCAAGTCCATGAAAAAGCTATCTATTGATAGAACAACAATTCCAACTTATTTGTATTTACTTTATTACTGTAGTTGCAATTTGCAGCAATCACGACAACATCTAGACCCCTAAATACCTATTCCTTATTGCTTGCACCAGTTCAAGCTAAGCATATATTGCATCATACAAGACAGTTCAAGCGAATAATATTATCCTGCATATATTGAAACATACAAGACATATGACAATGCAGAATTTATCCACCTATTATCTACATATACAAGACTTAAGATGCTACTCCTATATACGAGGCCATAATTGTCTGCTTGACACTGAACATCAAAAATTTGCCATGTTCATCAAAAATCTATTCTGCCTCAAAAATCTATTCTGCTTGACACTTGACACCATTCTGCCCCATCAGTCAGTTAACCTGGCACATAGAAATAACATCACTGTGAACAAGTTATCCTATGCAATACAATGTTAGCTTCAAACAATTCCAAACACTGGTATAACATCACTTACAGGGTTACGAAGGAAGGTGAGCAGCAGCTGTTGAGATAATCTCCAGGTCACATGAAATAGAAGATGGTAACATCCCAACCCTTGCTAAATGATCCTTTTTCAAATGAGGGATCTTATACCTATTTGAACCTAAAATTTTAAGTGTCTCTACCATGCATGACTGGAGTGTTAAAAATATGTTGTTAGCCTTTACATCAGAAAACTCAAAAAAAGCGTTGTTCACAGCAGCCACCAACTTCCTTACATCCTTAGCACACTCTTTCGCTTGCAATGACTGTATTGCTCTAAAAAACCCAAGATCAAGTACATTCAAGTCAGGGGAGTTAGGTGGTTGACACATCAGTTGAATATGCAATCCTACATTATGGATGGCTGCCAAGAATTCAATATCATTTTCGTGGATGTGTGTCTTGGCATTGTCCTGCTGTATTATAATGGGTTCCATAATACTATCTTGAGGCCATTTATCTCGTATAGCAGGTAAAATATAATCAATCATGTATTGTCTAATAATGTTCCTATTTACTTTCAGTATAGGTTTCAATTCTAGTGTTCCAGCAGCCCTATTTGCACTAGACCTAACTGCAGCAACCTCTGTAACTAATGGAAACACACCAATCCTACCATCAAAAGTACAATTTCCATTTTGATCATACCTTGGCCGAGCAACTGCATCCAAGAACATTATTTTAGGAATGAAGTTAGAGCTTTTGCAGTGCCTTACAGGATCTTCTTCATCCGGAAGAAGGTAGTATGTCTGCTTCTTCTTGGTCATCTGGAACCATTTTTCGTCAATGTGGATGAGATTTTCCATTTGAACAAATGATGGGGCGGCAGGAGGTGCTTCAGGATCTAGCATTGACAAGCAATATTTTATCCTGTCCATACGATTTCGTGCAGTCAATGTTGGCTTCACATGACTACTGTGGCGCCTCAGCTCACCGCTTTTCAACTTTGAGATTAGAAAGGTGTGAGAAACACCCATCGCATCAGCTGCAGACCTAAGAGTTCCTCTCTGACTAAGTGGTATCTCTCTGAATCTCTGAAGGTCGAACTCTATTCTTTTGCGTCCACAGTTCATCACCTTTTTTTTAGAAACATTGTGATTTCCAGATTCTTTTCCCCTTTTCCATAGACGCTGAATGACCCTGATATTCGCATGGAACCTATTAGCAACCATTCTGGTTGCATATTTCTTCAGCTTACCATTTACACTCATCTGAAGCAGCATTTGATATGCTAATACCCTTTCCTCACTACTAAGTTCTCTTCTAATCCAATTTGGACCTATACAAAACATAAAGACAGAAAGAGAGACAGAAATTAACAGACGACATAGAGAGAAATTAACAGATATTAACACTACAAGATTAGTGCATAGTTCTAACTACGAAAAACATTTAAAAGAAAAAGTTTGCTTTGATTCAGTCAATAAATTGCCTTTCCAACCAGTAGAACACACTTCTCATTAAACACAAAAGAGTATCTAAATGCAACCATTAGAACACACTTCTCATAAAACACCAAAGAGTATCTAAATGCAACGCTAGAACACACTTCTCATAAAACACAAAAGGGTATATGCAACACCCTGAATTAGAACCTCAGTCATTCTATTGTTTTCCGTAGCACTAATCAAGGAATCAGATGCATTCAATCAAGTTGCAACCCTCTCCTTTCACTTTCATCCATTGTACAATAATAAACGGAGATTAACGAGTAAACTGAAAACCCATTTTGGGAAATGGGCATCCAAACGAAGGAAATCACTATTTCTATGGAAAACCCAAACTAGAAGATGCGGCAGAAACAGGCAAATCAAGCAGATCATATACAGACAAAATTATGTTACAAATTAACAGAGGAACGAAAGGAAAATACCTTCAACACCAATGTCAGCATCTAGGCCAACATTTTGGTCTGCGTCGTGGTCAGACGCAACAGGTCGTTCTCCCATTTCCGTTCGATGTTCTGCCAAAATTACGTCATCGTTGTTTCTGCCGCAAAATGGGTTGGCAAGCAACGCTGAGCAGCTGTTCACTAAATGACAAGTTCCTTCTGCAGCGTCTTCCATCATTTGAGAGAAATGATTAATGGAAGAACGGGAATTTTTTATTGAAAAAGGGAGATGCTTTGCTTTTTTAAAGGGAAGGGGAGAAGAACAAGAACCGGCAATGGTTTGAAATTTTCAGTTTCTGCTAAAATGAAGACGAAAATTGGGCGGTTGGCATATTTGAAAGTAATGAAATGTTGGAAGGGCAGAATTGGTTTTGCACAGCCCGACCTTGATCTCTGTGCATTTGGCTAAAGCGTCATGTATTGGTTTACGGAGGGAGTATCCTATACACTATTAAGTGCATTGCGTGTATAACTTATATGTGTCATGTACACTATTGAGAGTATTGCTCGTGATCACTATTAGGTATCATGTGCACTATTAAGACTAACTCCCTGGAATGGTTCTATACCCTTAGCTAAAACTTTGTTTTTCCATTATTTTCTGTCTTCTGCTTCTCATAGCCACTGGTGTTTCCTATAACAAGTAGGCAGTATCTAAACAACTAAAACAGCAAAGAAAATCTGCTCGCCTTGCAAGAAGAAAAGCAGGCCCCACTTTGATTCCTTTTGTTGCGACAAATTTGAACCTGTTGAAGATTAGCCATTTTGATAGAACAGGAATTCCTTGTTCTGTCAGCATACTAAACTGGAAAGAAGAGAAGCTTGTAGTTAGTGAGAATAAATGATTGCTGTTTAACATTAGCGCAGCAAGACAGATTAGAGTAGGTTGTAAACAAAAATGGAATTCATCAAAACAAAACCTATTTAGGAATGACAAGCTGCAGATAATTCACCTTAGAAAAACTATGATCATTTGCCTTTGCATATCGTGACTCTTGCTTCAAGATTACCATACTATCATGTGGACTACCAATGCAGTAAAGTAAATTATGTCCATTAGTAAGAAGTCCATTGGGATTGGAATCAATTTTACTTGAAAATACGCAATCCTTGACTACCTGCATGAACAGGGAACCATCAAGATCCCTAGTTATAGAGCGGCCATCATCGTTTAGGAGATGAACATGCTGCATTGTTATTTTTCATATTAGATTAACAAACAAAAAAGTCAAAGAAGGAATCATCGAAATCACTTGATGAGAATGTGCATATAAACAATGCAAAGAACTTGTCTAGAACCTCGAACTTAATACTCGTTGTGCTGCTCCAGTGAGAACTTGCAGGTTCGTTCAGATCCAAGCCAACTGATAATCGAGACAAATTAACACCTCCTGACCTGGAACGAGAGAAATTGTCAATTGATGTACCATGGACTGCAACCTCAGGTGAAAAGGAATGCTGGGCCAAGTAATTGGAATATCAGAGTAGATAAAATGTTTGAAAATAGTGTAAAACATCAGACTCTAAACTCTTAATTCCAAATGGAATTTTCATAGTCAGATTGAATAAATCTTATAAAACGATAAGGAAAACATGATTTTCAGGCTTTCATTGCATCTCATATAAAAAAACACAACAATAGTAGTGAAGCATTCAGAATGTACACTGACCTGAACAACAAAACATTGCTGGGAAAGCCATTCTGGCCTTGGCCTCCTATAAGCTATTAAAACATTGGAATCATATAGCCCCTTGTCCCACGAGACATCAAGCTTCTCACTCCCACCAAATAAATTTGGATGCTTAATGCAAAGACTGCAACACAAGAAAAAGAAGAAGAGAGCAAGAGCATTAAAATACATTTTGCATTCTCTTGTCATCAAGTATAGCAAAATCACATTGCGAATGTCCATACATGTAACAGGCCTGGAAGGATTCCAAGACCTTGACTCACACGAAACAAGAAAAAAGGGAAGAACAGATCAAGAGCAAGTTCAGCAGAGAAGCTACTGATTGCTGGTGTATGACTTGATCAAGTAGAATGGAAGTATTGCTGCGGAAGGATTTGATGATGATTGTTAGATAGGAAAATGTAATGGTGTTTATGATTGAAACGAGAACAGATTCATTGAATCCAGAATTTGTATTGCTATTCATTGAATAAGCCAAAATACAAAGTGGTTTTTGATTACAGAAATTGCATAAAAAGTTCCTTCTACCTTTTCTTTCCTTTATACTACTTACTATCAATTATTTGAATTAAGCAGCTAACAACTAATTATAACACAGCTTGGAGAGATTGTACCCGGGGTAGGAAGAATCTTGGAGATCTCCTCCTTTGAGGGGGTAGTCCACGCCGTTGGTACACCTGCAAGGTGCCGGAGGAGGTCCCCGGCGCAGGTACTCCGACGATCAAGTCAGTATCAGTGATAGATCGTATGGTAAAGTAGAAGTATGAGGGAGAGAGTAGTGAGAGCGTAGAGAGAGAGTCCCCTCCTTTCTACCTAGGGGGTATTTATAAGAGATTTGGTAGAGAGCACTATCTTGGGATGCTGACACGTATGACCTACCGGGTGTGGGAATAAGCGCCATATCGTACTAGATGGGGCCCCCCCGCTGACGTCGACCACCCCCGGTAGCAGGACTAGCAGGAGGCCAGGCAGGCCCTACAGTAGCTGAAGATGACGGTACCTCCTGTCAGGACTAAAATGCCCTGGAGGTATATGAATAGTTATCACAGCTGTCACTAACTAATTAACTTCTCATTGCTGCTCTCCTTTGGCGTTCTGAACTACCCAGCCACTTGCTCTAACTAACTTGCCAGCTAAACATGGCAGCTAAGCAAGTTGGTTATCCTTCTTCTCTTCTTCGCTCGCTTTCTCAATTTGAATTGCAGCTGCATGTGGTTGTGACAGCTGGTCTTCTACTTCTGGTTGTGACAATGCCCTCCCGTTGAAATTCCTTGCCCACAAGGAAATTGAGAGAGGGTAAGCAGAATGAAGGTGATCAAGCCACTCCCAAGTTGGTGGCAGGTTTGCTGATGGAGTCCAGGCCACCTTGAGCTGAGTGGCAGCAACTCCTTGCCTCTTTTGAATACGTGAGCCTAGGATGGCCACAAGTGTAATTACTACAGGAGAGCTCTCAGGCAAGGAAGTGGAGTGGAAAGACTTGAGTTGACTGACATGAATGACATTATGAATCAAGCTGGAGGGAGGAAGTTCCAACTTGTATGCTACTGGGCCAATTTTGTCAATGACCTTGAATGGTCCAAAGAAACGAGGAGAGAGCTTCTGATTGGACCTTTGAGCCACAGAGAGCTGCCTGTAAGGTTGACCCTGGCAACTTGTAAGAGGGATTTGAGTGGGTGGATAGCTTGCTCTTTCTCCATCATGAGTTTGTTGACATCATGATCATTAGTATCATGAGGGATATAAGGAATGCTCAGGGGTGGTTCAATCCCAAACAATGCCTTGAAGGGACTAGCATGCAATGTCTCATGGTAAGTAGTATTATACCAGAGCTGAGCCAAAGGAAGAAATTCCTACCACTTGTGAGGTTGAGAGGAGCAGAAGCATCTCAAATATTGTTCCAAACATTGGTTAACTCTCTCTGTTTGGCCATCAGATTGAGGGTGATAAGAGCTGCTGTGCTTGAGCTCAATACCTTGCAATTTAAAGAGGTCCATCCAAAATCTGCTTAAGAAAATAGGATCCCTATCAGTGACCAAGGAATTTGGGGTGCCATGGAAACTCACCACATTATCCATGAAAAGTTTAGCAACTGAGGCTACAGAGTAGGGATGCTTGAGGCTCATGAAGTGACTGAACTTGGTTAGCCTATCCACCACCACTAGGATGACAAAATAACCATTGGACTTAGGCAACCCTTCAATAAAGTCCATGGTGAGATCAGTGAAGACACCATCAGGCAGGGGCAAGGGTTGCAACAACCCTGGGTTGTGCATATGTTCAGGTTTGTGTTTTTGGCAAATCTCACATTCCCTGATAAAAGCTCTGATCATTCTTCTCAAACTAGACCAAAAGAAGAGGTAAGAGACCCTTTGAGTGGTGGCCTGTATCCCTGAATGTCCCCATAAAGGTGTGTCATGGAATAAACTGATGATCTGTTGCTGAAGTACAGGGTCATGGCCAATTACTAGTTTCCCTTTCCTCCTCAAGAGGTCTCCTTGAAAGGTATAGTGAGTATGTGAGGCTGGATTGGTTTTCAACTCAGAGATCAGTTTTAGGATGGATGCATCCTTCTGCCATGAAGATTGAATTGTAGTTAAGAGAGTGGGATCAATGAAGGAGTACAACACTGCATTCAACTGTGCATGAGGAACTCTAGAGAGAGCATCAACAGCTTCATTGGATTTTCTTGGCTTGTATTGCACTTCATAGTCATATTGCTGAAGTTTCACCAGCCAAGAGAATTGTGCTTCAGTGGTGAGTTTTTGACTGAGTAGAAACTTGAGACTGTGGTGATCTGTCTGGATGATGAAGTGGCTATCCCTCAAGTAATGGTGCCAATGTTTGACAACAAAGAGCACTGCAAACAATTCCCTCTCGTATACTGATTTCACTTGGTGTCTAGGAGTTAAGGATTTGCTGATGTAAGCAATGGGGTGTCTGTCCTGCAGAAGAACATCTCCAATACCTTCCCCTGAAGCATTTGTCTCCACAATAAACATCTTGGAAAAATCTGGTAAGGTCAAGACAGGTGATGTTATCAAGGCTTGTTTGAGTCTCTCAAATGCAATCTCAGCCAAATCACCCCAAGCAAAACTGTCCCTTTTCAAGAGTTCAGTTAAAGGTTTTGCCAAATATGCATACCCTTTGATAAATCTCCTGTAGTATCCAGTGAGTCCTAGGAACCCTCTGACCTATTTGACTGTCTTCAAGGCAGGCCACTCTTGGACTGCCTTAATTTTCTCAGGATCAGTCCTCACTCCTTCTCCAGAAATGATGTGCCCCAAGTAGGTAATACTATCAGTAGCAAAAGAGCATTTGGATTTCTTCAAGAATAAGTTGTGAGCTCTAAGTAATTCAAATGTGTGTTTGAGGTGTGTCACATGATTCTCTACTGACTTGCTATATATCAGGATATCATAAAAAAAAACCAAGATATACTTCCTCAAACACCCACGAAACACATGATTCATCAAGGCTTGAAATGTGGAAGGAGCATTGCATAAACCAAAGGGCATTACCTTGTACTGGTAGTGACCTTGATGAGTTTTGAAGGCTGCTTTGTATGCATCTGCAGGATTGAGAAACACTTGGTGATAGCCAGCTCTCAAATCTAGTTTGGAAAAGATGACAGATCCCCCTACTTCATCCAGCAATTCTTCAATAATAGGAATTGGAAATCTGTTTTTGATTGTTTATTGATTCAAGGCTCTGAAGTCCACACACATTCTCCAGCCACCATCCTTCTTCTTGACCAATAATATGGGGGCAGCATATGGACTTTGACTCTCCTCAATGAATCCAGTCTTTAACAGCTCAGCTATTTACTTTTCAACCTCATCCTTTTGTTGGTTTGAGTGTTTGTAGGGTCTGAGGTTAACTGGTTGTGCACCTAGTTGCAGTGGGATGGTATGGTCATATGGTCTTGATGGAGGTAATCTTGTGGGGTCTTCAAACAATTCCTTGAATTGTTCCAGCATTTGATCAAAGCATGCTGGTAAGCTTACATAAGTAGGAGAATTTCCCACTAATGTTACAGCAGAGAAAACTTGAGCCATAGATATCTTCTTCGGGTCTGCCAGTAGTTTACACATGGTTCCCTCATTGATCCACTTGACAGACAACTTAGTACCTCCTCTCAGTACAATCTCTTTATCATTTCTGGAGAATCTCATCACCATTCTCTTGAAATCCCACATGACTGGGCCTAATGTCTCAAGTCAGTCCATGCCTAAGATGATGTTGTAGTGGATTAGTGGCAATATGAGTGCAGATAGCTCAAACCACTCCCATTGGATACATCATTTGATGTTCAGGCAAGCCTCAGTGGTGGTCAAGTGTTCCCCATTGGGCACAGTAATCTTGACATGTGATATGCTTGAAATTGGGATTCCTAGAGCTACTGCAATGTCTCTAGAGATTAGGTTGTGTGTGCTACCTATGTCAATAAGGGCATGCACTGCCTTCTTTTGTAATTGCAACACTACTCTCATAGCTTTTACACTTCCTCTCTTAATATCATGAATTGCACATAGAGAATCTGTGGCTGCAAATTCTTCAATTATCTCATCTTTCACCTGCTCCTCCTCCTCATACCCATATTCTGAAGGGTCTTGCTCCTCATCCCCAGCAAGTACTAAGAAAAATTACATAGATTGACATCTGTGACCTCTAAAGAATTTGTCACCATAATATTTACACAACCCTGCAGCTATCCTTTCTTTCATGGTTTTTTCATCCAAGGTTTGGAAGGGTAAGTTTGCTGGTTTGGTGTTTGGTTTCTTGGCTGGTGTTTGGTTTGGTGGAGGTGTTTGGTTTGTGGAGTTTGCATTATGGATATGTGAGTTTGGGGTTATTTGGTTGTTAAATGATTTGAACTGGTTAGGATTAGCCTGAGGTGGTCTTGGATAAGTGGGATTTGCAGCTCTAGCATTGGAATAAGAAAATCTGTTACTGGTGTAAGTGTTTGGTGGTGGATTTCCAGGTGTAGTCATAGATCTAAGAGTTGGAATAGCTACCTCAGTAGACAAGGCTAGCTCAACCGCATCCTCAAAGGTTTGGGGCTTAAATATTCTCACCAAGTGAGCCAATTCTGGCTTCAAACTAGCTAAAAATAAACTTCTACCATATGAATCACACATATCAATTCTATCATAAATTGCATTGAATTGATTAACATAAGCTTCAACATCAGATACCTATCTCAAGTTGGACAGATCAACCATCGGATCATCTACTCTCTTGGGTGAAAACCTAGTGATTACACACCTCATAAAATCCTTCCAAGTCCAGGTCTCATCCACCTTGTTTTTCAGCTTCACCTTGTACCACTTCAAAGCATCTCCAAACAGGTGATGTAAAGCAACTTCTACCTTGTTAGGATTTGGAGTCCTCATGCTCTGGAAGTAGTTGTTGGCCTGAAACACCCAATCATTCACTTCAGCTCCATGGAACTAAGGAAACTCAAGGACAGTGGGCTTGGGATTGGCTTGGAAAGTAGGTGCTCTAGCAAGATTCTCATGTCCAGGATCTTGTGGAGGAGGATCCTGGTTGAGTTGTTGTGCATCCAACAGGATCTGAATTGATCTTTCCACTCTCTCCATGGATGTCTCAATCAATCCCATGGAGTGCTCAAGTATTCCTAATCTAGTATCAACTGGAGGTATATTACTTCCATCTCCTACTGCTCCACCACCAGTGTTGGTGATGGTGCTGTAATCAACTTGATGAATACTTCTCACCATTGTGAATTGTAGGTTGTAGGTTGCAGGATCGATGCTCCGCTACCAATTGTCACAGGCCTGGAAGGATTCCAAGACCTTGACTCACACGAAACAAGAAAAAAGGGAAGAACAAATCAAGAGCAAGTTCAACAGAGAAGCTACCGATTGCTGGTGTATGACTTGATCAAGTAGAATGGAAGTATTGCAGTAGAAGGATTTGATGGATGATTGTTAGATAGGAAAATGTAATGGTGTTTATGATTGAAACGAGAACAGATTCATTGAATCCAGAATTTGTATTGCTATTCATTGAATAAGCCAAAACCCAAAGTGGTTTTTGATTACAGAAATTGCATAAAAAGTTCCTTCTACCTTTTCTTTCCTTTATACTACTTACTATCAATTATTTGAATTAAGCAGCTAACAACTAATTATAACACAACTGTCACTAACTAATTAACTTCTCATTGCTGCTCTCCTTTGGCGTGCTGAACTACCTAGCCACTTGCTCTAACTAACTTGCCAGCTAAGCAAGTTGGTTATCCTTCTTCTCTTCTTCGCGCGCTTTCTCAATTTGAATTGCAGCTGCGTGTGGCTATGACAGCTGGTCTTCTACTTCTAGTTGTGACATACAAAACATAAACTAGGGAAGAAAATGAAGAGAAATCAATAGTTGTAAAGGAAACTAAAGACCCACCTCCCAATTATCAGTGACAGTGGAGTCTCAGCGTTTCTGCCACACAAAAAAGCCCGGCCATGAATGAATGAGAAACCATGAGACAGGTAAAGAGACGAAAGAGGGAAAAAGAAGTATCAACAGAAGTGGTGAATGATAATCCAAACCCTACCCCTAGGGCATTTTGGTCTTTTCCCTAGGTCTTAGAATTCTTAACCCGGAATCTCCTACCCGTTATCTACAGTCTAGCCACGCATACCTGGTATCTCACTTGCCTTATTATCGGTGTGAATGGCGTCATCAAGGGGGTCCCATCCAGAATGATATGGCACATTTTCCCACACCTGGTATCTCTGCCACTCCGGAATCATTCTCTCTTGGATAGCGAGGTTTACAGGCCTATAAATACCCCCCTCTAGGGGAAAACTAGGTAAGCCAAACACACACAAAATAAGCCTAAAATCTGCCAAATTTACTCTCACTTTGATTACTCCCTTTTATCACTATGAACATTAACTTGATCGTCGGAGTGTCTCCCCGGTGCCTTGCAGGTGTAGCTGTAACGTGGACGATCACCCTTCTATCAGAATATATTACTCGATTATCCTTACCCCCTGGTTTGAGGATTATCAAATTGGTGCTTTCGTTAAGAGCTTTGGTTTTTTAAGTGAGTTTCCTTAATTGCCAAGCTCTCCTCTCAAATTCTGAGTACCTCGCTGAGTTATGGCGTCCAATCAAGATTCTACACCTTTTCAATATTTTACAAGTGCTTACTCTTTTCCAAGAGAATTCTGGACATCTTCATCGGCTGGAGTGGTGTCTGAAACTCGCATTGCAGCTGTAACTCAAACGATTTCTTTTTTGGACACTCCTATAAATTTTCCTGTTTCTTCACCTTTTGTTGCGGGTTCTTCATTTCCACTGATTGGAGGATTAAGTTCTGTTACTTTGACTAGTTCTCCAGCTGATACCATAGCTACTCTTCATGCGCAAGTGGAGTATTTGACTTCCAGGGTTACTGGTTTAGTTCCACAATCTGGGGCTGGAGGATTTGTGCCAGTTTCACCCCCACATATTTACAACTTCAATTATTGCAACTCATCCTATGACTACTCCTTTGGAGGTACCAGTGCATACTCGTGCAGCAAGTCATCATTCTGCCCATGAACGAGCAGATTCCCTTATTCCACAAGCACCGGGAGGGCATGTCATTCCAGGAGTCATGGAAGGATACCTTAATAATATGCAAGAAGTCAATCCTGATGCGGTCCATCTAGGTTTTTGGAGGGATCATTTGCCACAGCAAAGTAAGCAGAGAGATCATTCGCCACAACAAAGTAGGCGGAGGGATCATTCACTACAGAAAAGTAGACGGCCTAGTGTTTCATGACATAGAAGTAGGTCACCTCGATCTTGTTCTCCTGTGAGGCATATTCGACACAGAAGTAGGTTGCTGTGTCGAGAGAAACGACATGATTCACAAAAGAAGGAAGATGTTGATGCTCAGCACCCATTAAGTTTTCGGGTTAGACAACACAAAGTTAACCGTCACGTTAAAATTCCAACTGAATCCTATGATGGTACTAAAGATCTTGTGTCACACTTAAACAAAGTAAAAGATTTTATCCGCTTTCAAATGGATAATGATGCTGCTTTGTGTCAAATTTTTGTGATGTCTTTATCCGGAGTAGCCCAGTTATGGGTTGAAAGGCTTCCACTAGGTTCTATTGATAATTTTTCTCAATTGGAAAGTAAATTTCCTAGTAGGTTCAGTACTGCTATCCCAATTGCGAAGTCAGCTGTTGCCTTGTTTGATATTCATCGAAAACCTCAGGAATCTCTGAAGGATTATTTGGCTCGTTTTGATTTGGATATGTCGTTGACACCTGATGCTAATGTGGACTTTGCTGTTGAAGCGTTGAAGCGCAATTGTAAGTATGGAAAATTGAAAGATATGTTAATGGTGGATCCTCTGACCACCTTAGATGCTTTGCGCAATAGGGCGTATAATTATGCTGTAATGGAAGAAGGAGAGCGCAGTGCTAGTGTTTTCGGTTCTAAAGCTGTTTACAATCCCCAAACAAAGGTCTCCACAGAAGTTAAGCCTTTTACTCATAATGTACCTCGGCAGGATTATAATGTGAGAAGTTTTGGTCGCCAAAGAGGAGGTTTTTCCAGGGGTAGACAATCAAATCCCGCGGTATCTCGTGCAGCAGATCCGCCGAGGGGAAGACTTTTTTATCCGAATTTGCCTTCGCTTATCCTTCCACGTGCGGAGATCCTGGCTATTGTTCAACAACAGAAACTGCCCATCCGGTATTCGTTGCCACCACCACCTGGGATTGTTATGGGAGCATGACCGGATGCCTTTTGCCGCTTCTATAAGGCAAGGGGTCATCCTACTGATTTGTGTTGGCAATTGAAGATTGCTATTGAGCAATTAATGGAAGAAGGATATTTGGGAGAATTTGCTACTAAAGCTAGAGGGCGAGCCGCTATGCCTCAGGGGGAATCGTATGCCTGCAGTTTCATAACTTGGGCCTTCTACTTCACAGGAGGTCGGAAAGATGAATGACAAGTCCAGAGAGGAGGCGATGACTTTAGATGAAATATTCCCATGATTAATATCATAGCGGGAGGAGCTCAATTTCTTGATGATTTTCCTGATGATAAAGTAGTGGCTAAAGGCAAACGGAAGTTTGAGGAGTTTGATCCGGTCGCTCGTGGAATTGATATGTTAGACCGGATGGTGTTGTCTTTTTCGGAGGAAGATGAGAAGGGTGTTAGGTTTCCCCACAATGATTCCTTGGTAGTCACACCTATTATCGGTAGTCATAAGATTAGAAGAACCCTTATTGACAATGGCAGTGCAGTCAATTTATTTTCTTAGGAAGCGTATAAGCTTTTGAAACGGCTAAATTCTGAGTTAATGTCGTGCACAAAGCCAATCATTGGGGTTGATGGAGTTCCCATTCCTATTGTGGGAATTACATTTCTTCCTATTTATTTTCGAGAGGATCAGTCCAAGAGGTAAGAGGATATATTGTTTATGGTGGTAGATATTAACTTGCCTTACAATGTTATATTGGGACGACCCTTTTTGAATCGTTTTGGGGTTGTCATCTCTCAAAAACATTTGAAGTTGAAGTATCCCTCTTGGGATGGTGTGGTTGTTGTTAAAGGAGATTAGAAACTGGCTGCGGAATGTTATTTGGTGATGACATGGGGAGCTTGTGATCGATATGTATGTGTTGCCACAGATCCTTTTGAACAACGAGAAGAAAGGCGTACGCAACCAGTAGAAAAGATGGTGTCGGTTCTTGTGAAGGAGATTCCAGGAGCGAATTTTCTCTTAAGTGAAAAGTTGAGTTCGGAAGAATCAACCCAGTTAGCACATCTGTTGAATAAATGTAAGGGAGAGTTTGCTTGGGTGTCGGCGGACATGCCACGTATCTCCAAGGAGGTAGCGGAGCACCATCTCAATGTTAATCCGGATGTTTCGCCTGTTTAGCAAAAGAGGCGTGTTTTTTCTGGAAATAAGGCGGAAGCTATCAACCAAGAGGTGGCAAAGTTGTTGAAAGCCGAATTTGTTAGAAAAGTTCAGTATCCAACTTGGTTGGCTAATCCGGTTCTGGTGCCTAAGCCTAATGGAGATTGGCGGATGTATATTGATTATACGGATCTTAATGATGCTTGTCCTAAGGATTGTTATCCTTTACCCCGAATTGAGCAACTTGTAGATCAGACAACGGGTTATGTTTATTTGAGTTCCTTGGATGCCAATTCTAGATATCATCAAATTCCCATGGCAAGGGAGGATGAGGAAAAAACTGCTTTCATTACTCCGAAGGCCACTTATTGTTATAAAGCCATGCCTTTTGGCTTGAAAAATACTGGGGCCACTTTTCAATGAATGGCTAACAAGATGTTTGAGGCTCAGATTGGACGAAATGTGGAAGCGTATGTGGATGATTTGTTAATTAAGTTCAAAAGTTTTTAGGGTCATCTCATTGATTTGGAAGAAGTTTTTACGGTAATGAGAAAAATCGGTATGAAACTGAATCCTCGAAAGTGTATGTTTGCCTTTCAAACAGGCAAGTTCCTGGGATATATTGTTAGCCAAAAGGGAATTCAGCCTAGTCCTTCAAAGGTGCAGGCGATTCATGACATGATTTCGCCAAGAAATATTAGAGAAGTGCAAAAGCTTACTGGCTGAATCATCGCACTACGTCGTTTCATCTCAAAACAAGGTGAAAGGTGTTTACCCTTTTTCAAAATTATCCGCAAAAAGGCATCTTTTGAGTGGTCAATTGAGTATGAGGAAGCATTTTCAGAGTTAAAGGAGTACTTGAGTTCTGATTTGGTTTTGGTTAGGCCAGAAGTGGGTGACGCCTTATATCTTTACTTAGGAGTTGCGGATGAGGTAGTTAGTATGGTCCTGGTACGTGAAGAGGACAACATTCATCGATCGGTGTATTTTATTAGCCATGTTTTGAAGGATGCGGAGTTGCGATACACTAGGATTGAAAAGGTAGCGTTCGCGGTGGTACAAGCAACTCGAAAGATGTCCCAGTACTTTCAAGCTCATCATGTGACGGTGATCGTCACTCAAATGTACTTAAATTTATCCTAATGCCTAAATGCACAAGTAAATGTGTACAGGGCAAGACAGGGTCGAACCACAGAGATTGAAGGAATAATGATTCAATTTAAACGTATGACAGGGAACAAATGCAACCAAACATGAAAGTAACACTAGGGGGGGGGGGGGTGTTGATGTTGATTAAAGAATTAATCAACACTGAAGTGGGGGCTAACAAGACAATTAAATAAGATAGATATCCAGGGCACGAAAGTAAAAAACAATCCAGGGCAAGAAAGTAAAACACAATTCGAGGGCAAGAAAAGCGATAAAACAAATAATAATCAGATAGGAAGAGATCTTAGCAAAAGGTGTTCTCGGGTTGCTTTCTAGGTCAGTTAATCATTGGCACAAAAATATTCCAGACTCAGGTACAGATCTGCTATAGGGGTCATGTTTCCACGTAGGCCCCCTGCTCACCTTCGTAGGTAGAAGCCACCCCCCGTTTCCATATATGAGGTGGCCTTGACGTTTCGCCGTCCTCCCAGGCACGAATGCGGGGAGGCACTACTCAAAACGCCCATGAAGCGGAGGCGAGACAGATCTAGGGCGTGACATCTCAGTTTGTCACGCTCGCATCACATACCCTAAATGACCGTTTACCCCTAGACAAAATACCTCTCGCGATGACTTTCACTAGGTGTCTACTAATATCTCAAGGATTCACGTTAGTTATAACCAAGAGAATGACGTTACTCATGCAGAAATGAAAATAGTTGATCAGGCCCTAGACATTTCTAAATGAGCATGGGATTAAAACGGTAAACAACCATATGCCACAAGAGAATATAGTAAGCATGCATTAGGCCTCCTAACCGAACCTTACAACCCTTGAAACACCCTTTACTAAGAGGGTGGTATTTAGCTACTCATACTATAATATGAACAGTAGATAGTAATATTCATGCAACAAAGATAATAAAAGGAAAGGGATTAGAAGAAATTGAAGGATTAATTAATAATCAAAGAGAAAGGTTGCTCCTTTACAAAACGACGGTTGCTTCAAAATACCAAGAGAATAAGATCCCTCGAAATTAGGGTAAAGGATGAAGTGCTGTAAAATATCCTAGGACAGCCGTCCTTACAAAAACCCTAAAACTAAGCTTATATAGGCTAAAACTAGCTAGGGGATAAAATAGCTAAGAGGAGAGAGAAGCAATGGGGAATCGATAGCACATGTCCTTTCAAAGGAATATTCTGGATCTCTGGCGCGCCTGACATCTTCTAGAAGCGCATGGAATCCTGTACGGATCTTCGAAGATGCTCCTCTTTGGTTTTCGCTCGAGAGAAGAAGCAGACTTATTGCGGGCGAGAGACAGCTCACTGGTCTGGTTAGCGTCGAGGGCTCGACGACAATCTGATCTTCTAGGCATTGACGCTGGAAATCCTCAGAAATACTCCAAAAATGCTTCTTTTCGATCTTTTCCTTCTTTTGGCGCTGATCTGCAATAAAGATAGAATTAAGGGTTAAATGGCAAAATTATGACCCCGAAAGGGCTAGAAAAGAAGGTAAAATCGCGACTATGAAACATGCTATCAGACGGTCCTTACAGATCAGCCTTTGAGAAGGATCTTTCGTAAGCCGGGGTCTTCAGGGCGGATATTAATTTGGGTCGTTGAACTTGAGCAGTATGGTTTGTAGTATAAGGCTAGACCTTCTGTTAAAGTACATGCTTTAGCGGACTTTATTGCAGAATGTACTTTCACAAATGATCCTTTGGCAGTTTTGCCTGAGGAAAAACTGGGAAATGAAGAGCTAGGGGTGTTCATCGGTCGGTACCGTAATTTTTTGGTATAAAAATTTCGATATTCGGTATACCGAACTAAAAAAATTAAATATCGTACCATAGTTTCTATTAATTGATACTGTTACCATATTACCGAAATAATTTCGGTACGGTATTTCGGTATTTTAGTATTACCGAATTATATACAAGCATTAGTTTAATAAATACTGAATTAATTAAAGTGAGCTATTAAACTAACTACTTCTCATGGAACTGAATTAATTTTAATTCTAATAATTCTAAATAAGCATGCACACGAATATATACGGAAATCGTCGAATAAATAAAAGGGTTAAGGGAGATGTACCCAATGCGGATACTAATTAATTTAAACCTACATCATCGATTAGTTAGTAGCATGAGTAATAAATAAATAATAAATAAATAAACATATAACTAACAAATAAATAAATACAAACAAAATAAAATGGTACTATCTAACTTGTTTCTAAGAGGCCCAACTCCTAAGCATTCGAGCCCATCAACCAACCAAAACCAAATTAGAAATCAGAAATTTGTCTATGAGGAGAGGAGAATCAGAAATGGACGATTTTATTTAGGGAAGAAATATGGAAAGAGTGGCCTTCTCGGGCAGAATGTGGTAATAAATATTCAATAAAAAAATATTAATATTAAATACGGTACGGTAATTTCGGTATTATCGAAATTGTCAAAATAAATACCATACCGTACCGAACAAAGTTCGGTCGGTAATTCGGTATACCGAACAATAAAAAATCGGGAAAAAATACTGACCGAACAGAGTAAACTTCGATACGATATTACGGTAATTTCGGTACGGTCGGTATTTGCACAACCCTATGAGGAGCAATGGCTTCCATATCCTGATACTTGTGGAGATCAGTGGGTGCTTCATGTTGATGGAACTAAAGGTCCAGATCTTATTGGGGCTGGAATCGCTATATCCGGGCCAGAAGGAATAAAGATGCGGTATACATTGAGAATCCTGAAACCACTATCTAATAACGCTGCAGAATATAAGGCCCTACTAGCCGAATTACGCATTGGCAAAGACTTATCCGCTAGAATCATTCCTAACTTGGGAATGATAGAAGACATTCACCTGTTGATCTACGGGGATTGAAAATTGGTTGTTGATCAAGTCCTTGACAATTCTCAAGCTAGGGATCCAATAATGTCTCAATATTTGGCTAAAGTACATCAGTAGTTGGCAAAAAGCAAGGAAAAAGGAATTCGAATTTGTATAAAGCATGTGTCAAGGGAAGATAATGTAGAAGCGGATGAGTTAGCCAAGCTTGTTGCGGATCCTACTGCTTTTATTTCGGCTAATGTAATCTTTGAGAAAATTTATGTACCCTATTTCATGGAGGAACAACTGTTCTTGTGTGTAGAGGAAGGATAAGTTGATTGGCAGATTCCAGTAATCAAGTTCCTTAAGTATGTTGTGCTTCCGGAGGATGCTATTGAAAAGAGAAAAGTGTTGAAGCAAACAACCAAATGTACTTATTATGATGGAGAATTACTGCGAAAATGTTTTTCTTATCTGGCAGCAAAGTGTATTATGGAACAGGAAGGTCTTTACACGTTACGAGAAATTCATGAGGGAATTTGTGGGCTGCATACTTCTGGAACCACCATGGCGGCCCAAGTTTTGCGATCCGGATTTTATTGGCCCACGATCCGTAGAGATTGTGATCACTTTGTTCGAACTTGTCATAAATGCCAGGAGTATGCTAAGATTTCATAGAGACCTGCTGCTGAGATTGCTGAGATCGTTAGCCCATGTCCCTTTGCCAAATGGGGAATTGATGTTTTGGGACCATTTCCAAAGACTAAGTCTCAGCTTAAATTTGTTATTATTGCGGTAGATTACTTTACTAAGTAGTGGAGGCTAAAGCTGTTCCGGTGATTACTACAGAGAAAGTATGGCAATTTTTTCAAAATCAGATACTATTTTGATTTGGAGTAGCCCGGATCTTGATCAGTGATGATAAGATTAGGACTTCTGGGAAAGCGGGGTAGAGATTATGGCTGGCCGGAGTCACGGTGGAAGCGATCCGTCATACCTGCAAAGCGTCGGAGGGGGGCCCCGACGTAGACACTCCGATGCTTAAGTTAGTATGGTTGTGTAATTTGGCAGAGATTTGGGTAGAAATTCTAGTCATACCTTTGATTTGGGAAGGGGTGGTATTTATAGGCAAAAAGAGAGGGCGTTGCCCGCGGGGTAGGCATTAATAAGGAAAGATAACGCCCAAGATGACGTCAGCAGGCGTTAACTGGATGAGATATCGCCAATGATGTATCGCTAGTGAGATCATGCCAAGGCTATCTGGGATGGGAGGATGCCGGGCGCGGAAGCAGATGCCGCGTGGGCCCCCTCCCCCTACTGATGTTGACCATCCCAAGGTTCCTCGGTCAGCACGGGGCGGTAGCGGGGTGGCTGCCGCTTAGTCAACCTTGACTTGGGGTGAAAAGACAAATGTACCCTCGATGTTTTATCAATTGTTATCATAAGCCCAACTGAAAACGAGCCCGAGTGTTTAGCAAGGGCTTCATCCTCGGCTTCTGGAAGAGTGTTATTTCCTTCATGTCGCGGCAAGTTCGTGAGGACCTTCGGGTCTCTCTGACTCTTTTGGTATTCAAACCATACAGTCTCATTCCCGGTATCTGTCAGAACTCGGCATCTTTGCACCAGATACACGATAGTGAAGCAGGTAACGCGAACCGAACGCTTTCGAGAACTATCGGCCACAGAAAGGATGTCGACCAAGTTGACAGTAGTGATGTTGTAGCGATAACGCCGGTCATAAACCAGAATTGATAACGTCAGCGATACACCCAAACTGATAACGCTGTCATTTTCCATGTCGTGCTTTGCATGATCAATATCGGCAAGGAAGGACATTACGGCGTTACCTCCTCATAACTCCAAATATCATTCCGAAGGTGATATTTTATCGTTATTCCTGCACATTCTCAAATGTGGCCCTGTCATGTTAGTGAAAATATTATATAATGATAAACATTAGTTACCCTTAAAGGCTTTCACCCGCACATATCGAGGTGTTGTTGATGTCGCTTTTTCTATCCAAGCTCGTTGGATCCAGCCTTGTTGTAAGTCACCCGCAATATTGACGCGGTTTTATGCCATAAGCTACCTACAATTTGCACGGTTTTACGCCGTAGTTACCCTCAATATCGACGCGGTTTTACGCTGCTCGGAGCTACCTGCGATATTGACGTGGTTTTATACCATAGGCCACCTGCAAATTGTGCGGTTTTATGCCGTGGCCACCCACAATATTGACGCGGTTTATGTTCTTCTAGATTTCGGCCGGTACTCCCCCTGAGTATCTTGGGTGTTCACCAAGGGTTCCGCTTGAGCCTTTCTCCCTATCAACTTCGGGGTAACGGGACGGCCCAATTTTCGAGGGACCTGCCTAGGTGAGCAGCTACTACTTCGGATCTATAAATACGATCCTTTTTTCGGTGCAGATTCTTCACACCTTCTCTGCATTTCCTTTATCATTTCTTCATGGACCATCTCACTAGAAACTTTCTGACTTCCAAAGCCGTAACCCTCAAAAACCTCAATGAGGGTGATGTCGGCTTCTTAGAGAACATGATGACAAAGACTGGTGAAGGCGTGCTGGAGCTTCAGGGAATGATGACCCCTATTCAGTCCAGGATTGACGCTGCTTCCATGGAGGACTTCAATCCCATAGGGAACGTCTCCAAGTTGGCCGCTGCTATCTGCCGTATCGAGGTAGCTATCGCCACGCTGCAGCAGAGGAAGGATCTGCTGAACTGCTGCCTAAAGAGCATGAGAGGTACCTATTCTAAGCTGACCTCTGTGGTGGAGGCCTTGAGGGATGTCCCCACTCTGCTGGTGGATGATGACAATGACGCAGGGTCCCGGGCTTGAGTGCTTGCCACTGTATCCCCTTTTTTATTTTCTTTGTATGTATCGGGTATGCGGATGTATATTTAGGCCGTTAGGCCGTATATAAATGAAGGCTGGTTTCGGTTATCGGGTTTGCAATTTCTTTCCCTTTCTAGTGCGTTAACCCTTATTTCAGTTGAGGGTGGTGTCAGCCCAACTGAAAACGAGTCTGCCATAGGTCGGACTCCTGTAGCATTTATTCTTCTTTGTCTGCCAGGTGGCGACGGTTTGCTTTAGCGAACTATTTTTCATTAATTTCGCGCCGCCTCTTCAGTATTAATCTGATTGAGTGGTTTTTTGGTGTTTCTGGATTATTGATAAATCCCAACATGCGTGATCAAAGAATTTGATTCTGCTGTTATGATTGATCTTCTCGAGATGCATTGAATTATCCTCTAATCACGTGCGGAGAATTCTGAAGGGCCTCATTGCTTTGACTATTTAGAGGAAGTTTTTCTTCTTCTTGTTCATCTTCTTCTTTGCACTCTTCTGTCATCACTAATTTCCATTTCCATGGCTGATTCATATGATCAGGTCTTTGATGAGCGATCCGACCCCCCCGACTACACCGGATTCTAACAATCCTTCCTCGCCGCCATGCCTAAAGAGGCGATTGCCTCGCCACAAAGGCCAGAAAAGGTTGAAGAAGAGAGTAAAATCGAAGACCAATGACTGGTTTTCTTCTTTTTTGTGCCCCTCTTAGTTGTAAGGACAATGGATCGTTTCCTCCTGCTGACTGGTTCGAGAAGGAGGTTCCTCCAGGTGATACTGTCGTAAAGGTGGCGGCTTCTGCCGCAAAGGGGGAATCTCACTCGTTAGTGCCTAGTATGGAGCGAAAGGTTGACAAATCTCTTTCTTTCGCTGATGAAGAGCTTCCGTCCTCGGATGGAGGATACTGCTAATGGTCCTTCTACTTGCCTGACGATGACTGATTCCGTCCCTGGCCATCCTCTGTAGATGTCGTATGGCTATCATTAGACTGAATAAAAGAACATTTTTTTCTTTTTGGACTTTTATGCTTTAGCGTTAGCTCTTTCAATGATGGGCAGCTATCGCCAAGAGACTAACTGTCGCTTTGATGCAACCGCTTTCAACTGCTTGTCAGTAATTGTCCCCCTCAGAGGATATAAATGCTTAGACATAAATATCCTCAGCGGTTTTCCACATATCACTTTACTTCGAGGCGTGTCTCGTTTTTACAGGCTGTTCAATTTTCGAACTTAGCCTTTAAAAGGGAGCAACTGCTTTCTTTTAATACTCTTTGCTTGCGCTTTGGAATTTTTCTCCTTCTTCTCTCTCTTTGAATTTCATTTTTGTTTCGAGGGAAGTTACGATCACCGTTCGTCGGCGCCGTTGGTCTGCTCACCGCCTTCTCCTCAAGGTACTTTATTTCATCTTCTTTAGATTTTCTTCTTGCTGATTCATTATGAGCACGTCTAGAATTCCCAAGGATACCTAGTGGCCAATGGTCACAACTAGGTCTTCTAAAGGTCTCCAGCGGCCCATAGATGTAGAAATCGAGAGAACACCTAGTGTTTTTGTTTATGAAACGGTATTGAAGGCTGAGTTGGAGGAAAACGGTATCTTTTTTTCCTCTTGGCTACTCCGTCAAAATTCCAGAAGCTGGTCACCGGTTTCACGACCCTCTATCGGGGGGCGATAGGATGGTGTATTTTAAGATGTTCCTTTACTGCTTTTCTTTCCCATTCATGAAGCGGTGAAAAGATTACTGTGTCATTTCGACATTAACCCGGCTCAGATTACGCCTTCCTCCTGGTGCAGGATTCATGCTTTCATTCGCGCTTGTGAGTTGCGAGGTATCTTTGTCCCGTCTGCCAATTTATTCTGCAAGTTTTTTAGCTTCAAGTGTCGCAATTGTGTGGTACATATCACCCCGAGGTGGAATGATGCGTTAGTACAATCATTCTGGCACAAGTTCCAGGGCTTTGAAGAGACTGTGGCTGATTGGAATAGCGGTTTCTTTATCGTGAAACTGGCTTTCCGCCCATGGCCTAGGGGATTCAATCGGTGTCTTGTTGATTCTATTTGGGTAAACCAGACAGAGCTGAATGAATGTCGTGCTGAGTTGGCTAGAGAGAAGTCAATAGGGAAGGCAAAGATAGAACTCTTGGAGGCAGAGTTAATGGCTGCTGACAGAAGAAACTCTCTTCTTCGCGAAGAGATATCGGCCCGTGACGTGGAGTTGGCGAAGGTACCTACTGAGATATCGCGGTGGAAAGATAAGGCAGTACGAGCCTTTGCCGCTGGATTCCCAGACTACTATCGTAGCGAGGCTTTCAATCCTGCCAAGATAGCTGATTATGCCTTTGAGAAATTGAAGGAGGTAAATGTCGGGGGCAATAAAGGAGCTTCGTTGATCGGCGTAAGGCAACGCCTGGGAGTATTTTTGTTTTTCTCCAAACATTGGCTTCATTTGGCTTGTAATAATTGATATCGCTTGCGTAATAACGATTGTCATTCCACTTTGAATAATAATTAATTCGCTTCTTGGCGTTATCTTGCTAGTTGGTAACTCGGCTACCGCTGAGTCGTGTTATCTGAATGGTTACGTCATCATACTTGTCATCTTTTTGATAAAGCGATTCTACTTTTCGGAGCATTTAATGCTCAGGATCCCCTCATTAATGTGAGCGAAGGATTATGATGGTTCAGAGACACGTGTCTGTCTGCCTGGATGCTAGGGCTAGCGTGATTTGATGGGATCAAAGCGTCTTCTCACTTTTCTAGGGTTGTGCTCCTTGCTCACGCCTGTCACGCGTGCAACGACTGTTCCAGCAGTCGTTTCACTTGGCCTCTTAGGGATATAAGACCCACACACTTGTTTCTTTTTTCCACTTTCGATAATCTGTTTTCTCTGTATCCTCTCAAATCGTCTTGCGTTTCTGCTTTTCATCTTCTGGGCGCTTCAATTTCCTTCTTAGAAAGGTATTTTTTTATTCCCCTTTTGTTGTCTTCTTCATCTTTTTGTTTTCTTTTTCCGCCATGGGTAAAAGTAAAACTCGTGCTTCTAGGTCTAAATTGGTTGATGAGGAGAAAATAGATAATACAGCCAGTACTATTACTTCTCCAACCATTCTCCATAAGCATTTAACCGATCACCGCACCAACATCCTAGAGGGCTTCAAGGTTTCTGTTGCCCCTGATTCTTTACGCCTGAACAGCGTTCTGACCTGAAAAAGTAGAATCTTGTATGCCCAGATATTTCGCTATGGTTTTCGATTTCCGGTTGACTCTTTTATCTAAGAGTTGCTCACTTCTCTTGACCTAAACCCCGTTCAATTAGCTCTAAATGCATACTGCGGTGTTTATGCGTTTTTAGAACTCTGTAAGTACAAGGGGATTACCTCTCCTTCCCTTGCATTACTCAAATCTTTGTTTCAAATGTACAACCGTCGGGGTGTGATAGCGATATCACACCGTTATAACGATGATTCCCTTAAGAATTTCACCTGGAAACTCCTTCATCTAGAGTCTTCCATTGACGGGTGGAAAGAACAATTTTTTGTTATCGAAACTCCTGAGCTTCCGGACCCATGGTGGCAGTCTGGTTTCAACCAAGACGTCAAGGACGGTGCTTGGCGCCCGGAGGCTCTTAACGAAACAGAGCAAATCTGGTTTGACAAGTTGCTAAAACTGGAAATCAGTGTTCACACCCGCCTTCTGGCCTGCGGGGCCGATATCCGATCCTGCGTTAAACGTGAGTATCGCGTCATTTTTTGATTTTTGCCATTGATACTAATGCTAACGTTGTTTTGTGCTTTTGCAGCGACTAATCCCAAGTACATTCCTAAGAGCGTTAGGAGGCGCTTGAAAAGGATTCAACAAAGAAGGGAGGTCGAACGAGCCGTCGCAGCTGCTGGTACTGCCACCACTTCAGTTGTTCCGCCTGTTATTGTTTCGGTTCCTCCCCAGGGATCTTCTACTCCTGTTAGTGAGGAAACCACGACCATACCTGTCGGTATTCCTGTCATATCAGTTGCTGCTCTTCCTGCTCAGTCGGCCGCTTCTAAGGCTTCTGTAAAGGGAAAAAAGAAAAGGAAAACAAGGAGCGTTGCTACCCGCCCGTCTTCTTTGGACGTGGCCGCCTCTTCGGAAGCACCTATCGCTGAGATGGTAACTGTAAATGCTCCACGATATCTTTTGCTCTATTTTTGAATGCCTTCCTGCATTTTCTTTTGTTTTTCATATCTGGTGATATTGTTTTTATTTTTTATTTTTTAGGACACTTCTGCCGCTTCTACCCATACGCTATCGTCGGGCAATATGGATTTGAGGCATGTTCTGAGTCAATCAAGGAAGAGGCAGAGGCCCGATGGAGAAGGCACAAGCCTGTCATCGAGTCAAGCTGACGTCGGGGAGAAGCATCAAACCGTCCTTGACTCTTCAGCACCTCCCCCGGACCAAGCCGCTAGCATTTTTGGGAATATGGGCGCTCTTAGGCCTTTTGAGACATCTCCACCTTCGTTTGGTTCAGAGGTTCCTCATTTTTCTTCTAACTTGGCCTATAATGACGACCTGTCAAGCTTCTCCTCCTATCAACCCCATGACCCTTTCGGGCCCTAGGGGGGTTCCTCTACTAACCAGCCTCCCTCTCCTGCTGCCATGGTCCTTGTTCCTTCTGATGCTTCAGCGCTTAAGCGCTTCGGGGAGGGAGCGGTTGTGTCCAGCCTTATGGCCGATATAAGTTCAGTTAGCGTTGTCGGGCCTGCTACCCATCAACTGGACCTGACTACGCTGCGTAGTTCAGGAATCGTGGCCATCGGGGGCGATAATTCTGCTATCACTGCTTCATTCCTAGCCGCTCATATGCTAACCTCTTCCGAAGAACAAAACATTTTTGTTGCTGAGGGGGATAGGGAGCAAGCTGACTTGCTGCATTCTAATCTCTTTACCAGTCTCCTTCGGTTTCATCATTACACAGAACGCATGTCGCAAAAGACGGCTGCCCTTGCCGCTTCCGCGGACAAACTTCCCAAGGAGCAGGAAGAGAAGCAAAGGTTGCTAGAAGAGCGACAAGTATGCATAAAGGCCATGGAAGTGGCCCAAGAGGAGGCAAAAGAGGCTAAGCAGCGGTTGGCCGATTCTAATGTCGCCCTGTCAGCTGAAAAGTTGAAGAGTGCCGCTCTTGAGGGAGAAAAAATGGCTCTGGCGGAAGACAGGGCCGCCTTGGCAGAAGAGAAGGCGACACTCAAGAGAGAGACGGCAGTCAAGTGCCAGTGGTATGTCAAAAAGACTGCTGCCATTATGGCTGACTGTTTCGTGGAGGTTCATGAGGAAGAATTTTATAAAGGTTACGCCATTTCTGACGCCTTTTTGCGGAATTCCGCTGATCTTAATGACGAGGGCTTCCGCATAGCCAGGTCAAATGGTTACCAGGGGAGGGAGAGTTTGGGGAATCAGTTGTAGGCAGGGTATTATCGCCATTTCTTTTGTGAGGATTAAGCGTTATCCTCGTTTTGTCCATCTTTTTTGTATACTTTTACGACCCTTCGTGGGTGCTTTAAACAATAGCACATCTATGGTATTGGTTTCTTTTGTTGTTGATTTCCTTTTCTGTACTTCTTTTCCTTTGAGTTTTACTTAACACGGCCATCGCGCCTTTATCATCCTGATTATGTTGACGGGCTTCGCCAGGTTCATCTTAACCGCAGCTCGACATCGTTAGAAATTATATTCTATAGAAAAGAAGTATTGTTCCCACGATCAAAAGAGACAACGAGTAGGGTCTTTAGGTTACCCCTATTCATTGAATCATGTAGGAATCGGTGGGATTGGCCTCACGTCAATTTTATTGATGGGTCACATAATTCTGTCATCATCTCGAGCGTTGGCATCTCCGTTGGTCAGAAATATCCTGCACACTCTCGATTAATATTTATTAGTAAGAGATACGCGATAACGGACACTAGTTACCCGTAGGAGTCAATCCGCTGCCATTTTAGGGTGTCGGTGTCGCTCGTTATCGCTTTCTCAACCAGCCCACTTCACCAGGGATTCCGCATCTGGTTACTTGCTGAGATTTCATGATTCTTCGCGTTTCCATATTACCACGATCGGCCCGGAAAGTGCCTCATCTTAGTGAGCCATCTGATCAAGACAGGCCGTCACAAGGTTAGGATTTTTCACTTTTGAGCGTTGTCCTCGCATCCTAGAATCGTGCCCTCACTTAATGAGCCGTCTATATTAGCCCGGTCACAAGGATAGGATTTTCACTTCCAAGATGGAGTTACTATTTCCCTGGGGCGTGCCTTTCCTTAACGAGTCGTCTCCACGAGAACGGTCGGTATAAGGACTGGAGTTTTCACTCCCAGGGATACCAGGGCGTGCCTCATCTTAGTGGGTCGCCTATATTAGCACGGTTTACCAAAAGGAAATGACTTTTCACCCCCGGGGGCGTCGGGACGTGTCTCGTCTTATGGCCCACACGTGGCTACCACAAGGATAGGACTTTTCACCCCCAATGCTAAATATTAGGTGTGTCAGGGTGTGCCCTCACTTAGTGAGTCGTCTGATCAAAACCGACCATCGCAAGGATAAGACTTTTCGCTCCTGACAACCTTCCTCTTTTTTTATATATATATCTGCACACACACACAGCCGCAAAACACAAGAAAGCTCACTATTCGAGCATTAGCATGGGTTAGGGCTAGCGTTAGCGAAAGGTGCAGAGATAAATCAAAGTCTAGCATGATATAATTTCAAACGAGAAATATTCCAAGAGTTAGGTAAGGGGGTACCGTCGAGTGTCTCCAGATGATACGCTCCCCTCCCGACAATACGGGTAACGCGGTATGGCCCTTCCCAGTTCAGGCTGAGCTTTCCCCGCCGTTGACCAGTTGCTCGCTTGTCTCGGAGTACCAGGTCGCCTGCTTTCAGTAGCCGCTCTTTGACTCGCCTGTTATGATAACGCGCCATCTTTTGCTTGTAATGTAACATTTTCAGAAGAGCTTCCTCTTGTAATTCTGGCAGCGCGTCAAGGTTAGCTCGTAGCCTTTCCTCATTCAGCTCTTCTCTGAAATAGGTTACTCGTAGGCTCATAGTACCAATCTCCATGGGCGTGACGGCCTCGGTATCGAAAGCCAGTGCGAATGGTGTTTCTCCCGTGCTGGTTTTCATGGTCATGCGGTATGGCCACATCACATACGGCAGCTCGTCTGCCCATTTCTTTTTGGATCCTTCTAGGTTCTTCTTGATACCATTAAGGATACTCCGATTTGTCACCTCTGTCTGGCCATTGGTTTAGGGATGAGCCACGGAAGAGAATCTCTGCTCGATTCCGAACTCCACGCATTGGTCTCTGAAAAATTGGCTGGTGAACTGCGTTCCGTTATCGCTGACTAGCACACGGGGTATGACGAACCGCATAATAACTTGATGTTTGAAGAAACGCCAGATTTTCTCAGTTGTGATGGTGGCTACCGCCTCAGCTTCCGCCTTAGCTTGCGGGGTATGCCACGACCACAAATTTTAGTTCAGACCTCGCCTTTGGAAACGGTCCTAGGATATCAATTCCCCATTTCGCAAAAGGACAAGGAGCAATGATGTCATAAATTTGTGTGGCGGGCTGTCGAGGAATCTTAGAGAATTCTTGACACTTTCGGCAGGTTTGCACGTAATTATGGCAGTCTTTCCGGATAGTAGGCCAGTAGAAACCCGATCTGAAAACCTGCGCAGCCAGGGTACCGCCGGATGCATCCATGCCACAAATTCCTTCGTGGATTTCGTGGAGGGTATAAAGGCCCTCTTGTTCTGTTATGCACCTGGCAGCTAGGTGAGAGAAACATTTCCGCATTAGTTCCCCGTCATAGTACGTGCACCGTGCCGCTTGCTTTAGTACTTTCTTTTTCTCAGCATTATCTGCTGGTAGCTCATCATGTTTTAAGTATCTTATGACGGGAATTCTCCAGTCATTTTCGATCTCTTCCACACAGAGCGTCGCTTGTTCTTTCATGAAGGAAGGTACGGGTATATCTCGATAGTATACCCCTTTAGGTATGCACGCTTCTGGGTTTGCCGCGAGTTTGGCAAGGTTATCTGCCTCAGCGTTATCCTCTCAAGGAATGTGCTCGAAGCTGACTTGTATGCCGCTTTTCTTTATTTCCGTCAGCTCGCATTTTACTTTGGCAAGGTATTGCACCATGATGGGCTCCCTAGCTTGAGAGTGTCCCAAGACTTGGTCTATTATCAGTTTGAAGTCCCCACAGATTTTCAACCGCAGGTCTCTCAATCTCCCTGAATCATGTATGTCTTTTATAGAGAAGTTTCTTCCTATCCTAAGCCCCGCTAACAATGCTTCGTATTCTGCGGCGTTGTTAGATAGCGGCTGTAGGATTCGAATGGCATATCATACATGGATGCCGTGAGGCCCACTCATGAAGATTCCGACTCCGGCAAGCTCTTGATTTTTAGAACCGTCCACGTGGATGACCCATAGGTCGGTGTAGGTTTCAGGGAATGGGAGGTCCAATTCCTCTTTTTATTTTTCAATCAATTCTGTCATCGGGTCTGGTGTAAAGGTGCATTCCGCGATAAAGTCCGCTAGGATTTGGGCCTTCACAGACGGTCGGGATCTGTAGTGCAACCCATACTGTTCAAGCTCGATGGCCCAAATCAGCATTCTCCCAGAGGACTCGGGATTCCGAAATATCCTCTTTAGAGGCTGATCCGTAAGCACAACGACGGTGTGAGCCTGGAAATATCGATCCATCTTTCGCGTCGCTTGTATTAACGCTAACGCTATTTTCTCAATACGAGCATACCGCAACTCAGCATCTTTCAAGATGTGACTTACGAAGTATACAGGGCGGTGTGTGTGATTATCATCTCGCACAAGGACCGCGCTGACCACTTCGTCAGCAACCCCAAGGTATAAATACAAGATATCACCAGGTTCGGGTCTTGTTAGCACCAAGTCAGGGGATAGGTAGGCCTTTAGGCCTACGAACGCTTCTTCGCATTCGGCCGTCCATCCGAAAATGGCTTTCTTGCGTATAACTTTGAAAAAGGAGAGGCATCTCTCGCCTTGCTTGGAAATAAATCGCCCCAGGGCGATAACGCGCCCTGTTAATTTCTGCACCTCCTTCACGGTTTGAGGAGATATCATGTCCTAGATGGCCTTGATTTTGGAAGGGTTGGGCTGGATACCCTTCTGACTGACCACGTAACCCAAAAATTTGCCTGTTTGAAAGGCAAACATGCACTTTCGAGGGTTCAGCTTCATTTGGTATCGTTTCATTACTTAAAATATTTCCGTCAGGTAGGATAAATGGTCTTCGAAGCTTCAGCTTTTAACCAGTATGTCATCGACATACGCTTCCACATTTCGCCCAATCTGTTTTTCGAAGACTCGATTCGCCATTCGCTGGAAGGTGGCTCTAGTGTTTTTCAACCCAAACGGCATCGCCGTGTTACAATAGGTGGCCTTGGGAGTGATGAAAGCAGTTTTCTCTTCATCCTCGTTGGCCATGGGGATTGGTGGTAGCCCGAGTTGGCGTCTAGCGAGCTCAAATAAGCATACCCGGTTGTCTGATCGACCAACTGATCAATCCGAGGAAGCGGGTAACAATCTTTAGGACAGGCATCGTTCAAGTCAGTGAAGTCAATACACATGCGCCACTCTCCGTTAGGTTTGGGAACCAGGACTAGATTATCCAACCAGGTAGGATGTTGCACTTCTCGAATGAAGCCAGCGTCGAGAAGCTTTGCTACTTCTTTGTCGACAGCTATTGCCTTTTCTGCAGAGAAGGTGCGCCATTTCTGCTGAACTGGATTTGCGTCAAGATTGACGTCAAGTCGATGCTCCGCTATCTCTCGCGAGATACCAGGCATGTCAGCTGGTTTCCATGCAAACTCTCCTTTGCATTTGTTCAATAACTGGGCTAATTGGAGATTTTCCTCCGAGCTAAGGTTATCACTAACCAAGAATCTTGCACCGTCGACCCCGTTAACTGGAATGGGGATCATCTTGTCCATAGGTTGAGTGCGTTTCTCGTCGCTTTGTTCATATGGGTCCACCGTTACGCACACGTACCTATCACAACTCTTCTGGGTCATGAGCAAGTAGCACTCAGCCACTAACTTCTGATTACCCTGGATTGAGACCACGCCATCCCACGAAGGATATTTCATTCTCAGGTGCTTCTGTGATATCGCCGCTCCAAAATGGTTGAGGAAAGGCTACCCCAGTATGGCGTTATAAGGCAAGTTTAGATCCACGACCAAGAATAGAAGCTCCTCCGAGATACCTCCTTGAAGTATACCGGCAAGGTGGTCACTCCAGTCACTAGGATGGGGACTCCGTCAACTCCGATTACGGGTTTTTTGCAGGGCGTAAGCTCATTATCAGGACGCTTCATGAGATTATAAGCTTCCAGCGAGAATCAATTCACCGCACTTCTGTTGTCAATAAGAGTTCTTCTAACTCCATGGCTAGCGATAATGAGTGTAACCACTAACGCATTATTGTGTGGATATATCACGCCCTTCTCATCCTCTTCAGAAAAGGACAATACCATGCGATCTAAGGCGTTTATCGCCTCACTTTTGATTGATGCATCTATTCGTTTCCGCTTGTCTCCTGCCGCGAATGTCAGCTGTGCGGGCTCATCCAGATAGGGTGTGCCTCCAGCAATGATGTTAATGATGGGGACATCTTCGTCATCAACTGTAAGTGTTTCCCTATCCCTTCCTGCAAGACTAGCATCGTTGCCTGGGGCACGAGGGGGTACCGGTCTGTTGTCGGCTACTTTGTTTGTTGGGTTACTCTTAACCTCTTCTCGTATTTTGACAGCGAATTCTCCCAGATATCCTTCTTCCACCAGATGCTCTATCGCCAGCTTAAATTCTCTACACACCTCCGTAGAGTGTCCCTTAGCTTTGTGGAATTTACAGTAGGCATTTTCCCTTCCTCCCAAGGTTACCCCCGGTCTCACAGGAGCTGGATAACGGATGGGCAGGTTCCGCTGTTTCGCTATCGCTAATATTTCGGCTCTAGGTAGGATAAGGAAAGGAAGTTCTAGGTCATAAATTCATCCGTTTGGTGGATCTCCCTACCGCTGTGCTGAGGAGTCGCCAGGCTTTCCCTTGGAGAAGTTGTCTTTCCGCCGATTAGAGGCCTTGGGGATGTGATCTTTTCGCTGAGCGTAATCGTCGATGAAACGATCCTCAGAAGTAGTGTTAATGAGAGCGTTAGGGACTGGAGGCATGACCGACGGCAAGTCTCGAATTCTGTCCCTATTCTCTTCTTCTTCCATCCTCGCATAATTGTGAGCTTTCAGTCTTAACGCATCTAAGGTTGCTGGGGGGGCAGCCATTAAAGCGTCTCTGAGTTTTCCATAGCAACAGTTCCGCTTTAAGGCTTCTATAGCGAAATCAACGGTTACACCTGGCGTGAGTGACATCTCGATGTCAAAATAATTGAGGAAATTTCTCAGGGATTCCTGAGGCTTTCTGCGTATATCAAACAGGGCGGCAGCATATTTCCTGATGGGGACCGCAGTACTGAATCGACTCCTGAATTTAGATTCTAGCTGTAAGAATTTGTCAATAGATCCGCCAGGAAGGCCTTCGAACCATAGGCGTGCAACCCCTGATAGGGTCATTATAAATATCTGACACAACGCTGCATCATTGTGAGTCTGAAATTGCACAAAGTCCTTTACCTTGTTAAGGTGGGAAATGGGATCTCTGGTGTCGTCATAGGATTCTAAAGGGAGTTTCACATGTCGGCTGACCCTGTGACGCCTTATGCGTAGGCTAAAGGGATGGCCAGAAGTGTCATCAAGAATTTCAAGTGTGTATTGAGGTGGGGATACCTCTAAATGACGCCTACGATTCTGAGCAATTTTAAGCAATACCAGTGGCTTGATATTCCTCCTAATCCCATTCCGTTGTCAAGTAACGATGGTTACGGGTTAAAGAGAGGTTGGACTTGTCCAAAAGCCAGCTATGAGATTTGCATGGCAATTGTGATACAATGTGAAAGTAATTGAAATTTTGTGAAATGTGAAAGCAATCGGAATATCTGGGAAATATGATTGCAATATTATGCAATGGAAATATCTTATTACATGTTATTCTGCTAGCAGGAGTATGAAATTTCTTCTTTAATTTGCTAGGAAAAATGGTGAAAATATTAAGGCAATTAAAGTTTAGGGATTACTAAGTTTTGCTTAGCAAAGAATTTTTTATGACCGGAATCGATTTCGGAATATTAATTGGCAGTTTGGTTTGGTAATTTAGGGAAAGGGAAATATGGAAGTAATTGAAGTATTGATGCAATGAGGATGGCGGAATTCTGAAAATATTGAGAACTTTTATTGTATGTCAATTCTGTTAACATGATTGTATAATTTTTTTCATTAATTTGCCAGGGAAAATAGTAGAAATATTGAAAGCAAGTCAAGCTTGTGGATTGGGTGCAATTGATTCAGTGTTTTTGGGCTTATGCTAACTAAGGTACTAGTGACTCAGTATTCTTTATTAGTTTGGCACAAAATTCTGAATTATTGCTTTTGTTATTTATTTATTTTGGTTATAGCATGTAATAGTATTACTTTTTATCCGGATTGAATTTTTATAATTTCGGATTAAACTAATTTTTACGTAGATGAAACTTATGGGTAATCCTTGAATAAATGAAATGAATTTGGGAATTTTTTATTGGTAGGGGCCGGAATTGATTTCCGGAATATGAGTTCGCAATACTTTTAAAATAACCGAAATTACCTTCCGGAGTACATTTTACCGGAATAATATTTTGTGGAATAACAAATTTTGCTTAAATAATCTCACAATTACCCTTATGAGGTCAGGGTAACTGGGGAAATAGAGAGAAATATAAAAGAAACATGGAAAGAATAATAGTAACTAACTGTCTTCAACTGTTTCAGACTCTTTTATTTACATGTCAGGCGATTAGAAAAGAAAGAGAGAAAAATTAAAAACAAGGATCAAGGTAAAAAGTTCTCAATAAATCACGCCTGAGAGGAGTAATGGAAGCCCTTGGTAAACACTCGGGCTTATTTTCGGTTGGGCTTGTGATAATCCAAAACCTACCCCTAGGGCATTTTGGTCTTTTCCCTGGGTCTTAGAATTCTTAACTCGGAATCTCCTACCCGTTATCTACAGTCTAGCCACGCATACCCGGTATCTCACTTGCCTTATTACCAGTGTGAATGGGGTCAGCAATGGGTCCCATCCAGAATGATATGGCACATTTTCCCACACCTGGTATCTCTACCACTCCTGAATCATTCTCTCTTGGATAGCGGGGTTTACAGGCCTATAAATACCCCCCTCCAGGGGACAAACTAGGTAAGCCAAACACACAGAAAATAAGCCTTAACTCTGCCCAAATTTACTCTCACTTTGCTTACTCCTTTTTATCACTATGAACATTAACTTGATCGTCGGAGTGTCTACGCCGGGGATCCTCCCCAACACCTTGCAGGTGTAGCTGTAACATGGACAATCACCCTCCTATCAGAATATATTACTCAATTATTCTTACCCCCTGGTTTGAGGATTAGCAGTGAAAAAACTTAGAGGAGGGAGCATCAAAGAAGCACATAGCTTGTGAGTGAAATCGACATTCACATCAATCTTGGCTGTAAATTATAAAACACCCCGCATTCATAATCAAACACTATAGCCATCAACAATGCACAAACATTCTTTAAAAATATAATAAAAGCGCAAACCTTTTTTCCAGCATGTATGCTCTTCTGAGCTCTCATTCCCAACAAGACTATATAACACTACTGGACGCATTAAAACAGTGAAGGTGTTAAATGTCGGAAGAAAAAAATAGAGCTTTGCATGAAAGAGAGTGTCAAAGACTGCGCCTTTAAGAGACATTTTTGAGTTTTTTGAGTGTTTTCTTTTTGTTTCGGTGGCTTGTGGTGAGAAGCAAAGAAGGTGCCAAGTTTGTCTTCTTGATTTTGCTTCTCGATTGGGCTTTTTGGTGCTTTGTTCTCGTAATCGTGTTCGGCGTATATCCTTTTATTTTTATTTTGTTTATCTAATGATAAAATGACAATGGGCCTTTAATTTTGCTTATCTACTAATAATGGGCTCTTCTATTGGGCAATTTTGGATCCTTGGGTTCAAAGTCTAAACTCGCTTTTATAAATACAATCCGAGAATAATTATTTGGAGTAGTTATAAAAGTAATAATAAAACAAAAAAATACATAATCAGGCCACAGGGGCATTATGGACCCCCCCCCCCCCCCTAAGGGACCACTGCCAACGTGTCAGTCAAACGATCGCCCAGTGCGCTTTTGGGGTCAAACGGCCGACCTACGGTCTAAACGGGGGCAAGATACGTCGTTGGGCTACGCGTGTCCCGCTATCGGGCACAACGCCTTGGGGACACGTGTCCCACCGACTTAAGAGGGAAAGGCATATAAATTCCTCCCCCCCACTAACGGGAGGTAAGCATTCCAACAATACTGTTCACTAAGACCCTTCACTATTCACACCTCACTCATACTAACTTGACCGTCGGAGCCTCTACACCGGAGGCCCCCTCCGATGCTTTTCAGGTGCCACGTGGCAAGCCGGATCCGACAGAGGGACCCATACAGTTACCTACGACCTACCCCATCAAACGCTTTTACCATCTAACACTCACCCCGTATCCTAGATTATCATTTGGTGCTCTCGTTGAGAGATCTGAGATCATTAAGTGATTCTACCTTGAGATCCAAGCTCACCTAACCCAACACCGAACGAAACGCTCTGCAGAATGGCATCCAATCGGGACCCCCAGCCGTTTGCCCCCCTCGGGGAAATAAAGGCATCCCTCCATAACTTCTTCACAGATCCGCCACGCACACCACGGTCAGAAATTCATCGGGTACCCCTAGGAGCCCCTACGACTCCCCTATGTCGCTGACTTGATTTTTCCGCTAATCAAGGAGTTGGTTACCCGACAACAACGACAGATAGGGCCGATACGACCAACTCGCCCCCACCGATAGATTATCAATGGAATAAGCCCTTTATCGACGCGGGTACTAGCGCCCACATCACAGAGGCACCCAGAGCTAGCACCTTTAATACCGTCCTCCCCTGCACAGAGACAACTCTTCTCCACCAAAGGATAGACCAGATCCTAGCCGTACTGACCCAAATGAATGCTCCCTCGAGGCAACCTGCTCCCACTCTTCCACAGACCTTCCCAACGGGCCCACCCCCTTTCGGCGATTACCAGTCGATGACTCCTACACCCCACCCTTCAGGGCCGATAGAAGAATACATACCGTCTGTGGTCCCCTCGCCTGCGCCGGGAGGGTACGCCGATAATCTTTTTGGCGATTACGACCCATATCTCCGACAACACGTGGCCCGACAACCTTCTTAGGAGTCTAACTTAGGAGGGTACGAAGGGCGGAGAAGCCGAGAGAAATCTCCCATTCAGCGGCTGCTCAGCCTGGAGTACCGTCAGGACGATCAGGGACGCTATCTCGCAGATAGGGAGCAGGAACACCCCCGATCCGTGTCATCTCGCGACCGGAAGGAGCGAGATGGAAATCTGAAAAGCCCTTTGACCCATCGGGTACGTAAGTATAAGGTTGACCGACGAACCAAGATCCCAGCGGACATTTATCCATCTAACGCGGGTAAAGAACCAAGTCACCTTCCAGACCTCGAGGGATGAGGCGCTTTGTCAGATTTTTGTGCTCTCCCTAGCCGGGATAGCCAGCACGTGGTATGAGGCGCTACCACCAGGCTCGATCGACAGTTTTGCAAAGTTGGAGATGAAATTCTTGAGCAGATTTAGCACAACCATTCCCTTGAAGAAAACCTCTGCAGCACTCTTCGATGTCATTCGGAGACAGGATGAGTCCCTTAAAGTATACCTAGAATGATTCAACGCAGAACTTGGTCAGACGGTCGATGCCACCATCGACTTTGCAACGGAGGCACTAAGGAGGAACTGCAGATATAACAAACTGGGAGATATGCTCACGACCGACCCCCCGCTAACTCTAGAGCTCTTGCGAGCCAAGGCAAACAAATACATTAAGATAGAGGAAGAGGATTTTCTGAAAAGGCACGATAGAGTGATCTCCCCTCAGCCGATAGCGCAAGAGATGACTGCCCCGGCCCGAGACGCAAGGGAACATCCGGCTATAGGGTACAAGGCCAGAAGAGCTGACTCCCGACAGAGAAGGCAGATGGATTATCGGATGGGGAGGGAGAGAAATCTCCAACCCGGCAGACAGACATACGTGGCATCTCCCATTAACTCACCGTTGGGGCGGAGAGCAGAGATCCTAGCTATTATCGAGAGCAAGGGTTTGCCGATCCGATATCCCTACACCAAACCAGGCGACATTGTCGGAGGCAACCGAGGCCTATATTGCCGTTTCCACAAAGCAAACGGCCACGACATAGAGGGATGTCGAGCGTTGAAAATGGCCATTGATAGACTGATAGAGGAGGGCTACTTCTCGAAATACGCAACGCGGGAAAACGCACTACCAGCCAGCGACCCACCGAGATCGGGCCCAGGACGTAATGGAAAGCAGATCGCTACCGGCCCGAATGCCATCCGGATACCCAGTACTACAGGTAGAGAGGTGCTACTAACGTCCGAAGATGGAGATAGAATGATCAACTTCATAGCAAAGGGGCGGTAAACCCCCCTCCCCCCCCCCCCGGAACCTCCCGTCGGAGACAAACGAAAACGCGAACTGCCAACGTCCGATGATGTCAGATTTGATCTCCTAGACCGAATGACGCTATCCTTCTCCGAAGAGGACTACAAAGGAGTGAGATACCGACAAAATGATGCTCTCATAGTCACAATGTTCGTTGAGGATTTCGGGGTAAGAAGAACTCTTGTAGACAACGGAAGGGTCGTTAACCTGCTTTCGCTAGTGGCATACGAGATCATGAAAAGACCGGAGTCAGAATTAATGCCATGTCAAAAGCCCATCATAGGGATAGATGGGATTGTCATTCCGATAGTGGGAATCGCCTTCCTAACGGTATGATTTCGGGAGGACACTTCAAGGAGATCAGAGCAGTAGCTATTCATGATAATTGATCTCAACTTACCCTACAACGCCATCCTTGGGCTCTCGTTCCTGAACACTTTCGGAGCCACTATCTCCCAACGACACCTGACGCTGAAGTTCCCCTCTTGGGATGGCGTTGTCGTGATCGGAGGTGACCAAAAGGTAGCTGCCGAGTACTATCTCACCATGATAGGAGGTAACTGCGATGAGTATGTCTGTGTAGCCAACGACCCCCTAGAGGTGGAGGATAAGAGGCGGACCCAACTGCTAGAGAACATGATATCGGTGCCAGTAGAGGGAATGCCCACCGAAAGCTTCCTTGTCAGTGAAAGGTTAAGTCCAGAGGAGCGTCAGTAGTTGGCACGGTTGTTGAACAAATGCGGAGGAGAGTTCGCATGGGCATCCACAATCATGCCCGGCATCCCGAGGGAAGTGGTCGAGCATCGGTTGAATGTGAATCTGGAAGCAAAACTAGTACAGCAGAAGCGCAGAGCTTTCTCTAGGGAAAAGGTTGACGCCATAGAAAAGAAAGTAGCCAGGCTCCTATGGGCAAACTTCATCCGAGAAGTTCAGTATCCGCCATGGCTGGCCAACCCTGTAGTTGTCCCAAAAGCAAACGGAGAGTGGAGAATGTGTATCGACTTCACCTCTCTGAATGAGGCATGTCCGAAAGACTGTTTCCCTCTCCCCCAAATCGAGCAATTAGTAGACCGAACGGCCGGTTATGAGTTCTTGAGCTCCCTGGACGTGAATTCGGGATATCATCAAATACCAATGGCGATAGAGGACGAGGAGAAAACAGCTTTCGTAACACCAACGGGAACGTATTACTACCGCGCTATGCCTTTCGGCTTGAAAAATGCAGGGGCAACCTTCCAGCGAACAACAAACAAAATCTTCAAGGATCAGCTGGGCAGAAACCTCGAAGTATACGTCGATGATATGCTAGTAAAAAGCAAGAGCTTTGAGGGTCATCTGATTGACCTAGCAAAGACATTCCAAACCATGTAGACATTCGGCATGAAGCTTAACCCGAATAAATGCATGTTCGCCTTCCAGACGGGAAAATTCTTAGGCTACGTCGTTAGCCGAAAGGGAATCTTGCCCAACCCCATCAAGCTAAAGGCCATCCATGACATGATATCCCCACGGAACATCAATGAAGTCCAACGGCTCACAGGAAGGGCGATAGCCTTAAGTTGTTTTATCGCAAAGCAAGGTGAGCGATGCCTCCCTTTCTTTAAACTTATTCGAAAGAAGGCGTTGTTCGGGTGGACGAAAGATTGCGAGAACGCCTTCTCAGACCTGAAGGAATATCTCACATTCGACCTACTACTCAAATGACCAGAGCAGATGGATGTCCTCTTTCTATACCTTGGGGCGGCCGAAGAAGCAGTAAGCGCCGTCTTGGTACGAGATGAAGGAGGCATCCATAAGCCCATCTATGTCATAAGCATAATCTTGAAAGACGTTGAGCTGCGATACAGCCGCGTGGAGAAGGTAGTTCTCGCCCTGGTGCAAGCAACCCGAAAGATGACGCGATATTTTCAGGCATATTCGGTCATTGTCCTAACGGACCAGCCACTGTGAATTTTTTTTAAGAAACCAGAGACTTCAGGGCGAATGGTCATCTGAGTCGTCGAGCTGGAGCAGCACGGCCTACAATACCAGTCAAGACCATCGATTAAGGTGCAGCCTTTAGCCGACTTCATCGCTGAATGCACATTCTCGGGCGAGCCGTTCCTCGAGCCAAAAATAACTGACTCCGAAGATACAAACTCACCCTATCCCGAAGATAGGGATAGATGGGCCATCTTCGTCGATGGAGCCAAGAACCAAGAATCTACCGGGGCAGGCATGATTGCTTCCGGACCAGAAGGGCTCAAGATACATTATGCCTTAAGAATTTTGAAGCCATTGTCAAACAACGCAGCAGAATACGAGGCACTTCTGGTTGGCCTACGTATCGGGAAAGACTTAGCGGCAAAAAAGACGCGTGACCAGGATGAGACTGAAGAACCGCACCTAGAGTTGTACGGCGACTCAAAACTGATAGTAAATCAAGTTAATGGCCAGACGCAAGCAAGGGATCCCACAATGATCTGATACCTCGCAAAAGCCAAACATGAGCTAACGACTATCGGGAAACAAGGCATTCGCGTGACCATCAAACATATGCCGAGAGAGGAAAATATCAAGGCCGATGAAATCGCAAAACTGGCCGCGGACCCCGACACTGTCATGCCAAAGGATGTTATGATTGAGGAAGTCCTAACTCCTTCGTTCATGGAGGAGCAACTCGCTTTATGTATCGAAGAGGATGAAAATGACTAGCGCACACCCGTTATCAAGTACCTAAAACACAGCATCTTACCGACGGACCCCACAGCAAAGATGAGAATCCTCAAACGGGCAGCAAGATGTTCTATGTTCGACGGAGATCTCATTCGTCGCTGTTTCTCACACCCAGCGGCCAAATGCCTATCGGAGGAAGAAGGACACTATACCCTGCTAGAAATCCACGAGGGTATCTGCAGTATGCATGCCTCCGGAGGGACTATGGCAGCACAAGTCCTCCGAAATGGATTCTACTGGCCAACGATCCGAAGGGATTGTGATGTTTTTGTAAGGACCTGCTAGAAGTGCCAAGAATTTGCAAGGATCCCAAGGCAACCGGCCACGGAGTTATCATCAATAGTTAGCCCTTGCCCGTTCGCCCAGTAGGGAATCGACATTATGGGATCGTTCCCGGTAGCCCACCCCCAGCTAAAGTTTATCATCCTAGCGGTGGACTACTTCACTAAGTGGTCGGAGGCAAAGGCTATTCTAGAAATCACAGCGGAGAAAATATGGGAATTTTTCAAGAACCAAGTGATTCTGCGCTTCGGCATCCTGAGTGTTCTCATTAGCGATAATAGTACACAGTTCACTAGCGGTTATTTCAAAAATCGGTGCGAGGAATTCGGGATAGAACAGAGGTTCTCCTCCGTGGCTCATCCATAGACTAATGGCCAAACGGAAGTCACTAACAGGGCTATCTTGGGCGGAATCAAAAGAAACTTGGAAGGAGCACGCACGCAATGGGCAGATGAGCTACCGTATGTCATGTGGGCATACCAAATGACAATTAAGGCTAGCATGGGAGAAGCCCCTTTCGCCCAAACCTACGGTACTGAAGACGTGACTCTGGTAGAGATTGGGGCCCTCAGCTTATGCATTGATTATTTCAATAGGGAGCAGAACGAAGACAGGCTAAGGGAACGACTCGACCTACTGCCAGAACTGCAAGAGCAAGCCTTGCTGAAAACGCTACTCTATAAATAAAAAATGGCCAAATACCACAACCGACGCGTTAAAGAAAGGCTACTGAAAGCAAATGACCAGGTATTGCGCAGCAAAGAAGCCACCGGACCAAAGATAAAAAAGCTCTACCCCAACTGGGACGGACCCTTTCGGGTCATCCGCGTCATCGGCAAAGGTGTCTATCAGCTAGAAAAGCTTAACGACACACCTTTACCTAACTCTTGGAATATAGCCCACTTAAAGCTATATCACCCAAGAGCGGATGTATTACTCATAACCTCTGCATAAATAAACAGCACCGTGGACGTAGGCTTTTAAGTGCCGAACCACGTTAAAAAATGCTAGCGTCAATAAAGCATTATGAAAGGAGCATCACGTCTCAAAAGCCATCACCGTTTGTTCAAACGGGCGACTGGAATCCCATCTCTATTTTCTGAAATAGATGAATGGAGAGAGCTTGCGTTGTCAGCTGACGGTATTCTGTTGGGTCTCTAACGGCCTGACGATACGCGTTAAGTTTCAAAAATCCTTCACCGTTTGTTCAAATGGGCGACTGGAATCCCATCTCTGTTTTCTGAAATGGATGAATGGAGTGAGCTTGCGTTGTCAGCTGACGGTATTCCGTTGGGTCTCTAACAGCCGATGATACGCGTTAAGTTTCAAAAATCCTTCACCGTTTGTTCAAACAGGCGACTAGAATCCCATCTCTGTTTTCTGAAATGGATGAATGGAGAGAGCTTGTGTTGTCAGCTGACGGTATTCCGTTGGGTCTCTAACAGCCTGACGATACGCGTTAACACAGACCTGTCTAACAAAAATCCCATCTCTGTTTCCTCAAACGGATGAATGGAGAGAGCTGCTTCGTCAGCTGACGGTATGCCCTTAGGCCTCTAACGGCCTGAGGATACGCGTTAACACATCAAAGAAAGAGAAAATCAAATCAAACGGAAAGATAGTTTATTCAAATCAGAGCCATACGGCATCCACATCAAAGAAAGAGTAAAGCAACTGCCGTCTACTCATCAGAAGGACGAGGAATGTCGCTTAGAGTACGAGAATCATCCCCAAGCACACCAGGGATAGGCAAAACACTTTGCAGACAACTCTCAAGCAAGATTTTCTTATTCCGAAGTATGTTGATAAAGACCTCTACATGGAGAAGGGCGTTGCCGACGGTAGATACCATCTCCAAAGCTTTGTAATCCTCCTCCAAAATCAACCCCTTCTTGCAAACCAGCGGGTTTGTGATCTCCTCTAGACCACTGATCTCCGCCTCAGTAGTGCGGATCATCTCTCGGATTGCAGCGGTGTCACGAAGGGAATTCTTCTTCACCTTAGAAATGAAGAATAAAAATTCTCCTAAAGTCTGCTCGTCCATGGTAGGCAAAAACACGCAAAGAATAAGAGGAAGAGGAGGGCAAAGGTTGGTTCTGGCCACCAAACCACAGCTAATTTAAAATGCAACACGAAGTAATTGCAGCCAACCTGCATTTATTGAAAAGGCTGCCAAACGCAGGAAACCGTCACAGGCTAAGCGAAAGCACCAAAAGAAGCTATTCGCTATCGGGTAAAAATGCACATTGGAAAAGAGAGCCATCGGAACAACAACATGGCTAGCGGCAATTAAAGAAACAATACAAGTACGACGACGAGGCTAACGGCAACAGCATAAACACTCCTCTTTATTACAAAGTCATACGGCATCTACAAACAAAGAAACACAGCACACAGAAAACAACACTTAAGCAAGAAAACCATCGGCATCTTCACCATCGCCGGGAGGCGAAGGAGGAATCTCCCTGATAGCATTGGCAACCGAAGTCAACTCGGAAGAAGAATCCCTCATGCCTCCCAAGCAGCACTGCAGCATAGCTCTTTGGTTCTTCAGTGCGCTAATGGTGGCGTGAACATGAGAAGCCGACACCGCAGCCCGGGAAACCACCGTGAGAGCATCGTCATCTCTTTCCATCACATTATCTCGAAGGCCCACCAACGGATTGAGCGTACTTTCCAACAGGTTGATGTCTTCGGAAATGCAGGTTAACATGCGCTGCACGGCAGAGATATCCCCCACTACATGGCATTTCACATAGCAAGCATTCGAGGCAAGATAATTCCTGGTCAACTCATCTATGATCAGGGAAGGGTAGAAGAAGAGTAGAGAGAAGTAAGGAAAGTGGGAGGCAAGTGAGAAAGATAAGAAGAAAATACCCATTTATAAACACGCAAACACCACCTCGAGAAACCAACCAAACAGAAAGCCACAACAGTCATAAATTAGCTATCGGGAATGAACGAAATTTTTTCAACGGTCACTGAGCATTCGGGCACAGCAAGCCAAGCCACGACAGGTTCGAATCAACAGAACAATCAACTCAGACATAGCAAATATTCTACGACATTCCACATCAAAGCAGGAAAGCAAGTAAAGAAAGTCAGAACTTATTATTACAAACAATGGAAATTCAAACCAAGTTCAATCTAACGGGAAAGCACAAAGAAGAAAAAGAGAAGAACTAAGAGTCGGTAGGCGGCGGAGGCTGAGCGGGAAACCCTCCTTCGGACAATGCAGGCTGATCGGGCCCACCAACTGCGTCAAACTAGCCAAGATCTATAGCGGCAATGAGACTATCGGCATGCTCAGATACCTTTGACAGCTCAAAGTTAGGGTCATCATAACAGTCAGAGAAGGCAATCAGCATGGCATCAACGACTTGATCCCGAAGCATAACAATCTTCTAGGGAACGACATTTAGCTCTGACTGAAGCCTTTCGACCCTCTCTCTCTCCAAAGCCATCTCCAGCTGGAGCCTCTTATTCTCTTGGACAAGATCCTCCAAATGGCCCTTTTCGGCATCCCTCTCTGGCCTCAAACCAACCAACTCCTCATAAACACCCGAGAGCTCGGCAGCTTTCGCCTTGGCACTATCCACCTCCGCGCGAAGGACTCCCAGGTCCGCTTCGATATGATCACTAGCGGCCCGAGTGTTGGCATGCTCTGTTCTCTCCTTTCCAAGATCGCCCATCAGAGACCGTATCTTCTCAGGCGAATTCTCTTGCAAACATCGAAGCTGGCAGAAAGCAGAAAATACACTGGCTTAGGCTTCGGCATGCTGACTCCCGAGATACATCTCGCGAAAGTGCTCCCTCTCATAATCAAGGTCGACCATCTCCCCGAAAAAGACCGATAAGGGAAGATCGCTAGCGGAGGGATTGGTCACCCCCAACGCCGGTAGACCTTGCTGCGCCAGGCCCCTCAGATCCAAAATATGGGTGGTAGGGTCGTCGGGTCTAAGAGATGAGAGGCGAACATTCAAGTCCAACGGCTGTTCGCCCTGCAAATACCCATCCGAAAGGATAATTTCGGTAAGAGGCGGGGCAGGCGTGAAATGAAGGCGCAAGGGTGCTGAGGCCAAAGTAGAGGCATCAAGAGAATGACTATCGTCACCACCGCCCAACAGAGATGCATTCGGAGGAGAAGGCCAACTGGAAGTAGATACATTACCAGGGAAACGTTGAGGAGATGGAGCATCGGGAGGAGTGCTTTCCAGGTCCGCCCCCTCAGAAGTATTTGCAAGAAGATCTGACATCTGTACATCATCCTCACCAACGAGGATAGGATTAAGTGCCCCCCTTCCTCGGCGGACATCCCGAAAACCTTCGCGATAGACGGCGAGGGAGGATTACCCACCGATGGACTACCTCCCTCCATTTTTCGTTTCTTCTCAAGCAAACGGGCGACCCTGTCGGCCACAATGGAAGTAGCTTTCTGGACAGGAGGCTTAGGAGGCGACGGGGTCATCGAAGGCCCGGAAGGGCAGAACCTAAGAAGGACCGCAGAAAAGGCCGAAAAGCCCAACAGTGGGGGCCCAGTATCCTCTACCACCGGCACCCTCTCGCCAGCAAAATCTACCGACCGATCGAATACACCATGGTCGGTATCCTCAGTCAGTCTCAGCAAGGGGGGAGTAACCGAAACCTGGGGGACGGAGGCAACCACCCCTTTTCGGAGGGACCTTGGTTTTTTGTTAGATGGAGACTCCTCCATTCGATGGGAAGAAGCCTCAACGGCAGCCTCTTTTGGCCTCTAGAGAGGCACTTCGGGGCTCTCTTCCCGCTCCACCGAAGGTCCGCCTTCGCTTTGACCCAGCGAGGCCTCCCCATCGACCTCATCCTCCTCATCTTCATCTGCAGAAACAACCAGAACCATCAGAGCGAGCAAATGAAACCAGGAGACAACAAAGAGAAAAACTTACCAACACCACACTGATCTAACGGTAGACCAGTAGCAAACAACCGCGTGTTAAACGGCTTCCTAACAGCGCCAAGGAGCCTACCGATAACCTCCATGTCATCTATCGTTAGCTCATTCGGCTGAGGTTTCGTCCAAACACCATCGGTAATGGCACGGTTAAACCCAGACCTCCAGGAGGGCGTAGGCAGTTCGATGACAAAGAAGTGATTCGCCCAATTCTTTATCAAAGAGTCGAACTTCTGGAAATGCATGGTGAGCGATTTGACAGATGGATCAGACCGTAGGGGGTGAATAGAAACCCAACCTCTCCTGATGCCCAATTGAAAGAAGTGTCTTAAGAGCGAAAGGCTAGGTTTCGCAATACCGTTTTCCACACACACCCGAAGGAATGCTTAAATACCGGCCCACGAATTCAGAGGAATCTGCGCTGGGTTCAGTTTAAACTCGTGCAACATACTAGAAACCAGTGGGTGCAGTGGAAGGCGAAACCCATATTTAAACATCCGCGTGTATAGCACTCGGGCGTTCCCGGTAAAGTGAGTGTTCAGCCTAACCTCCGAGCCCGCAAGGCTACACGTGTAGACATCCGCCAGAATCCCACCAGAGGAGATTAACTCATGTTGCAACTCGAGCATATCGGTTATCACTGACGTTGTAACAGCAATCTTAGCCTCGACTAGTGACATAGGCCTGTCCTGACCAGCATGAGGAGCAACGGATGAAGCCATGAGAAAGGAAGGAGAAGAAGAGAACAGAATCTGAGACACACAAGATGAGGGGAAGAAAGCTTCTCAGTTTGTGTGATTTTCTTCTCAATTTGTGTGATTTTCTCTGTTTTTCTTTGTTTCTTTGGAGAGAGAGGAGAAAGGGAGAGCAGCGCGCTATGTAGGGTATCGCGCAACCGATGAGGAAACGATGTGTCACAAGGAAACCCTCGAGATTACGCTTGGACAAACCGTTTCAGCTAAACTCAAACGCCCCTCCTCGATTTTCAACTTGGATTTGACCGCGAAAGAATGATTGGGGGCCACGCAAGCGCGCACGCACATTCAACCATCATTACCCCTGCTTCGCATTTAATGAGGCAGGACAGTACCATTATTCGGCCCAAGAACAAACGCAAAGCCTACGAAAGCGAAGAAGGCCTAAGCCCCCTTTCTACGGCTCATCGTCACAGCCCATTCTCTTCGACAATTAACAACAAAAGGCCAGCAAGATATCAACAAGCAAATGAAAGACAACTCTCTAACGGGATGCAATCTATCGGCCAGCAGCTCTAACGGTCGTCCCATTACCTACAAGCCATGGTGATACCACAACGAGCAAACCAGAAAAGGGCTGACACTGCCTCCTAGTGCCAGCAAACCACGTCCAAAGAACAAACGGACCTCATGGTCGACCAGGTATCGGACTAAGCCCTTGGTAAATACTCGGGCTCGTCATCATTCATGCATGATAATACATAATCAGGCCATAGGGGCATTATGGACTCCCCCCCCCCCCCCCCCCCCCCCCCTCCTCCCTCCCCACCCCACAAGGGACCACTACCAACATGTCAGTCAAACGATCGCCTAGTGCCCTTTTGGGGTCAAACGGCCCACCTACGGTCTAAATGGGGGCAAGATACGTCGTTGGGCGACGCGTGTCCCCCTATCGGGCACAGCACCTTGGCAACACGTGTCCCACCGACTTAAGAGGGAAAGGCCTATAAATACCCTCCCCCCACTAACGGGAGGTAAGCATTCCAATAATATTGTTCACTAAGACCCTTCACTATTCACACCTCACTCATACTAACTTGACCGTCGGAGCCTCTACACCGGAGACCCCCTCCGGTGTTTTTCAGGTACCACGTGGCAAGCCGGATCCGACAGAGGGACCCATACAGTTACCTACGACCTACCCCATCAAACGCTTTTACTATCTAACACTCACCTCGTATCCTAGATTATCAATTAGTATTTAATTAGATAAATCGTTTATATACTCACCATACATGTAGTTAAGTGATTATTTATTGGTGTCAATCTGATAAAGTATCAATGGAAATCCGCGAGGTTATAAAAAAAGAAAAAGATAAGTTAGTAATTCCAAAAATGTTTATAATTATATTAAATATATAATTAAATGAAAATTTTAACAAACTACTCCCTCTGTCCATAATTAATAGACGCATTTCGAGGAAACCGGATGACTCACTATTTGAGATAATTTTGCCCTGAATTTTTTCTCGAACGTATGTTAATGATTAACGTACGTACGAAACGAAATTTTTTGGGGTCAAATAGTGAGTCATCCGGCTTCCTCGAGACGCGTATCTACAGTACACGCGTCTATTAATTATGGACAGAGGGAGTAATAACTTAAAATCTTAAATTATCAAATGATGGATTGAAAAACTTCTAAGGTTTATGCATAAAATTCTAAATTATGGGTGTTTCAAAGACTTTAGTACTTTTTTTTATACTATATCTCTCATGTACTTAAAAGAAATATTTATTTTTTTCGAATATTTTTATTGCCCCTTATAGTTAGGAGGCTAGTCTCATTTGAGCATCGTCAAGCCTTCAAGGTTGTGAATTTCTCAGCATGGTCTGGTTTCTTTCATTTCTCATCCTTGAACTTAACGTTTAGATAAAAAGAAATTTTTTTACCAATCGAACACAATCGAGATAAACAATTACAATCAAACACAACCGAGATAAATAATTACATGTAATTGTTTAAAAAAAAAGAATGGGAGGGACTCGAATGCACATTGTAGGATGATTGTTTAGCATATTGTTTTTGAGTGATTTTAGCATATTGGTGAATCAAATAACTTGATTAATACAATTATTAATTAGTTGAAGAATGCAATTAAAAAATTAAAAGTTGATGAGGAGTAAAATGTCTCTTTCTCAAATTAGAAAACGAAATTGGACAAGTAACCAAGCCCTATTGTCCTACCACTGCCGATGCTTATAACCTCAAGCGCAGACGCTTTTATTAGCATTAAAATTTAAATTTTCAATCTAAAAACAAGCAAAACCCCAGCCCGTATCAGCTGCTGCTGCATCTTCTTCATCATCCTCTTTCTCTGGTGTTTGTAAATTTGATACAATCAAATCAAACGTATAGATTAGAAGAGGGGATTGATTCATTTCTCTACCTTTTAGCAGACAAGGAAAAATGGGGAAGAGCGAGAAAACAGGGCTGGGAAGAGCGCTGGTGAAGCAGCACACCAACATGATCCTGCAATCTAAAGAGAAGGGTCGGTTATACAAATCCCAGCTCAAGAACGTTCTTGAATCCATTACTGATGTTAACGACATCGATGCCGTCATCCAGCAAGCTGAAGAGGCCGACCGCCTCCTCTCCACCGCCACTCCCCACATCAACCTGTATGCCCTTCTTCTGTTTCTTTCATTTTCCATGTTCATGCTCTTGTTTCAAGGATTTTTCTTTGTTCCTCTATACGTTTTTGTCGGTGTTTTCTACTTCTTTTTATGAACTATTTTGTTGGGTTTTCTGAAATTTTTATGCTTGAGCAGAGACACAAACTCTGTTGGTGATGCGACACTGGAGGAGAGGAAAAAGGAGCAGGCCTTGCATGCTGGCAGTCTCCGAGTGCCTCGCAGGCATGTATTCCTGGCCTTCAATTTGATATTTTTGTTAGTTATTGATGTTTGTTCCAATGTCATTCTTATGATTTTGGTGTCTGACGCTATTTTTGCATGTACTTTAGACCACCATGGAGTGCTGATATGTCTGTGGAGGAGCTTGATGCCAACGAACAGCGATCTTTCTTAATATGGCGCCGAAGCCTAGCTGCGTTAGTTCCCAATCACTTTGCTTTTAGTTGTTGCGCCTGAAACTGTATTTGTGTGGTAATATACTGGTCTGCTTTTGGGCTTGCTCCTGGTTTATTCATGGAAACCTTCAATGTTATCATGTTCTTCAAAACCTAACTCAAATCAAATTTCAATTTTTACGAATTACTAAATGATACTTCTAGTGTGGGCATGTATTAAACATTTTTTTTTCTTTTGATGAAATGACTCGTGAAATGTTAGTCAGAGCAGTCAACCTTTTTTGAGGATGTTGTTCAAAGACAAACTAAATCCAGGCTCTACGATTTCCAAGTTAAAAGAAATAGGTTCAAATTGTAGCAAGTAAAAGCACTTGGTTTTGATGTTTTCACATTACTGAAGGACATTGCATTTGCATTTATGAACTGTTTATTATATTCTCATAGTAATGATTACTGGACACCTTTCTTATGTTGGCACTCCAAACTTTGCAGCCTTGAGGACAATGATAAGCTTGTCCTTACTCCCTTTGAGAAGAATCTGGATATTTGGAGGCAGCTTTGGCGAGTGGTTGAACGCAGTGATTTGGTAAGCTAATTTTTCACATGAGACAGCAAATTCATGTTTTCAATACTGAAGAACAAAGTTCTTTCTCGTGTTCTCTTGCTTTTAAAATTTAAACATTACCTATTGACTGCCATGAGAAGACCCAAAATATGGGTATATAATGCTCTAAAGAAACTGACCTCAACGTGCCAGTAGTTACTGCAACTCAACACATTTTGTCTGGAGAGGCATGTGTGCAAGATTTTGCAAGATGTTGATGCAATAATAGTATTTGAACCAAGAATACCTCCTTCCCCTAATTGGAGTCATTGCCATTGCTGTCATCTGGCCTAATACATGCAGTAGCCACCTCACCCTGTAAACCAGTGACCAGAAACAAGGGCCTTGGGGAACACAAACTCTAGATTGTGTGGACATTGATAATGTTCTGGTTCACCTTGATAACCTAAGGAAAGTCTTTCCAAGACATGAGTAGGTAGACCCAAAAACAATGGCAATTTTGTTATACAAAGCTGTAGTTACATTTGGTGCATTTAAGCCTTTTCATTTAGGCATAGTGTTGAATAGTTTGGATCAGTTGATGCACATCTATAGTATTCTAATATGAATGGTGGTTTTGCTTTCTTACTCTCATGCAAAATTGATTTAACCCTTTAATGTGATAGCTTGGTTAAGCTAGTTGTGGCTTGGTAAAGGAAAACATTACTGGATCTGTCCTCATTTGAAAGAGAGAATTGAGAGAACTCTGTGCCTTTCCTCATTTTAACAACAGTGATATTCCTACGCTGCTCGACTGAGCCAAGCCAAAACATATTTAGATATCAGCTGTTACTATTTCACAAAAATGGAATTGAGATGTTTTCCACCTTCCAGTACATGACAATTAGTTATGTAAAGAGTCCTTGATTTCATAAAGTTCAATCCACTACCAACTGTTGTAGGAAGTGGATGATTGATCCAATAATTGATGATGTTTTGGACATCAATCAGGTAGTATAGCTACGGTTTTAGAGTTTCAGGTTAGTGTTAAAGGCAAATAAAGGATTAGAGTGTATCGTTTTTGCTAAGGTTAATGATTGGAAAGGGCTTGAGGGAAAGTTGAGGTGAGAGATAAAAGGAAATGGTTATGCGCCTTAGGAGGATGAATCTCTTTAATATTTAGATGTTTGGTTTCCTTTCACATATAACCTGTTCTTGTTTGTTTAAGTGCACCATATTAACCTTGATGCGCTATCTAATGACAATTTTCTTCTTTTTGCATTCTTTTCAGCTTGTAATGGTCGTTGATGCACGAGACCCTCTGTTCTATCGATGTCCTGATCTGGAGGTAATACATTTCATTACTTGTTTGTGAATACTGCTTACTTAGTGGGTTAAAGTAATAAAGTCCAATGAAGTACTTCGATTGAAGGGGAAATAGGGGGCTAAAATTATAGGGTGTAATGTCGACCAAATATCAAGGATCTGATGTATATGCTGCTATTTGACAAGTAAATTGTGGATATGATCACCATCTTTTCCCCTGGGCAAATTGTGGGAGCAATGATGTTCTTCACTCAGTCTATGAACTTTAGCATTATTTATACTATCTATTAGATTTTCTCTTTATTAGTTGGTGATTCTATGCCAGCTGGACTGTGTAAGATAATCTTTATTTAATGCTAATTTAGGCATATGCACGAGAAGTTGATGAGCACAAAAGGACATTGCTCCTTGTAAACAAGGCAGATCTTTTACCCCTTTCAGTCAGGTTTGTAACTTGCCTATTGAATCTGTCATGCTGCTATATGATTGTCGTTCCTCTCACCTCTTAAAACTTATCGACTTTTCCTGCAGACAAAAGTGGGCCGAGTACTTTATGCATCATGAGATCCTGTATGTTTTCTGGTCAGCTAAGGCTGCTTCTGCAGCTCTTGAGGGGAAAATGCTTGATGACCCATGTAGTGAGCAATCTGTGCAGGAGAAGGTGGACGACCCTTATACGAAAATATATGGCAGGGATGAGCTTCTGGCTCGTTTACAGTCTGAGGCAGAAGAGATAGTCGAGGTTAGGAGGAAATCAAGCTCCAGTAGTAGAGGCCCTTCTAGTCGTGCTGCGAACTCTACTCCTAGGAATGTTGTAGTGGGATTTGTTGGATACCCTAATGTGGGTAAAAGCTCAACAATCAATGCTTTGGTGGGCCAGAAGCGAACAGGAGTCACCTCTACTCCAGGAAAGACGAAGCATTTCCAAACACTGATAATGTCTGAGGAGCTGATGTTATGTGACTGTCCTGGATTAGTGTTTCCTTCCTTCTCAAGTTCAAGATATGAGATGATTGCTTCAGGGGTGTTGCCAGTTGATCGGATGACGGAGCACAGGGAAGCTGTCCAAGTTGTGGCCAACAGAGTCCCGAGGCACGTCATTGAGGTTGTCTACAAAATAAAGCTGCCTAAACCTAAGCCATATGAGCCTCAATCTCGGCCTCCTTTGGCTTCTGAGCTTTTGAGGTCTTACTGTGCATCTCGTGGCTGGGTTGCATCCAGTGGACTGCCTGATGAAACTAGAGCTGCCCGCCTAATGTTGAAGGACTACTTAGATGGGAAGCTTCCTCACTATGAGTTGCCACCTGGAATGTCAGACGTGGAAGAAATTGTTGTAGACAAACCTGGTCCTAGCTCATCTGAATTGCACTCCGAGTCAGATGCATCTGATGTTGAAGAAACGGTCGATACTAATGTTGAAAGTGTGCCTGGTCTCGAGCATGTGCTGGACCATCTTAATTCATTCGAGATGGAAAATGGTCTTGCTTCCAAGAAGGTTACTGCTAAGAAAGCAAATGCCCCCCATAAGCAACACAAGAAGCCGCAAAGGAAAAAGGATCGATCGTGGAGGATCGGGAAAGGAAATGAAGATGGCGATGGCATGCCTGTGGTAAGGGTCTTCCAAAAGCGGGTGAATACGGGTCCTTCAAATGCTGGAATGGGTTGAGATGCAGCAGAGTGTTACCTATACTTTTAGTCCTTTTCATTATTCTCCAATGTATTACTCATTCAAGTCTCAGCCGGTGAGCACACTTGAAATTAAAGATTTATAGGCCAATTTTTCTCCATTTTTTCCCTTATGGTTCCGTTTGTTCTTTTTTCTTATTCTTTTCCAATCAATGGGTTGACACGATTGAATAAACAATAGGGGTGTACAGGAACCGGGCTGGACCGGGAACTGGCCTTTTTATGACCCGGACCGGCCCGGCTTGGGTTTTTTTTTTTTTTTTATACGGACCGGACTGGAGCGGAACTTCCAGTTCGGTCCGGTTCTCCACCCCTCTAAATTCGGGAACCGGCCCGGAGAACCGGTAGAACCGGAAGTATATATATAATAATATCAAAGTTTCCATTTGGTTTAATGGTTAACTCATCACCTATTGTATTAAAGGAGAGGTTCAAATCCTCTTAGCTCCCAATTTTTCTTTCTTTCTAAACTTAACTCATTCTCTTTCTTTTTTCCTTCTAAACTATATTAAAATTTCTCATGTATGTATATATTTTTTCTAGTAATATAATTGTAAACTCAATTAAAAATTCTCATTTTTTCCTTTTTATTTGTTATTTTAAATACAAGAATGTATTAAGGATGTTATATGAACTAAGAAATAAAATTTTAATAGTCATTTATATAGTTAAGATGACACATACTAGTAATATATTATTGTAAATTGTAATAGTCATATATAGTTAATATGTATAAAGTAAGACCATTAATTATTAATAATATAATTATTAATTATTATCAATTGTCATAAAATTAAAATTTACTAATTGTTTAGAGTTTTATGCTTTTACTTTAAATTGTGTTAATGTTTAAATTACTAATGTATTATGCATTTTTCCTTTTTTTCTTTTAAACTCAATTAAAAGTCCTCATTTTTTTTCTTTTTATTTATTATTTTAAATATAAAATTTTATTAAGGATGTTATATGAACTAAGAAATAAAATTTTAATAGCCATTTATATAGTTAAGATGACACATACTAATAATATATTATTGTAAATTATAATAGCCATTTATATAGTTAATAAGTATAAAGTAAGACCATTAATTATTAATAATATAGTTATTAATTATTATCAATTGTCATAAAATTAAAATTTACTAATTGCTTAGAGTTTTATGCTTTAATTTAAATTGTATTAATGTTTAAATTACTAATGTATTATGCATTTTTCCTTTTTTTCTTTTAAATTCAATTAAAAGTCCTCATTTTTTTCTTTTTATTTGTTATTTTAAATACAAAATTTTCCTAAGGATGTTATATGACCTAAGAAATAAAATTTTAATAGCCATTTATATAGTTAAGATGACACATACTAGTAATATATAGTTGTAAATTGTAATAGTCATTTATATAGTTAATATGTATAAAATAAGACCATTAATTATTAATAATATATATATTAATTATTATCAATAAATAATTAAGGTTCCAATTCTCCAACCTTTAAAATCCGGAAACCGGTAGAACCGGAAATATATATATATATATATATATATGCACAATGATATCAAAATTTCCATTTGGTTTAATGGTTAACACCTCACCTATTATATTAAAAGGGAGAGGTTCAAATCCTCCTGGCTCCCACTTTTTTTGTCCTTCTAAACTTAACTCCTCCTCATAAATACAAAAAAAAAAAAAATCCGGGTTAGAATCGAAACCGGCCCGATCCGGTCCGGTTCTGTCCTGGCCCAGAATCGGTAATTCCGGTCCAGTCCGGTTCTAGCTCAAGAACCAGCCCGGACCGGCCGTGTACACCCCTAATAAATAATGTGTAATTCCGATCCGGTCCGGTTCTAACTCAAGAACCGGCCCGGACCGGTCGTGTACACCCCTAATAAATAATGTAGGTTCTTTGAAATATTAACCAAACGCACAGCGTAACAAGACTACTACTAATTAATTTTCTTTTAATTTTATAAAGTTTTGATATAATTCGAAAAGTTTAAATTAAATTAATTAGATTCTATTTTTTTTTTTTTGAAAAAAAAAATTATCTCTCTTTCCACCCTATAAAATAAATTAACATATATTGATACACGACTGAAATTTATTCCACTTCTGATATTACTTTTCTTTTCTTTTTCGGCCATAGACTCGTGCATGTTTATGATAATCAGAAAATTTCAAATTGATTAACTAGATTCTATTTTCCACTCTACAAAATAAATTAACACGTGTACAAATTTATTCATAATATAACTTATCTTGTCCTGGAAATTGAATCTTTTTCACCCTATCTATTTGTTATTTAGTGACGGATATAAATATTCTTAAACATTTTTCTAATTTTTGTTCAGCTAGCTTGTCTTTTCTTTAAAATATTAAAAAAAAAAATTTGGATCCTAAATTCAATTCCTGGATCCGTCATTGGTAGTAGTTGCACAAACAATAAATCACATAGCACCAAAAAGAAATTTTTTTGCCTTCTATAGCACACAATTAATTGTTAGGGAAAATAAAAAGATGTTGATTACATTCTAATAATTAAGTTTCATTAATATATACATTAGTTTATTGATTAATTAATAGAAAACTTGAATTTTCATAATTGTTAAAAAAGATTGAATATTTATTGGTTACAACTTAATTGTTAAGAAAGATTGAATAGAAAATTTGAATTTAAATACATCTTGAATAATTTAGAATATAAAAATTACATAATTTAAAAATTAAAATATAAAATATAAAAATTACATAACCCAACTTCATTTCAGAATAATTATGAGGATTTAAACATTTCCCTGGCAGAGCAATGCTTAGCATATATTCCCTCTCCAAAGCGCGTCTAGTGTGATTCCAACTCCGGAATTGGTAAATTAGTAAACGCTTCCCACCGCTTTGCTGCACCAATTAATGGTTTTGCTTTTTTTCTTTATTTTATTGACTCATAAGCAAGTTCATGAATTTTTTTTAAAAAAAATTAATTATATTATTCATTCCTCATAAAAATAATATGCACTAACCAGTTGAACTATAAACTCAGTGCACTTTTTTTCCTTTTTTTCTAACTTTTTTTTTCCATATCCACTTGAGTCAGTTACTTTTAGGCATAAAATAAGCACTTTACACGAACTACAATTGTTATTGGTACTAAAAAAAATTAATACATCTAATATTATATCTAGTGTTATTGTTACTCATATAATTATAGTAGTTGCTTATACAAAAAATATAACATTTTTTTCCAAATTTTTTTTTTTTTAATTAACTTAATGTTAAAGAGCTATAGGAACATGAAGTCTTTAAATTTAGTTTTATATTTAAAGTTGGATCATACATTTTATGAACAAGATAATAAATTATAAAATTATTTTCTAAATTTAAATTAACTTAAATCTTTTCTTTGTTTAATTTCGTTGTTTCATTTCTAAGGTTCACATTTGCAAATTTTCTTATAAATTTAAACCACGTTTTTTTTATATTTGATAATTTTGATATCAAATTTTATTTATTATTACTATATGCTAGTCTCACAATTTTATTTTTCACTTTAAATTAAAAATAAATAAAGTGAAAAATGATTTGAAAGTATTGATACTACTAAACCTATGGCTTAAAATTAAAATATAAAATACAATAATATTTTTTAGAATATAAGAAAATAATAATTAGTCAATTAATTATTAGAACAATTGAAAATAGGGGAAATAGTTTAAAGCACCCCTATACTAAGCGCGAAAATCAGAAACCACCCCTGACCTTCAAAACGTCCATTACACCTCCCCTAAGCTATTGTTTCCGAGCAAAAAGGCCCTTCAATGCACATTTTTACAATTTTAAAAAATTTTTAAAAATACAAAAAAAAAATGTAAAAATTCACAAAAAAATGTAATTAACCTAAAAATCAAGAAACATTGTAAACAATTCCAAGAATTCACAAAAAAATGTAATTAATTATGGACAGAAGGGCCTTTTTGCCCGAAAATAATAGCTCAGGAGAGGTGTAATGGACGTTTTGAAGGTCAGGAGTGGTTTCTGGTTTTCGCGCTTAGTACAGGGGTGCTTTAAGCTATTTCCCCTTGAAAATATAATCTTCATAGAAATCTTGGCTCCGTGTCCGTGTCAGGCAAGTGTCAGATACCGACACAGCCCGACACGTATCCAACACGCGTGGACATTTGTAAAAATTTAAAATAAAAATTGGACACTTTTAGGAGACCTGGGGACATTCACACTTTCACAACGTTTTGGAACACATTAATCCTAATATTTTTTTAGAAAAAAAAGTACTCCCTCTGTCCTTTAATAATTGACGCTTTTCTACGTTTTTCTACTATTTGGAGTACTTGTCATTTTATCTTTTCCGAAGCATATATTTTGTGCAAATGACAAAAAAATTTTTTTTGAATCAACCCAATTTAATGATGGTGTGGTAATTTGAGTGGAAATTAGAGGTAAAAATAAAACAATGTGAAATAAAATAAGATCAAAGATCATTGTCTTACGCTTTTTTACTATCCTAAAACGTCTGTTATTAAAGGACGGAGGGAGTACTAAAATTAAAAAAAGAATAAATATAATAAAGAAAAACTAGGAAAGATACGACATTACATTTCTTTTGTTTCGTTTATTGTAGAAACTTTTAGTTTTCACTTCCTGAATCGGATATTCAGTCGATCTTATTTAATAAGAGTGAAAATATAATAATGCTAAAGTTTATTTATAGAGTTAAAAAAATCATTTCCTAGTTAAGTTTTTGACATTTGTTTTTAATTTATAAATTAATTAATAAAAATATAAATTTTGGGTTTTTCTAGTCAATAATATAATCTTTTACTTGTGCTGGTACATGTTTTAAAAATTAGCATCTATAAAAAAATATATATTAAAGTGATATTTTAACTACTAAAATAAAATTTAATAGTAAAATAAATGTAATATATATATATATATATTTTTTAAATATATAAAATCGACGTGTTCTTAGTCGTATCGTGTCCTAAATTTTTAAAAATTTTCGTATTAACATATAGTGTCCGTGTCCCGTGTCCTGTGTCCGTATCTGTGTTTCATAGATAACCGCTAAAGTCATATTGCAAAAAAATGTAAGAACAAAAATAGTATATAAATAGAATAATTTGTACCAGTGAAAATTATATAGTAATGGTAAATTTATGTTGTAAGAATAATTTGTACATTTTATTAAGAATAAAGAGTTAGATAAATGATTATTAATATCTAAAAGGTTATAATTACTTTAACTAATTGAGGTCACGAAATATTTTTTAATATAACTTACATATATGTATAATTAATAAAGAGTAAGACAAAGCGGAGAATTAAAAAATTAGGAAAAGAAAAGAAAATTATAAGAGATAAGATAACTTACACCATTCAATCCAAAAAATAATTAGTTTTACCTAATTATAAAAATACAAATTCAGTAATTATAGTTATAAAAATAAAATTTAACTTGATTCGTGAACTCACTCAACTCATTTCTAAATCAAAGTATAATCAAATAAAAAACAAAACTTATGATAATCTATGAAAAGCGGACTAATAGCTCGTTGTGTTTTATTTGAAGAAGTTAGTTCAAGGCTCAACGATTCCATGATAAGCAAATAGGAGTTGAGCGAATTCAATCGAATTAAACCGAAATAAACCAAAATTTATCCCAAAAAAGAAAGAAAATAAAAACCAAGAGGATTCGAATACACCGGATCGAATTTTAAACAGACTGTACTAGATATGATTAGCTTTGCCTAATTAAACCAAATTTGGCCACAGTAATCGATCCTAGAGTTGTTTCTTTTACTGCAGCTGCTCAACACCATTTCCTTGTCTCAAGCTTCTGTTTCCAATTTCATGTGGTGACTTGTGTCCACATTCACCATTCCCATTAGACTATTTTACCAAAAAAAAAAAAATTAGTTTGGAACAAAAAATGATGTCTGAATGGATAAATATATATACATAATTGTTCGTGCTAAATACCAAACCATCATTCAGCTACATATTTCTTCCTTAAGCTTAAAATTTATAAAGAGCATAATACAGAGCCAACCTATCCAGCCACCTTTAATGCAATTCCAGAATCCGAGTCCTCATGTCTCATATCGTTTCCTCTCTGGTTCGATTCATCAACGAAAATGCAGATCCCCCACCTATTCGCATCAGAGCATTATGACTCGCTGCTGGTTTGAACTCTTGAACCTCCTGGAAACTTATAATCCCAGTGCTCCACAAGTCACCAGAATAAGACTACATGAGAGGCTTTACTACTAGTACTCTCATCATCAAAATAGAGAAGCAATATTGGTGTACTTGAGCCAACATTGTCGTCACTTCTTGTTTTCCTGTTTCGACTATTTACCGCTATCATTACAAGGCATCCACATAGTTGCAATTACCAACTCCCTGGTCTGAAATAGGGGGGGCTACCCTTATCATCATACTCTGAACGAACGCTACCATCTGCGTGCAACCACAGTAACTTTAGACAGATTGGTGCATAAGGAAACCAAACATGCATCTAGTAGCCATATATGTGTCGCTACTGAAGTAATAAATGATAAAATAACTCTTTTTTCAGAACTTATATGATAAAAGAACCCAGATATCTTGGCACTCCCAAGACATGCCATCCTCAGTAGGGGAAGTATATGTTTTGGATGCACAGGAAGGTCATTGACAAGAATCAAACTATCCTCAGAATGATGTAAAGCACTTACCGACGCAAATGCAACACACATGATACTAAAACCAGGGAACGGGAATGGTGCTTGTTCAGATAGGAACAGAGCTGCAAAACAACATACGAATTTACATTTTTTCAGTTTAATAGATCTTTGGGCTTGAATAATTTAAATCAAATTATTATACCTGTTAAAGGGGAGAACAACAAAGGAGAAACAACATTGGAAAAGGAACATATGCCCGAAATACATCCTTGAGCCTTCCCCTGAAAAGGACACAAAGTGGCATGATTGAGACACTCAAACGGTGACATGACAAAGGAACATTCAGACTTTCCTCATCTGAGCCAAGAAAAAAATAATAATTATAAACTTTCAGCTTAATCAGATAGATGTACAGTTAGACAACTGGGTCTATTATGGCATTATTGCATGGAAAGCTTATTCTGCTAAGGTATCAAGAGAAGTTCCTGGTCCCACTAATTAAAGCACAGGGTTCTCAACAGCAAGTTTAACACCCAAGACGTGCAGGTTGGCTACACTCCATGGGTACATCCCTGCCCTGGCCCACACAAAATCCTGAAAATTCTAGTGAAAAATATTAACCTGCTCATAGGGCCCAACTTGCTTAGATGCAATGCTCCGTAGCTGCAAACCATTCGGACAAGTTGTTCAGACTATATTTTAAAAAGTATGAAGAACTCTGTATGAAGTAAGAAACTCACACATGGAGGTGAAAAGACAAACAATATACAGAACATAGCAGCAGCATAAGGGACCTGTCAGTTCTTGAAGTGTTAGGTACATTCAAACATTACAGTTAGCTAGAGAATATACCAGAAACAACAAGGTAAGTAGATGAAGCCTTTTGTAGAGTGAAATAGAAACATCTTGAAATAAAGGAGTAGGAGGTTCTAGTTAAGTTGCAAGGAATTACCCAGGAGGACCATGCAATGCTGTAAAGAATCATCTACATCAAATGCCAGAAATTATTCAATCAAAATCCCATAGATGTTATGATTGTGTTGGTATGCAACAACTAAACGAACAGAACAAGGAACTTACATGTGCACAACTAAAGAAGAGCCCTAACGAAAGCAGTCTCCCCTCTCCAAGAGCAGGAACCAGTATAGGCATGAGAAGCCACTGCAAATTTGCTTAACTTTCAGGTTGGCAGATGAGGGATCAATATCCATGGAGAGAAGTACCATGTGCAAGAAAGTAGAAAGTGAAAGTAACCATACTAAAACAAAGCAGTCCAAGAGATACCTGTGAAATGGTCCCAGCAATCCCAGAAATTATCATTAAGTCAGCAAACTGATCCTTATTATAGTGAAACCGTGCTTTCAAGAAGTACTGGAGAAAAAAGAGGAATTTCAGCTAGTCTCTTGCATGGTGGAATCGAAAATGCAATGTAATTTATGCACACCTATTACAAGGATTCAAAACTATTACTCCCCCTTGATTAAAATTATGAAAAGTCAAAGTCCAAAAACAACTTGAAAGATTCGGATAATAGAGAAGTTCAGCCCGAAATGACCGGAGTTTGTTTGCTTGGTCAAAAGAAAGGCCTTTATACTACAGACCAGAAACAGTTCAGAAATAGTTCACTAACTTCTTGTGACTTTTACCATCTTAATAAGTATCTTAAATTCATAACTCATTGATTTGTAACATGAAATGATAATTGGAGAAAACAACATGACAACTGACCCACTATCATTCATGCTTAGAAAATGCAAAGCAAACCACTGTGAGGTATAATTTGTGTAATCGGGGAGGTACCATTAGTGAAGAATAAAGACCACCGTCTGAAAGGCTGCTGAAAAATGCCACAATGGCTGCTTGCGAAAATGTCACACTGCAATTCATGCATCATATAAACATTATTTAGCTTTGAAAAAAAGGAAAAAGAAACGAAAGAATGCATCATTGGAAGCAGAATGAATTGCAATGATGCATTAAAACTAAATTTCTTTAGCAAAGAAAAAAGAATAAAACAAGTAAACCCACTTCCCTATTGTAATCAGCAAGTGAAATTCAAACTTAGAAATTTCCTTAAAAAAGAGAGAGAGGAGATACCCACTAACCTGCTTTTGAGCAAACAAATCATATCATCCAAAGAAGGCCTTGATTTAAAAATTTGAGCGTCCTTGCAAGAAGTTTCCTTTACATAAGAGCCATCCATTTTCCCCTTTCCTTTTGAGAGTATCGGTACTGCGAGGTCCCTATCGATGATGATCGAATCCTGCAGAAAAATCTTCATGTACAGTAACGCCGCCACTGCCACCGACGCCGCTACCTAATTCCCAAGATGCAGCAAGAAAAAGAGTAGTGAGACTGACCTGAAAAGTGGAAGCAGTAGAGAGGAAGCGAGTGGAGAGGTTTCCGCAGACAAACGCGCAGGACGTGATCCCTGACAAAATCCCAAACGCCGACGCCCGTCGCCCCTCGCCGACATTGTCTGCCTGCAAGCCCGCCAAAATTAAAACTAAGCAGCCGGACTTTAGGGATTGGAGAGAAAACAAAAAAAGAAAACGGTAAAATGTTAATAAGTAACGGGCTAGTTTATTGGGCTTGATAAGGCCCATCAAAGTTTATTGGGCTTTGACGTTCTGATTCTGTAATGTATTCTTTTATGGAGAAACTGAGTGATTTATTTAATTTACCACGTAGGCGAGGGCTAGACATTGGACACTTCCTTCACAGATCATGGAAGTAAGAGTTTTGAGGATGAAGTATGCGTAGAAGAAGTTCCTCGTCCTGCTGTACGCCAAAATGGTTGTAAACCATAGTTTAGTATATTTAAAAATTATTAATATTAAACACACAAAATACAAAAATATTGTACTCCCTATTGTCACTTTTAAACAGTAACTTTAAGTAAAGCAAATACTAAAAAATTAAGTAAAGTGTGCAGTAACTTTCAGTTGAAAAATGACAATTAAAAGTGTCCGAGGAAGTATATCATATTGGACATTTATTAAACAGAATATTTTCCATGTAACTATACCTAGCTAAATTTGTTGTAAAAATAGTAATGTTTTTTATACATCAATTTTGGTCATCTGAAAGAAAAATAATTCTACGTGGGTCCCACACACTGAATCAACTTCAGTCTGCCAATCGTGAGGAGAAGTTATATACTACTATTCATTATTTTCTATATTAACGTGTCTATAAAAATCGTCCAACTAATAAGGTGACATGATTTGGTTAATTGGACGACTGACTATTCGCTTATAGATAATTGGTGCAGTGTTGAATTTGATTACAAACATGGTGTAAATTGAAATTATGAGACAAATTGAGGGCTCAAGTGTACGTAATTAGATAATTTTAGTTACAATGTAGACTTGATTAGAAATGTTGGACAAACTTAAGAGCGAAAACTAGTTGTTTCATTTTCATCAAAATGAAATAAAATAAAAAGATGTATTCTATAAAATCAGCAACAGATGTCAAACTTGGAGTATGATTGGCAGTTGATATTTAATAAATTTGTTGGTGGCAACACTAACCGCTATATATAGCACTAACAAAAGCACTATTGGACACCACATCGCACCTCGCACCCCGCACCCAGCAAACACGATCAATAGTTCATGTTATTAGAACCGGACCGGACCGGCCGGTCCGTCCGGTTCAACCGGCCATTTTCACCTTTTCAGTCCGATTCAGCTTTCGGACCGGATAACCTTTGACCCGGGTGGGACCGGACGAACAGGCTGGTTTTTAACGAACCGGCCAGTTTTTAGGCAACCGGCAAACCGGCCGGTTTTCAACCAAAATGTCCGGTTTGATGCCTTGTCAAAACGACGCCATTTTGACACGGCCCATGGGCCCAAAACGACGCCGTTTTGACACAGCCCACGGGCCCAAAACCAAGGACCCAATAAAAAAAAAATTCACTAGTATTTTAAATTTTCACTTTATGGGGATAACTTCTAAAAGACCCAACTTGATTTTTACTCAAACTGTCAACTTACACAAAATGGTGATGCTTTTATACATGCACATTTGCACCAAATTCTTGTTTTTTCCCGATGTGGTATTTTCTTGTACCACTTTATTTTCCTTTTTTAAACACGTTTGCATATATTTAATCCCTTTCAACTCTCCTTCCCTACTATACTTAACAGTTAGCACTGCCCTCACCTTTTCCCATCTCACTCACTGCACCGCACCTCACCAAATTATTAATTTATTTCCTGTTCACATCTCACAAACTCAAATTAAAGCAAACAACTGATATTGCTTCTGATTGTTCATTTAATTTAAAGATTAGAAAAAAAATCTTAATAAATAAAATTACTTTTTTTAATATGCAATATATTCGAATAAAATTAATTTTTTATTAAAAATAAATAAATATAAAAAAGTAAAATTAATTATTTTAAAGTAGTATTATAGTATTTGATTTTTCACCAACTTTGTTTTGTTGAGTGTTTGGCTAATTAGGCCAGGTATGACTTTAAGATATTATTTTGCTGCCACACACCCATCCAACGTGGCCCAATTAATCCTCATTTTTTCACTTACCCTTTTCTTTTCCCTTAAAATTTCAAATTTTGAAACACAACCTCCCTGGCCTCCCATATAATGACTAACGAGTCATGACCTTAACGAAGTTGTTACATTTTTATCATGATTGAATGAATCATTACCCCTTTTTTAAAATTCAAACCGTACAAATTAAATTTTATATTTATAGGCTATATTCCTCCTGATTCTCAACTTGTTCGTCCTATACTAAATACCCTGAAATCCGAAATTATATTAGTAAATTTACAGTGTTGTACTAGGTTATTATTTCGGGAAGTTTATAAACAAAAGTAATTTGAATATTTAAGTATGTTTGAATTTTGAATATCATTTTATTTGAATGTTAGATAGTTTCTTTATTTTCAACTTTTGATCTACTTGATATATTTTATTTTTATATATTATAAAATGCTACAGTAAAAAAACCAGCCGGTTCAATCCGGTTTAATCCGGTTTTTTAGTCTAAGATTACCGGTTTAATGTGTGAACGGTTCCGGACAGACCAGCAACTACAATCCGGTCGAACCCGGTTGAACCACCAAATTTCCATTTCCGGTTCTCTGTCCGGTCCGGTTCTGATAACACTGAGTTTTACACTCCTCTGAAGATCTCCTCGATAATTATCAGAATTTAACCAAATATTAAACTTAATTTATTAATTTAATAGTTTAATTATTATTTGCCGGGAATATAAACTAATCACTTACAAAGTGAAAAAAAATATATAAATATATATAATCAAACCGATTTAACCATCTAATCAAACCATTCAACGAATTCAACCGTAGGGATTGAGAAACAATGGAATGATGAAGAAATGAAGTACTAGCAGTATAAGGTAAAATCACTTCATTTTAATAAAACGTAGAAGAAAAAAAAGGCAGTACCTAGGGGAATTACGGTAAGAGCCAAAGGAAGTGTAAGCAAGGCTTTCCTCCCATACTTGTCGGACAAATTCCCTACCAAAGGCATCATTACCAAATTTCCCAGCCCTATCATCTGCAACATATATAAAATCACTCACACAACTTCAACATACAAATCAGAAAATTCAAACTTAACCTAATTACTTAATTATTTTGTAAAAAATGTTATTAAAAGTACGGTTTAGATCGAAAATTAAAACTTAAAATTTCGATGAACTAATTACCATTTATGTATAATCATATTAGCTAGCTAGTAGCTAGATATGAATGACGAGACAAAGAGAACACTCTAAAAAATGAGAAAACAATATCATTACCACATGATGAATTGCGGTGAGCACTGGTATTGGTCGGGACAAATAGCAGATATCGTAATATCAGTCATGGCTGGAATTACCATAAACGTTGAGAAACTGTGAAGAAACATTACCACAAACAGATGTCCACGATGATAATCTCTCCATCTCTCTCTCCCTCTCTCATTAATTGCAAAAACACTTTATTATACCACAAACCAAACTAATAAAGTTACAAAACAGCACCCAAAGTGCAGGCTTTAAGCCTTTAACAAATTAAAGAATCAAATTAATTAATCTTCCTTTAATTAACATTTTTTTTTAAATCCCCAAGGTTTTTGTGCTTAAAATTTTCTATTTATCCACCGTTTATTTAAAGATTCTTTTCAAATCTCATTCCAGAATACTTCTTATTCCATGTGTGATGCGATATCAGCAGAAACGTTGAAGTTTTGGAGTGGGAAGACATATCAGCCCATTAGGAGACAAAGGTGGGCTTGGAATCTCTCGTAAAAGAGGGGAAACATCTTTATCTTGTCTGTGACACAACACCAACTCAAATTGACAAATTAATAAGGTCCATCAACATTACTTTGGGAGAAATGCTACAGAGGTTGAAACCTATAGGTTGAACCCATAGGTTGAATGACGTGGCAGCCACCTCATTAAAAAAATAATAAACAAAACCTGCACATGTCTCTTCCTCTTCTAGCGAGCATCACGTCGTTCGCTTTCTTCCTCTCCCTCTCCTCTTCGACGCACTACCTCCTCTCCCTCTTTCACTTTCAACCTCCCTAACCTAACATTTCTTCCTCCAATTGTTTCCTCCAAAATCGAAATCGAAAACCCTAGATTATTACCCCTCAACACCACCGTCGTTCACTATCCTAGACCAGTTTAAGGTCGCTGCCGTCATCATCGTTTCTCACTCTCCCGTCGCTTGAAGCTGCCGCCACAACCAGCGCCACAACTTTGTCTACGTTGCTTCTGAGGTATGTTTTAGATCTCCTTTGACCTGGCACTGCTTTGTGATTGATGAATTTCAGAGGAATTAAGGGATTTTGGTGTTGGAGGAACGATGGGTTGTGGAGGAACGAAATGCTGATTTAGATGCTGATTTTGAGTAAAATGTTGATTTAGATGTTGATTTTGAATTAGATGGTAAAATGCTGATTTAGATGCTGATTTTGGGTTGATTTCGATGGTAAAATGCTCCTGATTTCGGGTTGAATTTAGGCTCAATTTATAAGTCGAAATGCTATTTTTTTTCATGTCGAATTCATGCTCGTTTGTTGTCAAAATGCTGTGGCGCTGGTTGTGGCGGCAGCTTCAAGCGACGGGAGAGTGAGAAACGATGATGACGGCAACGACCTTGAACTGGTCTAGGGTAGTGAACGACGGTGGTGGTGAGGGGTAATAATCTAGGGTTTTCGATTTCGATTTTGGAGGAAACAATTGGAGGAAGAAATGTTAGGTTAGGGAGGTTGAAAGTGAAAGAGGGAGAGGAGGTAGTGCGTCGAAGAGGAGAGGGAGAGGAAGAAAGCGAACGACGTGATGCTCGCTAGAAGAGGAAGAGACATGTGCAGGTTTGTTTATTATTATTTTTAATGAGGTGGCTGCCACGTCATTCAACCTATGGGTTCAACCCATAGGTTTCAACCTCTGTAGCATTTCTCTTACTTTGGATCTTGAGTTTGAATTTTAAAAAGGGGGAAAGGATATTGTGAGAGATTGAAAAAAAAAAGAACATTAAAAAGATATATTTTATTACAATTTTTCAATTAGTATAAATGTGGCCACACTTTATTTTTAGTAAAATCTAAAATTGTTTTTCCAATATAGAGCCAAAAAGAGCATATGTGCCAAAATGAAACTGAGGAGAAACTTCGTGTATTGGATTATATAGAGTACTTGGTAGTTGGTTCTGACAAATGAAACTCTCGTTGTTAGTTAACTCCATATATCTTCTTCAATTGGATTTCTGTTCTCTCTTGATAAAGTTGAAGAGAAGAATTACTAATAATAATAATAAAATACAATTATACACATGAAACATGAGAAGATTAATTAAGGATAAAAAAAATTAAATGATGCATATATAAAAGGGTGTTCTTAATTAATTAATAATGGACAAAGAAATGCATTTAATTAGTGTTTAAATTAACTATTTTTTTTTTTTAATCAGCAGAAAGTTATATTGAAATGAATTGTCATGAAGAACATGACTGAAGATTACAAAACACTGCTTCAATAGCAGTGCGACAAACGTTCTCAACAACAAACGAAGCCCCAAAGAAAAGGGCACAGGACTGACTCCCTAGCCCACTATTAGACCTGACTCCTCATCAACCTACATCTGAGAAAACCGAGCTTCGATTCACCGATTGAGTAACCATGCCGGGGATTGAAGGACATCGAACAAACTGTAGGCGAACCCGTTGTCCTTACTTTTCAACCACCAATGCCACAAAGAATAAATCCTATTAAGACACCTCGAGTCACTGTACTCCTTTTGTCTGAACACGACTTCGTTGCGTGTCTTCCATATTGTCCAAATAACCGCATAGAATAGGATTTTCCAAGCACTACCGGTCTGCTTGTTTGTACAAGGTAAATTACTTTCCCACGTTCGCCACAGGTCCGAAAGATTTTGAGGCTGGCACCAAACCACCTGAAGCCAACGCATGATAAACTCCCAAATACCCGAAGCTACCTCACAACGCAAGAAAAGGTGAGTAACATTCTCCGGTTCACTGTTGCACATTGGGCAGACATTCAAGTAATCAGGAATCATGTTTCGCTTCATTAGGAAAGTCCTAGTGACAATTCTTTCTCGCAGTGCTAACCAAAGGAAAAATTCCACTCGGTATGGAGCTAGACCAGTCCAACAAGACCGAAGCAGAGGAGCTGGCTCAAACCTAGATTCCTCCCATTTCTTATATTCTGTAATTAAAGGAAATTAAAAGCGAAAGCCAAAGAAATTAAGAAATGCAGAGAAGAAAAGAAAGCAAGAAAAAGAAAGAGAGGCGAAGTTGAGATTAAAGGAGATTCAAGAATTAAACACAAACTTTAAATTAAAGAAAAGAGAGAAAATAATAAATATAGGCATACCGCTTGTTGGGTGGCGGAGAGGTAGATGGCGAAGGAGCAGTGGTCGGTGGCGGGGCAGAGAGCGGACATTGTGACATCGGTGATGGCTGGGATGACCATAAATGTGGCGAAGCTGTTAAGAAAGATGGTCATATACAGATGGCTTAAATCTCCAGCTGCTGCACATAACTTCTCCTCCATCTTCTTTTCTTGCGTAAGTTGATAAGCAGTACCACTCACAACTCTCTCTCTCTCTCCCTCTCTCTATACAATCCAACAAGAAGAAGTTTCTAATTGGAGATTGAATAGTGTACACTTCACTAACTATATATATATATATATATATATAGTTATTATTTTTATTTCCATAATAATAAGGGAAACTCCAATTTGCGTGAGATCTTTTAGCTATGAAAATATAATTTCAGATGATTTCTACCTTTTTCGATTTAGTTATGTTATGGTGTTAATTTTTCTAACTAATTTGTGAAAAATGAAATAATACATTTTAATCTTAATTTTTTTATTTATTTATGATAATGAGAGAGAGGGTGAGGAAATATATTTTTTATCTTTATTTTTTTTATTTTAGTGAGGAAATGTCTTTTTTTTGTTCTTCATTTATAGACGAAAAATCAGCAATAGTAATGAAAAATCACTCAAACGAAAAGAGTAACTTATGATGAAAAACTAAATAAAAAATAACTCAAAAATTAATTGATCAAGAAGGGTGGGATTGGGCTCCTTTCAATTTATTAAAACTTGAAAGATAGATTTAAGCAAATCCACTCATTAAAAGAAAAAGACGGTTGAGATCAAAACAATGTAAATTAATTACATTTTGTTTCTTTTCCACGTCATTTAGAATATATTCCCTTAACAAATGGAGTGTGGATACGTGGAATTATAGTTTTTGTGGGTGATGATGATCGTTTTTGTCGGTCGATTTTTGGGTATGTGATGTAGATTGGTTCCCTCCACAGCACCTTATCTCTGCCATTTGTTTTTTCGACTTGGATAAGCTAGATATGATCCTCTCCTCCTCCCAAACGACGTCGCTTTTCTATTAAAAAAAATCCTCTAATATTTGGGAACCTGTTTACCCAAACCAGTTTTTTTAACTTCGGGTCAATTTTGTTGACTTGGTCGGACACATTAGCAAAATTACACGTGGCATCTGATGTGTCATGCCACACGTCGGACACTTAACAGAATGTGTTGGACGGCATCACTATGAGGGGCCAAATGTGAACGATCATTTGAGTACGAGTGTCAAATGTGACCGAAAATGAGATGAGTGGTCAAATTAATACACTTAAATGAGTGCATGTACCATTTATTCCATTAACCCTATATATATAAAATTCAGAATTTTTTTGGCGGGCATGCACATCACACTCACACTTCACTCACATAATTAATTAAGTGATGGGATTCACTATCGGTGAGTCCGATGTGAAGTGTAAGCAAAACGAAAGTATTAAATAATTACCCATGCAAGCAAAATTACTCTCTTACCTAAAAAAAAAAGACGGAGAAAGATCGGAGAAAAAATTGGGTCCGGGATGTTGGAGTGGGGTGCTGGGAGGGACGCGTGCAGAGTGTAATTACGCAATGATGCATGCAAGTTTGGAGTAATATAGTACAAATATTGAGATTTGGCTCCTCTAATATTGTTTGGAACATGACTGATCATGTTACATGAATCTCAACCATCTAATAAAATTGGACGGATGAGATTAAAAGTCCAATTAATTAATAAAATTTTGCTAACGTGACTAACTGTGATTTACAAAACACCGTTAACTTTTTTTTATTAATTAATTCTTTTTATTTTTGTTAATTATTTGCCCCTCACCCTTCGTCTTCCTCGCTTTCCATCTCCTTCTCCTGCTCTGCCCCTCTCCCTTCGTCTTCCTCACTCTCCATATCCTTCTTCCACACAACAACAAACAATCATCTTCTTGCCCTAAAAAATAGCAGATTTTCGTAATGAATTTTATAGCACATAGTACTGGTATCTTACCTAAAAGATGTAAAAAAATACATAGTGGCATAGCCAAAAAATATTTTCAATGGATATAAAATTAAATATCATGTAAAATAATTTTTTATGAAATTTAAAAGAGATAAAATTAAATTTATATTTAAAATCTTACAAATATTTGAAAATATTGTACCACTTATAACTATCACAATTGTGAGCAATTTTTTTTTTCATATTTTGAAAGCGTTCCATAATAATAACACAATCAAATACATCTTTCTTAAATAATATATTCAAGCAATCACTTAACAAGTGACTTCCCATTCGATTTTGTAATCGATTCTTTACAATTTTCAATGTAGAGAATATATACCATTTCTACACTAGCAATAAGAAAAAAATATTCTAATTTTATAAGAAGGTATACTACAGGATAAACAACATATTTTTTTATCTTCACGTGAGATTTAAGTTTGCAATAACTGTAGTCCTAAAAGTTAATTAGATTTTAAAAAAAAGTTTAAAAAAAAATTAACTAAAATTTGAATGGTCGCAAGTTTCTTTTTTAAATAATATTTTCTATTGTTTAGGTACTGAAATTATGTAATCCATCATTGTGGGATTTGACTCCTGGAATACGTGGGCTAACATGATAGATAACATTAGTTAAATCTCAACCTTAAGATTTAATAAAAAAATTATGTTAATAAATGTAGATTTAACTAAATAATCGCTTTTTCTTTTTTTTCTATAAAAATAACGACCTCCTTTTCAAATTAAACCTTTCCTTATGAGAATTAATTAGTAGTTGTTCTTTATTAGTATAAATTAAGAAAAACTATCTGTTGTTCATGTTTTTGATACTAATAAATATCAAGACAAAAAAAAACAAATTCATTGGACCTGTCAAATTAAAAAATTGAGACGTGCTTTTATGTTTACGACGACATTGTATTGTTAATCACATTGGTGAACTAAGAAACTTAAGTTTAGACACTAATAGACTTTGAGTGTGGTTAATAGACTTCAAAAAATAAGCGCACAAGTGAAAAAGAAGAGAAGTTAACACAATATTTATAGTAGTTTTTTCTTACAACTTAAAAGATAGTTCACTATCTAAATGTTTTTCCTTTACCATTTTTAACAAACAATTTACATGCACAAAATGATTTTCTTGGTTCAACCCTCAAGCCTTATAATTTATGGTTTCCTTGCTCAACCACAACCAACATAATTCTATTTCAAGGTAAGGATATAAAACCTAAATTCTTTTACAAGGCAAGAACTCCAACCCAACAACCCAAAATGTTAGGTACACTTTCAAGCCTTCACAATGATAAAAGATATGAAGTAACAAAGATTCAATTGGTGCATAAATAAATCTAACAATGTGTTGCTACCCAAATTTTGACTAACGTCACCACTTTTTTTTGTTTTATTGCATGTCGCATTAATAGCCCGTTTAAGTCAAATTTCAATCGATTTTTGATCAAGGACTATTATTTTTAATATTTCACGTCATTTGTATTTTTCGTATTTTTCTCGTATTTTCGACTAAACCGTATTTTTTCGGTTTTCGTCAACGCATTTACGTATTTTTATGTTTGCCGCATTTAATAGCTCGTCTAGGTCAAATTTCTGTCAATTCTTGGTCCTAGGCTGGTTTGTTTAATATTCCGTGTCATTTCGTGCCTTCTCATTTTTTTCGTACTTTCGACTATCTTTACACGAACTTGTATCGGTCCCGAGTAAGTTTCCCGGGACCGTGGGTCGGACGCGTAATTTATTTAATTGATAATTACGTACTATTTTTCTCTTTCACGCCATCGAGTTTGGTTTCGTTCAATTTTTGTCGTAAGGACGTTTATTTTACGTCCGAACTTTTAACATTCCCGAAAGAGAAAATAAATGCGTTAAATCAAGTTTTACATTTCTTTGTTGTATACTAGCTTTCTCGTCTTATTTTTCTACACGTCTTGGTTTCCTCGGCCCGGATTTATTTTCACTTTCGTACGAATTCGCTCGTACCAAAATATCCCGTTCGTATCCAAATACATACATTAACGACAATTAATACATGTTTGCCTACAATTGCCTCACTTTTCTTCCCAGTAGCCTTGCCGACTACAAATTGATCATTACAAACATCTCATCCAACGATCACAGGCCACACACAGAAACTTGCTCCTCACTCCGGCACTGTGCACCGCCACTCGCCGTTGGGCCTCCCGCCAACGCCCACGCGCGACCAAACAACCACAAGCTCGACTCAATCTTTCTCTATAAATAGAGACCTCCAAGCAACAAGAAAGCGGGAGGACCAATTCAGGCTCTAGTCCCCTCCTTTTATTTCATGCTCTCTCCCTCTCCTTTCAATTTAATTACTTGCATTTTAATTAATGAATGACCACTGTTTTTCAATTTAAATCAACTGATCTCGTTTTATTTCTAATTAATTATTGCTCCTTTTGTCAATTAAATTGCTACAATTAATTTCGCTGCTCTAAACCTCTGTCTATTTATTTTTGTGCATACGGCTACTGTTCGCCGCTGTTGTCATACGCCGCCGTGACCACTGCTGCTCTCCCTTGCCGCCGCCGTTGCGCTGCTCCGTGACCACTGCTGCTCTCCCTTGCCGTCGCTGACTTGGTGCTGGTCGGTTTCTGGTCAGCTGGAGAGGACGAAGGCCGCTGCTGTTCGAGTGAAGAAGGTGACGCGCTGGTCTGCCGAGGGAGAAGGACGAGCTGCTGCCGAGACGTTGCTGTCGCCGCTGTCGAGCTGCTGCGCCACTGCCTCGCCTGGTTGCCGCTGCCATGCTGCTCCGTTTCTGCCGTGCTCCATGTTGGCTGTGGCGTTGTTTTGCCTTGATCAGAGGAAGAAGATGGTCAGCTGGAGAAGATGATGAACAGTGAAGGAGGGAAGGAAGAAGCTACGGGTTGGGCTTGGGTGCTTTAAATTAAATGTTGGTCATGGAAGCCAAGCCCAAGCAGAGAAAGAAAAGGATTATGGGCTTGGTCTGTCCCAAGCCCATCAAGAGGAAAGAAAGGCTTTTGGGCCTAGTTAGCTGGGCCCCGTTTGGCCGGTTGTCAAGGCCCATCGATTTATTTTTCGTAAATAGATCGTTGTAATAATTATTTAAGTAATTATTTTTGTTGATTTGTAATAATTATTTAAGTAATTATTTTAATTGTGATTTGTAATAATTAGTCAAGTAATTACTTTAATTGTGGTTTGTAATAATTAACTAGATAATTAGTTAAACATCATGTATGTTTGTTTATACCTATTTTATTATGAATTGTCGTTAATTTCGGTTTTGAAGGGATGGATCAATCGGGGTTCGTCAAATTGGGCAAGTTTATCTTAAAACCCTTTTATTTATGCTTTGAATGAATGTTTCTTTATTATGCTTTGATTGAATGTTTATCAAAAAATGTCAAAACCTCGATTACCTCGTATGCATGACCACTTAGAATGCGTTAGAACCACCCCACTCGTATGCATGGCATATAAAATTGTTAAAATTAAAATCAACCCACATGCATTACCATGTTTAAATCACTTGCGTTTAAATGCCATGAAACTAATTGTTACATTGATACATGAGTATGGTGGCTTCGATCCCACACGGAATATGTGCATCCATAAAATATACTTTGTTAGTTTTGCCATGATAGGATCACGTAGTAATAATTAAAACATGCATGGCCCAATGATAAGGGGGGAACGTTCGCTCTAGCATCGAGAAAAAATGGTAACCCCATCCCTCGAACCCAAACGGAAATAACAAGTCCCGAATGCTAAGATGTAACGTCACCTTTAAGGGCCCCAATTATATGTTTAAAATATTTTCAAAACACCTCGCATACCGGTAACCTTTTTAGGATGTGACTTGGGTGCCTAACACCTTCCCAAGTCCATAATACGACCTCGAACCATCGTTCTTTGGTTTAGACCATTATGCCTTAGTTTGTTTATTTTTATGCCATGACGATTAGGTTCCCTAAACCTTAGAAAATTAGGGTGGCGACTTCATTTTGCATGATGATAAGACAAGTCCAACGCTTGTCTCGCATTGTGGCCCGTCCCAAACCTTTACTCGTTTTCAACGAAAAAGGGGGTGCGACACAATGATTCAACAACACAACACCAATTAATACATAATTAGTTTCAAGAAGAAAGTACAAGAAAACTCATTTTAAAAATGCAAGAGATGAAAAACCTAATATGAAGAACTCAAGCCTTTGATCTTTGTAAATCTTTATTTTCCCATCGTCTGCCATCGCTCCCACTCGCCAACCTTGCTCCGGTACCAGTTGTTGGGATTACTTCTGAGTTGGAAACGAAATCAAGCTAGGATAAGAAAGAATAAACGACAATCGAGACAAAGGATTTACGTAGTTCGGTCTAGCCGCAGTCCACAAGCTGCATAAATATTATTGCTCTCAATGAATGATTTTACAATTACAAGAGAAGTTATTTATAGGGGAAGAGACTAGCCTAGCTGCCGAGTTCTAATACTACTCAAATTAGGAATTCTAATTAACTAAAATTATAAGTTCTACTTCTATTTCTATTAGGAGTTCTACTTAGCTAATCAGACTCCACATACTCAACAATGAAATGGATGGTATTTTAGCTCAAAATGTGAGAAAAAAAGTTTGATTTTTTTTTATGAATACAAGTCAATGTACATGGTTCATGGGCTGCCGCGGTGAGTGACCAAGGTCAAAGCTCCAATTCTCCAAGTATTGTCCAAGTGTCACCATCATTAGATAGTTCTACTATTGTAAATAAATTTAAAAGACACAATAGAAATTGGGGGTTTGGCAACAAAATAGAAGTGAAGAAGTACCTTAGTGAGTGAACCATAACTGATAATGAGGAATTTGATATCCTCTTGCGGTAGAAGGTTAATGGTCTTAGGTTCCCCATCCTTACATGTATTAATGGTTCAATTCAACCGTTCGCTTTTAGCGATTTTAATTACCGATGAAAGAGTTCTAGACTCATATATGAGTTCATTAGCTCCTAAAATGGTCGAAGCTGATTTATGCCTACAAGATTAGCTCAAAGAAAGACCCAAATCCGATGTTGAAGATAATATAGAAGAGATCGAAAAACTTCAATAAGGTTTTTTTTTTTTTTGTCTTCACAAATATTTAAACTTTAAAATCTATAATCTATCTTATTTTAACCTGATGATAATTTGTTGTTAGGTTTTCAAGGTTGCTTCTAGAGCCTATTGTTGGAAAAGTTGCACCAAGTTACCAGAATAACGAATTCTAGTAACGTCAGGATCAATTTCTTTTTCCCATCCGAAATGAGTAAAACTCAAGTAGCACAATAAAAGAGAAAAATAGACACCAGAATTTACGTAGAAAACCTCAATCGAGGAAAAATTATGAGATCAACTCCGAAAATCTTTCACTAATAATAAATTAGTAGGCTTACAAATACATCAATACCAAATAATATCGACTCTCACAAATTATTCTCGACTTAATCTCTCACTAAATCGAGGAGATCACTAAAAAAATAATTACTCTCTCTAATTATTTTTCTTTCAACACTCACAAGAAAAACACTTCATATTTTTCTCCACACTCGGGTGCTCTACAACAATTTCCTTTACCTCACAAACTCTCTCACAGATGCATTCAATTGCTTCTGATGCTTGTGATGATCCTCCTTAATGCATAACTCACTTATTTATAGGTGAATTATATCCTCACCATTAATTACTTGGTTACATTTTTCAATCAAAGTGTTGCCGTTCACAACCCTATGGTGTAAACAAAATCCATGTAATTAATTCAAGTACGTGCTGCCAAAATTTCCACTCTGATAAACTGTGAAAATGTTGCTCCAATCTTCATTCATGCATGACAAGAATTTCCAACTTTGCTGTCATGCAATAGTAAGCTACTATGCATGCATAGTTTCCATGACATGAATAATTCATAGTAAATTCATCGAATACTCACACTCGGTTCAAGCTCGAGGTTTTGAAAGACTGCATTGTTGGGCTCCCATTATAATATCCCCAAACTAGCTAATAGTTATAGATTTTAATAGAATTAAAATTTATATTTATGAAATACTATAAATAGAAGTTCTCGGCAATGGTAAGATTAAGTTATAGCAATTCTTTTTTTCTTTTTTGTAATCCAGGAGTAGTAAACTAGCTATTTTTTATAAGAGGTTGTCTAACGGGGATAAGTGGGATCGGGTAGTTGATATGTGCAGTACTGGGTCAGAAAAGTTTTTGATCAATTCGCAATACCCGTACCCGAAATAAAACGTTCTGAAATACCCGAAATTCCCGTTTGCCCACCCCCACAATATATATATATTTTTTTTTATGGAATATCATGTTGGATTAGTGTATCTTATGTGGTATTATTATTAAATTAGATTAATTTTTTTTATATATTAATTTGATTGAAATATAAAATTCAACCAAATTTGCGGGTATCCGTAAATATAATTACTCTTCTTTTACCCGCTTCATATGAATGCGGGTGTGGGTATGAATTATCCGCAAATTTACGAGTGCGGGTATAGATAGCGTTTACCCGCTTGGGAGGATATGAAGTTTGTTTAATTACTTGTCGCTATTTCAATTATTTTGCAGTCGAAGGCAGCACAGCCCAGCCAAGACCATACCAGCCCACCCCACACCAACAGCCCACACTAGCGCAGCCCAGCCCAGCCACCACAGCCCAAACCAGCCCAGACACACCAGCCCAGACACACCAGCCCAGACACGCCAGCCCAGACACGCCAGACGCCAGCCCAGACACGCCAGCCCAGACACACCAGCCCAGACACACCAGCCCAGACACACCAGCCCAGACACACCAGCCCAGACACACCAGCCCAGACACACCAGCCCAGACACACCAGCCCAGACACACCAGCCCAGACACACCAGCCTATGATATTTAATTTGTTAATGGTATTGAAACAACAAGTTGTTGTAGTATAGTGGTAAGTATTCCCGCCTGTCACGCGGGTGACCCGGGTTCGATCCCCGCAACGGCGATTTGGATATCCTTTTTCCTCTTTTTAAACTCATTGTTGGAAGCTGAAACGAAAACATAATTATGGGCCACGATTTATCAAAATTAACTGGGCTGGGCCTCACTATTATATTCCAACACGCAAAGCAGCGGCTATGTACAAACTTTTTACCTCCAAATTTTTACTGACAAAACTAGTTAGCCCTTAGCACAATTAGTTATTAGTCGAGAAAATTGTAGTGCTGATTAAGATTTAAAACATTATAAATACTATAAGTACTCTATTTCTTTTACTGAAACTTTTTTTATCTATTGCTTTTAATTTATTGAAATATTATTTTTTTGGGAGAAAAAATGGGTAAACTCTTAATTTTTTTTATGGAAATCATGGAATCTCAAACATGAAACTAAGATTAAAAATGGACAAATAACTTACCTCTCTAATACAAATTAAAAATACTAATTAAATCTTGAGATGTAATTCCTTGTTTGTTGCATTATTCATAGGAAAAGAAAAGTCTCTCGAAAGTACTAAAGCATTGTACTTCTATCTCATTTTGGGAACAATACCGTCCCATGTTATACCATTATATTAGTTAAGAAACTGCCATCATTTGACCAGAGAAAATTCTATACTAAGAATGTTTGAAGAGGTAAATCTTTCAAATTCAGACAAGAATAATTTCTAAAACAAGAAAACACTGCAAAATAATTTGTTACTCCAATCAACCAAATCTAACTTTGGGTATTACCTTAGACTCTTCTTGCAGAAACCGGGCAACACAAATGTAATTATAAGAAAAAATCTACCGCTTCCCATATGATGATTATGCTTGGTTAATACCTCACCAAACCGTACACATTAGTAGTATCAAAATCATAAAATCATAATGTAAATGCATATACATATAAATATTTATTTACGGACTTCATGAGTGTCTTTTCGATTTTTTTAAATATAACATTAATTTTATTCGAGTATAGTTGAACTCTAAAGGGAGATTATTTATCTAATATGAATTTACTTTATTTTTAAGATTCGAATTTGATATTTTAAATAATAATGGACAAATCTGTTATTACTCGACAAAAAAATATTATTTATGATTGGAGCTTAAATTGTCTTAATTTCATCATCCTTTTCTATGCTTTTTAGGATGATGATACTGCTAATCCTTGTCTTTTGTACTCCTTTATGCATATATGGGTGTTGAGAAGCATATCATTCGATTAGGAGCTGAAAGAACCAAGAATATAGTTGTTTTGCTTTAGAGTCGTACTTATCCCAAGCCTGGGATAAAGAAGATCCGAGATTCCAGCGATAGCCAGGTGTCATCTTCTGGAAGGTTTTAATTCCTGCGGTCTCCTGCTCTGTGAAGAACTCCTACTGTCAGAAGAACTCCTATTTTCCAGTTAGGAGATTTAAACAGCTAGATATTATTTTATTCAGATAATATTTCTTTTAATTTCAATTTTGAAATACGTTATTTAGAGGAAGGAAAGGGCTGCGCCTCTTATCTCTTCTTCCCGAATATATTTCTTCTTCTTCTTCTCTGGAACAGGAGCCATAGCTGGAGCAAACGTTGTTTGCTACTCTTTCCCTTTAATTAATTAATTCTAGTTTATGCTTTCAATCCCTTTTACTTATTTATTATGATGATGCTTGGCTAAATTCTATTTCCTTGTAAGGATTCATTGCCATGATTATCTGATTGAGATCTAAATGCAGTTATTAAATTCCAGCTTGTATTTCTATTCTTTTTAATTAAACGTCAATTTGTTCTTATTTGATTTAAGCTTGATCACCTTAGATTTTAATTGGAACAATTACAACTTTTCTTAGAAACGTTGGATGCTACATCGTTAATAGGAATCTGCAGGCAACTAATTAGTTTGATAGCTAATTAGAAAAAGAATAGAATCTGATTTATAGGAGTAGAAGAAATTCTCTTCTAGATCGGGAAAGGTCTCTCCCCGTGTTTAATCAACCTTTCAGTTAAACTTTATTAGGAGTACCTGATTGATTGTTTATTTTGTATAAATTTATTATCTTTTCTTAGTCATAATCGAGGTAATGATACTACTAATTTGAGTATATTCTCTCCTTTTTCCAGGAAAGATTTAAAGGGATCAAAATAAAGAAAAGGATCAAATATCTCAAAGAAAGAAGAAAAACAATTAATCAACTGCGCTTAATTATTCGACTTGGCAATTACAAAAAATTAATTGAAGAAGCAAAGAGTGGTTGCCGACAAATAAAGCTCAGAGAAGGAAGAAATGTGGCATTAATGCATCTGCACTAATCAAATTGCTTTGCCTAATTGTCGTAGTATCATTGCAAGAAATTAGCTTGGTGGGGAAAAGCAATAGAAAGAAATTGATGTGCGCTTAGTGGAAAGAAAAAGATGATAAAAAAATAAATAAAAGAAAGACAAGTGGAGGAGGCGGCAAAGTGGAGGATTTGATGAAAAGAAATAAAAAGAAGTTGGCAATTGGCTTAGTGGATGAAAAGGAAAAATAAACAAATTGAAGTGCTATGCCCAATTGGATAGTGGAGGAAGAAAGGTGACATGGTGGCCTCTGCACTTGCTTTTCTAAGCCTATAAATAGGCAAGGATTGTAAGCATTTGAATTATCCCAGCCCATCTTGCACGAGCAAAGCAAGAGCAAAACACAAGAAACAAAGTGAGAGAGAGGGCGGCAAAAATGAGAGAAAATAGTGTGTGTATGTAATAAAAATAAATGAGTGTTTAGAGCGAAATTCGCGAGGAGGAAGATGCGAGATTTATTCTAATCTCGAGCCTACTTCTATCGGTTATTTCGTTCCCCCTTTGTTACTTTTATTTTAATTAAGTTTTATATTTAATATTTTGGTTGTTATTTTTGTTATGTATTCTAGCTAAACTCTTTCGTTCTTGGTAGAGATTAAAAGGTTCATAATTTGTGTTATTGTGAGATCTAATTGCTCTTTATAAAAATTATCTTTGTATTTATTCTCTTTCTAAATTAATGCCAATTTATCCTTGTTATGTTTAGGTCTGATCACCCTAGATTTTAATCTGGATAATTACAGTTAGTTCTAATAACTTTGGGTCTACATTGTTAAAAGAACACAGTAAACAACTAATGGATTACAGGCATAATACTTGCTATTTGAAATTAGAGAAAGAGAATAATTAGGTTTATAGGGACAAGTGAACCGATCTCTAAACCTAGAGAAGTCTCTCCCTATTTTTATCAATCGACTAGTTAAATCCTATAAGTGAACCTTAGGATTGCTGGAAGATTAGGGTCCTTAATAGAGAGTGTCTTTAAGTGACTTGATACAGGAGGAGAGTAGGAAGTCTAAGTGAACCTGATTTCTATAGCTTCTCTACAAAAAATGATTTTAAATATATTTGCATCCATGATCAATAATATTGAATTATGACCTTATAAAATCTCTACCAGGAATTTTTAATATATTGTTTCAGAACTCATCACTTGTTATCTAACGATTGTATTTTTCACTTTTTAATTAATATATATATATATATATTTCAAATTGACCTATCAATAATTCCCCCTTTGTTATTATTTTTGTTGTCTCCATAAGAAAACTGAAGTTAGACTAACCGTCCCTGAGGATCGAACCTCTTACCACTATACACAAGTGTTAAATTGTAATTATTTTTGACGGATTCGACACCCATCAAATTTTGGCGCCGTTGCCGGGGACGGTGTACTAATTTATGTTTTTTTTATGATTACTAGGTCGTCCAAATCACAAATATTACCATACAACCCAGAGCTTACAAGAACGGAGACTACATATAGGAAGAGAAAACTCAGCGAACTACCATCATCAAGTTCAGATTCCGAACCTGAGGACTTATTCTTAAGTTCAAACTCGGAAGGAGAGCCGGAGGAGATGGAGAACGCCGCAGAACGGACCTTGAGAGAACTCAATCAAGGGGCCGAACAAGCCACCTTCCTTTGCATCAACTACCAACCGGTGCAGAATGACTGGTCCGTCAAGTCGAACATCATTCACAACCTAAAGAAGTTTCATGGCCATTCATCCGAAAATCCATACAAACACCTCCAACAACTACAGTTCGAATGCGATGCATTAAAACCACAAGAAGTTGACATCGAACGAGCCAAACTCAGGGCCTTTCCATGGTCTTTGGAGGACTCAGCAAGAAGCTGGTTTTTCAGCTTACCTCATAACTCTATCACCACATGGTCAGAAATGGCCGCCGCCTTTCTAAAAAAATATTGGTCAGCAAGCAAAGCAGGTGCTGCAAGAAAAAATCTGGTCGCTATACAACAAAGAGGAGATGAGTCTTTTGGAGAGTATCATCAACGATTCAAAGACCTCCAGGAGGTCTGTCCAACTCATGGTGTGCAAGAGCAATCTCTGATCCAGTATTTTTACGACGGTATGTCCATCAAAGATAAAGAAAGATTGGACTCGGCAGCAGGAGGAGCCTTACTGGACTTGACACCTAGCAGAGCAAGAAATCTCATCCATACCTTGGCAGACAATTGCCATCAGAATGGATCATCCAACAGATCCACCTCATCCAACACTATCAAGGTGGAGGCAATTGAAAAGCACATGGAGGAAATCTCAACCTTCATGAGAAATTTAAATTCCAACCTAGCTCAAATCCAGCAGCCACAAACACAACAAGTAAATTTATGTGGAGTATGCTGTCAACCAGGTCACATGACTCATGAATGCAGCTTGGTAGCTGAGAGACCAGAACAAGTCAACGTTATGCAACAACAAGGAAAATTCTACAACAACAACCAACCCTACTCCAACAACTACAATCCTGGATGGAGGAACCACCCAAATTTCAGTTGGGCACAACAGTCACAGCCGCAACAACCCCCCTTTGACTTTCAAAATTTTAAGCCAAGGCCACCACAGAATCAACAACCGGCTCAACTGCAATTACCCGCACCTCAGCAACCACTACAAATAACCGGGCCATCCTTGGAGGACACCCTGAAACAATTCATGCAGGCGACTCAGGCCAGTATAGCGAACTTGGAAAAACAAGTGGGTCAACTGACCATGAACCAACAGGACACTTCCGGAAGGCTACCATCCAATACAGTTGATAATCCAAAACATGGTGTAAACGCCATAACATTGAGGAGTGGGAGAAATCTACTTGAGCGCCCTAATCCTTCCATCGACTTGGAGAAAAGTTTTCCTGAACCAGAAGTCGAAGTACTACCAGAAGTCCCGACCAAGGAGACACAAGAAGTTCCCATCCAGCAAGAATCACAGGTAATCCCTCCTCCCTTTCCAGCAAGGTCTTTAAAAACCAAGAAGGAAAGGGAAGAGAGGGAGATTTTAGAAATTTTTCGCAAAGTAGCCATAAATGTCCCTTTACTTGACATGATTTCACAAGTCCCTAAATATGCAAAATTTCTTAAAGATCTTTGTACTAATAAAAAGAAACTTGCAGGAATAGAAAGAGTCAATTTAAATGAAAATGTTTCTGCAGTACTCCAGAAGAAATTGCCAGCAAAGTGTAAAGATCAAGGGACTTTTGTTATTCCTTGCAAGATAGGTGACAAAAAGGTAGAAAAGGCACTGTGTGATCTTGGTGCAGGTATTAACGTGATGTCCCTCTCTACTTTCAAAACTTTAAATATTGGATCTCTCAAGGAAACAAGGGTTGTTATACAACTCGCGGATAGATCAATCATATACCCAGAGGGAGTAATGGAAGATGTACTAGTCCAGGTAAATGATTTTATTTTTCCAGCTGATTTTTACATTGTAGATATGCAAAATGAGAATACCACTAAGACTACTGATGTGTTACTTGGGAGACCATTTTTAAGAACGGCCAGAGCAAAGATAGATGTGTATAATGGATGTTTAACTCTTGAGTTTGGTGAAGAAACTATAAAGTTTAATATGTACGACTCAATTAAGTTTCCAAATGAAATACACAGTGTAAACTTTATGGATATTATCGATCCAGCCATTGATGCTATCTATGAACTTAATTATACTGACCCTCTGGAGTATGTTCTTAGCAAAGGTCTGTCTAGGTACACATTGGCAGAAATGGAGAACGCATTCACAATCAAGCCAGAAATCCGGGACTCCGTTCTAGAACTGGACGCGCTCACATCAGGTATTTCAAAGACATTGGAGTTATTAGAAAAACCTACTAAACTCCAACCTTCTATTTTGCAGGCGCCCGACCTAGAATTGAAAACGCTGCCAGACCACCTTAAATACTCTTTCCTAGGTCAAGAAAAAAATCTACCTGTGATAATTTCCAATAAGCTGACTGAGTTGGAAGAAGATAAGCTTTTGAGAGTTCTGCGAGAATACAAAGAAGCAATCGGGTGGACTATAGCTGACATCAAGGGAATCAATCCCGCAATCTGTACACATAAGATACACCTGGAGGAAAATAGTAAGACCGTACGACAACCTCAGAGAAGGCTAAATCCTCCCATGATGGAAGTGGTCAAAAAGGAGATACTTAAGCTACTATCCGCAGGTATAATCTATCCAATCTCTGATAGTTCTTGGGTAAGTCCTGTGCAAGTTGTCCCAAAGAAAACAGGAATCACGGTTGTGAAAAATAATGACGGACAACTGGTGCCCACAAGAGTACAAAACGGATGGAGGGTTTGTATCGATTATAGGAGGCTTAACAATGCAACAAGGAAAGATCACTTTCCCCTTCCTTTCATCGACCAAATGTTAGAACGACTCACAGGTAAATCCCATTATTGTTGTCTTGATGGATTTTCTGGATTTCACCAAATTCCTGTAGCACCAGAAGATCAAGAAAAAACAACTTTTACTTGCCCCTTTGGTACGTTTGCTTACAAAAGGATGCCTTTCGGATTATGTAATGCGCCCGCGACATTTCAGAGATGTATGGTAAGCATTTTTTCTGATTATGTGGAAAAAGAGATTGAAGTTTTCATGGATGACTTTACAGTTTATGGAAACTCTTTTGATCAATGCCTAGACAATCTGAAAAAAATCTTACATCGATGCATTGAAACTAATTTAGTTTTGAACTATGAGAAATGCCATTTTATGGTAGATCAAGGATTGGTTTTAGGACATGTTATCTCTGGAAAAGGAATAGAGGTAGATAAAGCAAAAATTGGCGTTATTGATTCACTACCTTATCCCACGTGTGTGCGCGAAGTTCGCTCTTTTCTAGGCCATGCAGGTTTTTACAGGAGATTCATCAAAGACTTTTCAAAAATAGCAGAACCCATGTGCAAACTTCTCCAGAAAGATGTAGAGTTCCATTTTAGAGATGACTGTAAAAAGGCATTTGACTTGCTAAAGGAAAAGTTGGTCACAGCTCCAGTAATCCAAGCACCCGACTGGACACTACCTTTTGAAGTTATGTGTGACGCAAGTAACTCCGCCGTGGGAGCTGTCCTTGGTCAGAAGAAAGGGAAGGACCCGTATGTGATATATTATGCCTCCAGGATGCTCGATGACGCGCAGAAAAACTACACTACCACTGAGAAAGAACTGTTTGCAATTATTTTTGCCTTAGATAAATTTCGATCATATCTTTTGGGAACTAAGGTAATTATATTCTCTGATCATGCAGCTCTTAGGTATCTCTTGACAAAAAAGGAAGCAAAACCAAGGCTAATAAGATGGATACTTCTTCTCCAAGAGTTCGATATAGAGATCAGAGACAAGAAGGGCAAAGAAAATTTGGTAGCAGACCACTTAAGCAGAATACCCGTGCAAGCCGAATCGAACCCAGTCAAGGAGGACTTTCCAGATGAGCATCTATTCCTAGCCCAGGTAAAGAATCCGTGGTACTCTGAAATTGCCAACTATGTAGCTACAGGTAAATTTCATGGTGAGTTCTCCCCTCATGAAAAGGAAAAAATTAGAAGGGATGCCAGGTACTATATTTGGGATGATCCATACTTGTGGAACATCGGGAAAGACCAAGTCATCAGGAGGTGCGTACTTGAAAATGAAATTCCATCCATTCTAAAATTCTGCCATTCCTATGCATGTGGGGGCCATTTTGGTCCAAAAAGAACTGCGCTGAAAGTTCTAGAATCAGGTTTTTTCTGGCCTACTCTGTTTAAAGACAGTTATTCTTTCTGTAAAACCTGTTCTAATTGTCAGAAGACTGGAAGTATTAGCTCCAAAAATCAAATGCCACTAACCCCTATTTTAGTATGTGAAATCTTTGATGTTTGGGGGATAGATTTTATGGGACCGTTCCCAAATTCAGGAGGAAACTTGTACATCATCCTCGCAGTAGACTACTTGTCCAAATGGGTGGAAGCTAAAGCCACCAGGGCTGACGACGCTAAGACAGTGGTCTCCTTTTTGAAAACTAACATCTTAAACAGGTTTGGGGTGCCGAGAGCAATCATAAGTGACAGAGGGACTCATTTTTGTAACAGAGTAGTCGCTTCTCTATTTGCGAAGTACAACATCACGCATAGAGTCTCAACAGCTTACCATCCCCAAACCAATGGACAAGCAGAAGTTTCAAACAGGGAGATCAAATCTATTCTGAGCAAGACAGTAGGACCTGAAAGGAAGGATTGGAGCCGGAGGTTAGATGATGCCTTGTGGGCATACAGAACAGCATACAAAACACCAATCGGTACCACTCCTTACAGGCTAGTCTATGGCAAATCTTGTCACCTACCAGTAGAGATGCAACACCGAGCTTTCTGGGCCATAAAACAGTGCAACATGAACCTAACAACTGCCAGCTTACAGAGGAAATTACAAGTACAGGAGCTGGAAGAACTTAGGAACGATGCATATGAAAATTCGGCAATAATCAAGGCCAAAGCTAAAGTCTACCACGACAGGATCATCAACACCAAAATGCTAGTTGTTGGACAGAAAGTTCTTTTATTCACCTCAAAATTTAGAATTCTGTCTGGTAAATTTAAATCTAGGTGGACCGGTCCTTTTACTGTTACTAACGTTTATCCTCATGGTGCAGTAGAAATACAGGATCTACAAACTAAGAGGATCTTCAAGGTAAATGGCCAAAGGCTCAAGCCTTTCTACGAAGGATTCAAGGAACACACAGTGGAGAGCGACACATTCCATCCACCCCTTTCGATTTGAAAAATAGTACAGTCTAGTCTAAGGACTATAAACAATGACGCTTCATGGGAGGCAACCCATGTGTTGATTTATTTTCCTTTATTATCTTTATGTGCTTTTGTTTTTATTTTTATCTTATAATCTCTTACTCCTCTTCCTCACAGAACAATAAGATACAGCAACAACGCTTAAAAGTACTTGCCGAACCTTTCAGACCCTACCATTTACCCCACCAACTTACGTTCCCCAGGTTTTATCTTTCTTTTTCTCTCTTTTATTGAATTTTTGCCCTTGTATGCGCTCCTTCACATTGAGGACAATGTGTTCAATAAGTGTGGGGGAGCACTTTCTTGTTTATACGTTTTTTTTTGGGGCATGTTTTCATAAAATTTATATTTAAAAAAAAAAAAAAAAAAAAAAACAATCAAATTTTTTTTTTTAAAGCAAATGTAAAATTTTCTTGCACCATTTTTACCAATTAACATCTCCAAATTTTAGAACCATATAAATACTTAACTGTCCAATTCAACTCTGCAATAATAAGATACTTTCAATACTACTACTTGTGTATTCATCCATATAGGTGTATGATTAGTATTGCTGAAACTAGGAGATGAGTTGCTGGAATATAAATTGTTTTATCTTCCTAGACCTCTTAATCCACATACTGTTGTCAGTCTTTAAATTTTTATTGCATGAGAATCTTTATTTTTGCATGAATATATGTGTTGTTGGTCCCTCACCATGCCCTCCTGGATTGCACGGTGTTGGTGGTTCGGCACCATCACCCCATTATTGGAAAAACTTCCGGTCGGTTGATGTGCTAACTCCTTACTCCGGACCGAAAATAGCACCTTTGGTGAGGAACCATGTATGTTTATTTGTTGTTGGGAATGAGGAAGGAAAAGTGCAAAGCACAAGGGAAAATAAATAAAAGAAAATAAAGGCTTCGGGAGTTGGTGTGCCCAAACGCCTAAAATAAATAAAAAAATAAAATAAAAAAATAAAAAAATAAAGAGGCAAAAGGAAAGAGGAAATAATTGGTGGTGTTCTGTTTATATTTTTCAAAATTTAAGAGTTCTGCATGATTGCTTGAGTTAAATTGTGTGAGAGTCAACAGTAGTATGTGGATTCCGTTAAGCGAAGAAGAAACAATTATTCCAATAAATTCACCTTTTGGATATACAACATGCTATTATACCACTATATGAATGTTTAGACATAGGTTGTATTGATAGCTTTTTACTATTACTTAGATAAATGTGGACTTTGAAGTGTCTATATGGATTTAAACGAAGAGCTGGTTTTTGATAAAAGTGGTGTGCTTTAATTTCAAAAATGCTCGGGGACAAGCATCGGTTAAGTGTGGGGGATTTGATTGATTGTTTATTTTGTATAAATTTATTATCTTTTCTTAGTCATAATCGAGGTAATGATACTACTAATTTGAGTATATTCTCTCCTTTTTCCAGGAAAGATTTAAAGGGATCAAAATAAAGAAAAGGATCAAATATCTCAAAGAAAGAAGAAAAACAATTAATCAACTGCGCTTAATTATTCGACTTGGCAATTACAAAAAATTAATTGAAGAAGCAAAGAGTGGTTGCCGACAAATAAAGCTCAGAGAAGGAAGAAATGTGGCATTAATGCATCTGCACTAATCAAATTGCTTTGCCTAATTGTCGTAGTATCATTGCAAGAAATTAGCTTGGTGGGGAAAAGCAATAGAAAGAAATTGATGTGCGCTTAGTGGAAAGAAAAAGATGATAAAAAAATAAATAAAAGAAAGACAAGTGGAGGAGGCGGCAAAGTGGAGGATTTGATGAAAAGAAATAAAAAGAAGTTGGCAATTGGCTTAGTGGATGAAAAGGAAAAATAAACAAATTGAAGTGCTATGCCCAATTGGATAGTGGAGGAAGAAAGGTGACATGGTGGCCTCTGCACTTGCTTTTCTAAGCCTATAAATAGGCAAGGATTGTAAGCATTTGAATTATCCCAGCCCATCTTGCACGAGCAAAGCAAGAGCAAAACACAAGAAACAAAGTGAGAGAGAGGGCGGCAAAAATGAGAGAAAATAGTGTGTGTATGTAATAAAAATAAATGAGTGTTTAGAGCGAAATTCGCGAGGAGGAAGATGCGAGATTTATTCTAATCTCGAGCCTACTTCTATCGGTTATTTCGTTCCCCCTTTGTTACTTTTATTTTAATTAAGTTTTATATTTAATATTTTGGTTGTTATTTTTGTTATGTATTCTAGCTAAACTCTTTCGTTCTTGGTAGAGATTAAAAGGTTCATAATTTGTGTTATTGTGAGATCTAATTGCTCTTTATAAAAATTATCTTTGTATTTATTCTCTTTCTAAATTAATGCCAATTTATCCTTGTTATGTTTAGGTCTGATCACCCTAGATTTTAATCTGGATAATTACAGTTAGTTCTAATAACTTTGGGTCTACATTGTTAAAAGAACACAGTAAACAACTAATGGATTACAGGCATAATACTTGCTATTTGAAATTAGAGAAAGAGAATAATTAGGTTTATAGGGACAAGTGAACCGATCTCTAAACCTAGAGAAGTCTCTCCCTATTTTTATCAATCGACTAGTTAAATCCTATAAGTGAACCTTAGGATTGCTGGAAGATTAGGGTCCTTAATAGAGAGTGTCTTTAAGTGACTTGATACAGGAGGAGAGTAGGAAGTGTAAGTGAACCTGATTTCTATAGCTTCTCTACAAAAAATGATTTTAAATATATTTGCATCCATGATCAATAATATTGAATTATGACCTTATAAAATCTCTACCAGGAATTTTTAATATATTGTTTCAGAACTCATCACTTGTTATCTAACGATTGTATTTTTCACTTTTTAATTAATATATATATATATATATTTCAAATTGACCTATCAATAATTCCCCCTTTGTTATTATTTTTGTTGTCTCCATAAGAAAACTGAAGTTAGACTAACCGTCCCTGAGGATCGAACCTCTTACCACTATACACAAGTGTTAAATTGTAATTATTTTTGACGGATTCGACACCCATCAGTACCGCCTTAAGGTTATTGATTGGTTAGGGATCCTAGTAGGAGTACCGCCTTAGGAATCTTGAGTAGGAGGAGAGTAGGAGGCTCAAAGTACCGATGGTCTCTATAGCCTTTCTATAAGTCTGGTCTTAAAAATATTTGAATCAATGATCAATCAGTATAATGCATGAGCACAATCGAATCCTTATTGGGAATTTGTCACCTCTGAACACACACAAATCACTTTCTTTGTTGTTTTATGTTATTTAATCAATTGCAACACAACTCAATATTGGTATTTACCACTTGTTACTTTTCTAGTCGTTCATAAAGAGTTTTAATTGTCCACTGAATCCCAGAGGAACGATCCTTTTACCACTTGCTATTGTTTTAAAACTATATGTGCATGGTAGATTGTATATATTTAATTTTGATGGTTTCGGAAACCATCAAATTTTGGCGTCGTTGCCTGGGATTCATCGGTACTAATTGATTTTTCTTTGTGTATGATCAGGTCCTCTAATTCAGAATTGCTTTCGTACAACCCAGAAATTACAAGAAGAGAAACACAGTACAGAAAGCAAACGAAAAACTAGAGGGTTGTTCCTGAAGAACAGCAACCAGAAAATAGTTTCCAGACACCGCAACAGACCCTTATCCCAGACATGGGAGAAGGACCATTTGCGGTTAGAAACAACCCGCTTTTCGAACCAGCAGTGGAAGACCACTAAAATGACCAGCCACCACCTCCCCCTCCTGAGCAAACCTTTAGGCAGCGAAACAATGAAGGACCACAACCGGACACAGACTTTTGTGTCCAATACCCTCCCGTAGAACACGATTGGAACCTAAAACCAAACATGATCCATAACTTGAAAAAATTCTACGGCTTGCCTAGTGAAAACTCTTTCAAACACTTGCAGTATTTTCATTGGGAATGTGACACTCACAAGCCACCCCGAGTTGACATCAACCGAGCTAAACTCTGAGCCTTCCCATGGACCCTAGAAGATAAGGCTAGGAATTGGTTCCTTAGCCTACCACACAACTCCATCAACATATGGCAGCAGATGTTGAGCACCTTTTATCAACAAATATTGGTCCTCTAGCAAGGCAGGAAACGCCAGGAAGAACATTGTGTCCATCATACAGGACCCTAATGAGAGCTTTGGGGAGTATTATCAAAGGTTCAAGGACCTACAAGAAGTCTGCCCAAACCATGGAGTTTCAGAACACAATGTAGTGCAATATTTCTATGACGGCTTATGCATTAGGGACAAACTGATGGTGGATGGAGCTGCTGGAGGCGCGCTACAAGACTGCACTCTCACGAGAGCGAACCACTTGATCGAAACTTTGCCCGAAAATAGCTGCCTAAATGAGTCAAGGGAAAGAGAAACAACCACAGGTAACGTATCCGCATTTAAAGCTAAATTGGATGAACTTTCTAATCGTATGGATATTCTATGTGCAGGTCAATCACAAGTACAGCTACAACCAGCGATAACATGTGGTGTTTGTAACCAACAAGGACACCCAACCCATGAGTGTATCTTGGTAACAGGAAATCCAAATTTCAGTTGGGTCCCGCAACCGAACCAACAATCACAATACCAGCAGCAACCGCCATCCGACCTACAACATTTCAATCAGAGGTCAGACCAGCTTCTACTACCAACCCCGCATCAGCCCTTGTTGCTCACTGATGTCCCTTTGGAAGAGAAACTTGAACGGTTCATGAAGTCCACTCAAGCTTCCATTGCAAATATAGAAAAAAAGGATTGGACAATTGGAAATCACAAACTAGGACCAGGAAGGAAGGTTACCAGCAACTACAGTTGATAACTTGAAGTATAATGTTAGTTCAATGACATTAAGGAGTGGAACTGAATTTCCAGACAAAATGACCCTTGCCTCAGGCCTGGGAAAGAAGCCGTCAGAAGTCCTTATCCCAGACCAGTTCGAACTAGAGCCAGAGGTAACTTCTGAAAAATCAACTAAGGTAAATCCTACTCCAGAACCAGTACTGCCCAAGAAGGAACATCAAGTAATCCCTCTTCACTTCCCAGCCAGGTCTGAAAAGGCCAAGAAGGTAAGGGAAGAAAAAGCTATTTTAGATATTTTTCGTAAAGTAGCTATTAATATTCCTCTTGATATGATTGCACAAGTTCCTAAATATGCTAAATTTTTAAAATAATTGTGCACTAATAAGAAAAAGCTTGCAGGAGTAGAGAGGATTAATTTGAACAAAAACATTTCTGCCGTTTTTCAGAAGAAATTGCCAAATAAGTGTAAGGATGAGGGAACGTTTGTCATCCCTTGTAAGATCGGGGATCAGCTTATTGAGAAGTCATTATGTGATTTGGGTACAGGGATAAATGTTTTGTCATTGACCTTGTTTAAAAGTTTAAAAAATGGTGAATTGAAAGAAACCAGACTTGTAATTCAACTAGCAGATAGGTCTATATTTATCCTGTTGGGGTAATTGAGGACGTGTTAGTACAAGTTGGTGACTTTGTATTTCCTGCAGATTTTTATGTGATTGACATGGAAAATGAACACACATCTAAATTGACTGAAATTTTGCTAGGTAGACCTTTCTTGAGAACTGCCCGAGCTAAAATTGATATTTTTTGAGGTTGTTTAACATTGGAGTTTTGTGGTGAAATTATTAAATTCAATATGTATGATGCCATGAGATTTCCAAATGAAAAACATATTGTGAATTGCATAGATATTGTTGATCTTGTTACTGCTGATATTCATAAATTAAATGCTACTAACCCTTGTGAGCATGTTCACAGCAGAAACATTGACAATCCAAAAAAAAACAGGAAAGGAGAAAGGTTTGCAGGCACCTAAGATTGAGCTGAGAACCTTGCAAGGAGAATCGAAGGAGGAAAGGCTTGCGAGGGTACTAAAGGAGTACGAAGAGGTTGTTGAGTGGAGGATAGCCGACATTAAGAGGACTTCTCCTTCCATCCGTGCGGCAATGTGCAGCCCACAAACCACTTGAAACAACGGAGAAAGTGTCTAGTCCAAGACATTAAAACAGGACGCTTCTTGGGAGGCAACCCAAGTTTTTAATTTTAGTTATTTCTATTTCAATAAAACTTCTGGTCACTGGAAATTTCCTTATGGAATTTTGATTTTATTTGCAGGTGCAAAATATCAAGTCAGGTAGCAGCGAGAAATCAGGCCTTATCCCAGACCTGGGATAAGAGTCCAGGAGTAGGAATCGAAAGAATAGAAGCACGCCACGACTCTCAGTAGGAGGCTGCTAATGTTGCTTCTTGAGAACCCGCCTGTCCCACCACAACTTTAATTGCCCCGGGTACTTTCCTTCCTGATTTTTTTTACTTTTTCTTTTCTTTTCTGTCGAGTCTTTTCCCTTTCTCACACTTTGAGGACAAAGTGTCATCTAGTGGTGGGGGGGGAGGGAATGTTTGTGTTGAGCATGACTGTTTTGATTGCTTGTTTGAGTCAGTTTCTGTGTTGAGTATGACTGTTTTGATTGCTTGTTTGAGTCAGTCTGTTGGAGTCGTTTGTTTGAGTCAGTCTGTCTTGTTGTGTATAGCATCAAACCCTGATTTCGACCTAGGCCGTATAGTTCACTGCTGAAACCACATTTTAGACACTTGTTTGATCGAGTGTATGCTTTAGTACCAAGGGAGTGAATGAGCGTAACATGATCAATGCCTAAGAGGTATATAGCCTAATGTTCTCAGAACATTAACTATCCACATGGTCTAAAGGACATCTAGTTAGGGCTTAACATTCAATTAGGGTGACAAGGCTTGCTATGATAGATTCGAGAGTGCTTTAATTTCCGTCTGATTGAATGTGTAATGTTTTAAAATGTGCTGGAATGTCATAGAGCAGAGATAGCAAAAGTGAAAGTTTTGGGAGCCCAAAAAGAACAAGCACTGCTATTAATTATGCCTGTAAAAATAAAAAAGGCAAAGAATTGAAAAAATGAAAAAATCTGCTAATAAGTGATTTAAATGGCACAGTGGTCTAGATACACATTTAGGTGGAAATGCACTTCGGTAGGACTCAAATCTGTAGTGAGCTTTGTCCCTTAATAATTACAATAATTTAAAAAGTTGGATGTCTTGATACCATGTGGATGGGGTATGTTTAGGGTATTGATTGGTCCTTGGTAGTCTAGCATCGACTCGGTAAGGGGAGTGTCTTGGCAGTTTCAGCAGTGAGGTATGCAGCCAAAAGAAGAGATCTGGGTCTTGATGTTTGTTTTGTTTTGATGTGTTTTTATTTTCTTTGATGCTTGGGGGCAAGCATAGGTTAGTGTGGGGGATTTGATTGGAGCTTAAATTGTCTTAATTTCATCATCCTTTTCTATATTTTTTATGATGATAATACTGTTAATTCTTATCTTTTGTACTCCTTTATGCATATATGGGTGCTGAGAAGCAGATCATTCGATTAGGAGCTGAAAGAACCAAGAATAGAGCTATTTTGCTTCAGAGCCATTCCAGCGATAGCCAACTGTCATCTTCTGGAAGGTTTTAATTCCTGCGGTCTCCTGCTCTGTGAAGAACTCCTACTGTCAGAAGAACTCCTATTTTCCAGTTAGGAGATTTAAACAGCTAGATATTATTTTATTCGGATAATATTTCTTTTAATTTCAATTTTGAAATACGTTATTTAGAGGAAGGAAAGGGTTGCGCCTCTTATCTCTTCTTCCCGAATATATTTCTTCTTCTTCTTCTCTGGAACAGGAGCCATAGCTGGAGCTAACGCTGTTTGCTACTCTTTCCCTTTAATTAATTAATTCTAGTTTATGCTTTCAATCCCTTTAATTTATTTATTATGATGATGCTTGGCTAAATTCTATTTCCTTGTAAGGATTCATTGCCATGATTATCTGATTGTGAGATCTAAATGCAGTTATTAAATTCCAGCTTGTATTTCTATTCTTTTTAATTAAACGCCAACTTGTTCTTATTTGATTTAAGCTTGATCACCTTAGATTTTAATTGGAACAATTACAGCTTTTCTTAGAAACGTTGGATGCTACATCGTTAATAGGAATCTGCAGGCAACTAATTAGTTTGATAGCTAATTAGAAAAAGAATAGAATCTGATTTATAGGAGTAGAAGAAATTCTCTTCTAGATCGGGAAAGGTCTCTCCCTGTGTTTAATCAACCTTTCAGTTAAACTTTATTAGGAGTACCGCCTTAAGGTTATTGATTGGTTAGGGATCCTAGTAGGAGTACCGCCTTAGGAATCTTGAGTAGGAGGAGAGTAGGAGGCTCAAAGTACCGCTGGTCTCTATAGCCTTTCTATAAGTCTGGTCTTAAAAATATTTGAATCAATGATCAATCAGTATAATGCATGAGCACAATCGAATCCTTATTGGGAATTTGTCACCTCTGAACACACACACAAATCACTTTCTTTGTTGTTTTATGTTATTTATGTTATTTAATCAATTGCAACACAACTCAATATTGGTATTTACCACTTGTTACTTTTCTAGTCATTTATAAAGAATTTTAATTGTTCACCGAATCCCTGAGGAACGATCCTTTTACCACTTGCTACTGTTTTAAAACTACATGTGCATGGTAGATTGTATATATTTAATTTTGACGGTTTCGGCAACTATCAATTTACTACAAGCAAAAATATACGCTTGTGATGCACGCGAGGGTATGCCATTTTTATGATTTAAGTCATGAGTATAATTATTATGATAATTAATTTTTTTAAAAGAATGCACTTGTGAAGGTGATGGATGATGATCAAGATGATGAGGCATGGCGATGGGGTGATGATGTGGATATACATGTCCCACATCATACCATTTCCCCTTCAAAAGATTACCTCTCCTCCACTAGTAACGGCGCGTGGCCACGCGCTATAGCTGGAGCGTGATTTTTTTCCCGGCAACCCAGTTCCTTTTCCCTTCCCTTATTACGTGGCAAACCCCCAATATTAAGAACCGGTTACACCGGTATTAGTTAACCCTCTTCACCCGGTTATTCCGCCGTGAACCCCCGCATGCGACGACGCTCTTCCGCCGCTCCGTACCCGACAATTACCGGTTGATAACGGTAAGCAAGCAAACAACATCTTTAGTTTCTATCTAATCTTTTCCGCTAGATGGAATAAAAACACCAGACAGAAAATTACAACACATAATAGATACTCCCTCCGTTCCACTTTACCTGTCACTTTACTATTTCAGCACGCATTTCAAAACGGTCGGAATAGCAACTATATGATCTCGAAAAAATCCGAAATTTTTTTTCAACGTACGTGAAGAATTAATATACGTTGACGAAAAATTTCGGAATCTTTCGAGGTCATATAGTTACTATTCCGGCCGTTTTACAAAATGATAGGAATAGTGACTAGTGACAAGTAATTAGGAACGGAGGGAGTAATACGCACTCAATATAATAATAATAAAGATAATAAAAATCAATTAAATAAAGATTTAATTAGAAATAGTAGTAATAATTAAATTGAGTAATAAATCAGAAAAAGGAAAAGAGAGCGAAATGAAAATGAAAGTGAGAGGATTTTTCATTTTTTAATTTTTGTTCTTAACTTTTAAACAGAGAGATATATATTGATGTTTTTGGTTTTGATAGAGATTTATTTATTTATTTTGTTTTTTTGCTCGAGTGTAGAAACACGAACGAAAACCTAATCCTAAAGTATTCTTCTCATCTCATTTTGTCAAATCAATATCAATATTTTATTCTAGGATTATTGCAATCCTTCGATCTGAGTTAGGGTTTTCGTTGCTTGAGGTGTGAATCGTGAGAAATGTTGATAAGGGATTGAAATTTCATGGAATTTTAGCTCCGATCTTGAAACTTTAGGGCTGTAATTGGGGAGGCTTCAGGAAAATGGATGTGGACTCGTCGATACCGCCTTCCGATCATGACCAAAGTGCTCCGTCTTCCCCGACGGCAATGGATAGGGAGCAGCAGGTAGCTGAGCAGCCCCAGCAGTCACAGCCCCAGCAGCAGCCGGGATATCAGGCTCCGTCTCCGCCTTCTTCTCCACCAGCTGCTCCGGCGCAGACGCAGGTGCAAAGCCCTGTGGTGGGTCCGCGGCATGCACCTAATTACTCGGTGGTGAATGCCATTTTAGAGAAGAAGGAGGATGGGCCAGGGCCTAGGTGCGGGCACACCTTGACTGCAGTCGCTGCTGTTGGGGAGGAAGGGACGCCCGGGTACATTGGGCCGAGGTTGATTCTATTCGGTGGGGCCACCGCACTTGAGGGGAATTCTTCTGCCGCAGGAACTCCTTCTTCTGCTGGGAGTGCTGGCATCCGTATGTCTTTCTTTCATTTAAATTGATTTCATTTCCTTTCCTTTGCTTTGCTATGTCTTTCAATTCCCTTGCTTCTTTTGTTGTTCTGGGAAATTTGATCTTATTGGATAAGTTAAGGTTTAATTTCATGTGCACAGTGTAATCTGCAAATTTGGAATCTTTGTTGTTGTTGTGGTTTATCTTGTTGCCAGGAGTACCTTTTCAGTTTATGCTGAATGCAAAATCACGTGAAATTGGATTGGAGTTTCCTTGTTTGGTTTGTTCTCATTGTAATGTGATTTAACTTAGTGGCTATGCGATCGTTTCGAAGTTTATCCTTCCTACGTTAGTGTTTGCTGTAATTGTGTTTGCTTTGTTCTTATCTCCCACGCGATTGGCATACTGTTTTCATTTGAATCTTGACAAATAAAGATACACAACTATGGTGACATTATTATTGGTGCTCCTTTTGAGTTCCGAGTAGTACACGTGGCCATTTAAGATCCAGATTTATTAAAGTTCAGCTAATTCAAATCACTCGCCTTTAAATCATACTATTTTAGGATTTTTCGTATATTCTTTTTTCTATAAAAGTGATTCTGCATGATATGAGCCCAGTGTTTCTTAAGTCCTGCTAAGAACCATACAACTATTTGAAATTCATGGTTTGGTGCTTAATTTCTGTTCAAGTTGCATTGGGTTCTGGCTTTATTGACGATAACAGCGATTACACTGTTCACTATGTATGCTTAGAGATTCTAGTCTTCTAGCAACTTTTCATTTTTTAAGCAACCTTTTCCCCCTCTAGTCATAGTTGTTAAGTTTGCTAGTTTCAGTTGTGTTTATTTAATGGAAAATTTATTTGTTACAGTTTTTCCAGACTAGATTTCTTGTATAGACTAGTACTAACTGTCAGATTTCTCTTTGAAGACCCATGGGAAAATTTTATGTGCTCTGAGTTTTTTTTCTTTACAATTTGGTTGAATTGCAGGACTAGCGGGTGCAACTGCTGATGTTCACTGCTATGATGTGTTAACCAATAAATGGTCTCGGTAAGTTTAGTGTAGGAAGAGAGCTTTTAACCCAGTTAAATGTCATAGCCATTTATGTAATTATTTGGAACTTTTGTTCCAGGATTACACCTTTTGGGGAGCCACCGACACCTAGGGCTGCTCATGTGGCAACTGCTGTGGGGACTATGGTAGTTATTCAGGTTAGCATACTGCAAAGTGCTCCATAAATTTGACTCTTTATCCAGTAGTGTGTGGTTGTCTTTGTCCCCAGTTATATATCAGTTAAGGACGGAATCTTGCATTTATTTACCAGGGAGGAATAGGTCCAGCTGGTTTGTCTGCTGAGGACCTTCATGTACTTGACCTCACACAGCAACGTCCACGATGGCATAGGTATGATTTTTAATCATGTGAGTACACAGTCTTCTATATTTGTTACGGGATTGTGTTATTAATATATGGGTGTTTTTTTTTCACGTAGAGTTGTTGTTCAAGGCCCTGGGCCAGGGCCACGATATGGACATGTTATGGCTTTGGTGGGTCAGAGGTATCTCATGGCTATTGGAGGAAATGACGGTGAGGCACTTTGCAGCTGAATCTTTTTCATCTCATGTCCATGGAGTTGAAAATTAAGTCATCAAGTCTTGTTGCGAGTATTCATGTTTGCAACTGTTCAAATATGCCTTGTGTCTTAGACTAATGTTTGGTCTTCAATTTTCAGGTAAGCGCCCTTTATCCGATGTATGGGCCTTGGACACAGCTGCCAAGCCCTACGAATGGCGTAAGTTGGAACCAGAAGGGGAGGGTCCACCACCATGCATGTAAGACCTCCTCTCTTTCTGATGCGAATGTGTTAATGGCCCTATGGTTGTCTATCAAAGGGACTTCCGTATGGCTTCTCTTAGTGCCATGTATGAACATCTGCCCATAAACATTAGTGAACAAATATTTACTTACCTCTGGTTAATGTGGTCCTTTGACAATTATATTCTTTGTAAAAAGGGGCTAGTTTGTGTTTTTGCTGGATTTCTACTTGCAAAACATTCTTTGGATCAAACAGTATCCATCTAGTGTTAACAATAACAATAACTACCAAGTGGTGTGCACTTCAAAAAATTTACTTTGTCCTTTCTGATATGGCTCTCCAATCAGTATTTTTTTGGCTGTATTGGTGTTTTGCTCCGCAAAAGTATTAAATAATGGTAAAGAAAGTTAAATTACAAAATTGAATAAAATAACAATAAAGTAATAGTGTTCTGATTGCATTAAGTATGATCAACTTTGTTGTGTTTGACTTGACTAATGTGCCTTTATCAGTGGTTATTTGATTGTTCCACATTTTGGGGCTATTCTGGCAACTGTAAATTTGTTGCATCATGGATGATGTTTAATCACAGGTCATCACAGTTTCAGGCAATGATTGAATGTTCCATAGTTTAATTTTTCATAAAGATAACACCCTGCAAAATTTAGAGCATCGGTGTCACAAGCTGCATTTGTTAATTTTTCATAATTGTTCCCTGCACGTTATTTTGTCAAAGCTTATGGTAGTTTGTAAAGTTTAAGGCTTTCTTTATTGTTTGTATTTTTACTAGGTATGCGACTGCAAGTGCACGCTCAGATGGTCTTCTTCTTCTTTGTGGAGGTAGAGATGCAAACAGCGTGGTGAGTTAAAAGTCTTATTTTGCATAGTGTTAAGTTTTATAGAATTGGTAATCTTTATTGCGGTTTTAATAGATTTGAAAATTGAAAACAAAACTTTGTCGAATAGTACTGTCAGCAATTGTCTTAGCGTATAGAATAAATTCTTAATCCTCATGTGTTTGTGATTATGTTTTCTACTAATTTCTTGGGAGCTCAACCACAGCACCTGTGACATTGATAAGGTTTGTTGGGAGTCTGTGTGGTAGAGTGTGGGGGTAGCGGAAGCACGTTTTAGAGTAAAATGATGTGTCTGGTATAAGTCTTTAAGTTTTTAAGGGCCCATGATTTATTATTTGCCATTTGATTGGTTGTTGGTTTTATTCTCTTTCCTTGCCAGTTTGTTTGAACTCCCTGTTTCCTCTTTAATGAATTGGAATGGGTTTGACGTGAACATTCGATCGCTTTGTAATTTTTTCGCTTTTATGTAAGAGAAGACTAAATTTGTTACCTTCTTACAATCTCAATGCTGGGCCAGCCGATTGAATATTTTCTTTCATTTCTACCTTATTTCATTTGAAATTGAAGTGGAGAAATTTCTTGTTTTTACCATAGCTGGGATTGTTTTTACAGCCGCTGGCAAGTGCATATGGACTTGCTAAACATAGAGACGGTCGCTGGGAATGGGCAATTGCTCCTGGGGTTTCTCCATCTCCAAGATATCAGCATGCAGCGGTGGGTTTTGGTTTCCTTAATTTTATTCTCCTCAATTTGACTATGTACAGAATAATTGATTACTCATAGATGGTGTACCTTTAGGTCTTCGTCAATGCAAGGCTCCATGTCTCTGGAGGGGCACTTGGTGGTGGTCGCATGGTTGAAGATTCATCAAGTGTTGCAGGTACTTGACCGTAGTGATTGCAAGCTTTAGGACTCTTACCCATGTTATGTTATGAAGAAGGGGTTATACATGGACCATCCAAATTGGGTTTCAGGAATCACAAGGAATACAACTCTATTTGGTTCTGTATTTTATATTATAGTTCCACTCATTTCACAGATGTTGTCAATTTCTTTTTTTAGGTTGTCCCACATTGCCGCATGGAAAGTACGAGGAGTATTTGGCTCTTAATTTCTCATTATATCCTCAACTCATTTGTTCTAAGCTTTATTCGACAAGTCCTTAACTTTCAAATTTGAAATTTACTTATGGGTCTAGAGAAAATTTGATGTGGGGAGATTCAAATAAATTTTTTGACTCTAAAATTCCATGAAATATGAACAGTGGACTTACATTTGTATGGAGGGCTTGAGAGAAGTGAGGATGTGTGGAACTTATAGATACTAAGGGTTCTGCTCTCATATATTGGATTAAATTTTGATTTTGATGATTGCTCTGAATTGAAAGGGTCTAAATTTATTGGAGATAGAATATTCAAATGCTTGGCAGATGAGATGACTGGTTGGCTTGTGTGGGTTTAAAGCCGGTTCATTTTTGTAGCCAGACGTAATTTCTCCTGTTTATGGTGTCTATAAGATAACTATTCTCATATGCAATGCATGTATGTGCATAGTGATACCTATTTCACATATCAGTCAAAAGATGGAAAAGCATGAGGCCAATGACATGATGGTTGCTACTAATTATTAATGATGGCTTGTTTGGATAGTAAGACTTTTGTGGTTGAACTCTCAGAAATTCCTCTTTTCTGTTTCCTTTTGTTTCTGTATGTAGTGTTGGATACTGCAGCAGGAGTTTGGTGTGATACAAAATCTGTCGTTACCAGTCCAAGGACTGGTAGATACAGCGCTGATGCTGCTGGTGGCGATGCTGCAGTCGAGTTAACAAGGCGCTGTCGGCATGCAGCTGCTGCAATTGGTGACTTGATATTTATTTATGGTGGACTACGTGGTGGTATGAGAAAAATTACTTATTTATTGTAGTAGCATACAATTGCTCCTTTGCTATTAAGAAGCCAATTGCCACCAATCGGTATAAACAGTTATATGTTCTGATAAATAGAATTGTTTTGATATCTTATGAAGAGATGTGACACCTAGTGACCTAGTAATGTGAGACAGGAAAGATATTGCCATTTAACAAATCTATAAATAAACCAAGTCCTGATATTAATGGTAAAAAGAATCCAAGTGTTTAGTTGCTTCTCAATCACATGATAGATGATTTCAATTGGCTTTTCCAACAGGTTTCTGATGCTGATTGCAATGGCTTAAGTTAAGTCTAACATTTAAAAATTTCAAATATGTTAACCTCTCAAAGATGAATATTGCTGGATCACGCATAATTGATAGTAAAAACATGTAACTTGAAGTATCATATTGAGACAGAATTAATTACTCTACAGCAGTTAATGTAGTCCCCAGTGTAAGGGGTTCTAAGTGCTCAATCTGTGGTATTGCATTTCGAAGCTTGCTTAGATCATGGACCATAGAGGTCATGTTATCATTGTGTCATGCTATCCTAGCTATTTCACTACTCATAACTTTGATTGAATTGTAATTATCTCTTATGCTTATGCTACAGGGGTGTTGCTTGATGATCTACTTGTTGCCGAAGACCTGGCAGCTGCTGAAACGACTAGTGCTGCTTCACATGCTGCAGCAGCTGCAGCCAATTTACAAGCTGGTCGGATAACTGGAAGATATGGATTTATTGATGACAGAACTAGGCAACCCGTGCCTGATGCTGTGCCTGATGGTTCTGTTATTCTGGGCAATCCAGTAGCACCCCCAGTAAATGGTGATATGTACACAGACATTAGCACAGAAAATGCCTTGCTCCCAGGACCCCGGTAAGCTAGCAATCAAATCGTTGTTTGCATTTTGATTGGGTGCAAGTGGTGGATCCCTTGAAATTCATTTTTAACAGCTGCTGGATGTGTATCAATATGCAGGAGAATGAGCAAAGGCGTGGAGTATCTGGTTGAAGCATCAGCTGCTGAAGCTGAGGCTATCAGTGCCACTTTAGCTGCTGCTAAGGCACGGCAGGTAAATGGTGAAGTTGAGCTGCCAGATAGGGATCGTGGTGCTGAGGCTACCCCTAGTGGGAAACAAATATCTACATTGATCAAACCTGATTCTGCTGGATCAAATAACATTGCTCCAGCTGGAGTTCGGCTACATCACAGAGCTGTAAGTATGGTTTTTCATTATAATTTTGAATGTAAAGTCGCAATTTGGCTGGATGTTTGCACTGAAAGTTATCTCATTTTATTTTAATTAATATGCATTCTTAGGTTGTAGTGGCGGCAGAGACCGGTGGAGCTTTAGGTGGCATGGTAAGACAGCTTTCAATTGATCAGTTTGAAAATGAAGGCAGGCGGGTCAGCCATGGGACCCCAGAGAATGCAACTGCAGCCAGAAAGCTACTAGATCGACAAATGTCCATCAACAGTGTTCCGAAAAAGGTAATGGAAGTCTTGTTTCATTGACATGTTATTTCGTGTCACCATAAATGCCTGCTAGGTTGCGTAGCGTATTTATACAGCAGGCACACATGCACACCCATGTGTGTATGCACATGTTGCGGGGATCACATCGAACATAAAGCATCACATCTCATCAATTAGCCATTCTGGTTAAGTAATTCGGTGTGTAGTAATCTTGGGTGATTTTTTGCTTACCCATTCTGCTTCACTTTATAATACCACATGTTCTTTTATTTGGTTGTAAATGTAAATTTGCAGCTGAAAAGCCTTTCCTACGTACTGAATTAGTATTATGGATGAAATATGATGTTATCCTCAGTGTGATGTGGGGTTTCCCTTTAAAGGGTTGCTATTGTCCTTTTTTTTCTGAATCTCACCTTGAACTGGGTTGCATGGGTACCATGCATAAAGTTGTTATTGTCTGTTGTATTTTGATTAGTCATGCTGTTTGACTTTTATTATGACGTGAAAGCTTTTAGAAAATTTTAATTACAGCACATATGTTCATATTGCCAACTCAAGTTTCACATTTCAGGGGATGGGACAATCCTAAATTTGTATTATTCACTCATTTGTGTGGCTCTAGCTTTTCCTTTCTTTTTGTTTGGTCTTGTAATATTAAATTGTTACAGGTGAGCTTATTCTTTGTAATTCCTGATTTTCTTTCTTTAATGGTGCACTCTTTCATTATCCCAGGTTATAGCACATCTTTTAAAGCCTCGTGGCTGGAAACCACCAGTTCGCCGACAATTTTTCTTAGATTGCAATGAAATAGCAGATCTTTGTGACAGTGCTGAAAGGATATTTACTAGCGAACCAAGTGTCTTACAGCTGAAGGCTCCTATCAAGATATTTGGCGATTTGCACGGGCAGTTTGGGGATCTGATGCGCCTTTTTGATGAGTATGGTTCACCTTCAACAGCTGGTGACATAGCGTAAGCATATTCTTTGTCCTCTTTCATATTTTTACATGCTTCTGGATATTTAATGAATTTTTGAGAGGCCAACTCTTACTTAGTCTAATGGTTAACCCATAAACCAAATAGCATGCTGTCAACCTCATAACTATGAAACTTTACCTTGCCACTCTCATATCATGAAGTCAACTTCAAATTCTCTGCCTTATAGATATTTGCATGGCCAATCAAATATTTTCATAATGAGCTTCCCCATTCGTGTCCAATTTAATCATGACTAAATTCTTTCTCGATATCTTAAACTCACTTGAACTCATTTTTTCCTGCTGAATCCATGTGTTCTGATGTCACAGAGGGAAGGGAAAGAAACAGAATTTAATTTCTCTTCATATTACTCTTTAAGAAAAGGTACAAACCAAGGAAGAGGGATTTGAAATGGTGTTTCTCTCTGTAAAAACCATGCCAAAATTAATACCCATCTAGAAAAACTTCGATTGATTAGTTGTTTGTCGCATTTCACAATGTTTGAGGCCAATCTTTGGGTTCTCAGAAGGACGGTTCCACCTTGCATGTGAGATGTACAAATACAGTGTCTAATTAATGGGAGGCCTAAAAAATTATGCTGCCAGAACCCTTACTTGGGAGTATATAATCTATACTTAAGCCTTCATCTGCAGGAAAAAGATTGGCCCTTGGGAGCGGGTGGAAAATAGGAAGTGTGGGGGCTAGAGAATAGTGTATATGTACTCTCTTTACAGTTTGATTCACCTTTATGTATATTGTTCATGCACTAGTGTATATTGATTAGATGTCCCCATGCCCGTACACCCACAGAAATGGAGGCAAAATTTGCATATGCAAAGATTTTACATGCTAATTATTCTAGATGAAGCTAATTTATTTATTTTTATGGCTGCCAGATATATCGATTATCTGTTCTTAGGAGATTACGTTGATCGAGGTCAACATAGCCTGGAGACCATTACTCTTCTCCTTGCTTTGAAGGTATGTGGAAGTTCTGTGCTGTCCTATGAAATGACTTCGGAGCTAGATAAATTTTATCCCATGTGGGAAAAAAAAGATCTCTTGCTCATTTTCAACTGTTTTATATCTTGATGGTTCAATATTGTAGGTTGAGTATGCCCTCAATGTACATCTAATCCGTGGAAACCATGAAGCTGCAGACATCAATGCCCTTTTTGGCTTCCGGATCGAGTGCATCGAGCGTATGGTATTGTCTTAGATGCACCAAAAAAACAATCTAATTGTTATTATTGGCTGGTTTAGTCACTATCTGAATGGCTTGTCGATCAGGGGGAGAGGGATGGAATTTGGGTTTGGCATCGGATAAATCGTCTGTTCAATTGGCTTCCACTAGCGGCGCTCATTGAAAAGAAAATCATTTGTATGCATGGTGGTATTGGCCGCTCGATAAATCATGTGGAACAGATTGAGAATCTTCAGCGTCCAATTACCATGGAAGCTGGATCCATAGTGCTCATGGATTTGTTATGGTAAGTGCTTGTGTATGTTCTTCTCAATCTATCTATCTATTAATCTGAAATGACTTTTTCTTTATTTGTTCTGCCTTAGGTCTGATCCTACAGAAAATGACAGTGTGGAGGGATTGAGACCAAATGCTAGAGGCCCTGGGTTGGTCACCTTTGGGGTGAGTGCAGATAGAGGAGATGTCTTATATATTTATCTATTTGTTGTCCTGGTGATATAGCACTTTGTTAATTATATTTTGAACTCAAATGAGTTTCTTAAGTTTTTTTAAATTAATAGACCGTTCTTGATTTTTGTTCATCTACTGCTGTTGAATGCTACTCTTAAATTGGAGTTTTTAAGTCTTCATTGTCTATATAGGTCATTTGTTCAGTCAGTCCTGAACATGTGAACTATGGTCTTGATTTATGCACTACCATGATTCTTCTTGTGGTAGTTTCTTTGGTTTTTTTTCATCAATAATGGTTTTTTTTTTTTTTTTTTTGCAGCCTGATCGAGTTATGGAATTTTGTAACAACAATGATCTTCAGTTGATTGTGAGAGCCCATGAATGTGTGATGGATGGCTTTGAGCGTTTTGCACAGGGACATCTTATTACACTTTTCTCGGCCACCAATTACTGTGGTATGCACTTTCTGTTGGTTTAAATTTAATCATCCACCTGCGGTTTAGTGGATTTAAGTTCTCTTTTGGCTGTATCTAGGTACTGCAAATAATGCAGGTGCAATTCTAGTTTTGGGGAGAGATCTAGTGGTGGTTCCGAAACTTATTCATCCCTTGCCACCAGCAATATCATCACCTGAAACTTCCCCTGAGCGCCATATTGAAGATACATGGATGCAGGTGCTGTTTGAATTCTGAAATTCTTATTGTTTGATGATTTTGGTCTTTCCTTATACATGGAATGAATTCTAATTCATATCATCTTACTGTTTCTTATTTATTTTTTATGCATCTAAAATAAAAACAGGAGTTAAATGCTAATAGACCTCCAACGCCAACGAGAGGCCGTCCTCAAGTAGCTACTGACCGGGGCTCTCTTGCTTGGATATAGTATTTCCAATTCTCCTTTCGTATTGATACTGCCGCCTTGGCTTTCCGGTATCCCATAGAGGAAGATGCCTTGTCCGAGAGTTCTCAAACTTGTGATCGTTGTTCCAGGAAAGCTTTAAGAATTTGTTACGTAACACAGCATAAATGGCAGGAGTTGAGGTGAAGATAGTTGTGCTAAAATTGCAAGTTTGAGAAGCCAGTTGCCGGCGGCAGGGGTAGGTTCACATCATTGTGCTTAAATTGCAGTTATCGACCGTCTGTCCTTCGTATATTCAGGCACAAGCAACTAGAAGAGAAGGTTTGTTTATTTCAGTGCGTTGGTGGTGCTGGGGTATTGTCCACATTAGTTTTCACAATTTTTTTCCCGTTTCTCGTTTTAGGCTTAATCAATATATATGATTATATTTTTTAACCTGGTTTAGGGGGGATATCAGGTCCTTACATGTGATGGTGAGATATAATGTGTTCAAAAAAGAAAAAACTGTGAGCTTCCATGTATCATAGAGGTGTTGTGTAATCCCTCAGTTTCCTGTCTTTTTTGTACAATGTAATTTGTGTGAAAGATTAGAAACTGTTTTTGGCCGCTAACGAATTTGGAGAAATGTCAGATTGGTTTTTCTTTGGTTTTCTGCGTCGAAAGACCTGGGGTCTAGCTCATGGGGTGCTTAGCTGCATCCTCTATGTTGTAGTTGATTTGACGGAAAAAATCCCTACAAGCAATTCTTGTTTTTTCTTACCAGAACCGGAGACAAGCGTTATTGAAAATCAGGATTACAGATTCTAAAGTTGCATTACAAGATAGTTAGGGGCCTAAATCAAAGTTCATTTTTAAGTTTAGGGTTCTTTCTACGGATTGAAAGTATCGGGTGGGAAACTAAGTAACTTTTATGAAAGAAACCTTTTGTTATAGATCTGCAAACATAAGAATGTGACCAATTCATCTACAATAGAAAGACTTTCGTTAACTTAATAAAATGTTCAGTACAATGCCCAAAACCAGCTTCTAGGCGAAAGTGATGATTATGCTTGTACTACAGGCAAAGACGTAGATTGATTCAAAGTTTCATGCCCCAACCTGTATCTAACTCCAAGGCCTCCTTGGACTGTAATCACAATTTCAGCATCATACCTCTAGATGCTACCCAGCCGGCCAATCAACCTCGCTTTACAGGCCTCTGCACATATGATTTGTTGGGATCTTCAGTCTTGAGCTTAGGTGGCCTAATCTCTCCTTTTTTACCCTTTAGACGAAATAAAAATAAATAAAAGTTGAATTTCACTTAAAATAAAATAAAAAGCGTTCCAAAAGAGAGGGAAACAAAAGAAGTGTCCTCACCTTCTTCCCCGTCTTCATGAAATCTCTCCAGCTTGAAACCTGATGATAAAATTAGGAAAAATTGCATCAAATATAGATTTGAGTCGTACGATACTAAAAATAATAACAGTAATAGCATTATCTGATGGCACACAAACAATGGAGCCGAAGCATTGACAAGATCCGTATTGATACCATAAGATAAATATAATAGTCTAACGCTACGACTGCAGTTTGTGACATGAAAAAACTTAAGGTAACTAAGGTAAGGATCAGAACTTTACAGAAACCAGTATTTTTCTTTTCTTTTTTTAATCTTACTAAAGAAGCAGAGAGTCAGATTAAAATAAATGAACAGAAGGAAGCAAGATACAAACCCTGTTTTCTCTTGTTCCTTCCCACTGCTCCTCGTGCTCGCGCTTTCTCTTCCACATTTCCTTTTGCTCTTCCTCATCCTTCTTTAATCTACCTTCCTCTTCTGATATCTACATTGGGGGGGGGGGGTGGGGGGGGGGGGGGGGGTGGGGGGGGGGATTAATCGAAGTGTGAAACTTAAAAACAAAACAATGAAAAACCTCACAGCCAGAATGAAAAGGACTGAGCTTCTAGCATACCCTCATCCTCATTTTCCTTCTCCTCCATTCTTGATCAATTAGTATTTGTCGAACCTTCAACTTTAGCTCTTGCTGGAACTCCTCAGATTGTTCATGCAGTTGTTCATATTTTCCCTGTTCCATGTTTAAGCAAGTATAAATTCAACAAGATGGCTGGTATAGAATTCTTATGTTGGTTGGAAAAAAACAGAAGCGCATCCCAGGAATGAGCATTGTTGAAAACAAAAAGTTCACAACATGTCACAGTTAGTCGCTTCCTCCTCTTAACAACTTACAAACAAGTATGCAATGATTACAAGGTGAGAATGAATTCAAAATACCAATGCATGATCAGACTTCTCAAAACAAGCAAGAATACCAGGACTTCATTATAAATTGCAATGCTACTTCAACAAATAACAAAGCCACTAAATGATGACATTCATAAATATGTAAACGACATCAAATAACCAAGACCTTCAGTAAGAAACTGAGGGAACAGACTTCCTTTCCCTATGCCACAAACCATGAAGGCAACAATAAATGAAAAAAGTTGTACCAAACAGCAGTATAAGAGTATTTGAATCAGATACTTACTGATCGATTTTGAAAGTAGATTCTTAGTTGGGTACAGAAACAGTAGCTCAATCAAAGTTACCACAGCATTTTTCTTATCTCGCACAACAAGATAGAAATACTGCAAGCTATCTACTATAACATAAACACAATAGGTGTTTTTTTTTTTAAAAAAAAAAAGGATGACTTCCTCATGAAGCCACATGGCCCTCATTGGATTCTGAAGCTTTTAAGAGTTTCCATGGAAGCTCTGATTTATTGAGTGATTATGCTCTTATAAAAAAAAAGGATGACTTCCTCATGAAGCCACATGGACCTCATTGGATTCTGAAGCTTTTAAGAGTTTCCATGGAAGCTCTGATTTATTGAGTGATTATGCTCTCTTTAAACAGTGATTATCAAATTTCCTTTTAACTCTTGAAATTCAAGGAGCGGTTTCCTTGAATCTATCAACTATTGCCAAATTTGGTCGATCCATGCCTTCCAGAATTGAATGTCAAAGGTTTTAAGCTCCTAAAAAATTCTAAGATGTAAGTGTTACGAAATTTCAGGAAGCAATACTTATGTTTCACAATTGTTTAAATAGTTCTTAGTTTTCCATACACAAATTTGCAGTTTCCATTAGCAGATTGATGATGGTTATGCTTTGACCATTGATTGAATCAATTAGGACCCAAAAGGAGTGGCGAAGCTAGACTAAAAAGTTTGGGGGGTGCCAAATTGAAAAACTATACAGGGTAAAGGAGAAAAAAAATATTTTTTTGGAGGGGTCAAGTATACATTTTTTTTTGTTGAAAAAATGATAAAATATAGGGGACTAAAACTGGTATTTTAAAAATTTGTTGCCCCTGACCAAAAGGCGTGTGCAATTATTAACTCAGAACTGTGAGGATCCACAAAAATGAATGGTTATTCTCCAACTATTGTGATGCGCTGTACTAGCATGTATCATAATGAAATAAAACCTAGCATACATAATATACTGAAATATGTTATATTTATTTCCTCAAACAGAACTGTGTAACAATCTTATACAAACTTTATTTATAATTTTGACTTCTTAGAAAGATAAGGGAAAGGGCAATTGAAACCCTAATAGTAATATCAGCAGATATTAGGAAATAAAAACCATTAAAAACTTATGAAGCATCTTTCCACTCCTCAAAGAAAGCCTATGCTTACTTAAGCTACAAGCACAAAAATATGTGTGTTTGTTTTTAAGGAATGTAATTATTGAGTATTGTTTTTATGTAAGTATTGCCTCCCGAAATTATTGTGAAACCATTGAGCGGTGATTTATATTAATGGCACAAATGCAAAATGCATCAAGAGCAGATAAATAAACCCCACATACCTCATCAACCAATGACTTTAACTTAGAGGCTGTATCTTTTTTCAGCTGCTTCTTTCGTTTTGCTCGAAGTTCCTCTGCAGTTAACATTGTAATCACAGTAAGTGCCTCCATAGTTGAAATAATCAGTTTCAAAGAAAGAAAGAAAGCACCACTAATGCAAGTGCCATGTTTCAAAGTTTTCAAGAAGTGCTTCACACGTGACCATAGAAGCACCAAGCCACCAGGAGCAATACCGACTTATACTGAGAAGACTATATCCCAGCACTGGACCAAATATACCTGGTGAATTACATGCATAACGCATACAAGATGTACTTTTCAGTAGAAACATAAAGAAGAACAAGCATGGACCACCTATCAACAATTTATGATTTGAGAAAATAGTGGATACATTACTAACACATTACTGAGAAACTAATTTTTAAGCACTAACCTTTTGCAGCATGAACTTGGGTAAGAACATAATCTCTTTCTTGTTCATCGAGTAATAGCTGTTGAGCTTTTGCCAATGCTGCATACAATAACAAATCAAAGTTAATGAATCCCTCATTCTTTTGGAAAGAATTGAATCAGTGCTATATAACACTATCCACAAACATATACATATACAACATTCCTAATATATTTCAAACAAAAACAGCCATGAATTTAACAAGCACTCCAAAAGTGGTTGTGGAAAATCACGCAAAAATCACATCAAACAAGATATTAGTTAACACGGTCCACATCCAAGCTATTGACCATGGTCTACCAAAGAGTCAAGGCCAATGTTATGGTCGCAAATCACAGACTGTCATGGATGAAACAGAAATATAATTCACAAACGTACAATTTGTTCCACTTTGCAAACAAACAATTTCACCAATTATACATAAATACTAGTAATTTTGTTAATAACTAGGCAAATATTCATAACAAACATACAATTTATCTTACAGGCAATAACATTCCAGAATTCATACACTGTTCAACTAATATATCATGAAACAAAGACAAATATATACTGAACAAAGAAAAATGGCAGGCTATTGCTTGCCAAATCTGGGAAAAAGAAGCTCCCACGAAACCAACCAAATCTTTAATCTGACCAGATTGGAACTGTAATTTGAGTTTGTCAAGTTTCTGTTTAGATAAACGTTGAAGAAAAAATTACCAGCCAGCTCTGGCTTATGATTGTCAACACCCATCAACACCAATCAACCAGATAACCCGGTAGGTTTACTTCTATATAAAACTTTCTGCAGTGCTGCTCTCAACATTTCTTGTCAAACACAATGTCTTATATCTTTCTATGAATCATCTTTCTCATTGACAATGTCCCCATTCTATTAGTGATCTCACTATCATAGTTTTATAGTAACTCTTCTTCATAACTTTCAAAAGAAATCCAACACAGTCCCATTTTACCCAGGAAAGCATGTCAGATCCCACCTAAGGCTAATATTCTTCAGATCCAACAGCAACATCTAGGTCAGCCTAGTATTTGTTCGGTTTAAAAATGATTTACCATTTCCCATTTAGACGAGCTTGAATTGATTTTAAATTGCATGCTTAAGCAAACGAATGCAACCATAATATCCCTGTCCAGTCCAAGATAACCATGCAAGACATAAAGCATAGATTAACTTACCACCAAATGCTTCTTTTGCTTGTGGATGCTTGCATTTATCAGGATGAACCAGCAAAGACAACTACATTTAGATTAGGATGAGAGTCAGCAGTTTGAATACAAGACAATTAACAATCAAGAGAACATTTTAATTCAACTCCGTTGGGCAAAAAGATGTTACCTTACGGTACTGCTTTTTCACTGCCTCTGGTGTTGCATCAAATGGTAAGTTTAGATACTCAAATGGATTTAACTTGAAGCATGACAAAATCCTAAGGTTTTTGAAAAAATTCCAACAGGAAATGAGAATGAATTAGGAAAGATGAAATTATATAGTCACAATAAATTACAATGGAAAACCAAGCAAGCTACATTTCATAAGGAAACAAAAAGGAGCTAAGCAATGAGCTAACTGAGAGGATTGAACTTAGCTGAAACAAAACGCGCCAACTAATTAATCTACGCCTTATCCATTCAAAATGAACTAAGTTTCAACGAAGAAAAAAAACACTCACAGGAAATGAAACCCTACTAAAGCCATAATAAAATTGAAATAGACTATTCAAACATCAATCCAATTTATGAGATACAAATGAAAATTGGTAATACCATCGTCAATCTTTCCCCCCAGAAATAGAATCGAATCAAAAGCGACTAACCTGGCCACCTCGTTATCTCTCTCAACTTCGCTCACTTCAGCGAAGAATCCTTTCAGCAGCACTTCATCCTCTACGTTCACTGTCGATCCTGCGTCGCCCATCGTTTCCTTTCTCTCTGTCTATCCTACCTCTCTTCTCTGTTTTTTTTTTATATCTCTGCTGTGTTCGTTTCGCCGCAGCAGAGCGAAAACTTACAAATCAACGAACTCAACTCGACTCGACTCAATGCAACTCGCCCGAGTTCCTTCCCACTCCACCAGGACGTTATTCGCTGACTCGTGCGCAGCGAAGCTGGTGGTAACAGCCGGGTTCGGTATTTTATGGCATGGCCACTTTTGATAACGAAGGTTACCAGTTGGGCCTTAAAGATTATAAAAATATCTAGTTTATAGGCCCATCAAATTGTCCGGAGAGTATGGACTTGGGCCACTTGTTGATGAGGTATGGCTACCTGTCCCAGCACGGCCTTGAGAAGAATTTAGGTAAGTGTTCAAGCCTTTCATTTTGAGAGTTCAAGCCCAATGTAAGAAATGGTGAGTTTATATTCCACCTTGAAAAGTTTAGCCCACCTCAAGAAAGAGTAATATTTATAAATAAATAAAAAATTAATCAAGTCTTGGTTCGACACTTAAGTAGAATGTCACCGGTTCATTAGTGAGGTTACAACTATAGAAAAGTTGATTTTGTATGTTTTTTTCTGAAAACTTTCCTCTTTTTTAGTATTGACCTAACTAAAAAATGTCTCAAATTATAAGATTTAAGTGTAATTATACTCTTTATTTTCCTAAAAAAATTGTGGGTGTTTTATTATTTTTTCGATTTCTTCGAGTGTTTGAAAATGGTTAAACCTTAAAAAGGCTACCTCTTCCACCATAATTTTCAACATTCTCTATACTTGAACTTGAGACCTAAATTAAGATGACATTCTCTTTACTCGAACTTAAAATCTAAATTAAAATCGTCCTAATTCATGTGTGCACTGAAAACTATTTTATGAGGTTTTAAAAGTAAAAATGGAGTACTAATATCTTCAACATTACTCATTAATGATTGGACAACAACAGGAAGAATAAAGTTTTTGGATTTTGATGATACTAGCTAGCACATCCATTGGAATATAAAGCTTCTTGTAATTTCCAAAAATTCTTAGTATCTTGCAGCTGTATTTCATATTTTTGTTGTCATTCACATAAGAATAGGATTATTATATACTTTTATTTTTATTTGGGTTGAATTGGTCTAAATAAGCACACAGGTGTAACAAAATAACACCTATAAATAAATTACAATGATGGAAATGATGGAAAAAATGAAAAAAGAAAGAAAGATTCTGGTGGTGGCTGTCCAGTAGCTAGCTAGGCTGGCGACCACTACACAAAAAGGTGTGGAATGGGTGGGTGGTTCGTTAGCATGATTAGGAAAAAAGGCAACCACACCCACCGCTGGTCTCACCATCATAGATTCATGGTCAGCTACTTAAAGACCTATTCATTCAATGGCTTGGACCACAGCACACCACCACCTTACAGTACCAATGCCTCTACCTCAAGCTTTGGCCAATTCATTAGCTATCCCAAAATAATACAAAAAGATATTAATATTAATAGTTCGATATATATCTTTTGTTCGACCACAGCACACCTTTTGTTCGATATATATCTTTTGTTCGACCACAGCACACCACCACATTATTTTGTTGTTATTTAGTTAGAGCTATCAAAAATCTGAATCTATCTTACTTGAACTAAAAAAACCAAACGACCTAAAATCTAGACAAATTATATAATTTTCATAAATAAATCGAACTGAGTGCTTGAAACGAAGGATTAAATGGTCATAAACATCATACTGAAACCAAAACATTCCGGATTCAAACATAAAAAATATCGGTTTAGGATCAGATGGAAGAGAGGAGCAAACCAAACCGAATGGACTCGAACTATTTTGATTGGTGTTCAACTAGAAATTAGAAAGAATCAATCCGAACTTGAGCCGATCTTAACTCACCAAAAACTAAACCAACCCGACCGATATGCTCACCATTGAATGGGTAGTCCACTGTACTTGCAAGTTGCAACCTTAGCAAAATTTCGTACTCGTACTCAGGCGTGTCTTATCATTTGCCACGCGTCGCATCTTGATTCGCAAAATTAGCCTCCAATACTATGGCAATGAGTGGAAATGGAATGGGGAATGGTTGGGAAAATATTCGGCCGATTTCCCCTGTTTTTTAATAGATGGTGTACTTTTTCATACCTAATTAATCTGGATTCTTATCAATGAGAGCAGGTCTCTATTCGAGTATGTTAAGAGTTAAATTAAGTGGTACTATAATTGGGTATTTCAAAACAACCGCTTTCTTTAGAGTTCAAATTTGAACCTTTATGAAATATTAGTCGAGTCCTCGTCATTTCTAATGCGTCCGTCCCCGTTTGTCCTTTTCCTCTCTTTTTTTCTTCTTCTCGCACTTTTCTACTTTCTTTGCTTGTGTGCCACAAATGGATCATCCAATCAGGGCAAATTATGGGAGAGGAGATCTTCTGGGCATGGCGAGAATGGTAATAAAGACGGACGTTTCCTGAAAAGCTTCCTAAAGCTACGCCTATTGGTTGGGTTGGGTGGGGAATATCTCCTTTTCAGAAAAATAATCTCTCAAAAAGGTATTTTTGCGCCCCTTGAAAGTAGAATTATTGCTTTTGGTGACGTAGTGAAAAGCAATTGTTATAAGATAAATATGAATTTTGGGTTTAATTTTTGTATTAACTTATAATATTTAGAGTTTCCAACTAGGCTATTTAGTGTACCGTCTCATCTATTTTCGGATAAAAAATTAATCTTATTCAAATAATATTGAAGGCAAAACGAAATGAATCGAATGACTCTCTCGGCTTGTATGATGATTAGCTTATTATTTTAAATGATGGGACCATAAAATGAAAAAGTCGAAAGAGGAGAGTTTTCTTTATTTTATCATATTAATTATTTTCAAGTCTAAATCACATATATATCCATAAAACTAATAAATCGTGATTAGTTTTGTTCGCGTTGAGCTAGCCCACTGAGAGGGTAAAGTGTTCATAACGGTTAATTTCTCTATACGAAAATATTAAATCCACAACCTCTCTCTAATTTAAGAAATTAATTTTACATTAATTCTATCGTTTTTTCTTTTGAATTTATAGCATTACATAATAATGCTATTATTTTTATATAAAAGAATGTACATGTGTAGAAGCTCTTTTCTAATTAGGTGCTTGTTGATTGGACATGAGATCCTGTTGTGTCGAGAAACCATTGGCAGCCATTTTCACAGAAACATTGATCATCAGTTGGTTTTCGAATTTGGTTGCATGAACTATGAAATCAATGGTTCTTTTATTTTCATATGGGATTTAACATTTCAAAACAATTGATATAGTCTCTAATATTTGTTCATTTTAGTGGTTACGTGAAAAAAAGAGAGTTTTCATGGGATCATAACTTAGATCAGTTAAGAGAAGAAATAAATATCCAAATCCAATGGCTGTTGTCCATTTCTTAGTTTGTCAGGGAGTGCGAGTGGGAATCAGGAAATAATTCCCAAAAGAAGTTCTTGAACGTGTGGAAATCATAAATCCTGACTGTCCTTTTATGGTTAATAAATAAAGTGAATAAAAAAGAGTAGTGGAGAGAGAGAACCATATGCTCTCTTTCCACAACGCCTGGTTTCCCATTTTCTGACAATTTATTTATTCAGAAAAAACCCTACCCATGCTCTCATTTTCATCCTCGTCAATGTACTTATCACAACTCAATTCACTACCAAATATTTTACGGTATTTGAACGTGAATAATTTCTTATCCAAAAAGAATAAAAGGGTCTCGAATTAATCTGTGAAAAAAAACTATTTTAGATTAGTATAGGAGTAATTAGAATACTTAAAAAAAACTCGAACCTTGTTAATCATTTACTATTTTGTTCCATCTCTTATTTTCTTTAATTGCCGCTAGCTTCACCATTCATGCTTCAAATCCAATATTGGTATATTCCTCTTCTTGACCCGAGCATACGTGTCTCCATATATCACATACAATTTTTTTATAAAATCACGCAGAAACTAATTAGTTAGTGTGAAGATGATATTTTTTAATGAGCTAACACAGAGAGTGGATAAGAATAGTTTTAAATTTTTAGCACGTAAGCGCTTTAGATAAAACAATAAAAATAAAGATCAGAACCTCTCGTTATCTTTCATGTCCTTAAACAACGACACTTCACAACAATCTGAAAACTGAAAAAATATTTCCTCAAAGCAATTCATTTCCATTTTTGTGACGAAAGTGGATATGCCATTCTAATTAATGATCCAAACTCCACCGCCCATTTGGCTAATTAATGTGATCCAATTCTTAGTACAAGTCAAGCAGCATCTACACTAATTAAATTTTAATTAACCTATTTTTTATGATTAGCTACGATTAAGGTCAACATCTTTAAAAAAATTGACATCTAAAGATGCATTAGCTAGCTTAATTATGATTAGCTAGGTCTATAATATTGAATTAACGATGCGTCAATGCCTTCGTACGTTTATGCTACCCATAGAATGAAGAAACTTAATATAGTGATATTAAGAACCTCATACAAAGAAAGGTTTAATTTTCAAATCTTGAACTTTACACTCTTAAGAAAGCATTGAAAAAAGGAGGAAATAATAGGTGGTACGTTAGTAGTGCGGGTGGCTTCGGACTTTCGTTCTTTGAATAAGATGGTGATAATTTTCTCGATCTCTACTTGTGAAATATTACATATTTAAAAACGTATGACAATTTAGTATGAACATAATTCATCGATAAAACTAAAAAATTAGTAAGAATTACATACACCTTCGAATAATTAAGTTCTAGCTCGTGATCATATGCAGGAAAGCATATGGATTATGGAGTGGGAAATGGAACATTCTCTCTTGTGCTGTGCATGCCGACTAATAATAACAACAAAAATGGTAGTGATAATAACTTTTAAAAGAGAAAATTCTGATTCGAAGCTAACCATTTTATGGTATGATGAGTCAACTCCACGTCAATCAAGTCCATCCATTTGTTAAGCCCTAAATTCAGGTACAGTATAATTAAAGAAATATTAATTTCGTGAGATTCTTGGTGGGGTTTCTTTTTTTAATTTAAATTTAAATTTAGCGTATGAATAAAGTTTAAAGAAGGTACGTAATCAGATGGAAATGATTTAAAAAGATTTTTGTGTTTTCTTTTTCCTTTCTGAAGGGCAGACATTCTCTTTAGATTTTAGATTAGGGTTGCCATAAGTAGTTCTTAAATAAAGTGGATAATAATTACAGGAACCTCGTTAGTGCTGTCCGTACACCTTCTATGTTTGGAAGTCATTTATGAGACATTGTTGTAATTGGAAGTTGCAACTTAGTCCTCTAACTTTTAGTATTACTCTTTTATTATTATTTGCCCAATATAGGTTACTCTTACTTCTTAAATAATAGATTTTATGTGTTCATGACCACATCTAACCTAGAAGCCGAAGACATCATGCCCCAAGGGCCAATCACGGGTAGCATGGCTAAGAAGCTCACGCTTTGGATTGAGGCTACAACGACCCAAGAAGCCTCTCAAGCCAAGAACTGGACCTTCACACTTATCGCACACCATACCGAGGCCCACAAGTCATCTGCGCCTCCATCGCAAGCAATAGGCCACTCGTGTGGCCAACCACACTTATCGGGAGAGTCATGGACTAGTCGGACATCGCATGAGGCAATTCCATGGATACCGAAGCTCTCGCGGACTTCATGCCTTGATCGGACACCCCATGAGGCTCCATCGCAAGGCTCATGCCTTTACCGGACATCGCATGAAGCCCCTTGCACCTACTGCAGCCCTCGCAACCATAACAGCGAAGCATAAGAATATTACCGGGATCGACACTTTATCGGGAGTGTACATCCTTTCGGGAGTGGACATCTACTGGAAACTTCTAAGGATGTTATTGGGAACGAGTACATTACCGGAAGAGGACACTTACCGATAACTGCCGAAGAACTACCAGGCGACAACAGGCCAACATAAACTTATCGAGACCCAATTGGGAAGCTACCAGATCCCAATAACCACTTGCACTCCTGACGAGTTCACACACGCAACATTTTGGACATTTTGGAAGCTCGAGCTAACGGCCTACCGATAAGTACCCTATCGGCATACCGTTAACTTCCCCAATTTGATTAAAAAAATTATGTACTTTATTTTGTAAGGTCAACCATGTATAAATAGGTCACCCCTCTCATTTTATAGTTTAGTTTAGCTTGTGAGTGAATTGTAGAGTGAGAATGTTGCTCCCCTTTACCTCTAAACTCAACCTTCCCTTCCTTGAGAGAGATAGCTTGAGTTGAGAATACTCCTCCCTATCTCTCTTTGGGAAATCAAACCTTGTAATCGTTGATTGCTATTTTGTGTAAGAAATATATGTGCGCCTCGCCTATCGTTCGTTTCCTAACATTGTGTTCTTCAAGTTTCGTGTATGTTTTATACTATTCGTCGTGTTCAACTTCGTCCATTCCCGTCCGTCTTCACTCCAACGATAACCTCCTCCTATCCTTTGTGTCTTATAATCCTCCCGTCCGCTACGTTTTCGAGTCCTCCTTTTTGTGTCCTTGTGCTTATTTTGTGCCAATGTTTGTGTGATCTCTTGGGCTAGATCCTAACCAAAAGCCTCCATGCACTATGGTTTATTTCACAATGAGCCGGAGCGCATCATGTGGTAGTGGAGCTCTTGGCGCCTTAGAGTTCAAGTTCTTGTGTCTTAATCTTCCCACCAAAAAGCTTCCATTGTCTGTGTCAAATCCTTCCATAAATTGTCTTAAACTTAGGGTTCTCGTTGCGTTTTTGAATTTTTATGCTTTTGGGCCAACTTTGCCGAAAGGTGTAAAAGTTTCCATTTTTGAGTGTTCATCTTGTGAACAATGTCCTTCAAGTCTTTCCTCCATCATTTCCAGCGTTCCTTGCATCTAAAGTGTTCCCCTTTAACCCTAGTTTCATTTGAGACAGGTTTGTGATTTTTACTTACACATTTTCTAGTCCAAAAGTTCAAAGAAGAAAAGTGTTGTTCTTGGTGTTCATCTGAACATTTATCCTTTGAGTGTGAGTGAGGGAGTTTTGATCCAAAATCAATTAAAAAACACAAAGGAACTTTGTTTCCCCTTAAACAAATATTTCCCTCATGTCGTCGACCATCAAAAGTCCCTCCTTGCATTAAATGCGAGCTAGCGGCGACCTCCCTTCTCTCCCATCACCTTTTCCGGAAATCCCTCAACCACCACCTACTCTACCTCTCTCCTCTAGCTAGAAACCGTTAGTGATGTAGGGTGCAAGTAAAAAATAGCATCTAGCCTTTCTTTCATTCCCCTTAGCCCAACTAAAGAGACCGAATAAGGTCTATACAAAAAAAAAAGGAAAAGAAAGAAGTACAATGCAAACCCTAAACCGTACCCTACCCTACTTGGCTAGCTAGAAGGTGACTAGAGTGAAGTGGCCAAGACACCAACCTATATCCCCATATGTTCAAAACCTTTCACCCTAGTCTTTTAACTTCCCCTTCCCAAAGTTTCATTTCCTACACGTTTTTGCCCCGAGTCCCAAACTCAAGTCTCCAATCGAGTCCTATTGAGTCTTACGTCTTGAGTCTTGTGTATATTTTCGTCTTACTCTAAAGGTCTTTTGAGTCTCCTTGAGGATTTTAATTCTAAGAGTCTTCTTTTATTTTGTTTAAAACTCTTGAGCATTAGTGAAGAAAGTTGTAACAAACGCTTGACTTGAACCACAAGGTTGATTGCGTTAAGAATTGCGTGGTTTGCAAGAAATTTATGTAAGGTTTTTTTTTAGTGATTTGTGAGGCTATTGATCGTCACTCAAATACAATTTATAATGCCTGAATATATGTGCACAATTGATAATGTGTACAGTGGTAGTCAGGGTCGAACACAGGGATTAAGAGAGACTGATTCAAGGTCTTGAATGAAAACACAGAACAAAAGCACAGAAATGTAACACACAGGGGGGTTTTGTTGACTAAATAGGTTAGCCAAGAGAGAGTTGGAGCTAACAATTCTAACTATAAAAGTAATAATCGGGGCCTCGAAAGTGAAACTTGACTCGGGAACCCGAAAGGTAAAATATGGCAAATCAATGATCAAGGTTAGAATAATAAAACAGAGAGATAAATAAACACAATAAGTCAAATAGAGAAATATCTTAGCAAAAGGTATTCTTAGGTTGCATTCGGGTGCCCGATCGTCATCAGCACAGAAATATTCTACTCATGCAATCATAGAGGTGACATGGGGACCAGATTCCTCGGACATCCCCTACTTTTCTCTTAAGAGAAACTACCCCCCGTTTCCACATATGAGGTAGTCTTGACAGCCCGCCATCTCTCCAGGCACGAATACGGGAGAGCCATATTCAGGTTGCCTATGAAGATAAGAAAAGACACAGCTAGAGCTAAAGGTCCATTAGTTTGTCAGGCTCGTGACCCCGCTCTAATCAACTACTCACCCTAGCTAGTCGAGACCATTTCAGCACAGTTACTACTAGACTAGATGCCTACTTATACCGTGCAACTTTCTTTCCGTATTTATCACATGGATGACAACAATCACTCAAAGAAATTATTAGTTGATCAAGCCTCTAATTACCCCAAGTGAAAATGTAATTAAAATGACAAACAATTGAATATGGTAGTAAGAATATATTAAGCACGTTTAGGCCTCGAATCTGTCCTTGCAACCCTCGAATTACCTTTGCTAAGAACTAAGGATTTAGCTACTCATGCTTGAAGAGAAATAAATCATAAATGTAGAGAGCATAATAAGTAAAGAAATAGATTTAAGGGAAGAAAACTTCACTACTAAAAGTCGGAGCAATGCCCCGATTGTTTACCAAAATGTTTCAAGCCCGATGGCTAAGGAGGAAAATACTAACAAGAACTAGAGAGATGAACTAAGAGTTTTCTTACTAAGAAATATGCTAAGATGATGTGTTGATCTAAGATGTCCTAAACTACTCCTTGGCTGCTCCTTTTAAGCTAGAACTCCAAGCACAAAATATCTCCTATCCTAACTAAGGATAAAATGCATTTAAAGAAAGCCTAGCTCAAAGCAAACATGCTCCCTAAAGCATAAAGTTGGTGGCAGTCTGATTTGTCTAGCTTTGTGCAGATCGGGAGCAGGCTTTTGCAGAATCAAGGGCTGACTTAGGCTGACGGAGATAAACTCTAGGAATCGTGCAGAACTCTCTGAAAAGTGTCGGAGGGGACACGTGGAGGCTTCGGTAAGAGGACACATGGAAATGCCGCTCTTCACCCTTCGGGGTCTCGAATAGAGAATCCTCGTCGGGACCTTGAAGGCTATCTTGGTGTCGGGACCTCGACTCTAGTCTTGAAGCTCGAATCCGCACAAAATGCTCTTGAAATGCGTGTTTTCGCATGAATTCCCTTTCTAGGCCTAGATCTGCAATAGTGATGAAAACAAGGGTATATTAACAGAATCATGCCTTAAATCAACGAGATAATTGAGGGAAAATTATGCATAAAAACACGCTATCAGCTATCTTTTATGAGTGACCAAACATGAGTGTTAAAACACGTGAGAGAGTGATTATCTACTAACGTTTAAGTGAGTGTGCAGGTACCAAACAAATCATGTCCGACGCAAGCGTAGTTGGCAACAATGATGCCAAGTCCGACGAAGCCATTAGTCCGGTGCTAGCCAAAATGGATTCCCGAATGGATTCCATAGAGCGCAATCAAGTTGCGATGGAACGTAGACATAAGGAGATGATGAGTATGTTTCAAATCCTTGTATTGAATCAAAATGCCCCCACCGGGGCCTCCACAAGTCCTACCCTTCCAAGCAGTCAAGCACCATGGCTCCTAAGGCCCCCGCCGAGCCAGATAAGGATCATGTTACTTGCGAATCCATAGAGGAAGGTTAGGACAGTGACGCTGACCTTGAAGAACTAGATAGGGTGACCGGTCGAGGCTTCCCAAACGTCCTCACCACGGGGCCCCGAAAGCAGGCCCCTCCTCCTAACCTTGTCGTATCCGAGAACTAAATACAAGTCATCCAGAACAAGTACGCCACAGGCAATCGAGGGCAGGACCGCATGAGAGCAGCACCACTAGGCCGCCACAGAGTCGTGGCCTGCGCCAGAATGAAGACCCCATGACTAGCGGTATGCCGTTAGTCCCTAACAGTGTGTCATTGGCCGTGGGCAGTGACATGCGGCCATAGTTTTAAAAATTGGACTGACCCGACGGTTGGACCGAAAAAATTATGACCCGAAGAGATTTTCGGTTCGGTTCGGTTCAGCTATCTGACCGGACCTGCAATCGAACCGGAATAAACCGATCGACACGACCGATTTTCACAAAATCGGAGACCCAACTGGGTCGATGTCAAACCAAAACGACGTCGTTTTGTGTGTTTTTTTATTTTTTTATTTTTTTATTTTTTTCAATATGGAAAATTTGATGAGTCGGCCTATTACAGACATGGGCCGGCCCATTATAGGCACTGGTTCAATTCGGTTCAATTTTCTAAGATTGAACGGTTCGATGTGTGAACGACCCGGAACGATCCAACGGGTCAATCCGGTCGAACTCGTTTCAAATCGGTCCAACGAGTCACTTCAGGTCGGTTTTTAAAACTATGCATGCGGCACAACCAAGAGGACCTTCCCACGTCCAGCAGCCAACCCCTAATTCCTCACTACCATGCAAGCACCACACCCTACCAATCACGTGAGTTCTATGAGGCAGCTAATGATGACTTTGATGAACTTGCGAGGCAAAATAAGGGAAGGTGACAACGAGGCCAAGCGCCACGATTTGGAGAGCATTTTGAGAGGCTACAAGAGCCTAGGATTGACGACAACCTAAGCAGTATAAAGGTTCAATTTCCTACCTTTGAGGTCACCACCGATCCTTCGGAGTACCTCAAATGGGAAGGAAAAATTCAACGCATCTTCAATTGTCATCAATATTTCAAGGGTAAGAACATCAAACTAGCAGCTATGGAGTTTGATGGTTATGCCGTTAGTTGGTGGGAGAAGGTGTGTATGGAAAGAGGAGCGGTACATGCTATTCATACTTGGGAAGAAATGAAACGGGTTATGAGAGCAACCACGCACTACAAACGAGACTTGCAAAATAAGTTGCAAGGCCTCAAACAAGGCACCAAGTTCGTGGGTGATTACTTTAATGACATATAGAAACTTCTTACTAAGACCGAGACAGATGAGGGCGAAGAGATCACAATAGCATGATTCCTCAATGGTGTTAATGAAAATATTAGGTACAAGCTTGAGCTAAAGGAATTTGATCATTTACAACCTATGCTTTACTATGCCCTAAACGTGGAAGTGTACGAGGCCATAAAGAAGAAGACTTATCCAAGCCGAAATGCATCAAAACCATATTCTTTATCCACTAAGACACCATAGAAGCCTTCCTCAAAAGACCAACCTTCCCCAAAGGACCCAAAATAGTTTCCACCCTCCAAAGTTGTGACATCCAACCCAAAGCCATACACACCTTACACTAAGAGCAACCCCTCTAACCCTCTACCAAAACAAGCTCATAACACTACTACCAACTCGAGCCAACCAAGGAGATTCTCATCTAACATTGAGTGTTTTAAGTACCATGGAAGAGGCCACATCTCTTCTGAATGTCCCAACCGGTGAGTAATCTTCATCCGAGAGGGCAACTATAAAATCGGGAGTGAAGATGAGATGAATGATGATAAGGACATAGAGGAGGAGGAAGAAGACGAGAGTAGTGAGGAAGAAGTAGTTCCAGCCGCGGCCATGACACTAGTTGTGAGGCGGAGCATGAGTGCTCAAGCCAAAGAGGAGGTCGTATGTGAGGAGCAAAGAGAAAATCTCTTCCACTTTCGGTGTGAGATCAAATGTGAGGTGGCTTCACTTATTGTAGATAATGGAAGTGTGGTAGATGCGGCGAGCCACCTCTTAGTGCACAAACTTGGTTTACCTACATCACCGCACCTCAAACCTTATTCCTTACATTGGTTTAATGACAATGGTGAAGTGAAGGTGAAAGAGCAAGTTCTTGTTGCTTTCAAGTTAGGTGGCTATGAAGATGAGAGATTATGTGACGTGGTTCCCATAGATGCAAGTCACCTTATTATCGGCCACCCATTGAAGTTTGATAGGTGGGTGATACATGATGGTCGAACTAATAAATTTCACCTTACTCACCTTGGGAAGAAATTTAACATTCTTCCACTCTCACCCGCGCAAGTCCGTGATGACCAATAACGCATGGAAAAGGCAAGTGTCAAGTTTCAATTGGTGAGAAAAATGAGGGAGAAGAGTGGAGTGAAAAATGTGAGTCATGAATTGAAAACACACCATGAAAAAAATGAGCATGGTACATTGAGAGAGTGTGAGCGTAGCACACAAGAAAATAAAAGAGAGAAGAAATCAAGAGGAGAGTTGAATACACGCCATGAAAAAAACAAGCATGGTAGAGATTGTGAGGCTAAACAGTTAAGTGTATTAGCGAAAGAAAGAGATGTGAGGCATGCGCTCTTGACTAACAAGGTGTGTCTTGTACTTCGGTACAATGCGCATTGCTTGAACATTTCCACTAACCTTCCTTCTACTCTACCAAGTCAAATTGTCTCCCTCTTGCAGGAGTATGAAGACGTATTTCCATCAGAGATGCCTAGCGGCCTCTCTCCCATCCGCGGGATAGAGAACAAGATAAACTTAGTGCTCGACGCGGCATTACCTAATAGACTAGCCTACCGATTCAATCCCGAGGAGACGAAGGAGCTTCAAAGGCAAGTTGATGAGTTGTTGAGCAAGGGTTTCATTAGAGAGAGTATGACCCCTTGCGCGGTGCTCGTGTTGCTAGTACCGAAGAAAGATGGCTCGTGGAGGATGTGTGTCGATTATCGAGCCATCAACAAGATTACCGTGAGGTATAGACACCCCATACCTCGCCTTGACGACATGCTTGACGAGCTAAGCGAGAGTAAAGTGTACTCCAAAATTGATCTCATGAGTGGCTATCATCAAATACGAATACACGAAGACGATGAATGAAAGACGGCCTTCAAGACCAAACACGATTTGTATGAATGGATGGTAATGCCATTCGGTCTATCCAATGCCCCTAGCACCTTCATGAGGTTAATGAACTATGTCTTGGGTGACTTCATTGGTAAATACATTGTTGTGTATTTTGATGACATTCTTATGTATAGTCCTTCTCTTTATGAGCATGCGTTTCACTTGCGTACGATACTTGACACCTTGCGCACACACAAATTATTTGCTAAGCTTGTTAAGTGTGAATTTTGTTTGGACCGAGTGCACTTTCTTGATTTTGTTGTAAGTATAGAGGGTGTTCAAGTTGATGAAGACAAGGTGAAAGCCATCCGAGAGTGGCTGAGTCCCAAGAATGCTAGTGAAGTGAGGTCTTTCCATGGCCTAGCAAATTTTTACCGCCACTTTGTACCTAACTTCTCAACAATAGTCGCGCCCCTCAATGAACTTACCAAGCAAAATGTGGCTTTTGAGTGGGGAGATAGCCAAGCTGCGACCTTCAAGGAGCTTAAGGTGAGACTCATGCGGTCACCCGTGCTAGCCCTACCAGACTTCACCAAGGCATTTGAACTAAAGTGTGATGCAAGCGGTATTGGCATAGGGGTTATCCTAACCCAAGAAGGTCGACCCATTGCATACTTTAGTGAGAAGCTAAGCGGTGCACAACTCAACTACTCAACGTATGACCAAGAGCTTTATTCTTTGGTGAGGGCACTTATGGTGTGGGAGCATTAGTTGTTACCAAATAAGTTTGTCATCCACACGGACCACTTGAGCTTGAAGTTCCTACAAGGCCAAGCAAAGCTCAACAAAAGACATGCGAAATGGATGGAATTCATTGAGGCGTTTCCATACATCATCAAGTACAAGCAAGGCAATGAGAATGTGGTGGCCGACGCCCTCTCAAGAAGGTACGCTCTCTTGAACTCCATCGATGCACAAATATTTGATTTTTCTCACTTGATTTAGTTGTATGAGAATGATGAGGATTTTCGAGACATATATGTGGCATGTGCACACGGACCACACTTGTATTTCTTCAAGCGTGACAACTTTTTATTCAAGCATGATAGACTATGCATACCCCGCTCTAGCATTAGAGAGTTACTTATTTTATAAGCTCATTGTGGAGCTTTGAGTGGACATTTTGGGATGGTAAAAACCTTGTATGCTTTAAAATCACACTTCTTTTGGCCACGGATGAAGGAAGATGTAAATAAAATTATGAAGCGATGCGTTGTTTGTAAGAAAGCTAAATCCACATCCAAGCATCATGCGGTTTACATGCCCCTTCCCATTGCTCAACACTCATGGGTAGACCTATCTATGGATTTTGTATTAGGTTTACCTAGTTCTAAACATGGCAATGACTCTATCTTTATTATGGTTGATCGCTTCTAAAAAATGGCACACTTCATACTATGCGCAAAGACACATGACGATACACACATTGCACATTTATTCTTCCGGGAGTGGACATCTACCGGAAACTTCTAAGGATGTTATCGGGAACAAGTACATTACCGGAAGAGGACACTTACCGGTAACTGCCGAAGAACTATCAGGCGACAACAGGCCAACATCAACTTATCGGGACCCAATTAGGAAGCTACCGGATCCCGATAACCACTTGCACTCCTGACGAGTTCACACATGCAACATTTTGGACATTTTGGAAGCTCGAGCTAACGGCCTACCGTTAACTTCCCCAATTTGATTAAAAAAATTATGAACTTTATTTTGTAAGGCCAACCATGTATAAATGGGTCACCCCTCTCTTTTTAAATTTTAGTTTAGCTTGTGAGTGAATTGTAGAGTGAGAATACTGCTCCCCTTTACCTCTAAACTCACCCCTCCCTTCCTTGAGAGAGATAGCTTGAGTTGAGAGTACTCCTCTATATCTCTCTTTGGGAAATCAAACCTTATAATGGTTGATTGCTATTTTGTGTAAGAAATATATGTGTGCCTCGCCTATCGTTTCCTAACATTGTGTTCTTCAAGTCTCGTGTATGTTCTATACTATTCGCCGTGTTCAACTTCATCCATTCTCATCCGTGTTCACTCCTACGGTAACCTCCTCCTATCCTGTGTGTCTTATCTTCCTCCCGTCCGTTGCATTTCCGAGTCCTCCTTTTTGTGTCCTTATGCTTATTTTGTGTTAATGTTTGTGTGATCTCTCGGGCTAGATCCTAACCAAGAGCCTCCATGCACTACAGTTTATTTCACAACGAGTCGGAGCGCATCAAGGTTGGTCGGTAGTTTGATCATTGTATATGAGAAAATTACTTACTAAGAATACCTTTATTTCTATTTGTAGTAAATAAAAGTAGTCTAAATCAAGGATCCTTTTGGTTCTTAGAGTATGAGGGAAAGTAAGTCTTGAATGTTAGATTTCCAACTTTACTGTGTAATTGGTTCGTCTTAGAGAGTTGCATTCGTTTGAATCTCACATTCTCAAGTCTCTAAATATGATAATCAAAAAAGGAAAGTGATTACTGAAAAAAGTTCAGAATCCAACTTTCCCAAACTTAATTTTTTTATATATTTTTGACGAGAAATTTAGGGTGCGTTTACCTCGGAGAATTTTCAATTTTCAATTTGCTGTTTATTTTCATTCTGAAAACTGGAAAACGCGTTTACTTCGCGCTTGTTTCCTGATCATAAAAACTGGAGAACGCGTTTACTTCGCACTGAATGTAAGAATTTCCTGATCTGAAAACTGGAAAACGTGTTTACTTCGCGCGTTTTCATTTTTTGTGGAAAACCAAAAATATTTGTAATGAAAAGAAGAAATCATTTGAAAATTATTTTAATAATCCTAATTGTTTATTTTAATATATTCAATATGAAATAAATATGGAAAAAAGTTTTATTAATTTAGAAACTTAAAATAAAAATAGTCATTTTAAAAAGGGAAAACTTATTAAATATAACATCAATCTTCTAATATTGCATTTAAATATTGTAATTCATATTCTTACATGAAAATAAAAGCAATCTACTAATATAGTAATTGATTAAAAAATTACATAGCAAACGTACTCCACTTGACTCGTTGCTCCCTCGTAATCTAACGATTATTACGATGAGCCCACAATTCATTTGCAATGTCTTCCCTAACAGCATTCATCTGTTGTTGTTGTGACATATTCACTTGTATACCTTCTTGCATCTCATCATCTCGGTCTTCATCAGTGTTTTGCACACCGTCCTCGCCAAATTTAGTGAATAATTGATCAGCTCTATCTTCGCTGCGAATAAAATTATGAAGTGCGCAACAAACTATAGGTATCAATTTTTGACGTCGAAGTGGGTAATTCGGAATAGACTTTAATATAGGAAATCTAGCTTTGAGAATGCCAAAGGCCCTTTCAATAACATTTCGCAAAGATGAATGTCTGTAGTTAAATAATTCATATTTTGTTCTTATTCTCCCCCGTCCTTGGAAATCGCTTCGATGGTATCGTTCACCACGATAAGGAGCTAAAAAACCCAGAATATTTGGGTAGCCAGCATCGACAGCGTAATAATAATCTACAAATGATATGTTCAAATCTCAAACTGGCAAACAATATAAACATTGCATACTGTTATGAAATTCAATAAATTGTGTTTTACCTGGTGGTGGCATAGGGAATTGATTGTCCTGCCTTGTTAGCGCATCAAGAAACACACGTGAATCATTAGTTGTGCCTTCCCAACCAGAATAAACAAAAGTGAACATCAAATCATGCGAACACACGGCCATAACATTTTGCGTAATTAGTGATTTTCTACCCCGAAAAGTTCTTTGTTTAGAAGCAGGAGTCCAGGCTGCAACATGAGTACCATCAATTGAGCCTATGCATTTCTGAGAGGAAGTAAAAGAAGTATATATCAGAGTTAGCTTTAAACTTCAGTATTTTTTATAAATATAGTAAATAAAATAATCATATAAGAATTTGATTGAATTTTTTTTATGAACGTTTGGATTAAATTTAACATGAAATTAGATTTAAATGTGAATATTTCATAAACACGAAAATTAAATTAATCATATCATGAGTTGGGATTTTTATGTACCTTACTAAAATATATGTGCCACACACGTCTCAAAATCATGAGTTCGAATATTTTATAAAATAATTAAAAATTACTACAATAGGAAGATTTTGATTCCAAGATTTGAATTTTTTTAAGCAAGATAATTATAAATACAACTATATTAAAAATATTTATTTTTTAAAAGATGTTCCATGTCAACATTAATCAACATTATTTTGGTTATTTTATAATTAAGGGATAATTGTTATGTTAGTGCCGTTAATATTTTTCTTATTAAAAATAAAAAAACTGGGCCTATTTTCTTATTGGGGTTAGCTAGTAAAAAAGGATGAGGTATTTTCCAGGCCAGAGATGTCAATCTGGAGAGCCCATTCAGTCTCAAAGGAGCCCATTGACGAGGAGTTTAACACTAGCAAAATTCATTCGAGTCGACAGGAAAAACAAAACAAAACATTTCTGAGAGGAAGTAAAAGAAGTATATATCAAAGTTAGCTTTAATCTTCAGTAATTTTTAAGTATCTTCAATTCCTAACAGAGATGCGCACCTGAAAATATGGATACCAATTGGGATTCTCAAGAATTTTTGGTTGAACTGGTCCTCTGTTGACATGTTTGATCAAATCAGTTGCTAAAGCAGCCAAAGCACGTCTCACATTCTTCACCCACATGTGCACGGTCCTAGTAGAATGCTGAAATCGGCCTGCTATAACCCTCTGAGTTTGCCTATGACATAATACAGATAACCCCATTGCCAGACCCTCTTCCACACTAACTTCTCTAGTCGCGCATAGTAAACCCATAGTTTTGAGCATATCGCATAAGTTCATAAAAACATGTGGTCGCATACGATAGTTCTCATAACATACAGTGGGATTCCCCACTAAAACCTCAATGATATAAGCGTTACCGCTAAGCATAGATGTGCGACAAGGCGTCCTTGCAACACGACTGCTTTCAGCTTGCGCTAGCCTCTGAAGCTGCAGTAATTCTTCCAAGTCATCATCATCATCATCAGTAGAACCATCATCACTTGAATTGACAACATAATATGTTGAAGTATTATCATAATATTGTGTCATTTCTACCTGCATTATAAATAAATAGCTAAAATTATTTTACGAAAATAATTCCTACAACACCAACAAACCCATATACCTGAATCCAGCAGAGGAAACAAATAGAACTATAAAGAAGTGAAGATGAGTAGGAACTACAGGATAGTGAACAATACCAAACTTAATTTTGTGATCACCTGCTTTGCGTTTGCCGCTCGCTCTTTATTTCTATTTTTTTCCTTCCTACGCATACTGGTTACTTGATCTCCTATTTATTATGATATGGCTATCACTATTTCTGTCCCTGAGCATTGCCATGTTTCCTTCAATAATTGTCCCCACAATCATGCACCATAATTATTAGTACTAGCATTGTATCTCCTATTTTTTTTATTTGTTTGTCCCCATTTGTTGCCCTGTATAACCACGGGCATTGAAACAATTTCCTTCAGAAATGGTCCCTCAATCATGCATTTTCATTATTACTACTAGTATAAGGAATAAGTTTTATTATTTTAGTCACTTACAATAATCCTAATTGTCGGCTTTGTGCACCCACAAGTCCCTAACGTAAAGGTTTTTGTTCGATCAGATTTAATATTAAACAATTCAATTTAAATTTTTAAAAATCAGAAATCTTTTAACTAATTAATTAAATACTAAATATAATTAATTAATTAATTAATTAATTAATTAACTAATTAATTAACTAACAAAAATCTAAAAATCTAATTACCTAAAATCCCAACCCACTAAAAATGAAGTTGTTAAATTCCTCTTCAGTAATGGCCTTTCGTTCCTCATCCAAGCAAATAACATGCCCGCTCTCCACATAAAGGAAAAAATGACAAGTGAACAAAACTTTGGTTTATTGATCTTTCAAACCGAAGCCAAAACCAAAATAGCCTAGAAGCAAAATGAAAAAAAATGAATAAAAGAGATGCCTATCAACCATCCCAGAAACACCAAATCCTATCAATCATTAGCAATTAGCCCCTTGACAAGCTCAACATACAATTTTCTGCTCTGCTAATACTTCAGCTAAATAGAAACAGATTACTGAAAATGGTCTTACATAAACAGAAAAATGGTCTTACATAAACAGAAAAGGTAGCACTGAGAGGAACTAAATTGAACACATAAAATAGTTTCTACTTAAGGTGAAGGTGCACAAACACTTTAAAATATTACAGCACACAAATAAACATCCTAATACGTTTGTGACTCCATGGGAAATTACAGACATCATCCAATCACGCCAAGCTCTGCAACCACAACCTCTTCTTCTCAATCGACAACGTGGCGAAGACTTTCCTCCAATAAGGATCCTTGAACCTCTCAAGTGCTTTGATGTACGCTACATCCGAAACCTCATCCACCTTCCCCATAGCCTCGATACACCCAACAATCGAATCAGCTTCTTTGTTTGGACTTGTAACTTCACCTTGCTCAATTTTGTACTTCTTGACCTTTGCATTAAAATACTCTGTCTTAGCACTCTGTGATGACGCGAACTGATCCATGCAGGAGTCCAACTTCGAGGATTTACCCTTCTTGGCGCGCCTAGCAGCTGGAAGTGCACCAGAATAAGGACGTTTTCCTTGCGAGCTCCCACAGTCTGGTGTTCCATCACCTATATTAATGTGAACACCATGATTCTGAAATTCTTCTTCAGTTTCACGCTCCTCATCAGATGTAGGTGGCAATTGCGAAGAGGAGTGACGCAGCTATCCCGTAGCTGTAGATTTATTAAACACCAAACCCAGCAACTCATAGTGTGGACAACCTTTCCTTCTGAATGTCCTATAGTTCCTGTTTTTCTGCAAATGTGTAAAACAGTATCAGTAACAGCAATGTATAAAGTTATGGAACAATGTAAATATGTGACAATGTTTAACATACCAGGAAGAACATTTGCCACACATCTTCTGGGGCATTGACAGTGTTCACGCTTGATAGGTAGGTGACTCCAGTATGCTCTAACAATTTTGAAAATTGTCGATGCTTGACCCTTAGACGATTGTATTTACCCACCAACTTCACACCGTCGCACCTTTCCCCAGAGGCCAGAAACATTTCTTGATCAATATCGTTCCAGTCTGAACTCTTAAAGGTGGGTGCACCGTTAGGATCTTTCTTCACTCGGTCGTGCAGAATTTGTAGAAATATATCTTCATTCTTGTCAGACCATTTGGCCTCATCTTCACCCTCGTGTCTCCCTCCAGCCATGATGCGTTCAAATTATCTGTAGCACCTAACCAATTGTTAACCACTATACTATAAGGTAAGTAGTAATAATGCTAACTTAAGAGAAATCATATAAAGGTAATAAAACTCCCTTTGTTCACAAACAATATGAGATGTAGGATAGTGCCAGTAGATATGGGCTCCTCATGCATATTCCTTTTATGCAGAATCTAAAGATTATTTATAAATTAACAAAATACTTGCAATAAAATATCAAAATCCATTCATGGTATAGTGCAAGATACATGCTATAATGGGCATCACTAATTCAGACATCAGTAGTTGTCTTCTTTTGTAGTGTCCCATATGCAAGAAAGAGGGAATCGTGCCTGATTTAAGATACATTGTTCATTGTTTCAATCTCCAAACCCTTAATTATGAGGTCCAAATTCATAGAGGTGGGTTCCATCAGCACCACCTAACCATAACTTTTTTATTGACTGTGGTCAAACCATCAGTAATTAGCTTGTTTCTATAATGTTGGGGAGAGGAAAATGCAAGTTCCAACGTAATAAAAGAGACTTCAAACATCAATTTAAAACAATAAGCTTGTGTTGTGCTATAGGAGAAAAAAGCACTAACACTTAATTAGTCTTGCTATCCAGTTCTAGGATGCCATTTCATTAAAAAGATGAAGCTTTTTGCATCCTAAAGTTTCAGTTTTAGTGACAGAACAGGACATTTTAGTCCTTCAATGTGTTGAGTGGAAATGAGCTGGGACGCAATGTGGTATAGAATGGGAATCTCATTAAAAAAGTTGGGTGGGGGATAGCTGAGAGATTCCCGAAAAGGGGAAAGAGTCACCATTTATAATGCAGAGAGCAGAGAGTAGAGACACAACTATTCTTCCCTCTAATCATAAACTCAAAAAAAAGTAACCATACATGATACAACACAAATTTTTCTTATGGACTGTCCACAAAAATGATGAACACTACTCTTTGCAGAAAATCTTGCACAACTTCTATGCTTCTGACATCAACTTATACTTATATTCTTTTATATATACAAGAACTTGTTATAAATTATACAGAACTTGTTAGGAAACAGTATCATCTGTTTTTATTTCTTGACTATTACCTCCCTGAAAAGGAAAATTATGCAATCTTATTAGAAAATAAATGATTTTATTTCTTCCTTGGAAATAAATGATCCTGTTTTTGGCCCTTTCTTCTCCTAAAGAATGAACTATCGTTTATGAAAAGGAAAAAAAATCAAGTTGGGTATTTTTTTCCCCTTTAAATTTCCACAAAATCCCATATTTCCCAATCCAGTTCAGACAGGAACAGGAGATGCAATCAATACCACTGCAATGCAAAAAAGAAGGGCAGAAAGAAACCTTAAACGTGTGAAATATAAAGGAAGGAATGGTAAAGATGGTTACGCTTACACACTTTAGCCCCGCAACTGACGACTTCCTATCTTGCATTGTTGGTGAATCAAACATGAGAGATACCAATTAATCACAGAAAAAAAGCAAACAGAGATAGTCCCCTCAACATATTACTATATCAGATCAGATAAAACAGGGATGTCTTGCCTTCCTAATCGAGAGAGCTCGGGTTCAGCCAACAACAAATCTTGTAGCGTTTTCACGTTCTTTTCCTTGCAGCTACAAACACCAGAATCAAAACGGGCACTGATTCAGTTACTAATAAAGCAATGATTTGCTAGTCCATTAATAAAAGCTACTATATGAAAACAACACACATAAATGTTCACTCTCATACATGCGTACAAGTGGCAACATAGATAATACATGTAAGTATCACGTAGTATAGTTATCTTCAAACCATTCTAACCTACTACTACAAACATACAAGAGAACCCCCCCCCCCCTCTCTCATTGACTTACGAGAAGCAAGCAAACTGCTGCTGCTAAGTGCCAACAATGCTGAGTGAAACAAACAGCTTCTGCTTCTAGGACTAGGGGGGCTGAATTGGAAAGTACACGCGCTAGTAATGCATCATATCTACAAAACTTCAACTTGAAGGAGGGGAACTGTTTAGAATGGTGCCGACGATGTTCATAGTGTTAGTTCATCCACTTAAATGTGCGTACTAGTATCTCAGCTTTATATTTATAAAACATCTAACACAGACCCACATTCTCTATGTGACAATGAAATGGAGCGTGAGAAAGTGCTCAGTACACAGATCTGTAAGTGGTAAAACAAATCTCCACTGCTTATCTCACATGGAAAAATGATACTCCGTAGGTTGCATCACTAGTAGTGTTAGAAAATGGCTCAGGACTTCCCTATCACACTACCCTTCTGTAACTTTATGGAATAGCAGTTTATATTACACTCGATTTCTCATTCTCATTACCTTAGGTTTGTCTATGTGAGGAGAAAAGAGGCAGAAACACTTAACAAAGGATGTGTTGTATTAGCTAAGTCAAGATAGAAGTACCAGCTCAAACTGGAAGGGAATGCAAAAAGCTCTGATTGAGGAGTTTTAACAAACACCTGGGATGCCTTTTCCAGAATATCACTTTCACACCACAAGATAGAATACCAATATCAATAAAACGCAACCAAACTAAGAACTCCAAGTAAACATCACGAAATCTGGGTAAGAGAACTAAGATTATGAATTATCCTACTTCAACCACTCTGCGATTCGCAAACTCCTCCAAACTTAGAATCCAATCCCTAATTTATACTTCGTTTGAGAGGAATAGAAAACCCTGATTAAACAAGAACAGAGAATTAACAAACCTGGACTCTGCTGCTATCCTTGGTGCTGGGTGATGGAGAGTCGAGAGCAGGTTCGGTCTTCTATGTCCGCAGCGCTGGACTGAGGACGAGAGCTTGATGCCAAAGAAGAGAATGGAATTTAGGGTTGGGAGTGACAGAACCAGCATCGACGCGAAGAGGCAGAGATGAGTAAGGGTAGAGTTGGTATTATGAAAGTTTCATTTAATTTTGCTCCATTTGTAAAGCTCCCTTTGAAAAAATTTGAAAACAGGTTTTTGGGTGTTTTCAAAACTTACACATGAGTTTTGATTCCGAAAATTTTCATTTTCGTTTTCGAAATGAAAATAACGCAAAGTAAATACGTTTTTGAAAGAAAAAATGCAGTACACGGCCTTATATTCCGAGAATGGCAACGTTAATTTTGGGACCTAAATAAAATACTGTATGAACATAGACTAGGTAGGTTAGGACGTGGAAGATAAGCTTGGTGGGTTTTGAGTGGTATATATATAAATGGAGTGCCTTTATAGACAGACAAGTCGCATCCTGTCTTTTTGCCCTTCCTCGGTTTGTGGCAAAGTATCCATTCTAGCGACTGATTATGGACTCTTCTTTATGTAGTTGCTTCTTCTTTTTCTTTTCCTTTTTTCTATATAATACTCGTATATTGTACGTATTATATTATAAAATAATTTATTTGTCTGATTAATTAGTTTTCGTTTTCTTTCTGACTCATCAACATCATTACCTTTTTGTATGAGTGGTGCCTGTGGTAATGGCAGCTTGTTCGTGTACGTATAAGCCACATGACTTGTATCCATAATGATAAATTGATAGTTTAAGAAATTCATAAATATAATAAAAAAACCAATCATGCTGAGATGAGGAATGCGATTTCTAAATTTTATTTCGATCATATAAAGAACTCGGCCCTACACTTCACTACGTGACACATTAACTTTGGATCCATATTCATTTTAATTAATTTAACGAAGAAGTGCATGATTTAGTATTAATTATATTAAAAAAACTAAAAATTAATTAAGAGAGTTAATTGTATTATTATCAATGTATAATAATATAAAATGAATAGTTGTCTTTGGTTTCTTTATTTACTAATTTATTTATATATTTTTCTCTCAAAATTATAGGACTAATCATATATTAGCTAAGCTATCTTTTGTTTGGGTCATGGGCTTTTTTATTTTGGTTATGAGGGGCCCATAATTGACAATGGCGCTCTCAATGAAAGGGACGGCTAATTTGCAATTGCTTCCTGATTAAGCCAAATTCACCTCAATCAAATGTCATAGTCGGGACTCACCTAATTGGGTAACATTGCATATTATTATGTCATTCTACCTTTTCCCCTTTTGGTTATATGGTGGCAATTTATTTATGCACAAAATCTCTCTTTTACCCTCCTCTTTCATTCTTTTCACACCCCATCACCCATATTTATGAAGTACTAAAAAAAATACAATTTCCTGTTTTGCTGGTGGTAAAAATATCAATAGAGATTTAAATTTAAGTTCGAACCTCATCTCCGTCTATAAAAAAAAATACAATTTGAATATATATGCCATTTGTTCTATTCTCGTGAATTATTGCTATATTATTTGGGACCAGTAAATGAACATTGTTTGTACAAAAAAAGAAAAAAAGAAAGAAAGATGCATATTGTCATATGCAATACCTTGTAGGAATATTTTCTTTTATGATTTTTCTTTTCTCGACAATGAAATTAAATTACTCGTTTTCATTTGTTTAAAGATCGTATCACTGAAGGAGCTCCGCATATATGCTCCGTCCATGCAACAGGGGCTCGTATCCACACAAATTTGATAAGAACAAATTATGACACATACGACTAATCGTGAATTTATAGATCAGTAGTACTTTAAAATTCAAATAAATTAAATTACAATGATTGTAAAATAAAATTTGCACTCGAACTTTTTTAGTTTGGAGAGGGATGTTGCCGGAAGAGAATGGAGTGTGTTCTTATGTGAGCGATGCGACATAGACAGCAGAGTACTTGATTATGCACTGCAGCATTAGTAGGGTAGTAATATCTTGTTTACCGGAGTGATGAATAACGACTGATCTGGATGGGCTTTGACTCGATGATCGATGTATCTGCAAGGCGTCGGGTATGGTCTTGGTGTAGAGACTCCAACGATCAAGTCAATAAAATATTCGAATATAATATAGGTAGGGTTTGTTTGTGTATGTACCTCGATGATGTATACTTTATATTTATAGTGGTTGTGAAATCACACGCTTTATGGAAGGTAATTTTCCCATTTAATTGAGATAATTACTAATAATTAAGAGGATATTGTTGTTGAAGATTCACCTTACAAAGGTGGAGATCATGTCCACGATTGCAGGATAGGCTGCTGATATTTCGCTAGATATAACTGACTGGCTAAAGAGTCAAATTGATTGGTTGATAGACCTTTTTGTTGAACCGCTTGTTGACTTATTATGACCGTTCCTTATGTTAAGATCAAGTCTGGTGATATTGAGGTTTAAGGGTGAATTGTCTTGATAAGATTTATGTCTTACGAGTAAACTGTCTTGACGAGCCTTAAAGAGGGTCGTTCACATTAGGTTATCAGATAGCTAGTTTGGTGTGCAATCTGGAAGTGGTGGAGAGTAGACGCTGCTACTCCGAGATAGGTGGATGTCGCGTTTCAATCATGGTGCTTGCTATGTGATGGAGGTAAATTTCAATGTATTGTATGGCGGATGTTTTTTTTATAATGTTATTAGTTGGTCGATCTAGTTAGCTCACAAGAGGGTTATATCTTTGATAATATTGTATTTGACATGGAGCAAGCTTTGCGCTTGATATTTGCTAGGGTATGGTTATGGATCAAAATTTTGAAAACCCGATTTTCCTTGCTCGGTTCATGAGTAATAGCTTCTCTTATGGGGGTGATTTTTTTTGGTTTGGTTATAAAACCGATTTGTGGTTTTTTTTTTTCTAAAAATTTTCCATCTCGGAAAGTCTTAGCTTCGCTAAGGCACTCCTGAAAAAAAGAGAATTATAGTTACGAGTATTATAAATGAAAATTGTAAGTAATGATGTAATAATTTATAAGTATTAAATACTAAAATTTTCAGAATTCTTTGTACTACTACTATATTCTTCAAAACCCCTGATTAATTAATATACTTTAAAGAAATAGTGAAACCATTAATTTAGTACACTATTTATTTATTAATTTATTAAAGTGTCACGGAACATATTGTTAAACTTTAAGAAGAATATGGACATGGACGGGAACGAGCCGCCCATCAACATTTAAAAAGATAGATCGGTACCCCTTACTTGGACACAAAATTTCAAATGATACAATTAAAAAAATATTTGATAAGAATTTGTCTAACAGTATATAGTTCATGGTTGTTTTACCGGTGATACTAGTTAGGAATGACGGAGCCTTTAAGGGGTTAGAGGGAGCCATGGCTTACTTCAAAAAAATTGAATTCTCATGCAACAGTTCTTAAAGTTTTATATTTTAAATTTTAAATTTCCCCATAATTCTTTTAAATTTAATTATTTTTCATTAATACTCCATATTTGCTCTTTTAAATTCAGTTTTGAATGTCTCCTCCTTCTATTAAAAATAAAATAAAATCAAGGAGAACAAATTAATAGTGTATGGTAGAATACAGGAAAATATGGAGGGAAAGTTATCTTGATGTAAAAAATCTTAAAATGAAGATGTATAACTGGCTATCCATCCCCATCTCATTTCTGAGTGCACGAACCTAGCTAGATGAAGACTCCCACTTACTACCCATAGCTCATAGTATTCTTGTTCCTTTTTCTCTCTTACAATGACAATCTTATTTTATTTAATTTCTAGTCCACTCTAACCCAACATTACAAACTTGAAAAAACAAAATTATTCCATTGATAAATTATGAAATATAGCACCCCCAATTACAATGTAAAATAGCTAGTTTTGTTGCGGCCTCTAATTATATTTTATTGAGACTAATTATGTTCATACTAAATTATACCGTATAGCAATCTTTTACTTAAAAATTGAGATTATCAAATCACTCCTGCCTCTTTCATCTATGTTCTTACTATAATTTAATAACTTGAGGTGTGCCATTTTTATTTACAATTCTAGGATAAAATTAGTGGTACTCTTCTTATACTAACTAATCACATCCTATAGTCTCTATAAAGATTTCATTCTTAGTATCTATTTGACATTACATTAGTGGGTACTCTTCTTATTTCATTATTATTTATAATTTTCATAAAATTCAATCTTGAATGCATTTATTGGTTATTTTATGTTAATGTCTATAAAAACTATATTGTTTTTTTAGCTTCAATAAGTTGGAGCTTTTAACTTATTGAAGAGAGAACTACTTTCTTTCTCTATATTTTTTCCACATTTTTTTATAAAATGCATTTAATTGTTTTTGTTATTAAAATATAAAAAATGCTTTTTTAATAATATTATATAAATATTTGATTTTTACAACTACATTATCAAACACTTTTCTACTCTTTCCTAATTTTTTTAATTGTCTTTTACTATTTGAGCACGCATATTAAAGAGACCGGATCACTCATTTTGCCCCGAACTTTTTTGGGTCAAATAACGAGTCATCCAACATTCTTAATATGCGTGCCCAAACAGTAAATGACAATTAATTATAATAGAAGGGAATATATCATAAGCTTTTTTCATTCAACTTATAGCTAAACGCTAACCTCAATCCCATACTCTAACATAAAATAGAGAAGGAAATTATAAAAAGAATTTCCGTTTTATCATGCCTAATTAGATCGCTCAATTAATAATCTGATTAAACGTGATTTGGTTCTTTTATGGTTTATATCTTACAATCTAGGTTGATAGTATTTTAAAAGTTCAAATTTTACCATCTACCTTGTTTATAACCACCAACTCTCATATCTAATCTCATTATTGATTAAACGGTTCAACTAGACGTGTCTAAACGAAATACCCAATCTCATTATTAATTAAACGGTTTAACTAGATGTGTTTGAACGAAACGGCCCTATAAAAATACAGAGAAGGTGTCTTTTTCAATGGCGTAAGCGGGGCCCAATGGACATGGTTCCATATACCCTTTGGCCTCCTACAAATACCCACAATTCCCCCAACCCTTTCATTTCCATCAACAAGCCATTCAAAAAAAGCTGAAGAACACATACTACCACTCTCTTACTAACCAATATTCCTTATTATCAAGACCAAAAAAATAAGAAATAAGAAAAAAGCTTAGTTACCATTTTCTTCTGCAACTTGCACGCCAATCAGTGGTCTCACTGTTGGCTGCTGCTGTTGCTAATCCAATCCAATCCATCCTAAGGTATGTTAATACCAGTTTTAATTATTTTTTCAGTATTATCCGAACTTCCTAAACTAAGATTAATTACGTTATTAATAAGTACAATAATTTGTTCCTACCAAGACTAAATTCTTTTTTTTTCCTCTCTTAATTTGTACAGGTAAAAGAAATATTTGTTTTGAGATGTCATATCCTGTGAAGAGCTTTAGCAGCTTGTCTTCTTGTGTAAAAGAAGAGGCTGCTATGGTACTGGACAGCAAGAAGCAAGGGATAGTGTCCATTCTTGGGTCTGATTCTGATCAGAGAATTACCAGAACAGCAGCTTCTCTAAGGAGAACTCTGTCTGCTGATATGTCATCCAAGAATTGGCAAATCCAGAATGGACTCAAGAAAACTGCATCAACTCAAACATTCCAAACACTCCTCCCCACCTCACCTGATTCATCCTCTATTTCCTCTTCTTTTTCTTCTTCAGATGGAGAAGAGGAACAACAACCTGCACCATTGGATATATGGACAGCAATCACATCCAAGCAAGAAGACAATAAGAACGATGTCCCAGCTCCTTATATCCATCCTCTTGTCAAAACATCATCCAGTTCTTTGAGCGAGAAAAGTCTTGAGATTTGTACTGAGAGTCTTGGCTCCGAAACTGGGTCCGATTGCTTTTCTTCTTACCCTGCTTCTGAGGATGGTAGCGATGCAGAGGAAGCAGAGAAAGAAGCAGAGGAAGAAACAGAGCAAGAAACAGAGCACCCTAAAAATATTCATCACCAAGAGGAAGATAGAGTGGAGGAGAACAATTTTCTTGCATCATCTGGTTGCAAGAAGTTGGCTCAAAGATCTTTACCACCACCAATTTCATCCCTGTCCAGTCAAAATGGGGTGTCTCTTCAAATGAGGTCTCGCCGCGACAATGGTAGATTGGTTCTTGAAGCTGTCTCTGTTCCTCCTCAGAACAATTTCCTTGCTCAGCGCCAAGATGGTCGCCTTGTCCTAAGTTTGATCAATACCGGAGACAAAGGATATGAAGTTGTGGAGAATGAAGTAGACCAATTTGCTGTGGAATTTGAGAATTCCTGCGATGAAATTGAAGAAGATGTGGAAGAGGAAACAGAGGAGGTAGAGGAAGAAAAGATGAGAGGAGGAGAGCAAGAGGTGAGGTTTGTGATGGAAGAAGGGCCAAAATTGGGTGGTGGGCTCATAAGTTTGCATAGGTTAGCCATGGGGATGAATAAAAAGTCCATGGTGTTAACCAATAGGAACCCAGTGGTTTGGCCTAACAGGTTTTATGAGAATGACAGGGATGAGACTGAGGAGGATGATGAGGTGGAGGTTGTTGTTGCGCCAAAAATAAGCCCAATAACACAATCACTCCCGCCACGGCCCAAGGTTGCGGTGGGCCGGATGATACCTTCCGCAGCGATGGCTGCGGCGGCGCCACCAGTGACGGCATCGTTCAACGCATATGAGTACTTTTGGAAGACTAAGCCAATTAGTGCTACAACAACTACCAATAAGGCGGCCCAAGTAGTAGGAAGCAACCACTACAACAGCAATAAACAATTCTTGTCCAAAAACTCGATGCCAAACGAGTCACAAGGGAAATCAATAGCAAGAGGAGGAGAATACAAGTTGGGTCCTCTAGGGAAAGGATGCAAGGAGGCAAGGAGGAGGTCTCTTTTGTTTTGGGAGCCACCTTGCATTGCCACTTCCTAATCAAGAAAATCAACAAATTGATCAAGACCAATTAGTGGTATTAATTAATTAATTAATTATTGTTACTTCCAACATAGTTATTGTGTCCTTTTTTGTCTCCATGTTTTCCACTTCCACACCTAGAGGGAGGGAAGTGTTGCTGTGTACTCAAATAAAAAAGAGAGTTATATATATAATACTATAATAATAGTACTTTTGATTTTTGAAAAATCAACGAAGAAATGAGAGCAAGAAATCATAGTCTGCCACAAAATCCTCCCAATATTTGATCACTTAGGTGGGCTGTCTTGTCTGGTCTCTTTGCTTAGATCATGGCTTTCCCCCCTATTTTTCTAATCTTTTTGGTCTTGGCGGTGGTTGGTTGCCCTAATTGATGTTGATTTTGGAGACACCATAATCTAACTTTAATATGCTCTGTCTGTCTTCTACTTCTTTTGGTCAGAGTCTGTACATTAGGCAATCTGTACTGTGATCATATTTTTCATTGATTAATAAAAGTATTCAAAGTTTGTACATTTCATATCATGATTCACATGGTTACCTATTTGTTGTTGTTAACCAAATAAAAAAATAGGTGTAATGACATTGACATGACCAAAATAAATAAATCAATAATAACGTGTTTTTAACTTCGAGTTTAAAAAATAGAGGAAAAGAAAATCATTCTGAAAGATTCATTAATTTTGATACGTTGATGATGTCTTGTTTGTTGAAGACTCAAATGCCCTGATGATGTAGAAAATAGATGAATAAAAAGAAAATAGACTCAATTTGATCTTATGAGATGAGATGGGCGGCATGGACATTAACTATTACTCACTTCAACACTGTATGGGCTTCATGGAGTTGGGCCTTGTAATTTGTGGGCTTTAAAAAATTGAATAGCAAAGAAATTATTGTTTATGTTGAAGTCCATTCTACGTATAGCCCTTTCGTCTTTTTTATTCTAATTAGTAATTATAATTCAATGGTCAATAATACATATATTAGCATAATTAGTGAGTCCTCTTTTCTTTTATTATTTTATTATTTTATTATAATATGCAGTATGCAGAAGTTGATGTGTGTAATATATATAGCGCCTACAATTTTTGTTTGATTCTCAATTTCGCGAAGCATCCATTCAATTCAACACAACATGTACTGTCAGCTGAGCTCCAGGCGCTGACTATTTCTTTATCAAAATATAATTCAATTTATTGACCTACATCATAATGTAGGATGATGACACGTGTCTAAAAGTGTACCCAAGTTTTCCCCCGGTATATTTTATCTCAATATTAGAAATGAAATAAAAAAAAAATGTTCATATTAATTATCTCGGTTGAATATTTATCGATATGGACAATTATCTCGTCTTATAAGTGAGTTGCATGATTATAAATTTATATATATATATAAGAAAAATATGACACACATATGCGAACGAAATTCTTATCAAAACCCTATATGGATTGCGTTGACCACTACACTTGCAATGGGAAAAGGTTTGACTGGTATAAGCAAAGAAAGCCATCCATAGAAACTTAATTACATCTTCCATTATTAAATATGGTATATAACAATTAATGCAAAGTCATAGACTTCAAAAAGAAAAATGTGGATTTGACTTTAATTTCTTTTTTCTTATTATTGCTAAAGTAACAAAAATTATAAAGGATATCCACGTGTCGTGCATTTGATGGTCATCAGAGCTTGTCATGTTAGTGTGATCAATGTAAGGGTACTTGTAAAGTGTAGGTAGATTGATGTAAGCACTCCAATGTTCAAACTTCATCCACTATTTTAATGCCAGTGACTCTATTGTTATTTTTTTAATTAGTTATATTATTAATTATTATTATCATTATAATATCATAATTAAATTCACGATTTGTTTTATAAATAATGTGTGGTACATTTTCACGTGCCATTCTATTGTTAATTATTACTATATAATTAATAATCATTTTCCGTTATTATTGTTACTATTTTAATAACATTTTAATCAATTTTTTCATCGGCCCTATCAAATTTTGATCCTTTTTTTTCATTTAAAAGAATAATAATTACTACTAAAAGATTAAAATTATAACTTTTATTAAATTATAAAATTTATATTACAAGTTTTAAAATCGTACTCCCTCCATCCTTAAATAATGGACGTTTTAGGATAGTAAAAAAACGTAAGACAATGATCTTTGATCTTATTTTATTTCACATTGTTTCATTTTTACTTCTAATTTCCACTCAAATTACCACACCATCATCAAATTGGGTTGATTCAAAAAAAAAAATTGTCATTTACACAAAATATATGCTTCAAAAAAGATAAAATGACAAGTATTCCAAATAGTAAAAAAACGTAGGAAAGCGACAATTATTAAAAGACAGAGGGAGTAGAAGATAAAATTCGTATAAAGTTTTTTTTTTCTCCATATAGTTCCCTTAAATTTACTTCTAGAGTTGTCAAACATTGCATGTTCAAACCTTTCTATTAAATGTGCCGCCTTCTCTTACCACTTGGAGCAAACTTTAATCAGGAATTCCTCCCATATTTCACATCGCCATTTTTTTCTACTTATAAAATCACAAATCAAACTCTATATCATCCATCATCAAGTATCATCATTTTACAATGGATCAAGAAATAGAAATCCCTCAATACTTTCTTTGTCCCATTTCCCTCCAAATCCTAATAGACCCCGTCACAACCATCACCGGCATCACTTACGACCGGAAAAGCATCGAGCAATGGCTATTCACCGCCAAAGGAAACCCTACTTGTCCCCTAACCAAAAAACCTTTGCCAAGAGACTCTCCCTTGATACCTAACCATACCTTAAAACGACTCATCCATTCTTGGTGCACCCAAAATGTCATGCAAGCCCCCTCATCTTTATTAGGATCGTCACAATTTGATGATCTCACCAAGAAAACCATTTTCTTGAAACTTGTCAAGGATCTTGATGACCCGACTTCGTGTTCGGAAGGGTTGAAGAAGATGGAAGAGCTTGTTCTTTCAGGAAATGAGAGAAGCAAGAAGTTGATGGTGGAAGCAGGTGCCGCGAGAGGTGTGATTGGTTTTATTGTTAAGTATTCTCAAGAAAAGAAATCTTTAAGTGGTCTTGAAGAATCTTTAAGGATTCTTGATCTTGTTTGGAGCGAGTTGGATCAGGAAATAATCAAGGATCTCGTTAAGGATAATTATGATCTCATCAATTCTTTAACATGGGTACTTCAAACTACTCATATGGATGATCTTATGATGATGACAAATACACTATCTCTTCTCAAGAAAATTTCAAAAGTCGCCTCCCCAAGTCTGTTAGAGTGGTTAAAGCTCGATTTCTTCAAAGAAATGGTCAAGATTCTTCAAGAAAAACCATCCCAACAAGCAATAAAATTCGCTTTGCTCATCCTACTAGAAGTTTGTTCTTGGGGTAGGAATAGAATGAAAATTGTAGACGCTGAAGCAGTCTTTTACCTAATTGAGCTCGAGCTCGAAAAGCCTGGAAGAAGCACGACTGAGCTCATATTCCATCTTCTTGCACAACTATGTTCTTGTGCGGACGGGCGAGGTAGGTTCTTGATGCATGCAGGAGGTGTGGCTATGGTGTCCAAGAGAATCCTTAGGGTTTCTCCCACGACCGATGACCGAGCGGTGAACATCCTTGACTTGGTAGCCAAGTTTTCGGCGACGAATGAGGTTGTTGCGGAGATGCTTAGGGTTGGTGCGGTTACAAAGCTTTGCATGGTGATGCAAGCAAATTGTTCTGCTTACTTGAAGAAGAAGGCAAGAGAGATACTTAGGTTGCATTCTAGTGTGTGGAGTAATTCTCCTTGTATTGCAGTGTATCTATTAACATGGTATCCAAGGTGATGAAATAAAATCAGTTGAAGATCATTTTCTTAGTATTTTCGTAAATGTAAATATGGATAGTGAGTGTTCTAATCTTTAGGAAAATTAAGTGTAAGAATCGTTCATGAATTAACTATCCCTAATCTATCTAAACTTTTGGTTATTTTAGTAAAAAGTCCAATTATTAGAGTTAATATTTGCTGTGGGTATAGAATTCGAGCTAGTGGATGGTACAAACTACATTAAGAGAATTATCTCTTTTATATGACGATAATGTTTTAAAAAATAGTCTCTCATACAGACCACGGTACATCGGAGCAGAAAGCATTCCAAGACCAAAAATAAAAAAGTAATAATGATAAAAAGGAGATAACGGGGTGTTTTGCCATTGTCTATACAGATTGAATTGAAAATGAATTGAAGAGCTTGATCGAATCCATGTAGTAATGCTAATTGCTAAGTGATGGTTTTGGCCGTTAATTAGTATTTAATTTGACTTTTGGACAGTTGGACTTTCTCGTTGATTATTGACCACTGAAAGATGTCATCACCGACAATTCTAAATTTGGGAGATGACATTTGTCTACGTTGAATTCCACCCGGCCGGGTTAGTTTTGCTAATATAACACGGTCAATCATATTAGCAAAACTTATCCGTTATTAATTTTTAAATTAACTTATAATTACCAACGCGATTGTTTCTTTTTCCAATTTGTTCTGTTTCTTTGGATAGGAGATCAATCCTATTTGAGTTCTAAAGATATAATAGTTTTTTATCATTACAGTCAAAGATGGTATTCATAAATTATAATTCCGGATTGACCACACCAATCTTTTCCTACATTTATTAACTAGAACATCTTTTAAAATATAGGTTGGCTGCGTCTAATGAAAACAAATTGGACACACCATTTCAAATAGTTGGATGACAATGATCGTCAGCCCAGAATCAGCCGAAGCCAGTCGGCGGCCGCAACCAAAGAAAACAATATCTCACTCTCATTCAAAGCCTCTACTTTCGAATAGTTTGATAATTAATTGTCTTCCATTTGGAAAATAAGTGACCCCACAGAAAAATATTAACAATTTACGAATTTTTATTACATATATCCCCCATTCCTAACACAAGTATCTTCCACTCTTTTCCCAAGAAAATCTTTCATTGCTTCTAGCCGGAGCCATCATTTTTTCTTTATTAGTAAATTTTAATAAGCCACTGCCACCTGGCACTCTCCTGTCAGCTCCACAAGGTGAGGAAAGCAATCAATGAAACAATGCTTTCATAGTCCATGCAATCCACCAAAATGTCAGAATCAGAAAATCTAGGTTTCAGGCAAAAGACTTTCTGAAACTAGATTGCCCATTAGAGTAGCTTGTAGCCCACCGTCCAAAATACATAAAAGAGAGCCAGGAACATGACAAAGGCCATAGACAGTCAGCCATTTACCATATTTACTTGACCAAAAACCAAAAAGGGCCAGCAAAATTAGGTCAACATGGCAACCAACTACGCCGAACGCGGGTACATATCTTATACACACCATAACTATGTCATCAATAAGACATACCCACCGCAAGTTTCGAACTCCTACCGACTGGGACTTTAAGAGTCCAAATCCAAAAGCTATGTACATCGGTCGTCTTCCAAGTTTAGTTTTTTGTACTTAAATTAGAAAGGTGGCTAAGAAGCCTCAGCAAAAGAACATGGAACTGGCTACAGCATCCGCCAGTTTCGGCATCTGTGGCACAGGAACTGCTCCAGCAGAGGTAAGCCCGCCATGGCTCGAGGATGTCTCGGATGTGTCATCATACTTCATGAACTGTCCCATTTGAGTAGCTGCCAGATGAGCATAGCATATAGGTGCAACTGCACACGGGGAAAAACAATTGAAAAAAGAATACAATAACTGAGCTGAGGAACACAGATAAATACAATCCACCCATGCCAGATAGCATCACTAGATTAGTAGAACTGAATGAGATCCCCGAGAAAAAATGAGGTTAACTTACCAACAGAAATGGCTGTTGTGCTTCTCTGGTACCTGCATTTAGCATTGCAAGATGTCACTCAAGATACAGATGCCTCAAAGGAAAAAACACCTTTCAGCGAAATTAAGCATGCCTACTCACACATATGACAGAGAATGCACTAGTTCCTGAAGATCATCTGCAGAGAAGCCAATCTCGTCCAGCAAAACATGGTAGTGGGTAGGCCTTGAGGTTCCCTGATCATCAACCAATATCCATGTAAATCAGGATACTTTAATCAAAGTGCACTATTTGGAAATAAAGACGAGAAGTAACAACAAAACTCAGACAAGGAAACTTCAATGAAGTAAAGGCAGGCAGTCTGCTTGTTATATAATTAGAGTGATCCTATTTTTTTCCAGTTTTCAACCACGTTCACCAAACATCGGCACATCAGGCCTAAGTACTATGTGTTTGAGGCTTAGAATTACATGACATTTGTATGGATTTCATGGTCAATCATGCGTAACAGATAAATTAACTCATTTTAGCCTTACCATTTGAAAAAAAAAGGATGGAAAAAAAGAGTTGGTATTACAGACATGCCAAGGGCCAAAGATGATCAGCTAGCGCAAGGTAATTCATCAATATAATAACAATAAATACCAGGTCTACCAAGTAAGGTCACAAAAATTACAAGGCAAGAAACATGTTGCAACTTACAATCATTCCTGCATGTGCACAGAGATAGAAATCATTGTTCTTTGGATGGCAAATTCTGTTGTCAATGATTGTTCCTGCAAAAAAAAATTACATTTAGATCTACAAAGTGAAGAGACAACTCCAACTGAAGTCATTGATTATTACAAATGAGCTCACCTGGTGGAACATTTTCAGGAGCTCCAGGCTGGAAAAATTTTGTATGGTGATTTTTCTGTGCAACAATCACCGCAAACTTTGGATTCCATTTCTCATCAAGAAACTTGCATGCCTAGAATAAAGAAAAATCATAAGCATATATTCTTTCAGAAGGAAAGAGAGAGCATGCTACTTGTAATTAGTCAAGAAAAAAAGAACTCTTTTGGTTTTTCCAAATATAAATAATGAAAAATTACAGAGAAACACAATAAAAAAAGAGAAAACATAAGTGATAAAACAAGGCCCATGTTGGAAAATGTCTATTTTATTTGCAATTTTCTAGAAATATAAATAAATACAAATCTATTACACCATGGGACAGTTTTTTTGCTCAAGTGTGCATATGCTTTGTTACCCATTAAGAAAAAGGAAACAAAATATTTCCATTAAACAAAAGTAAAAGGTCCCCCACTTCATTTTAAAAGAACAATCTCCAGAAAGCATGATTTATAAAGTGCATCACTGAAGGACAATGTCATACCTCAATTATCTGATCCAACTCGATGTTCAGAACTTGGTTGAATTGCGATTCACTAACACCATCCCTACATCCAAAATCATCCTACTCAAGACAAAACAAATTTGTAGGAACATGCATTTTGCTGATAAATGGCTAGTTCCATATGATACAATTGCATTCTAAACAAACATTGGGAAAATCTACTCGAGTAAAATATGCACTCAGAAACCAAAGAGATCTGAGTAAAGTATAGCAAGTGAACAAATGTGAAAACCAATTGAAGGAACATCCGAGTTGTCATCTGAATGCAAGTGCAGGAAAAGAAGAGCAAAACAGGTTGCATGAGAACAGCACTGTTTGATATTTATTGCAAAGTATTGATGTGATCAAAAGTAACTAATGCAAAAAGTCTTTAACAAAGAACAATCACAAGCAATAGAAAACTTAATAATTTAGTCTTGCCACAGAATATTGTTACTTTGAGCAAAAGAACTAGTTCTACAAAGATTCACAAGATAAAAGAGGTAATAATGATACCAAATGCCCATGTACCTGAATATGATGATCTGATCCGGCTTCCTTTTTCCAGAGCTAACATAAAAGTCCAACAGAAGCTCCCTGGAATAGAACAAACGACACATTAAGGAGTCTCACATTCGCAAACCCTATTTGTGGGGTTACCATACACTACATGTAGATAAAAGAAAGAATACACCAATTATGGAATCAAATGGCATTAAGATATCAATTTCCACCTCATTATTCCTTCATCCTCAGTGTCAGACACTCGCTTAAAAAGTGAATCAATCATTTCGACTTTTGGGGACTGTGTGCGCACGCATGCCCTGTAGCGAGAAACCAAGGGCCACTGCCTGGAGCTGACTACCTACAAAATTTACAAAATAAAGTCACATTAAGGCACAACTAAGACAACTGCAAAAAATTTAAAGCATAAACACCAAGAATGCAACTGCAAAAGAAGAAGGTGAAGTACAGTAGTAAACTCATAAGCAGGCAAAGTACAGTACCGCAGCAATGGATGGGATATCAGACTGCCCAGGAGAGCCATGTGACACATCCATTCCAATGATGATTGTGGGAACCTTGGACACCAGTGGTATAGAAGGGGAATGTTCAACAGCTAACATGGAATTCAATCCGCCAAGCTGCAATCAAATGAGAATATATGTAACAGATCAACAGCTATACCATTATACTACAGCTAGAGAACATTTGCGCAAGAGTCTGGAGATTGCACACACGCCCATTCAGGAACTCACCTTTGCATTTATCTTCAGGAGAACATTTGTTAGATATTGATCATTGACTCGTTGCGGTGCGATGCACTGAGTGACAATTCCATACTCAGAAAGACACTTCCTTTTCCAAGGACCTAGTGGATTCAAATGATTACCATTATAAAACATACAAGCAAATAACCTCTGATGAAAGACAAGAACAAAGCACCAACCATAAAGATCAGAGTTTTTCCTCTCAGCAAGTAAACACAAAAGGAATTTTGGTGCCCCCGGAAGTTTAGACTGTATTTCCTCAAACATTTTCTCCACTCTGACCAATGGTGGGGCTCGTCTAAACTGTGGGTTCTCATCAAAAACATCAAAAGGAGATTCCATGGGCTACAAAACAGAAGAACAAGTTTAGTTACTGAGCTCTATATCCTACAAATCAACAAGTATACCAAAACTTACAATTCCTTTCATGTCTGCACATTTTTTCAAATCTCGTATGAGGCCACGTGTCTCACAGCGTGTAGAGAAATTTGCAATAGCCCATTTCTCCACCTTAGCTGGGTCCAAAAGTTTCTTCAAGAGTAAACAACATTATCAGGCTAAGGATCACAATCATGTCATAACTTGAGGGGAGAAGAACCAGGTAGAGAGAGAAAACAAGCACCTTGTTATTGAAATTCCAGCGACCATTTCTGGGAAAGAAATCCTCCCCATTACCCACTTTTAACTGTAACGGGGAAAAGACAATGTAAAACTAACCACTATACTTTAAACAACCATATCAAAATTTATCCTCAAAACAAACCCATGAATGAAAAATTAGATTCAGCAAAACTTCATACAAAATTAGATACCATACTTTTGGAGCAGGCAGAACACGGCCCTCCACTTGGGTGAAGTTATTACTAATTGAAATTCCACAGGCTCGCAGCATAGGTTCAGCATCATACTTACTGGCTTTAAGAGCCTGCAAAAGAGTTGATTACAGAATATAAAAAAGTACAACAAGTGCAAATCAGAAAACATTGAGAAACCTACATTAGATAAAACGCTCATCCTTTCTTGAGGCTTTTGTCTCGATTTCTCCACCAGAGAAGATCTTTGAAGTGTGGAGAGGGCCTTGGTGTACCGCTGAAGGGAAACTAAAGAACAAAGCTGCAAAGGGGAAAAAACATACAAACTTGAATACATATATAGGCAAAAACTTCTTATTAGATACAAAAGTATGACCAACTAGTTCACCTCCAGAGGAATATAAGTTGGGCGCTTTGGCTTTCCAACATTAATGCATGGTAGATCCCCAGAATATCGCAATTCTATGTTGCGATAGTTAACAAAGTAGTCATAAACAGTAATCTCAATTTCCTGTGTTTCACCATCCCTTCCACTTTTTTGTTTCAATTGGAACCTGTGACATACAATCTCAAACTCAAATTTTTATTCCAGGTTAAGGTACATTAACCAAGTCTGTTGTGGGCCAAGGGGATACAGGTGCATCTCAAAATAAAACCTCAAAAAATACACAATGTTATGAATCACAAGGACAAAGGGAGAAAAGATAATGATACATTTGCTCTTTGCACGGCTTCTCACTCAACCCAGTAATCTTGTACTCTTGATTGGAGGGGCTTGTCTTAATCCGTAGATTTTTCAGCGTTCGTTTAGCCTATTAACAATAAATATTGGCCTTCAGAATAGGAGGGGTAAGTCCCTGCCTGGAAGGGGTAGAGAGGACAACCAGGAAGACTGAAAAAATAATGGAGAAAAGAAGCAGGACAAAAGGCCAAACAAATACTCCTCACATTAAAAAATCATAATTACCTTGGCCCAATCAATTGAAAAGGGATCTCTCGCGTTTTGATTGGCAATTAAAAAATCTACCACGGGACCAGGTTGTATTATCATGGTAGTGGAAACATCTGTACAGAAAAGTAAAATAAGCTGGTGGTTGAGGATCAAGGGTTTAAATCAGCTTTGAAAAGAGAGAGAGAGAGAGGTACAATAACAGGGGACGTGTTAAAACCTCAAATGCATAAAAAAAAGGCAAGAACATAGCACAGCAGTAGTTAAATTTGATACAGTAAAATGTGATACCAATATTCAATGACAATCCTCCATGAGTGGTTCTATAACTTGAATGGAATCCCCTGCAGCCTAGAACACCACCTCCCAAGTCCACAAAGTTTTTTGGATCATTGTGGAAGAAAGATTGGCGAACAAGAAGACAGCCCCTGTAGAAAAATAGGTAAGACAATATTGTTGAGAAATAACCCAAAAAACAGAAGGAATTTAACATGTATTATTTACTGTTTAGCTGCATGCTGCCGTAATATGATATCCAGCACCCTCAAGGCCTCCTGGGAGTTCTCAGATTCCTGTCCACGCAGTGCATTTGCAATGGATTGCATAGGGATTTTTGCAGCAAAACTTAGTTGAACTTTGAAAGTTTTTGTTTGATAAGGTCGTCGCAATCTCTTTCTGTCGCTCTCATCTGGACTTCCATGCTCATCGGTATTTCCATTTCCATTATTTCTGAAAACAGGGAACTACAATTTGAATTTTGGTGCAAAAATATCCAAAGAATAGAACAATAAAGACAAAATCTGAGAAATTAGCTCAGAGTACAGAGCTTCAATAAACCCTAAATATTTTTGGACCTACCGATTAGATGTGGCATCCTCAAGGAGGACAGTGAACTCAAGCTTGTTGCGTGGAAGAGCTCCAATGGTGAACAGGCTCTTCTCACCATCATAAGCAAAGTCTTTCCCAGCTAACTCAGAACTATAGGTTTCATGCACTCGATCTAACACCTTTCTCCCAACACCTTTACCTTCAACAGGACGATCGTCTTCATAGCAAAGAGAAACCTGTAAAAGCAAACATAAATTGAGGAACAAAAGGAATGCTGAGAATGCATTTCAGAATAAAAGAAACCGTGAGGAATAGTTGAGAGAGAGATGCATAATAACATACACTGTAATGAAAGAAATGACCCTCAGTATTAGTAACATTGACTTTGAAGTGGTTGGTAAGAAGAGGTAACTTTTGCCCTTTTGATCCGAAGCCACGGCGTGCTATCGGAACCCGTACAATCTTCTTCTTGACAGGTTCAGGTTCAGATTTCAGTGGGACAACATCAGGTGGAATATCAGCTGGGGGAGGTGGCAAAGCCTCCTGTGTCCCATTTCCATTCGTATCTTTTCCATTTCTCTCTAATGAATCCATAACCTACAAGGAGAAAAAAAAAATAGTTATGACATTGTGTTTAACAACGGCACAGTGATGCAGATAAACAGAGAAGTAACAACCAGCAACAACAAAGTGGTAGCCTTACAGCCATGAATCCTACTACAGTCAAAATTCAGAACTGTTTTGTTGCATATTTGAAATAATGACAGGTTTATCGGTTGAAGAAATGGGGAAGCTGTAAGGTAACACATGAAAAGTAGTTGCAAACATACAATGACTGACTCAATGAAACCAAACTTCTTCTGCTGAAGGAAAGTTAAGCCATATGGGACAAGGGATCAACATACAGATCAATTAAACCAATTACAAGTCTAATATGACGTCAATTAGTTAAAAAGGGAAGCATCAAATTAGTAAAACTGTAGATTCCAACTTAAATAATAGGCTCCTGCAACTCAACTAGGACATAACCCAAAACAATGTGTAAATAGGGCCGGTTCCTTTATATAGGCTCTTTACAGTGGACAAAGTGTAAAACATGAATGAAATATAGTAGAATATGAATAAGGGTTTACAGAAATAAAGTCCAGGGACGAATTAAAACCTCTCAAACTTAGCCAAAAATGGCTGACCGAAGAAAAAACATAGGTAAAACCAAAAAACCCATTTCAAATATACAAGATCATGTGTTCAACAACAACAAAAAAAATGCATGCAATTATAAGAAACATCTGCATATACTTCTCCGACGAGCATGCTACCCAGTTTTTACCTAAAAGCGTTGCCGAAACAGGCACAGCTCACGAGCTCCTCTGCAAACAACAAAACGAGCACATGAGTGCACAGATCTGCTAATTAACATACTAGTATAGCATCAACATAAAGTATTTCAGAAGAGCAAAGTCGGAGTAGTCATCATTTCAGGTAATATCACATGAAAAACTCCAAAATTGAGCAGAAATCAAAGTATAATCGCAATAAAAAACCACACTAACAAAACGACAACAGAGATGCTTTAATGCAGCTAGATAATCTCACCACCACCACCGCCACCAACAACACGACCACCACCCCCCCACCACCAACAACAACAGAACCACCAGTACCTCCTCTGATGGAGAGACGAAGAACGATAGAGTAACTGAAATACAAATACTCACTCACCTTTACACCTACAACAGAGAGACCCTTCTTCCTCCTCAGTAGTACCGTTCCCCCTTTTGACTTGTTTCCTTTTGAAGGTGAAAATGATACCTCAACTTACTTCTCTCTGTGTATATAAGAGAGAGTGGGTGTGGGTCCACACTCACTCTCTCCGTGTACTGTTTGTAGCTGACGTTATGCCCAAAGATTTTATCTAGTGATACGACATTTACTTACGATCAGACATCAGCGGGAGAATATTGGATAATACTCACCGTTAGATGCAGATATACGGCTGGAGACGTTAAGACAGGTTCTCAGCGGGTACACATACATGAAATTACTACTACTACCTTCTTCTTTTTTGGCGCACATAAAATTCAATCAAAAACTTATCTCAATCAATTAAAAATCATATAGAAAGAAAATATATATATATATATATATATATATATATATATATATTACTCATGCCTATTTTTTAGTTTTTTTGATAGTTTTCTCTATTGAGATTAATCTCACTCGAGTTTTATCGAGCTTTAACTCTCTCAAAATATATTTTTTTCAACTTAAGAACTTATTAAAGGTAAATAAATCTTTTACTATTTGAGCACAATCATATATTACTCATAATTAAATGTGTCAATATATTTACATGCAACTTGCAATCACTAAAAAAATATGATTTTTTTTTTCATTTCTAAAAGTCAAACTCAAATCGAAGAACTTATTAAAGATAAATAATCATTTTACTATTTAACCGAAATCGTACATTATTCATAATTAAATGTCTCAATATATTTACGCACAATACGCAATCACGTAATAAGATAATGATTACTTTGATTGGAAGTAATGAGATGGAAAGAGTGATTGGAAATGTTAGAAATGGAAAAAAAGAGTATATAAGCTTAATGGTAGTAATTATTTAGATATAATTATTAAAAATGTAAAAAAATATAAAAAAGACCAACTAACATCATAAAAAAAAAATTTTGAACATTTAAAATAAAATAAAAATGGGGTTACTCAAATTTGTCATAATTTATTTCAAAATTCAAATTTTATTATTCAAAGTATAATAATATTAAAATTTTGTATAAGTAGAACATTTAACCATAGTCATCATGTATATATAGATGCGGTGAATAATGACATCTACTATACTACAGTGGGGTTGGGTGCATTGAATAGATTCTCTCCGGTGAAAAACTGAAAATCGGACAAACGGGCGGTTCCCTCTCTCTCTTTCTACCTCGTTTAAAGCGTTAAATTAATGAGGGGTCAAGCCACTGAGGAGGGAGGCAACCTCGGGTCTCTCGTGCGCATGGGCGTAGTGCGCTTCTTTCCTTCTTTTTATTCAATCCTTTTCTCCACAGTTCCCGGTTTTAGCACTATCCATTTTTTAGAATGGCGGCTGTGTCCCCTTTCAGCAAATTTTTTTTTTTGGTTTTTTTCTTCTTTTGTTTTTTTGTTTTGACCATGTTTTCTTACCAAATATATAAAAAATGTAATAAATGGTAGAGTCCACATCATTCAAATATGAAAAAATATAAATAAATTCCTAAAAATAACTATTTTTTTCAATATCTAAATGTTGTTGATTGGATAAAATGATGGAATAAAGATTTCTTCACAGAGTAGTAGATCTATTTCGTTGGTTGGAGTGTATTGTAACTTGGACCAACATGTGATTTTTTATCTCATGTCGATTATTTCTTTTTGACCTTTAATAAAATCTGTGATTTTTTTTAAAATAAAGGGAGAAAATTTTGTCAATTTTAGCATTTTTTATATAGTTTTCTCATGAAATATAAAGGTACCTATTTTGACTTCATTCACTATCCCTACTTTAATACTCCCTCCATTCACAAAAAAATAACTTTTACTATTCTGACACGTATTTCAATGTGGCCGAATGACTCACTATTTAAGATAATTTTGCTCCTAATTTTTTTCTCGGAAGTACGTTAAGGATTAACGTACGCTCGAAAAAAAGCACGAAATTTTTTGGGATCATATAATGAATTATCCGACCGCATTGAAATACGCGTCGGAACAGTAAACGTCATTCTTTAAAACATGGAAGGAGTAAGAAGTGAAACCCACCTCCGCTCATTCTTTCTGTTCTATTTATTTTCTTCTTTCATTTTTTTAGAAATTCATTTTTTTTTCTTTTAAGTAAAACTATTCTCGTTCTAATTTTTTTATCTTTTTTTTATCTTTTTACGAAAATTAGAATCCATCGCCTTTTAAAAGTAAGGTTGTAAGACCTAAACCTAAGACATTAACACGATAATAGAAAAAAGGTTAAGGGATTGAAATACGATCGCGATTGAAGTGGTGGTTGTACAGAAAAATTTAATTGAAATGAATGATACTAAAAATTCTACTCCCTCCGGTCTCAATTAATTGTCATTTTTCTACTGAATGTTACTGTTTCAGGAAGTCAATTAATAAAGACCAAAGAGAGTATAAAGTTTTCATATGAAATCTCAATAAAATATTAATTTTAGAATCATATAATAACATATCTAATTTTGTCATAAATTATAAATTAACCATAAAATAACAATGATTTACATTTCTTACACTTAATTAATGAAAATGAATTTTGGAAATCAAATATTTTTTTTTGAAATACTTGCATTCACGATTCATCTCAATCATTTTCATTTCACACTTAATATACATTTATATTGATTTCTTATGAGTAATGATATTAATTATGGTCAAATTATAAGAGATTTATCTATTACTAACCTAAATTTTATGTCTAAATCTAGCAAGTATAAAATCATACTAGAAGAAAGTTACTATATCCTTAAAACTCGATAATACTTGAGCGAAAAAATAACTAGTTGGTTAATAGTACAATTTCGAGGGATATATAGAAATTTAGCACTAATAGACATCCCAATTGATGAAAAAAAATAATATAAGATATATGCACTTATTTGTGCCCTAATTTAAACCATTTACGTTTGGTTTTATGATTTTAACCATTTATACCCTTTTTTTTATATGCAAAACAAAACCAACAGGAACTACAAATTAGTCGTAATGATTCGAGGGAAAATAATACCTAAAATAAAAATTAATAGGGGAGATGGGAGATAAAAAATATCAAGATCGAATGTTAAATTGATCAAACCATCAACGATATAGTTTGTTTCCTTATAAACATGCGCTACGGTCACCTCCCATTAAAGTTCTAGGATAAATTTTAAAATATATTAATCACTATACATAAGTTTAAAAGTTAATAAGTGTGTTAATTGGTAACTGTCAAATTATTGTTCCTACTTTACTTTGCGTAGCTAAAAGAATTTTGAGTTGAATTTACTCAAAAAATAAATACAAAATAGAGTTTACTGACACGTGTGATGGAGTGCATTTTCTTTTCTTTTTTCTTTTTTGATTTGGTTTATCTTTTTAATTGGACTCGTTTTTAACTGATCCAATTGTCGCAGCTCTCTAGCGCAGACCATTATTGAGTAGTAAAAGGCAAAAACACACTTGTTTCGCTTTCCTCTCGCATTTACTTCCGCTGCCCCCATAACAATGACGCAAGCCCCACCGCGCATGGCGGCTCCGACGCGGGTGTGGTTGAACATGTGGCTGATTGTAAGCTTTTTCGCCATCGTGTATTGTAACTCGGAAGGGGACGCTCTGTACACCTTGAGGAAGAGCTTGTCGGATCCGGATAACGTGCTCCAGAGTTGGGATCCGACCCTCGTCAGTCCCTGCACTTGGTTCCACATCACCTGCAACCAGGATAATCGCGTCACTCGAGTGTAAGCGCATACTTCTCTCTTCTTCTTTAAAATTCCTTAAATGGAAGGATCTGTTAACTTGGTTTCTTCTTCGTTGTTTCCGTTTTTGAGGTAGAAAATGATTTGTTTGTGTCAGTTTTATTAATTGAATTGAATTTGGATTTTGATCTTTGGTTGGATTCGATTTGGTTTTATGCAGGGATTTGGGAAATTCAAACCTATCTGGGCATCTAGTGCCTGAACTTGGGAAGCTTGAGTTCTTGCAATATCTGTCTGTTTTTCCCGCTCTTTATTCCTCATTTGTTTGATTGTTAACCAGTGATCTACTATTACTGTTGCCTTTTTTTGTACGCAACTTTCTCTTCTTACTATCCTATCTTATGCATAATTGTTAACTCGATCATGCTATTACTTCTCATGTAGGGAACTTTACAAGAACAACATCCAAGGATCAATCCCTGCCGAGCTTGGTAATTTGAGTAAACTCATCAGCCTGGACTTGTACAACAACAACATTTCTGGTCCTATTCCTTTATCCTTGGGAAAGCTGAAATCTCTTGTATTCTTGTGAGTTTAAGCGACAAAGTTTTGAAAATTTAAATACACTGGAGCCTTGCATGGTCTATGTTCTCCAGCTTATTTGAAATATTGACAAATTAGCTATTAATAACTTTGCTTGGCTGTCACTTTGTTACTAGGATGGACTCTTGTTGTCACTCAATGATTGTTGTTGCTAATGCCTCCCTTAGCCTTTCTGCGCATGACCATACGCACTGATAATTTTTCTGTCAGCTTATGGCAACCAACCACTTTCTTTTTTCTTATTGTTGTTTCTTTTTGGCAGGCGGCTAAATGACAACCGGTTAACAGGCCCAATCCCCAAGGAGCTTACTGATGTTTCAAGCCTCAAAGTTTTGTAAGCATAAATCTCTTGAATCTTTTGTAAATAGTTGTTTGCTGGCACTGTTATACTAAATACCACATCAAGTTGGTAGTTGTTTATAGTAAATCTCTTTTCTTTACAGGGACGTCTCAAATAATAATTTGTGTGGAACAATTCCTACCGTTGGACCTTTTGAGCACATCCCTTTGAACAAGTAAGTTCTGAATTTTGGTTGTGTTCTTCATTTCCCATATATAGAGATTTGCACCTTTTGTTTATGATTGTGCCTCTTCTCTTTTTGGTTTGTTGTGGTTTATGCGTACCGCTTACGTTTTTGCTATTTCTAGTCAATGTTGAGGAATTTGTACATGTGTGCTCCTCCTGTCTTTCCATGTTTTGTTGTTCCAAATGAATGCTTTCTTTCAAAATAAGAGCTAGTTTTGACCTTGCGTGGCTAGCTTTAAGTAAGAGGATGTTCCATTTCTTGCAAATATAGAAGTCTTAAGTTTAGGCATTCTACATAGTACATCCCAGGTTGGATTTCATTGTGAATGGTGGGGTTGGTAAATAGATCAATGATGCGTATGATAACAGGGGAATGGGTTACTCCTGTTTTATGCTGCTCTGATACCTTGGAGGTGCTATGTTTCGCTAATTACCAATGAGAGGAGCTAAGATGTAGGGCATATTGAGGTTTGACATTTGGTTCTACAGCTTGCTTATGTTCATATGTTCATTTGGGATTTTGGAAGATTGGAAATATTAGGGTATAACTTAAACAGGAAAGAGTCAGGTTTGTAGGTTGGTTTATGATCAATGTGTGGAAGTTTATAGCTTTTTCGTAGCTTAATATTAAGGTGAAGAAACACAGCTTGCTTGACTTGCTTATCATACTTCCAAAAAAGTACAAATCCTAATCCCTTGATATTGTTGAATAGTGAGCAGCTTAGAATACAGACTAGGAATTCTTGCTAGTTTTAGTTTTGTAACTGGGTAATAGCTAGACATCAGATTGACAGAGGAAAGCAATTTCTATTATAGAATGTTGCAAAAATTACAACTATGCTCTTGCATACAAATTTAGTAACTTGTTCTAATTTGAAAACTAGCATAGATGCTTTCATTTTACGCAAACGTTCCTTTTCCTTTTCTGGTTGGAGAATTAATTGACTTGGTCTTATACTGAACCCCGTGGGTGACAAGTATAGATTGCTTGTGAAGTTGCAGCAGGACTGGCTTTCGAGTCCTGGAAAACTACTCAACCTGTGAGTTTTTCTTTAAGATTGAGGAATGAGGGTTTTTGAACTGAACCTGTTCATAGCAGCAGGACTAGCGTTCAAGTCCTGAAAACTACTCAACCTGTGAGATATTTTAAGATTGAGGAATGGGTTTTTTTGAACTGAACCTGTCCATGTCATCCTAACCTATGACGTTACCTTGTGCCTTTAAATGATGGAGTAAGTTTAGAATATCGATGACTTGTCTGTGCATCTCTTGACTGGCTTGTAGCTTTCGGAATCTACTCCGATTTGAGCCACTAGCCCACTACGCATTCATGAGCCTGGTTACTAACTAAGTGAAACAAGGGTTAGAGGTTTTGCAATGGTCCATGTACTGGACTAAAAAGAGTAGGTAGCCTTCTTCATGTTAAGTTTTGTGGTGTTTTGGCACAGTCTGTGAAATAGTTCAAAAGTTAACTATAAAACTGAAGAAATGCACTTCTGTGAAAAAGTTCAAAAGTTCAGACACAGTCATTTGCTTTTATGTAGTTGTTTTCATTAAACATCCCATAAGCTTCTTTGGGACTGTTTATGTGGCCAAGGCTAAACCCTTAACATTGCTACTAATTAGTTATTGTGCCCCAAACCTAACTGGATTGCTGTTGCTATATCTTGTTTTTATCTATATAGTACTATATCGGGCCATTGTTCTGATTGGAAACCTAGCCATTGGCTTGACCAATAACTCTCTCTACTTCTTCGCTTCCACCCAAGTTGTCAGTGCTTGATGGGCTCATGGTATTTTTCTTAGCATGGATTCTCACTTGTCAAGTTGTCATATGGAGAACCTACTAGTGATGCTGAATGCTCATTGTCTGTGAAAGTAGTTTTTTTCTGAAGAGTTGAAAATTAGTGATTATGTATGCATGTTGAAGGCACAATCCAGCCGGAGTATTTGGAAGCTCCGGATATTGTTCCTAGTTTCTCATTCTGCTTTCTAGTCTCTTGAGGCGGTGCTGGGAGAAGCCAAATCATCTTATATGTGCGAGGACTTCTTTTGTAGCTCTGCATTCTTGGTTATTCTGGCCCTTTATCTTTGTAATGTGCTCTGACTGGTGGTCTGCTGGTCCAGTTTCTGTAGCTTCGATCAGTTTACTTGGTTTTGACTAATGCAATTTCGCTGTGAGCTTTGCCTTTAAGTTTTCATTCCTACTGTTTAAGTCCCATAGAATTTAAGATTGTAGGAAAGGAATTGATTTATGCCACTTGGCCATTACATTCTCTTTCTCGAATTAGTTTCGGGACAGATCATGCTACAAGTCAACTGTGTTTGTTTTTATGACTGCATTTCTCAGACTGGGTTATGATTGTGTGATGGGATGTAGTCCTTATTTCTTCTGTTTTACCTGGAATTCTATTCAAGCTTGTCGGATCTCCATTTAAGGAAACTTTTGGAATCTAGTATGTTACTGTTATTAGTAAAAATTCGCAAATGGTGTTTGGCATAGCTATCGTGTGATTGTAGATGTGTGTTTTTTCCTGAAAAGGAAGTAATTTCTTAATTTTAATCCACTGTGTAGCTTTGAGAACAATCCTCGCTTAGAAGGTCCAGAGTTGCTGGGGCTTGCACATTACGACACAAACTGCTCATGAAGCACAATTGATGCTGCAAGATGCCAAAATGGCTCGAGTCAGAATTGTACTTTGAAAGTTAAAGATGTATTTCCTCGTATGTACTGGGATTGGTAAGATGCAGTCCCTTCGTATAGATGTTTGTAAATTTTATGTAACCGCTGAATGATTTACCGTTTGTAGCCGCACTGTTGTGATCTTTTTAATGTCCTCAGATTGTCAGAAAGATTGGGTTGATCTACAGTGAAGGGTAATATATCGTTAGTATGTTGTGGAGACTTATTGCTGGTTGTTTATCCTTTAGCATCTGCATTTTGTGCCCTCTCTTTAAGCCTGTTTAGTACATTGCTTTTTCTCAGTTGCCATGCAAAGTTAAAACGTCAAAAATTGTGTCATTTTATGTTTCTCTTCTTAAAATGCATGGTTTATAATTTTTCTAGAGCTAAATTTACCCCATAGTTCAAAATAAGAGAAGCCAAATGCTTTTCTGTTCTTTGAAGGGTAATCGAGCATCGTTAAACTGCGGACGACGATCCATATATGCCGATATAGGTACTGAATAACTTCTTCCCCACTGCTTTCCTCAATGTACTCTTGTTGAGCCCCAATTCCATTTGAAGAAAAATTGACACCGACTAAATCATAAAATGTAGAAAATATCTACGCTATATATATCGGATGGTTTTGTAATGTTTTTATATTTTATTGATACGAGAGGTGAACAATAATAAAACTATTATCATCATTCTTTGAAAAATAGCCAAAAGAGAGTCTATAAGATAAAAATAATAGTAAAAATTAATTGACAAATAATACCAAAAAAATACGAATGAAACTTAAAATTTGATGAGATATTTTGGTACAGAAAAAGAAAAATCAGACAAACACTTTACGTCAGCTATCTTAAAATTTGACAGATACTTGAAGAACTTGAACTTGTTTCGTCGTCTTCTTTCTCAAGCCATCACTCACTGTTTGTTCCACGTTTTTGTGTCGGTGGCCTCAGAGATGATGGATCCAACACCTTCCATGTTTTTGGTTTTTGTTCATTAATGACTCTGTTTTGCACTGTTACTGTACTATGTTAATATTAATTCTCTTACTAAATCTCTCTGTTATTAATATTATATATTAAATGATGTATATTAATTTGTTTTATATCTTGTAAATTAAGACCGGACGAGTCCAAACGAGTGATATCCCCCATGATTCCTGATTCTTCTCTCTACTTGAATTGAACATCAAATTAATAGCAACAATCAGTAGAGCCATACCGCACTAATAGTGGTCGATCGTCAGCCAACAAAAGAGAAGAAGAATATACATTACCAATTTACCATTCACATAAATTGTTAATTACTTAATTATCGTTCGTCAATCGGGAAAAAAATTATAAATATGTTTGATTGGACCTCGCATTAATATTAACGACTAATATATCCACAGTCTACATTTTCAGAAAACAGTCATTAATTTGATCTTTCTGTATATATAACGGGGAGAATTAATACGAACAAAATTAGATAACTAGTAGTAATTAGAATATAATATGGGTGGTTTAGAATTTAGACCCAAAAAGAAAAAGAAATAAATAAGGGGAAAAAAAGGATCATATACCATTGCAAGTGACCAACAACAACATTCCACAAGCAATCCAAAGTGTTCCACTATATAGCTTTTAGCGCTTTACACCTTTTGGTTTTGGCAATTTGGAGATGAAATTCAAGTCCGACTTAGAAATAAGCTCGCCACTGAAGGAGTAGTCATTCACTGGCATGACATCCGACAGGTATTGATCTATCTATTTATCTACTAGTTCACTTTTTATCATGTACTTCCAGTTTGTAAAGCATCTCACCCTATATTATTATTTTTTTAAACATTATTTCTTACTCGGGTCCTTTTTTATATAAAATAAAATCGTTAAGTGTTGACGTACTATTAATAATGTATAACAAAATCATCTTAATAAAATTTAATAATCGTATCAATTTACATTTGATGATTCATTTTTGACGAATAGTAAAAACTAAAAAATGTTTAGAAATGAACATGTACAAAAGTAAAAATGTGAAAAGGAAATTGACTAGTAAAAGGGTGAAAGTAATATTAAACCGTATTACATGCTAAAAGTAATTGGTAAAATTGACAATTTTGTAGATCTACCTAGAATTGGAGGTTGATTAATTTGTCCTTATGACAATAGGATTTATTCTCTTCTCCAAACAAATTACGGAAATGAAAGTCAAATCACGCGTTAGTATGGGATTCCGGTGATTTGCTCCGGCAAGAAAAAAAAGGTGAAACTTGTGGTTGTTCACCTAAAAGCGTTTTTTGTTGGAAACTAAAAGATTTTTGTTTTTACCTCAAAAAGGAACTGCTAAAAGTCAATTTGGTTTTATTGGAAAAAAGAGAGAAAAGTTGACGAAATGGGCAGTTTAAAAAAAGGGCAGAAACATAAAATTACAAACAATAAACACTAAAAATGAAACGACCACAGTGGGAGTCGAACCCACGACCTTTTGATCCGAAGTCAAACGCGCCAATCCACTGCGCTATGCGGTCACAACATGCTCAAGTGGTCAGTTATTTTGTAGAAATAGCTTAACAAAGGCAAATTATGGACACTCAATTAATTTTCTGAACTTTTTTTCTTCAACAGAAAGGAACACCATGGGCAGATGGGACTGCTTCCATCTCACAATGCGTTATAAACCTAGGATAAACCTTTGATTATAATTTCACAGTTGACAAGGGTAAATTCTGCCACTTCTCTTTCCAAGCCATGTATATAAAATGCATTTGCTTACAACAATTTAGCTTATGGTAAATTGAGCTCAATAAATTAATAGTAAAAGATAAAAGGTAATTATCTGGTGCAGGCAGGAACATACTTTTACCATGGACACTATGGGATGCAAAGATCTGCTGGATTGTATGGATCATTGATAGTGAAAGAAGCAAAGAAGGAACCATTGGATCACTATGATGATGAGTTCTCTCTTTTGTTGAGCGATTGGTGGCACCAAAGCGTCCATCATCAAGAGCGTGTATAACGATTGTATTGGATCACTATACACGTAGTTTAGCCATATCTACGTTCGGCCAAACGCAAAAAGGTTAGCGGGGACGGGTTTTAAAATAAGATTATATTTTTGATGAATGATGACAACGAACGCTGTTTCGTCGTTTTCTTCCTACAGCTACCAGCACTGCAGCACGTGATAATAATGACGCCACGTATTTTTACTGTTGTAAATTCACTATATTCGCTCATTAACGAGACATTTTAGAACTATTGGAGCGGAGTGAGCAGCTAGCGAATTCGTGTGCACGAGATTGGTGCAACAGCTTCTGTCGGAGCCATGCATGATATAGGCCGATAGAAGATGTTTCAACGTTTTTCATGATTAATAAAAGTATTCTATATATAACGAGACTCGAACTATATATATCAAAATACAAACTCATGTATCACGTTGTTTGGACTTTGTTACATCCATGATCCATCATCTTTTGTACTCATGTATCACGTTGGCGCTCTATGGATTGAGGCGTTTGTGGCGAATATTTTTTTGTAATTTTATACTTCTCGAATTCTAGCTAGAAATAAATAGTTAGCGTAACTATTATAATGGAGACGCGTTTGTATCGTTAGAGGATAATATTGTTCTCGTCTTGCTCGTTTGGTATTTAATTGGTTTTTTTTATAAATATAGGGACTAAATTAATTATGTAGGGGTTTGATTGTAAGTTTTTTACCAACATGAAAATTAAATTAACTATAAAAGGGTTAAATTGTAAATATTTTTATGAACACTAAGAATAAATTAACCATGTATTAGTTAGAAATCTTTTACAAAAAGATGGACTAAACTAATAAATTTTGATTGTATTAGTTAAAGTGTGAACACGGAGAATAAAAAGTGTGAATGATGGACTCTAAAATGGGCTTTTGAATCTTTGACCCGTGCCTTTTAGAATCTAGTGTTGTTGTTTGTTTTCTCTTTCCGTCAGGGACCTTTGTTGCACTTACAGCATAGAGATTCTCTCAACTATGTGCTATTACCCAACCCAATTTTTTTCAACCCAAACGGAGGTCAAAGGTGTTTGGGAAAAAAATTCCACTGGGCTTCTGTCAGAAGCCTAGTGCAAGGCAAGGCCAAGGGCGTCCCTCACGACTGGAACGCTGGTTGCTTCTCTCCCTTTTTTTTTTTTTTTTTTCAAATTCAATCAATTTTCTACCTGAACAAAATAAATTAAAAACTACAAAAATATAATCTCTATCTCAAGATAAGTAATTCTATATCCACTTTTCCTATTTTTATTAATTTTTTTGAAATGAGTTTTATACTAAATAAATATATAAATGCATAATTAATAATTAAAATTAATATTTAACTTATTTCCCTTATACTAATAAATTTTTATTATTCTTATAAATAAAATGTTAATTAATTATTTTAAAAAATAGATTAATTTAAATAATTTATATAAATAATACTTGAAATAGAAAAGTGCATTTTATAGTCATTTTACATTTACATCTTAATTTCCAAATATATTTTATTTTTCTATTATATTAGATAAATATCTTTTATTTAGTTATGGTATTAATAACTTAATTTTTTTACATAATTAATAAATTTTAATTTTTTTATGATTTACATAAGTTTATTTTATTTATAATATTATATAAATATTACGTGGTAAATGTTAGATTATAAATAAATAAATTAAAAATATATATAAAGCTACTAAAAAATATTAATTATAACACTTAAAATGATTATGTCCTTAATAGTCATTTTACATCCAAACTATAGTTTTGAAAAGCTGTTTTACCAAACACCTCAGCTATCTCACAGCACTTTTAAATTTTTTTACCAAACAGTACTCTTCGTTTCGCAGAAGTCGTTTTCTCATAGGCTATTTTCCCACAGAACCGGAACGCCAAACAGACCCTAAATAGAGGGATCCTATGCTTTAAACAGAAGACAGTAAAAAATGAAAAATGTTGATTCAATCTTTGCGCGTATAGGTGGGACCAACAATGATTAGTATTCAGATTATATACTTTTTGTGGTTATTAAATTTTTGACCCAAAGAAAAGAAAAGAGCAATTAGTGGCCACACTCCCTATATAAATGAATATGATGATACCACATTATTGCAACATTCCACAAGTAACTCTTTCCTTCTTCCTTGGTGATTTCTCTTTATAATTAAAAAAATGGGTACTAATGTTATATTTTGGTTATTTGTTTTGGTGTGTGGTTGTATCCAATCTTTGGTTGCTGCCCATTTTTACGTATGGGATGTGCACTACATGTTTTGGTCGCCGGACGGGGTGGAGAATGCTGTGATGGCCATTAATGGTCAGTTTCCGGGGCCAACCATTACGGCCACCGCCGGAGAACAAATTCACGTCCGACTTACGAATAAGCTCGGCACCGAAGGAGTAGTCATTCACTGGCACGGTATCCGACAGGTATATACCTACTAGCTGAGCTATAACTAAGAGTATTTATATTTTAGCCACTTACTAGTCAATTGGTTAAATCCAATCCAATCTTTTCAAAACTTTAATCCATTGATCAGTGAACTCAAATAGTTTAATTAATTTTTGATTGATCATTTCTAATTATTATAATGCCAAGTGTTGATTTTATTGAGAAATTAAAAGAAGATTATTTAAAGTATGAAGAATCGGTTCGATAGTTATTCTTTAAATAAAGATGATTGACTTGATCTAAAAATTGCTTCTAAAAATGTCAATTTATGATTTTTACGACTATATTACAGAGTTTCGTTCATTGCTAATTAAAGTTTTGTGGAATTTATTTTTTTAACAGAAAGGAACACCATGGGCGGATGGGACTGCTTCCATTTCACAATGTGCTATTAACCCAGGAGAAACCTTTGACTATCAGTTCATAGTTGACAGGGTAATTAAACTCTCCCTCATAGTTTACTAAAAATTAGGGTTTTGATTAGGTAAATTAAGCTTAATCAATTGTTATATGGTGCAGGCAGGAACATACTTTTACCATGGACACTATGGGATGCAAAGATCTGCTGGACTATATGGATTATTGATAGTGAAAGAAGCAAAGAAGGAACCATTGGATCACTATGATGATGAGTTCTCTCTCTTGTTGAGCGATTGGTGGCACCAAAGTTCCCATCATCAAGAGCTTGCTCTCTCCTCCAATCCATTTCGATGGATTGGTGAACCCCAGGTACATAAAATTATCAGTACTAATTTTATTCCCAGCGAGTATCATGCCACACATCAGTAGGCAATCTGTTTCAATTAGCACCCTCTCTCGATAATTTTAATTTACAGATTGACTAATAAACATTTCCTTGCTGTTTTTTCGTTTTCTTTTCAGAGCATACTTATCAATGGAAGAGGGCAGTACAAGTGCTCACTAGCTGCTCATTTGAACTCCTCTCTCAGTGACTGCAAGTTAAAAGGAGGAGAGCAATGGGCACCATATATCCTTCATGTCGATCCTAAAAAGACCTATAGGCTCAGAATTGCAAGCTCCACTGCTCTTGCTTCTCTTAACTTCTCAATTCAGGTATCGATTATACTTTTGATGAATTGTTTTTCGATTTTTTCTGTCCTCTCTACCCCTTTCGAGCAGGAGGCTTAATTATCCAGCTCGATCATTTTCAGGGTCATAAGATGACAGTGGTAGAAGCTGATGGGAATTATGTGCAACCATTTTTGACAGATAGTTTGGTCATCTATTCTGGTGAGAGCTACTCTGTCTTGTTTGAAACAGATCAAGATCCTACAAAGATGTACTGGATTTCAGCAAGTCCGATAGGAAGACCACATTCCGGTGATACCCCTCCAGCCCTTACATTACTGAACTACACACAAAATTCAAAATCAAAATTCCCTGACTCTCTTCCCCCTGCTCCTAAGTGGGATGACTATGATAGCATGAAGAAATTCTACAACGAAGTCCGTGCATTGGAAGGAGAAACCCCGAAAGTTCCTAAAAAATCGAACCGTAGGATTGTGCTGCTCAACACTCAGAACAAGATCAATGGTTACATAAAGTGGGCAATTAACAACATTTCCCTCACATTACCTCCCACACCTTACTTAGGCTCCATCAGGTTCAATCTAGGTGGTTATAACAAAGAACCCCCACCCGAGAATTACCCTCAAGATTACGACGTGATGAAATCACCAGAGAATCGAAACACAAGTACCGGAGACGGGGTTTACATGCTTGGATTTAACAGCTATGTTGATGTTATACTGCAGAACGCGAAGGTGTTGGATAAAAATGAGAGTGAGATGCACCCTTGGCACTTACATGGACATGATTTTTGGGTGTTAGGGTTTGGAGAAGGCAAGTTTAAGGCAGGTGTGGATGATAAGAAGTTCAATTTAACGAATCCACCTTATAGGAATACTGCAATCCTTTTCCCATACGGATGGACTGCATTGAGGTTTAAGGCAGATAATCCAGGGGTTTGGGCATTCCATTGCCATATTGAGCCGCATTTGCATATGGGTATGGGTGTGATTTTTTCTGAGGGTATGGAACACATATCTAAGATTCCTAAGCAGGCTCTTACGTGTGGCTTGGTAGGGAAGAAATACATGACTGGCAGTAGTCATATACATGACTAAAACATCCTTAACTATGAGGTTGTGTTTTGTGTTTCCATGTGATATTATTATTACTATGTAAGATGTCCTTATTTGAGAGTAATGTAGTGAAAACCACATGTAATGTTGTTTTAATGCGGAGTGGATGTTATTTAAGCTATTAATCAATCCTCCAATGGAACTTACGAACTCGACTTTGCTAGAATATAATAAGATATTAAAATCGAACAGTTGGTTGCTATGACCGGTTTGACGTTCATTCCTTGCTAGTTGAACACTCAAACATTGCTAGCAAGATATCATTTATTCTTGGACGAATGATAACCTATTGGAAGCGTTTTACCTCTCATTGGAGGATAAAATAAGGTAGGTAATTTTATGATTGTTCAATTCCAAAGAAGTTTTTACTACTTTACCTCCCCCACGTTTTGACAAAAACAAAAAGATACTCGTTACCCACGCCACGTGGTTTGTCGAGAGAGATGAGAAGAAGAGTTGACACCTCCAGGCTGCTGCTGACTGGTGGTGGTGAGAGGTGATGGAACGAAAAGGATGTGGATAACTTTAAAGATGAGCCGTCCATAGCTTCTTTAAAAGTAAGTGTCAAGTTGAGATCCAAAATGTTACTCCCTCTCTTGTCGAACGACTCACTATTTGACCCTACAAAATTTCGTACTTTTTTTCTAACGTACGTTAATCTTTAACATATGTCCGAGAAAAAATTCGAATTTTTTTTGGGTCAAATAGTGAATCGTTCGATTTTCTCGAGACGCGTGTCTAGAATTAATTATAGAGAGAGGGAGTATAATTTACTAATCTTTTGTTGCTCATGGATCCAGAACTCACATGGACACCACAAAAAGATCCACAACAAAGTCAGAGCTACCTTACATCAAAGTTTGGAGTTTGTTAGTATTAAAAACATCACAACATTACATCAAAAATAATTCACAACCCACTATTTCATTTTCTTTTCTTCTTTTTTATTTTCCATTTCCATTTTTAGTCAAAGACATCAAGATTGACCTATATATTGGATTTACAGGGTATAGCCACTGTTTCCATTCCAATAAACAGTCTTCATGACCAAAATCACGTATATACATCAAATCCAAAATGTAATAGTTATAGTTATGATCTCAAAAACCCACAAAAAATAGAGCTAAAGTTTATTTATTTGACAATCATGATATGTGTAAGCAAAGGCAGGCACATTTATGGGACTTAACTACACAAACTTGTTTACTTACTAATCATCTGCTGCCTGTAGTTTATCTATATTCTAAACCTAGACAATACTAATAAGAAATAGTTAATAGTAACCAATCAAAAGTTTTTAGCCAAACAAGAGAGTTTTCACCAGAGGCGTCAAGTTGTCTCAGAAACAGCCCTCCTTGCATGAGCATAATGAGTTCGGTAGAGCACTGAGCAGTTGTTACTGGAACCACATTGAAACATCCTCGTGCTTTGTCGAAGCATCCATCGCCAATCCTTGCAAACCATCGAACGATGGGAACTCCAAGGAGGATCCAAACATGAAGTTGAAGTTGTTGCTTTGGTTGGTCTCAAATGGAGGATTCAGAGGCTTAAACCTGTCGAATTGATTGCTTTCCTGTGTAAACATTTGACGGTTCTGGTGGACGTTGGACTCTTTGAAGGCGTTTCTCTCCAACATATTAGCTTGACCGCAGAAGTAATTATCCTGTTGGAGCTGAACGTTTGGTTGGAATAGACTGTGACCTTCAACGGCAATGTTAACAGAATTTGAGTTCTTGTTCCCTTGAATGGTAGCATCATAGATTGACATAAGCTCACTAATTGCCTTTTGGCCATCTTCTGGAACTCCTGATAGGTCAATGGTGGCTGGAACTGAGTTCACCAATGGAGCAGCTACCTTGGGGTGGACAATGGTCTGCGGGAAGATGACAGGCTTGACTTCATTAACATGAAAATTTGATCCTCCAAACTCTAAAGCAGTGCTTCTATTCGGGCAAGTCTGTTGATGATTGTCTCTTGAGGCCCTGTCATGGAACCCTAATTGGACTTGGCTGTAAGGGCATTGAACAAACTCACAGGTGTAGATCTTCGGATCCATCACCGTCTTTATATCACAAGTTCGCTTTCTCTTGCGAATAAGATCTACGTTGGTTATGTGCTCTCCCTTAACTGGATAGATCTGTTGTGGCAGTGGTAGCCTTTCCCTCATTCTGTCCATTCCCAAATTGGAGCAATTGATATTCTCAGGCTTCCACTCTTTCACATCAAAGTTCGGCTCGTCTTCAGCCCCTTCAACGTCATACTCATTGCAGTCATCCATGATCAAGGATGCACTCCCTCCAGATGAAGACAGAGGTTGGCATGATTCAGGGTAAAGCTCCCGTGCTAACGCCTCTTCTTGGTTGATAATTGCAAGCCAAGTTGCACTCTCCTTGGCAGTCATTTTGTCCTGCAAGCATTTCGACTGTCTCACAAGCTTGCGAATCTTGGCAATATCAGGAAACATATGCTTGATGACCGCTGTGAGAACACCCACCTTCCATGCCTTCTTCAAATCATGAGGCTTTTTGTAAGGTGGAGGGCTTTGATCCTTGGGTAAGCCCAACTGAGGCCACCATTCCTCATTTCCAGAAGGCCACCATGGTGGAGGAAGACCCTTCTCCAAAGGAAACCGCCTCTGGGGAGGGTCACAGTGCTGCATCAGAGCTGATAAGAGTGAACCAAGGGTGGTATCTTGAAGCTCCTGCAAGGTGTGTGGAGTTGGGCCAATCAAACTACAACCCTCAGTCTTTCCAGGGATACAATTATCAGCTTGGTACTTGGCTATCGCAGCTGGACCATTTCGATCAAACCTGACTTTATCCTTCCACCATTCTCGAAGATTATCGGAAGCCCCTGTCACTGGCTTCCCCTTTTCAGGGATAATCCCATAGACAAAACCTTGAGCTTTACAAACTTCCATCATCTTCAACATGTACTTTAAGATCCCATCTTGTGCTCTAGACATTTTCTTCCTCCTTGCCTGCTCCTGGGACTGTTGCTTCTTCACAAGATCGATCCCTTCTTTGCTTTTGGTCTGTTCTTTCAGCCTCTTGAGGCGCATCTTGTCCCTCCACATCCTCCTCTCAAGCTCATCCACATCGATCTCATCCTCACTGTAATCATCCTCCATAGTAGCCTCAGGTTCAGCTTGCGGGGCAACTGCTGCATCTTCTCCAAGACTACTACAGAAGAAATCCATGTCGCCACAAAAGCTCATCTCCTCAGGCATAAACATCATTTTGGGAAAGAAGATCACAAATTGACTAGAATTTTTCAAAGGATAGATAGATCTAAACGGCCAAACTTCAACTCCTCAAACTATAAGATCTCTCAGCACATCAAAACCTGTAAACATCCATAGTATTCAAACCATCAAAAAAGCAGATCAAGAAAGATACAGTTTTTCAGTTTTTGTTTTTTCCTCACCAATCATTGGTCAGTGAAATAGCAAGGAATTCCAAAAACTCACAAAAAGTTGCAAAACATACACATACTCAATAACATGGAAAGATGTTAAGCTTATGATGGACAACAGAACAGAGAACAAGAGCTGATTAGCCAGATCTCACAGTTTACGACAGGTAAGAAAGATCTAATCTTTCGCATCAAATCAACCTTCCTAATTCAATCCAAACATAACCCAGAAATTGTATTAAACCATGTTCAATTCTCACAGACGATTAAGCAAAACAAAACAAAACAAAAAAGGCATCTGAACCAATCAAGAGAAACAGAAGCAGGAAAGGAAGAAAGTCATGGGCTTTTTACCAGGAGAAAGACTAGACTGAGACTGGTGGTCAATCCTTCAGCTCAAAAAGATTTCTGTTGATGGAATTTTAGAGAATTTGAGATGAGAAGTGATGGTGGTGAGATTAAAATTATTATTAAAAGGAAGAAAAAGAGAAGGAAAGGGAAAAAGAATCTGTTAGTTACCAGTTACCAAAATAAGGAAGGAAGGTGAGGGGAAATGGGAAAATGGGAATGGATGGAGTGAGGTCTGTGCTTGTCTGATCTCCTCTATCTATCCCAATGTTTGCTGTCTTTTTATTAATTAAAAAATGTAAAAAATGGTAACATGAAACCTTATCCAGTTATCCTTTATTTCATTTCATTTTTCGCTTTCCTTAGGCAGCTGTACCCGTTAGATTTTGCATCCACCTACCATTAAAAGGTGCTCTGGTCCGAAATGTATGACTTCTTCGGATCCTAATATTTAGTAGGGAACGCATATCGAGGAGGTTAGATGAAGCACTATTTGACCCTAAAAAATTCCGTACTTTTTTTTGAACGTACATTAATCCTTAACATACTTTCGAGAAAAAATTCAGGGCAAAATTGTCTCAAATAGTGACTGTTCTGGCCGTCTTAAAATACGTTCCGGAACAGTAAAAACAAATGGTAAAACGTCATACATTTCGGACCGGAGGGAGTACTCGTTAGCAATCGACATGAGTGATTCTTTTTATTTTTTGTAAAAAAAATAATACTGATAAAATATCTCAATTACATTAAGAGTAAGTTTGGGTGGAGTAGCTAAGAGATTGACACTCTACACAAGTGATCATTATAATGAAAAAAATATCGAGATAGATTTAATTCGGTATATTTTTAGTTGCTTATTGATGAATAGATTAAAAAAATATAATAATAAAAAGGATTTAATAGAGAATTTACACATTCGTAGGGTTTTTTTTTCTTTTTTTATTCTTACTGTAGAAATATCAAACATTCTCGTTCATCCTCATTCCAACTCATTTTTTCCCCACTTTTGACTATCTTTTCCATTTTTATACCCTCTTACTAAACAAGAAGAACAATTTTTTTCTTCTTCTCAGAACCATCAATTTATTCTACAAAAACAATATAATATATCTTGAATCATTAATACGGAAGCCAAAAAAAGGAAATGCAAATTGAAAAATTGCATGCTTTTTTATAGTTAAAAAAATTGCAATTAGATCAATTATGATCCTTCTCCTCACAAAGATTCAAACTATATATCAACACAAATTGGAACAAGAAAAAATTCAATCACAAAGTTAGACAACGTCGTCAATTTTTTTATAGTTATATTAAATGTGTAATAGGTATAACTTCTCCTAAACTTGATAAAATGGGGGAAAAAACTTATGAGTAATACATTTAACCTATAAACAATTTTTCAATGGAATTCAAACCTTCTTTTAAATCAACCTTACTTCCATCCAAATTGACTAACAGAAATAGGCTAAAAAGGTAAATAGCTAAAACAATATAGTTTGATTAGAAGTCTGATTAGAAAAAGAAAAAGAAAAAGAAAAAGAAAAAGAAAAGATTGGAGTATGACTTGGAGTAGGATTGTTTAACCTAATTAATTAGGTTGTCCACTAATATAAAAGGTGGGTGGTGGTTAGGTTGTGAAAAAGAAGAGAGACAAGAGAATTAATTAGGGTTGCTGTTGAGCATCCTGAGAGATTGTGAGAGGATTTGAGCATCGTGTGAGAGAGAAGAGAGAAAATAGATTTTCGCCAAACTCTATGCAGCTGCGGGAGAATCATCGCAGTGACTTCGTTTACCGTTGGATCGGGGTGAAATTTGGACAGCAAGTGCACGACCTCTGGTTCTTCAATATGAACGGTTGGATCGGTGACAAATTGTCAGAGGTAGTAGAAATCCTGTCCCGATTGAAGTAGTGGAAATCTAGTTTTGGTTCTCTATTCTCATGTTTCTTGTTTTTCTCGGATTGATTGATTGGATTGTTTGATTGGTACTATTGGTGATAGTGGTGTATGTCAGATAATTCCTATAGTTGAGATAGGAATTTTTTGCTTGGTTGTACACATTGATCATCATATAGTGGATTGACTGGCTTGGTCCCGTGGTTTTTTACCCATTGAGGTTTTCCACGTTAAAAATGTCTGTGTTATTTTTGATTGCTTTTGATTGGTAGGAGTTATTGATTCTTGGGATAAGATTGTTTGCTGCGCAAAATTGATTGTCGATTGGAAATAACCCCAACAACTGGTAGCGGAGCTTAAGGTTTGAAAGATGGCCGACAACGCAAAGATTGAACCTTTTGATGGACAGAATGATTTCGCAGTGTGGCAGACAACGGTGATGGATTTGTTGACTATGAAGGATCTCGACGTCGCTCTTGATGACAAGAAGCCAGAAGGAATGAAAGCTGGTGATTGGGCAACTACCCTGAAAAAGGCGACCAGTAAGATCAGGCTAGCATTAGCTCCATCAATAAAGTATGCTGTGATGGGGGAGCAAACACCAAAAGGAATGTGGGAGAAGCTAGAAAGTATTTATGCTTCCAAGTCTGTGATAAACAAACTTAGTCTGAAGTTGGACTTGTATTCATTGAAGATGGATGAAGGTATGAGCATCCATAAGCACTTGTCGGATTTCAATCGGATGTTGACGAAAGTGCTTAATACAGGGGAGAAAGTAGAAGATGAGGAGCAAGCGATACTTCTTCTTTCTTCATTGCCTGTGTCATACAAGTCACTAGTGCAGTCCCTTACAGCAAGGAAGACAAGTTTGAAGAAGGAGGATGTGACGACTTTCCTGATAGATAATGAGAAGTTGTTAGGAGTGGAGAACAATAGTAGTGAGAGACTAATGATTTTAGATGGGTCATTGAGTGGACGGGATCATCGTGGTAGAAACAGAGGAAGAGGAGCTTCTTCCGGCTATGGAAGAAACAGATCCAGTTCAAGACCAAGGGCAGACTACAGTGAGAAAGAGTGTTACTATTGCCACCAGAAGGGTCACATCAAAGCATACTGTCAGAAGTTGATGACTGATTTGAAAGAACTGCAGAAGAGTAAAGAAAAGATTGGTGATGCTGCAACTATTCACGATGATGATGCTGAACTGTTGGTAGTGCAGAAAAGTGAGGAGCAGGTAAGAGATTCCTGGATTTTAGATTCTGCATGTTCTTTTCATATTTGTGCTAACAAAGAATTGTTTAGTACATTTGGTGATTGTGATGATAAATCTGTCACATTGGTCAATAACGAAAAACTAGAGGTTGAAGGCATTGCCAATGTGAAGATCAAGATGCATGATGGATTGGTGAGAACTCTCGGCAATGTGAGATATGTGCCGAAGTTGAAAAGAAATTTAATCTCTCTTGGAAGATTGGATTCTCGTGGGTATAGATACGCAGCGAGAGACAGATTGATGAAGGGTAAGCAAAGGAGCAGCTGTAATCATGAAGGGGGAGCTTGCTTTCAACAATGTTTACCGATTGATTGGAACCGCGGTTAAGAGTAAAGTACAAGGTACTTACAAAAGATTGAATGATGCTGATGGTCAGGTAGAGTTACCTAGGAGAAGAGTTAGCTTTGCGGTGTTGACCGGTGAGAAAGCGAACTTGACTCCTACTCAGATTGCATGAAGATTGGTGATTCCCCCATGATATGAGCCGGAGGGGGAGATTGTTGGAGTCCAACTTATATTAGCTGAAGGAGATTGTTGTGGGCCTAACCCAATTGGGCTCACATGTAGTTGTTTGTTCTAGTTTGATTAGAAAAAGAAAAGATTGGAGTATGACTTGGAGTAGGATTGTGTAACCTAATTAATTAGGTTGTCCACTAATATAAAAGGTGGGTGGTGGCTAGGTTGTGAAAAATAAGAGAGACAAGAGAATTAATTAGGGTTGCTGTTGAGCATCCTGAGAGATTGTGAGAGGATTTGAGCATCCTGTGAGAGAGAAGAGAGAAAACAGATTTTCGCCAAACTCTATGCAGCTGCGGGAGAATCGTCGCAGCAACTTCGTTCACCGTTGGATCGGGGTGAAATTTGGACAACAGGTGCACGACTTCTGGTTCTTCAATCTGAATGGTTGGATCGGTGACAAGTTGTCTGAGGTAGTAGAAATATTATCCCGATTGAAGTAGTGGAAATCTGGTTTTGGTTCTCTATTCTCATGTCTCTTGTTTTTCTCGGATTGATTGATTGGATTGTTTGATTGGTACTATTGGTGATAGTGGTGTATGTCAGATAATTCCTATAGTTGAGATAGGAATTTTTGCTTGGTTGTACACATTGATCATCATATAGTGGATTGACTGGCTTGGTCTCGTGGTTTTTTACTTGTTGAGATTTTCCACGTTAAAAATCTCTATGTTATTTTTGATTGCTTTTGATTGGTAGGGGTTATTGATTCTTGAGATAAGATTGTTTGCTGCGCAAAATTGATTGTCGATTGGAAATAACCCGAACACTTCTGACCTCCCACTCGGCTACTTCCCACCTTCTTTTGACCTCCCACTTCCCACTTATTAATGAAAACCCAAAAAGCAATGTGATTATTAAAGACAAATGAGAATCAGAAAGTACCTAGATTGTAAATTTGAGAGAAAAACGGCAACTCATGTCTCTCTCCGTTTGGTTCATAAGAAAATGTGTGTTTCTTTCTTTCCAAATAGGACATAGTTGAAAACAGAAGAGACAGGAGGAAAAGATAACCAAGGCACGGATTATGTTTTGGTTTAGGTACGTAGATTATTGATAATGATAGAAAAAGGGTGTCGACAATTATATAATATGATATTTGGAATCCTTAAGTATTTTAGGACTGCGGTAGATACGATCCGGATGGTTTTATTCTGTGTATGGTTGATTTACGAGTTCGTCTCGCTCCCTTCTATGAATTTCTGAAAAGGACGTCGGGGGTCTTCCCAGCGTATACACTCAGAATATCAAATCAGTCGACAGTCATTACGAGTATATCGTAAGATATACGGTTGTTATGCATATATAGACGTATTTACCATTATGTCATTATAATTAACATTTGGCACTACTTACTGTTCATGCATGTGGCTTCTGTTTACCGATAAATTTTGCATGTATATACCGATACTTGGTATTGGGTCCGATAAACTGCTGGAGCCGGAAGATTGTTGTTATTATGGTAGCTTGTTGGAACCATTTATCTGCATACTTATTGACAAGTATCATGCATGCTTACGCATGCCGTTAGAGGCTGCTTGCTCGTCTTTGCCTTTGCCATGATAATACCGATTAGAAGAAGATAAAAATCATAGAGAGAGAGCTTGGAGAGAGAGAACTTCTCTCATTATGCCTTTGCTCATATCCTCCTTTTATAAGAGGGTGAAGCGGACTCTGAACCGGTGTCTGCTCAATGGGTTAAGTACAAAAATATTCATAGTGTAAAGTACAAAAATGTCCCCTAATATTTATTAGTATTATCAATTATTTTTAATGAGATCAGGAATTGAGTTAGAATTGGAATTAGGCCGAGTGGGAGGTCAAGAGGAGGTGGGCGGCGCAGGAGAGATGACGATGGTGGCGGGCTTCTTTAGGTTTAGATTTTAATTTTAACTTTTATAAATTATATAGTTTTAGCTTTTAAGGCATTTTAAACCTTATACTCTAGTATATTTAATTTATTAGACCTTCTATTAACCTTTTTGTTATTTTAGATAATGTGTTGTAGAAAATTAATATATTAGACCCTTTATTAACGAACTGTTGAGTGATGACATGGTTTTTTTCTTTCAATTTTTTATTACTCCCTCTGGCTCGTTACAATCGTCGTTTTAGCGATGAAAAGTTGTCCCAAAACAAATGTCGTTCTACGATCCTGAGGCTGGAGAAGACAAGGGTGCCCCTGCCTGCCTGCGCTGGTGACGACGACGGCTTGGCTTGGCTTCGTTCCCTCTCTTTGTGTTTGAATCTGAAATTTGCGGGGGAACGAAAGCTTTTCCTGTTTCAATTTTCATTTTCCCTCTCTCTTGTGTTTGAATCCGAAATTTGCATGGGAATGGAAGCTTTTTCTTTTTCAATTATCATCTTCAATTTTCATTTTCTCTCTCTACAGGTTTCAATTTCTGGAGGATGCTGATTTGGTTTTGGTGTTGGAATTTCTAGAGGGTGCTGATTTGGTTTTGGTGTTGGAATTGGTTTGGTTTTGGTGTTGGAATTTCTGGAGGGTGCTGATTTGGTTGGGTTTGTGTAGAGGAGAGAAGGAAGAAGGTGAACAGAGGTGAGGAGGAAGAAGGTGAACAGTAAAGTTGTACCAAATTAATTATAATGACACAATGGTAAATTAGAGTTTTCTATTTATTTATTCGGTTCGAGCTAATCGGGACGAGAAATTTTGCTCAAAACTGATAAAAACTAGAACAGAAAATACCGAAATGTGAAATAAAATAGAATAAAAGAAATGATACAAAATAAAAATAGAAAAAATACTATATTATCAATAAATAAAAACTTAAAAAGAACATGAGAAATAAATTAATTATTTCGGGTTTGATCCGATTTTTTTATAAAGTAAATAAAGTAAAATTTTAAGTGCATAATCTATAATTAATGGCCTATTATGATTATTCACGCGTGTTGATTATTTATCAAATAAAAACTCGTTTGGAAATGTAAAAGTAAAAGCAACTATATATGGAATTGCATTGATGTTCAAATATGCTAGGCCAAGCCCGTGACCTAGCCAAGCTGAGTCTCCGTCTTCCATTTCCCCAAGCCATCAACTTGCATCAACCCAGCCGGTTTCAAGCCAGCAGCTCTCAGAATTGAGTCAACCATCAGTTGTAAATAACAAGGGAGGCTAGGGGTAGTATGGTCAAAAAATACCTCCTTTTCTCCCCACCAATTATTTTCTTAAACCACGTGCAAAGAGTTAAAATGACGTTTATTAAAAACCGGAGGGAGTATTATTTTTTGTCCATGTAGGACACCGCATCACCTCAAAACAAAAAGTAAATGGAAATGAAGTGACATCTTACATGGACAAAATGATACAAATATAAAAAAAAAATTATATCATCCCTTAACGGTCAAATTAACATGAATGGTTTAAAATATCAATTTTCTCTGCGTACGAGGTTCAAAATGACAAAAAAGTTAACAAAATGCTTAATAAATTAAATTTTCTCAAGGTCTAAAATGTTATTAATATTTTACTTTTAGTCAATTTGAATTGCCTTGAAAAAATTATTTAGAGGTTTAAATTCATTGACTCATAGGTTAGGAGATTTTTTTATATTTGAACAATAATTAAGAGTACGCCACAAATTTATGATTAATTAAAGGAAAAGGAAAAGAAGGGACGCGGCAAGAAGACACGGGGATTTTGAAATAAATATGACGGTGACACTGCAAAACTCTGATTGCAACAGTGCTTTAAAGATTGTGAAGAAAGGTAGGGTTTTTAGAAGTCCGGAATCAGTACCGATTTCCTTCTATAGCCCTGCCTCCTTTTGTTTTTTCTATAAATAAATGCAAGTATCTTCAACGATATTGACAGTAGGAGGACTTCATTAACCACATCACCAGCATCAAATGCAGCAAAAACCAGTGAAGATGAAAGATTTGAAATTGATACATCTCTTAATAATTAAATGAATGAAATCGATAAACTGGGTTAGTGGTAGAGACTATGTTAGAATTTTCTGTTTATTTTGAGGGAATGTCCTTCAGTACCGCTACAGTAGAAAGATCCTGAAAAACTGATCTCATGTCAGGCCTCTCAGATGCAGGTAGGATACATGTTAGAGCCACCTGTAAGATCGCATCAAGAACTCTGGCTGCATCTGCATTGTCCCTATTTCGAAGCCATCGATCGAAGCATTCCCTAGACCGGTTTTCTTCAGCCAGTACCCTCACCCATTCGGTAAGATCAACAACTCCAGGAGCACTAGAAACTATCTCCCCAGAACTTCTTCCGGTAATGAGCTCCAGTAAGATAACTCCGAATGCATAGACATCGCTCTTTAAAGATGGACATGGTTTACTTGAACTGGTGAATTCAGGGGGGCGGTAGCCAAGTGCGCCTGCATTAAGAACTTGTTCTGCAGTGCCAGCTGGTGTCAATATCCGGTGGAGACCAGTGAGCATTGCATTCATATTTGAAGATTCTAACAAAATGTTTGTTGATTTGAGGTTGCCATGGGGTATTGCTCTCTCATTATGTAAAAAGTTCAGACATCCAGCAACATCGACAACAACTTTAAGCGGTTCATCAAGCGATAAAGGTGGGAGCTCTCTTGGTTCTGTTTCTGCACAAGAAATTGAAAAATATGTTATTAAGTTTTGTCCATGACCATTTGTTGATTCAACTTCAAGCAAGTTCACCAAAAGAAGGGAACAAAGCAAACAGTAATGATCCACCTGTTATGCATCACACAATGCATCACACACGTCTGTTGTGTTTTAGGGTAGTTAAGTGAACCAAACATCTACTATGTGCCCGTGTGCATGCGTGCACATGCATATACATGAAACCATATATATGTCTGCATGACTGTCAACATTGTAGCCATTTTAGACCACAGTCACTCAAAGATGCATCCAGCCATTGGGTAATTATCCTAAAGAGCATCTTTTTGTTTAAAGATAAATAAAAAAGACCTCAGAAATTTGTATCTGAAAATTATTTCCTACCTTGAAGATAGAAGGCTAAGCATTTTGCATCGCCATAATTTGATAACAACATTTTCTCATGGTCCTTTGGGCCCCAGTAGTAGCCCTGAAGAGAAACTAGATTTGGATGTCTGATGCCCCATAGTTTCTTTACTTCCCTTGCAAATTCCTTCCTGCCTTTAGCTATTCCCTCCTTTAACCATTTTACTGCTAGAAAGTTGCCCGAGTCAAGTGCGGCTTTATATAACGTACCATGACAGCTCCTCCCAATCACTTCTGCTGGAGCACGTGACAGTTCTTCAGCAGTGAACATTAGGGAACCATCAAAGAGATGTAAATCCCCTGCTAATTTATCTGGAGAATAAACCTTCAGGGCACTGGGATTTCCATACGAGACTTGGCTTTTAGGTGACACATTCGAAGATGACAAAAGAGACACAGGAGAAGACAATCCATCATCTATCTTTATCGGTTCTGGACGATTGTTTGCCTTCTGAGCTGACGATGTGTCTCCAGGATCATATGATGACCCAAGTTGCAAAAATGTGGAATGACCCTGATTGTGGCTAAATGAAGATGATGATTTGCCCAAATTTTTTTTTAATTCCTGATGCCTCTGAAATGGGGGAACCTTCTGCTGGGACATGATCATTTCCTTCCAATCCATTCAATTTGTTCTTTGCGTGTGTCTGCCAGCGAGTCCTATAATAGATCAGTATGCACAAAATTGCTATTATAATAGCAGCACCAACCATACCTTGTTCTTTGCGTGTCTACCAGCGAGTCCTATAATAGATCAGTATGCACAAAATTGCTATTATAATAGCAGCACCAACCATACCTGCAATCAAGGAAACCTTAATGACAGATTTCATACGAGAAGGATGCCACTTTAAAGTCAGGTTTGGAGCACCATTAGGTGGCAATAAGGAAAAAGGAAAAAGCAAAAGAGAATTTCCTGGATGGAAAGCTGAATCAGGAAACAACCTCAAGTTATCAGGAACCACACCAGAGAGACTGTTCAAGGAGACATCAAATCCCTTCAATCCATCTGGAGGATCCCCAAGGATATTTCCTTTGAGCTGGTTATTAGAAAGGTTAAGGTACCCCAAGTTTCCATATTTACTGATTTCTGGGGGGACATAGCCTTCTAAGAAATTGCGTGACAGATCAAGATATACCAAGCTCAAATTTTGGGTAAAGTCTTTAATTTCCTGAAGAGGGATTGATCCTGTGAAATTGTTGGCTGACAGGTTCAGATAAGTCAATGTTGTTGAGGAGAATAAGTCTGGAAGGAGGAACCCATTAAGAAGATTTAGGCTAAGATCAAGAACTCTTAGTTCCGCATATGTACCCAACACAGGTGGGAGACCACCACTTAATGAGTTGTTTGATATCTTCAATGAATCAAGTCTCAAAAATTGAGAAGTGAGGTTAAGCAAAGCTCCAGACAAAGAGTTCGAGCTCAAATTGATGATCTCTACATAATTTCCCCAATTCTGGATCCTTGACGAATTGCCTGAGAACATATTATTACTCATATCGACTATGACACAATGCCCCACCGAGGAAGGTAAGGAGCCCGACAGTTTATTTGAAGATATATTAAGCTTCCTCAATGTTGCAGAGGTGATACTTCCTACTAGCCCTGCCATAATCATATGAATTACAGGTAAAATAGCTAATAAATTGGGAATAAAAAAAATGACAATGTCCTATGAAACACCTTATATGCCACACACAACAACCGTCAACAAGCACAGAATAAACATAAAATGATACTTTAATTGTCTTTTATTTCTTTTAAATACCCAACAAAGGAGGGGAAATCAAACATTCAAATAATAGGCAGAAGTAAAGGTCCTTCCTTATCTTAAGATGTAGACGTGAGACACTATTCTAGTTTATGTCCTCTTTGTTTTTCAATTACATTTTGTGTGGGGCAATGATCTTTTATCATTTCTAATTTGAACTAATAGTCTACAAAATCTTAATGGCAGGAATGAAAGGGTTTAAAGTTTGTCCTTCACCTATAACTATCGTTACAACAAGAGGACATAAGCCAAACACAGAAAAAGGAAAGGGAAAATACAATAAAGGGGTACAAAAATTGAAGGAGTAAATAATACCTTCAAGTTGATTAAGGCTAATATCCAGTTCAGACAGCACCATCGAACTTTCTTGCAGGAGAGCTTCCGGCAGAGGTCTTGATAATTGGTTGCTTCCAAGAGAAAGAATCCGGAGAGAGACTACAAATTTGAAGGGAGGTACCACACCCTATAACTGATTACTACTAGCATCAAAGACCTCTAAGCTATCAAAATATGGCATTCCATCATGAGCAAAGAGCTGGCCAACCAAGTTGTTATGACTAATATTCAAGTGCTGAATTGATGAAATAAAACTGGACTTTCCAAGTCCCAAATCCAATGAGCCTGAGAACAGATTGCCGCTTAGGTCTACATGTATTACACTACCCAATGGGGAAAGAAGATCCATAATGTCCCCAGAAAAAACTGTTACCGTGCAAATCTAAATACTTCAACTGCTCTAAATTACCAAAACCAGACGGAACCAAGCCTTCAAAATGGTTTGAAGAAAGATTCAAAAGCACTAAACTTTTTAAGTTGCCGATGCCTGAAGGTACAAGACCATGAAACAAATTGCAGGAGATATCCAACAACTCAAGTGAAACAATGGAACCAATGTTAGAGATAGTGCCAGACAATTCATTGTCAGAGATGGACAGGTTTTGAAGCATTTTAAGCTCATCAAGAACAGGGAAACTAAAATTTCCAACAAGACCCATGTCATTTAGAGTAATTGAAGCCACATGGCCTTCAACACAGACAATGCCGTACCAGTTTTGAGGGCAGCCATTAGATTGCAAGTACTTGGAATTCCATGAGCCAAGAATTTTACCAGATGGGTCTTGCTGAAAACCCATCTTGAGCTCCAGAAGTACTTCAAAATCTATTTGACCCACAGAAACTACCACCAGCAACAATAACATCAAACCAGTAACCTGCATTGCTTGAGAATGTACCAAATTGGAACAGAGGAGATAATTTGGAGAGAAATGTAGAAGACTAGTAGTAGCCCCAAAGGCTGCTAGTAAGGTCAACAACGTGTTTGATAATATGCAAGGAATGAAATCAAGAATGTAATCTGTACAAACCCTAATTTACGGGAGAACTGAGACTCATATAGGTGAAAACTGAAAATTGAGATGATTAGAAGAGTAAATTGACTCAAACATGGCAAACTGAAACTAGTTGTCTAAATAAAGTTGAAGTCTTTTTCTTCAAAAAGACCAAGAATGAGGCAGAACAGAAATAGAAACAAACACCTACTACTACATCTTCTCTGTCAGTTGTACAAGCGAAGAGAGAACAAATAATGAAGTACAACCAAAAGGGAAAATGCCAAAAACGGTACCTGTACGTTGGGCTTTCGACTAATTTGGCACCTGTACCTTTTTTTGGTTTTAAAAAGTACTCGTACGCAACTAATTGATCACATTTGGTACCTGCGGCTGTTTCCGTCACCAATCTGCCGTTATCTTGTCTACGTGGCATGCCAAGTCATCCATTTAGACTGACATCGCTTACCTGGCACGCCACGTAGACAGATCCGACCCGAATCGTTGGTGGGTGGGTGGGTCGGGTAGGATTCTAGCAGCAGCAAACGACGTCAAAAGGCATCCGAGTGGAGGAGCCATCACAAACCCAAATTCCATTCCCTGCCAAATCCAAATTCCATCCCAATTAGCCAAATCCAGGCGGCCATCACAAATCATCCCTCTACCAAAAATAAATTCCATCCCTCTGCCAAATTAAAATCAATCCCTGCACCAAATAAAAACTGATCATAATTCCCCTGCAAATTCAATCCGAATCCCTCTGCCAAAATTAATTCCCAATCCGAATCCTCTGCCCAATAAATCCAATCCCTGCCAAATTCAATTAAAATCCCTCTCTGCCAAAAATCCGAATCAAACCTTCTGCAAGAATCTAATTAAAAACCAATCCCTCTCCTCAATTACCAAACCCGAAACTAAACCACTGCCACCCGAACCAAATCTCCTCCACTGCTCGCCGTTGCCGCTGCCCACCGCCGGCCATCTCATCACCGCTGTTCGCCGCACCAACCGCCGCCGCTTCACCCTCCGTCACCCTCAACCGCAGCAGCCGCCAGTGCCTCCGCCAGCCAACATCAACCGAAACCAAATCCCACCTCCGGCCAACCAAAACCCAGTCAACATCAACCGAAACAAATCCCACAGCCGATCCAACCCATCACCGCCAGCACCAACGCAAACCAATTAAACTAACCTAAACCAATCAAATCACCCAAACCCCAAATTAAATCCCAGCCACAACGACTCAGCCACAACCACCCAACCGCCGTCGCCGCTGCTCCTTCAGCACTGCCGCGCCATCACAACCGCGCTCAATCTCGTCCTCGGCCTCCAGCACCATCGCCGTGCTTTCCCGGTTGAAGAAGAAAAGGAGAAATAAAGAGAGAATAAGGAAAAGAAAAAAGAATAAATAAGATTGGGAGAGTGACGACCTAAAAGGAAGGAAAGCGTGGATTTTGATGGGGGAATTTAGGGTTAGGTCTGGTTTGAGAGAAGGGAAGTGTTGGATGAATGAGGGAGATGGGAAAAATGCACGCGGGTTTCACTTAGATGGGAACAATGCAAACGACGTCGTTTGCTGCTGCTAGAATTCTACCCGACCCACCCACCAACGATTCGGGTCGGATCCGTCTACGTGGCGTGCCAAGTAAGCGATGTCAGTCTAAATGGATGACGTGGCATGCCACGTAGACAAGATAACGGCAGATTGGTGACGGAAACGGCCGCAGGTACCAAATGTGATCAATTAGTTGCGTACGAGTACCTTTTAAAACCAAAAAAAGGTACAGGTGCCAAATTAGTCGAAAGCTCAACGTACAGGTACCTTTCTTGGCATTTTCCCCAACCAAAACCCGGATAGTAGAATGAGCAGAAAGCAATAATGGAGAATGAAATGAGAAATGAGAAATGAGAAATGAGAAATGAGAAATGAGAAATGAGAGTAAGAACAGGAGTAGGAGCAGTAGGTGAGGAATTGAGATGAGTGGGGTTAGTTAATGGTTAATAATAATAGTATGATAATTGGGGGAAAACGTGTGGTCGAATGCAATAACTACTGAGAAAACGGCAGATCCATTGGTGTTTGGTAGCCACCACCGTCATCTCCATCTGTTATCCTCTAGTGCCCGCATACACATGCTACTAGTACTACTGGTAGAGAGGAAGAAACTGTACTATTTTATTGTTTTACCAGCTTTGTGTTGTAATCTGGAACATGTTTGTAGAGTTCAAAAAACAAAACAAAAAAAAGGGAACTGGCCGGAATTTTGGCTGCTATTGTGGTTGGTTCCTTAAGTACATGCTAAAGTAGAAAGCTGGGAGTGTATAACTTCTCCCTTATGGTGAGATGGGTTCATATGTGATCGAAAAAACTAGAAACAGTGAAAGAAAAAAAAACTTGTTTTATAGTGAGATGGGTTCATATGTGATTTAATTTAGGATGGAAAAGATTTTTATGGACGGGGGATAATTAGAAAAGGATGGAAAAGATTTATTGTGTACTTCAAATCAATTGATGATATGGTCCAATTAAATATAGTATAGAGTGTTAGATCAGCAATGGTTAGAATAACGGTTTTTAATATCCCTCAATTCACAATCTCTCCTCTTATTATTTGCGGCCAACGATTACCTCTCGAATATTCAGTAGTCATTCAAAAAAAAAAACTCTAATATGATAAATTATACACATCTGCAAAAATATTATCTAAAAAATAATAAAAAATACAACACATCAAATAATAATAGTCATACCAATAAATATCAAATGATAATAATTATAACAATAAATATCAAAATTAAAATTGTAAAAAAGCAGCCCAGCAATCTTAACAAGGATGGGCAAACCTAACTCATGGCCATGACTTAAACCATAAGAAAATTTGTCAATTATTCACCAAAAATCTTTAATTAGGACCTATTTCACTAAAACAAAGAACCAACCATGAGAAAAAAAAATTGTAAACAAAATCAAATTCAAATTCAAAGTGAGTATACTTAATTTATAAGATTTTTGAAATAAATTTGGTAAAAAAATGGTAATTAAGAAGGTAGGATATGAATACAAGAAGTATATAGTAAGGAGTATGGGCCTGGCAATGAAACATGGTGTTCTAAGTGAGTATTATTTACCACTCGATAATTAACTTTTCTTAGAAATCATTTTTTAAGAATTGAACTTTACTAGTATAAGTTAACAACTCAAGCTGGGCCAATCTCTGCTCTAACACTACTACTTTTCGGTTCAGATCAAAAAGCCCAAACCCTGTCAAGTCCAGCCCATGAGCAAATCTGGTGACTGGTGAGAGAGAAATGTGTTTTTTATCTATTACCATTCGCAATAAAGATTCAGATCGATCTCGATCAAAATCTCCCGGTTCTTTTGTTTTTGCTCTTCCGTAAAATTTCACCGAAACAACAAGACAACCATAGCTGTGATTCCTCAGTGGTGCTTATATCTCTTCCGGATCCAAACAAGAGAAGAATGAGAGTAGGTGAGATCTCTCTTCTTCTCCTTTTGCAGTTTCATATCACATAGATCTGATTTGCTTCTAATTTCTACGATGGTAATTGCTAGTATTCCCAATTAAGGAAAGATTATGGGTTTTTGTTTCTGTTTTTCAAGCTTATTATATGGAATTAACAATTCGCAAGGCTCATGCATTGATCAGTACTGGGTGATTTGAGCTCCATCTGATGGTCAAGTAGATCGTCTCTACCTAAAGTTGTTTACATCTTGTTCTGATTCTGAGCTTCTTTGTCCAAGTCCATTATTTTGACTATTGGAGAGGAGTGTTTACAGTACTCTGTTATTGAACGTTATAAGCTTGCAGGCTATTTTAAATGGCATGCTTGCTGCAGACTTTGTCCTTAGGTAAAGCGTGAATAATTAGATTAGCAGTGGAATTCAATCTGTTTCATTCTTCAAAGTTGAGCCTATTTTGTGGGGTTTACATGATGTGTCTTTGTTTTGACCTTTTATTCTGTTGCATTTCGTGCCGGTAACTTTTGTGATTATATCTCAAAAGAAATGAATGATTTCTAGATTAGCTTCTCGCTGCATTTGTTTGAGAAACAGTTCGAAGTTGAGTACGTGACTTATCACTGCAAAGCCACCTACTAACAATTTTACTTCTTTGAGCAGGTTGTGTGTGATAATAGAAAGGATGGAGAATGTTAGTTGGAGCTTGAGCGCCGAAGATTTGTCAACAATAGGAGGGATAGCCACTGTTTCACTACTTCATTCATTCATCCCAACACATTGGCTCCCGTTCTCCATTGTTGGTCGTGCCCAGAAATGGACTCTTTCCAGGACTCTCCTTGTCAGTATGTCCTCTCTCTCTCTGCTATATCTGTCTCACTGGTCTCTTCAAATATTCATGAATTTCATTTTTCTATTGTTTGCCATGTCAAGTATCGCAGCCTCGCTAAGGCTTGTCCAGTTTCACACTTGCTAGGGCAGTCTCGAAACGTGATGAGATAGTCTCACTTCAATTGTGTTTTTGTTTTGCTTGATTTCAGTGCATTACTTCAATTTGGTTCGTTCTTAAGGTGCTTATCATTATTGTGTATTTTATTTATGTAGCTGCATTTGGAGCCGTCTTACATGTAATATCCACATCAATTCTTGGTATAACAGCAGTCACTATGGCAAACACTATTGCTGGTGAAGAAACAGTGCACAAACTTGCTTCACTTTTGCTCGTAATTCTTGGTGGCAGTTATGTCTTATTGTTTTTATTGGGAAAGGGTGGGCACAGTCATTCTCATAACCAACCTATGGAGAAAATGGCTGTTGCCGGACTCGTTCTCGTTCCTGCACTATCACCTTGTGCAACAACACTTCCAGTTTTTCTCGCTGTTGGTAATTCATCCTCCATGATGGTGCTTGCAATCATTGTTCTTCTATTCAGGTATCGATTAGCAAAACCATCCAGAAATTTGTTGTTTTTCCTATTTGATAATGACCTTTTATTTGAATTATTTTTTAAATTGACAATGAATTGCCCGTACTGTGCAAGTGGGTATTGGAGGACACAAAAAGCACATACATGATAATATTTGTAGATAGTATGTTGGTTTCTCACTCCCTTGAGTTTTAATTATTATGGGATATTCATAAATTTAAAACCCATATGGGATGGTTTCATAATGCCCATGATTTGTTGGTATGCAATCTCTTTACTAGTTAAAATGCACGATTTTTACAAGGATGAATTGGTAGTTTTAACTGTTTATTTTTTGTTGGATTAAATTTATGGATTTCTATCTGTTCTTAGACCAGATAATCTTTTGATTTGAATCATTAATCCCTGATTAATTTCTTGTTTGCTCTGCAGCACTATAACTGTGATGACCTCCCTGGTGGCTCTCTCATTCTATGGTGCAAGCCAGCTCAAGTTTCACTGGGTGGAACGTTATGACAAACTTCTTGTCGGTTCAGTTTTGTGTTTCGTGGGAATATTGACACTTCTTTTTCATGATCACGATCATGGTCACCACCACCATGGAGATGGAAGTTTCTCAGGGGACCGATTGAATAGAAAAATCATTGGTCTCTGATTGTTTATATATACTCCTGCTGCGGAGTGTATTTGTGGATCTTACAATTTATGGTGTATTTTGTGGTGAAGATGCTCTAGTTATGGGCTCATCCAGTCCTTTCAGTGAGCTTTATATAGCCGTGGAGTGTGGTTGTATGGGCTGCAAGTAGTGAGTACCCCCACTTTTAGGTACTACTTCATGTAATTTGTGTTATTGCAACCATTAGTGTATTTTGTTGGAATTTTTTCTTGTTTTTTAGTAATTGGAGAGTGGTTAGTGGTGAATATATATATATATGTGCATTCTGGAAATACTACTGAAAAACTGAAAACAAGTTACTGTAAAATGCCATGTTGGAAGGAATGAAGGATTATGATGTTGAGTAAGATCTATGTTTTTTATGTTGATTCGAGAATCATACGTTTCGTAAACTTGTGTTTGCTTATATCAGTTATTCGGGTCGGGGTATGATTAGTTATACTATAAAATACGTAGCATATACTTCTACTTAACAACACATGAAACAAAGAAACACTAATTTAAAAGATATTGTATTATATATATATATATATATATATATATATATATATATATATATATATATATATATATATATATATATATTTTAAAAACAATTACGTCCCAATCCAATCATGCTCATGCAATAGTAATTAAGGGGAGAAAAAAAGTTAAATTATCAGCGAAGCCCAGTCGCCCACCACTAATTAAAAAAATGAAATAAAAAAAGGAAAAATAAAAGGCTGGAAAGAGAGAGGAGTTACTTGCCTACTGCTACTTTACTGGTGGCGAGTGAGAAGAGTGAAGTAGTAATCATCATCATCGCGAAGAAAGAATAATCCACATCCACTAACGAGAGATCGCAAACAACAACAACCACCCCAGCTGCGACTTTTGTCGGTGGCGTTCTTCTTATCCTGTTCGATCGAACGCGGGAGAAAGATAGATGAGAGCAGGTGAGTTCGTTCTCTCCTCTTTTGGATCTGCTTTGCTTCTATTTGTGAAATGCCAATTCCTAGCTCTTGGAATCAACAAACATTTTCTTTCAATTCGTGAGCATTATGCGTTTTTCTTTTCTTTAGTTTCAGAGCTCTTACGATTCAGCTCAATTTTCCTTAAAATCTACAAAACTGTACATGTCCTCTAGGATTTATGCATTGCTCGTTAATGGGTATTTTGGGCTACTTATTGCTGTCAAGTAGCTCTACTTTGCTTGAAATTGTTCAAATCTTTGTGCACTTAGCTTCGGTCATGTCTATGGTGGTTTTTTTCCTTTGCTCCTTATTCATCATTTTCGACTGTTTGAGCTGAGCATCTATGTATTTTTGAAACAAAATGGAAACATCGCTTTTCTTTTGGGCCTCAACGTCCAGGCTACTGTAAACACAATTGCCTCAGGTTTTCTTCTTTTGATTTTTTCCCCATTTTTTTTCTGAGCTGTGTACAAACTTGAATAATGGAATTTCTACTGTAACTCAATTTGTTTGCGCTTTAGGAAAGGAGACAGCCGCTGTTGTTGGGCTTATAGGGTAACATGAACATTACTTAGTTTTGAGTCTTTTGACCTTTTATCTTGTTGCCTTTTGCCCCTGTGCTTATTGTGATTTTATTTGAAAGAAAATAATGATGTTTCATTTCATTATTAACACATCAAACTTGGGTTCTTGGGAAATGGATATTCTATGGTTTGAAAATTATCTGCACTTTTAATCTTTGTTTTTGCAAAATGTGTTTATTTTATGTTTCCATCACATTTAACTGTTATCTGTAACGTTTTCAGGTTTCTTCGACAAGCTACATGTCATATGATATGTACAAAAGGGTGAAATTTTCTCGTCAACTTCACTGCCCTTTGTAGATTTCATGTCTGGTAATGTTCTAATATATGATGTCGTTTCTCTTAAGACATTGATTGTATAGGAGTTCTTTTTGTTTCTTCTTCTTGGTACGTGGTTCCTTTTTCTTATTGAATGTTCGTGTAAAAGACAACGATTTATACCGGTGCATATGCACCATTACCTATTGACCGTAAAATGGTGCTTTCGTTTTTCTCCTGACGTGGTCAATCTTCATCCAAGTGGAACCACTTGACTTGTCTGTTAGGTCCTATTCGTTATCCCAAACCTAACATTAACCTTATTGCTAGATTGTGAGAGGAATATATATACACCTTTTTGCATGGAACCCATCTCATGCTAGTAATTCACTAAAGCTTGCTAGAGACACCAAAATGAAAAAAAATATCGTGATAAACATAAAAGGAAAAATAAAAAGTTATGTTGAAACAAGTAAGCGGTGGAAATTGGTTTCTTGAAGTTGCTAATTCCTTAAGAAAACTTTTACTTGAAATGTCTGATGCATGTTTCTACCATAAGTTTGTCTATGAGCATACAAACATGCTTGAGGATGTGCATAGCAATTTGTTATCACAATATCTGCTTGAAACTCACCAAGTTACACTTTTATTTCCATTTAAGTTTTCCAGCAAGCCGGCAATTTGCCCCGTTGCTTGTCTAATGCTTTCCTGTTTAGTATTGTTGAGATGGATCTTTCTTTCTCCCAGGGTACTGTTTTGTCTCTTTGCCGCTGCTGTGTGGCTTCACCAGGAAGATAACCATATGTTACTGGAAAAGCATTCAAGTTATTGGTCTACCTGATGATTTATAGTACCTATATGGCTTGCTGCCGAATAAGATTTGACGGTCCTTGGCTTCTTTATGTCCTTCTGTTTTCTATACTACATGACAAGAGCCTAGCTATCAATCCCGATGGTATGTTGTTTTCCGAAATCTCCTCTAATGCTCTACTCCACCTTCAACAGGGATTTTGTAGAAGTACTGAAATTGCTTATTAGAAAGCTCTAACCTCATCTAAATATGTTAAATGAAACTTCTGGCAATTAATCTTGTTATGGTTTTTTGTGTTTGGATCTGTTTTGCGTACATGACTAGGTAGTAACTAATGATCTTATTAATCTCACAAATCTTAACTCAAAACCAGTGCAACCTCATGCTATCCATGTGAATACTTGTTGTAGTTTTCTAACATTGAATGTCTAACAATGACAATCATCTTGGTACTCTGGCTGCTAAGGTTGTTCCTGGAGTAATAGGTTAGATATTTCTTCCCAATTCGACTTTTGTGCAGTCCAGAAATTTTCATGAAACTTGGATTCATGATATTCTGGAATCTGGGATCACGATGCCTGATTGTGGTGGGAGCAAACCTGTTCAAATACACTTGTGATGTAAGTGGAATCCGAAATGTTGTTTGTGACTTTTGTAGGTGAAGCCCTTCTAAGCTTCAAGAATGCAATTACAAGTTCAGATAGTATTCTTCCTACATGGAGGCCAGAGGATCCGGATCCTTGTCACTGGAAAGGTGTAACATGTGACCTGAAAACAAAGAGAGTAGTATATTTGTGAGTTCTCTATTAACATCATATTGTGTCTTAGTTTCATTATTTTCTTTCCTTTTCTCCTCATAACTTACTTGCTGACCGTGATTGCTTTGCATTGACCTAAGACATGCGGTAGCAAAACATACTGGTGTTAATAATGGTTTTAAACAACTTTTGTCCTTAATGATCACAACTACAGTTAAGAATTGAACCCAACATAATTCTGGGCACCAAACACTCTCATTGCTTAACATCACATAGCACGACAGCCTTGCTGTAGAGCAATGGAGGTTGATCAAGGGCTTACTTCTGTTAAGTACCTTGGGTGTGGATTATACTCATGGAGACAACTATAACCTCACATGGCCAGAAAAGCTGAAAAATGAACCAGAAAGTTTCTATTATTGTGTTCCAGACTTCTAGCTTTTTTTGAGGGGCATCTACCTGTATATACCTTTCTTTTTCCGGATGTAGTGTTTCGTTCGAGCTTACTGTGTTATCTTATGTTAATTAAATCATTTTATCTTTCAGGAGTTTGAAAAACCACAGATTAAGTGGGCCTATATCATCTGACCTTGGAAAGTTAGAGCATTTGAGAGTTTTGTGAGTTGCTGAGCACTTTCATATTTTTTTCGTGGTAGTGGTCACATGCTTTCTGTATTTAGAAACTGTGTTGCTGTTTCTGATACTTTACCAAATCCATGATGTCTTGTAGAGCTATGCACTACAACAACTTTTATGGAATTATTCCTACAGAACTGGGAAATTGCTCAGAGTTGCAGAGAGTGTAAGTGACTCGTATAAACTCTTCCTTTAATCATTACTAAGCAACGTGCTGTATGTGCCGTTGTTATTCTGGGGCATGCAAATGGCACGGTGACGTTACCTTGGTGTTTCAGCCTCTAACTTTGCTTGTAAATTGGCCATGTACTGGGAGGATTTTTAGGGTTTGATAGAAGACAGTGGAAGGGGAAAAAAATATACTCACTCGTCACTACTGGTCATCACACCTAGATTCCTCGGGCATCACACCCAAGGTCCTATAAGTATCAGATCTTGGGTTTTAGTTGCATCACTTAACCCCAAAGAAAGTTATATTGCTTCTAATTTCTAGATTCGATTAACCAATGGAAGGGGTAGAGGTTTTTGACTCAAACCAATTTATACCTAAATTTGATGTGAGTCAAACTCCCAGGTAATGTTAATTAATTCAGAATAGAGTATATGAAAGCCCGATTGCATCCATATTTGGGTTCACAACTTGCAAGTTAACCCAAGGCTGTAAATAATGTTTTACAGCAATTTTATCCCTTGTTTTGACGGACTTGAGTGTTGAGATGCTTCAATATTCAACTGATTGACATTTTTAAACCTTAAATCAAGTTATGTATAAGAGTTGCTACTCTGGGATCCATCTCCATTACTTATGTCTGCAATTTATTTACGTGGAGTTTCGTAACTGAACTAGAAGTAAATTATTTTTGCATTGTTCTACAGGTACTTGCAAGGAAACTATTTAAGTGGACTAATTCCAAGTGAGTTGGGAAATCTATCTGAGCTTCAAGATCTGTGAGTTGCTTTCCTCATCATAAATGGTGGCTTACATTATCTTGAACTTTCATTTAGAACAAATCTGGTGGCATGTTCGATTATTGAAGGTCCCATTGTTACTTAGACTCATAGCTTCAAATTTCTGCATGTTGAATGCCTTTGCAAAGTGTTTGTATATCTCTTCAGTATGATTAAGATTTTACTTATATTTGTGCATGGTGCTATATGCTTAGATTTATTTCTTTGTGATTGATAATTTCTCTTGATTACACCAGATCTGATGTCATATGAATTTAACTAGTGAAGCTGTTTTGAAATCAATGATGAATTTTATGTTTTTCTTCCAGTTTATATACTATGAAGAACAGAATTGTGTTATTTGAGTCTATCATGGTACTGCTCCTTTTAGAATCACAAAGCTGTTGAACTGATGGGCCATATTTTGGGTTGAACTAGCTCTGGTGATAGCATTTTTTCCCTTTCTGAGGCATTGGTGATTGCTTTTATTATGTGATCAGTACTTCTCCGTGGCGGTATCTCTTTATCAGTTCTGCTGGACCTTTTTATTACCCAAATTCCTGTGCCTCGTCCATTGACAACTCTATTTAATTCAATAATCAATTGTTATATGATCAGCAAATAAAAGGACTAATTCTTGCCTGAAAGTGATAACAAACTGGAGTTATCATATACAATATTAGGGCATGGAATATGTTGGCCGACATTTTGTGGTACTCTTGACTCTTGAGGGCTCTGAACAATGCTGAGGCATATATTACCCTTAATCTGGTGTAAAGGCCAAATACTTCTTTGTGATGCAATGGTTAAGTTGAATAAAGATATTGTTAGGATGGGACTTCATTACTGTGTTTGATCTATATAAGTTACACTCATTACGTATGTTGATCATTCCTTTTATTCTGTAGGGATATCTCAGGCAACTCTCTCAGTGGATCTATCCCTTTGTCACTGGGGAATTTAAATAAACTTGGTTCTTTGTAAGTTTTGTTGTTCCCTGGAAGTGAAATTAGTATCTAAATTTATGGTTCCATTGATTTAGCAGCTTAAATTGTGTCATCAAAACTAATGTTTATTGTTGTTACCTTGTTGAATTTTGAAGCAATGTATCAAACAATTTTCTAGTGGGACCAATCCCGTCTAATGGTGTGTTTGTCAAGTTTACTGAGAACTCGTAAGTGCAGCTTGCATTTTCCTGCCATAATTGTAGTGTTTATTTCCCCTTTATGATAATCATAATGATTATAATTATAATATATGGATTTTGAAACATTTATTTGGCGATCTGGTTAAATGTACATGGCTTGATAAGCATTTTGATAATCACTAAAAATTATGCTAAATCATCTTACTATTCAAAAGCCAGAAAAGATCTTACACTAATTAATAAAAGCATTTATGATTAGGTTCACTGGCAATCGTGATTTGTGTGGGAAGCAGATCAATAAAGCTTGCAAAGATGACAATGAAGGGCCTGGTGCTCATGGACCATCTCCACCAGGTAACGAAGCATTTTGGGGGGAATTGATCCTGTGATGTTTCTGCCTGTTGGAAACTTCCTAGGATGTAGTGTATGCATTTCTTAATGTAGTTATGCATCCATGTTACTCCACCACTTACACTTTTGTGTTTCTAGCTCATGTTAGATATCATTTCTTCATCTGTAGGCCAAAATCCAAAGAGCAAGTACTCTGGTGGACTACTTATTAGTACGTCAGCTACCATTGGTGCTCTGCTTCTGGTGGCACTTATGTGTTTCTGGGGATGCTTTCTTTACAAGAAGTTTGGTAAAAATGAGGGTAACAGTATTGCAATGGATGTCAGTGGAGGTGCTGCTCTTAGCTGTTACTTGAATTGTCCAAGTGAACCAATTTTCACATTCCTATATCACTAGTTTCTTAATCAACATCTCTTATATCATTTTGTTGTGCAGGCGCATCAATTGTAATGTTCCATGGGGACTTGCCGTACTCCTCTAAAGACATCATAAAGAAATTGGAAACCTTGAATGAGGAGCATATCATAGGTTGTGGAGGCTTTGGAACAGTGTACAAGCTTGCAATGGATGATGGCAATATATTTGCCTTGAAACGAATTGTAAAGCTGAACGAGGGTTTCGATCGTTTCTTTGAGAGGGAGCTTGAAATTCTTGGAAGCATAAAACACCGATACTTGGTGAATCTGCGAGGTTACTGCAATTCTCCTACATCAAAATTGTTAATATATGATTTCCTCCCTGGTGGTAGCCTTGATGAAGCGCTCCATGGTAAGGCTTACAGTGTTACTCGCATCTATTAACATACTGGAACACATGAGCTTGCATAGCATCAATTATGTTATGAAGCTTCTTCTTTTCTTTGCCAATGCTTATCTTTCTTGATGTTGGTGTATCCAGTGTTGCATTAAACTTCATTGTTTCCTTATTTCGCTTACTTGATCACTTGCATAATAATGAGATGCCATGGTGGTTTTCATCAATCCACCAAGGAAGTGGAGTATAGCTAATTAGGAGTACCTGGTACCTTTGCCTTGTGTAATTAGTTGTTTTTGTTATTTAACTAATATAATAGATTGCCTGACTTTTTATTCGTATGCTACACCTTGTTGTTTCAATCTATTGGCAAAGATCTTTTCCATAACAATTCTGAGTTCCAGCTTCGATCTATCACAGTTTTAGCTTGTTTGGTATCTTTGATTGTATATTCCCTCCTACTTTACATCCCAATGATTTGATGTTTGTGTCATAAGCAGAAAGGTCTGAGCAGCTGGACTGGGAGGCACGCCTGAATATTATTATGGGAGCAGCAAAGGGATTGGCCTACCTGCATCATGATTGTTCCCCGAGGATCGTACACCGTGACATAAAGTCGAGCAATATTTTGCTTGATGGCAACTTGGAGGCTCGAGTGTCTGATTTTGGTCTTGCAAAATTGCTAGAGGATGAAGAATCACACATTACAACAATTGTTGCAGGAACATTTGGTTATCTAGCTCCTGGTATGTGACATTGGCTTTTAGCATTTCAAGATTAAGACTATGCTTTGACTTCATTCAGGTGTCTGCATGAGCGTTTTCTTATGATGTTGACATGTTTTATAGTAGCCAAAAGTTCTTCTGTTTGATTTACAAGTATTGCATTTGACCCATAGCTTGTTTTTCTATTCTGTCCCCAAAGGATACACTACGATTTTGGCTTTAAAGAAAATAGATGAAAAGCCAAAACATCCATATTTATTCAACCATTTTAGCCTTCTGTTTTTTTTTTTTTGGTTTACTTTTGGAATATCTATTGATTTAAACGACTTTGACGAGTGACGTGAGAGGTTTTGATGCAAAGGAAGGTGTGCCCGACAAACATGATGCTAGTAGCTCATGATTTTACTAGTACAGAGATCTTTGGTTGTTTCTTCTGGCTGTTCATTTGTTTTTGAATATTGTACTCATTTCTCATGAACGTTCTTCCACGTATTTTGATTCCCATTCCTTCATTGCTAGAATACATGCAAAGTGGCAGAGCAACTGAGAAGACTGATGTCTACAGTTTTGGAGTCTTGGTGCTTGAAGTACTAAGTGGAAAGCGACCAACAGATGCATCGTTCATTGAGAAGGGCCTGAATATTGTTGGTTGGGTATGCCTCTTCTTTCTGTAACATTAGATGTTATTCCAGTTGGTATGAATCTCCTTTCCTATGTTTTGAAATTAAGTAATGTATTTTTTTTACCCATCTCATCATGCAAAACACATCAGAGGAATTAAGAAAGTAAGAAGGTAAGCGTTAATAGTTCATGGGTGGTTGGTATCTTTTAGCTTATTCTCTGAGATTTTGGCTAATGGCACATGCTAAAAGTTCCTTAGTGTATGTAAGCTTTTTCAGCAGGATATTTTTGCTTAACCACCATACCGTGCTTGTAAATTCCGTCAAGGATACAAGTGTTCTGACTCATCTACTTCCTCTGTGCAGTTAAATTTCTTGATCACAGAGACTAGGCAACGGGAGATCGTAGATCCAAACTGTGAAGGTGTCCAGGTTGAAAGTCTCGATGCCCTGCTTTCTGTCGCCACCCAATGTGTTTCTTCAAGCCCAGAGGATCGACCCACCATGCACAGGGTGGTTCAATTACTTGAACCTGAGATTATGACACCATGTCCAAGTGATTTCTACGATTCGAGCTCTGAGTGAACCATTTGGCAACAGTGAAGGCATGTTTTGAGTGGAATGCGCTCTGAAGAAGTAATTTGCAAGCTGATAAAGAGGGCGGTGGAATCTGTGGCGGCAGTTTTGTACCTTTGTGTTGTATTCATTTAATTCTTTCTGCAGATGGATCGTGACAGAGGACTGCCATGTTGGACCATTCCCAGTCCATGAACGAATTAGGTCAGGCATCTCCTGGAAATTCCCCTACTCGTGTTTGGGTCATTCAATCAGCATTTTTTGTTTCTCTCGCCTAGTTTACTTCTCTTGTTGTAGTAGTGTCCTCTTTGCTCGTTTGCTCGCCCAAAATTTAGTGTATATGAAAATGATTGTATAAAGTGAGGATCTGTAGCTTTTACTTCTTCTCTCATCCTTTTTGTAAAATGTATCCTCATTGCAATAATCACTTGGTTGGATCCGATGAATCATTGTTCTAGATGCATTTTTCATTGCAATAATTACTTGGTTGGATCCGATGAATCATTGTTCTAGATGCATTTTTTCGAACAAAGTTTAGTGAAAATGCTTATTATGGTTATTGTTAGTTCTAAATTATCAGACCAATGAGCTTGTAGGCAAAGTCTCGAGTTTAAGTTTTTGAAATGAGGTAATTTGTTTTCTGGTCTGAATGCAAGCTGTTGACAGTTGCCATTGAGGAAGCGTATGAATTATGTATGTTGGAGCCGAGAAAGTGCTGCTCTGCTGACGAGACATGAGAAAAGAAAACAAAAAGAAGGCTTACTGGGTCTTCTTTTTTTAATATTTATATTTAAGTTTTGATTGGTTGTATGCGGAGAAAATTAGCAAGTATCGTCGTCGAAGAACAGTAGGCGCCAACTGCCAAATCTTGCACTTTTTTAAAGGAAGGAAAAAGGAACTCAAAACATGGCTCCTCTCCTATTTGACTGCTTCGCCTTTGAGCAAGCCGCAAGCGGCAAGCGTGTGTGAAAGTTGATTTTATTACTCCCTCCGGAGTTTTTTATATAACATTTGATTTTGTGGCACGCATATTAAGAAAGTCGGATGGTTTACTATTTGACCACAGAAAATTTCATTTTTTTTCTTCGTACATACGTTAATTCTTAATATGCGTGCTACAAAGTCAAACGCCATCTATGAAATAAATAAATAAATAAATGGGATGAAGTGTCTGCGCCTGCCGCTGCTCCATTTGCAACACATGTTACGATACACGTTTTTTCTAAGACAACACTGTATATATATAACCCTAGCCAACACATCCTACATTGACGACAAAGAATGTTGTTATTATTTTGACAAACTCATAATCTCCTTCAGATTAACCAGTCCATCAATCAAGGCAACAATCATCATCCATTTCAGGTTAGTCCATTAGTTCCAACTTAATTCTTCATTCCCAATTGCTTTCGTAACTATCATCTTTGTCATCGTTATAGTTTATAAATCACTATTAAACGCAATTTTGAAAGGTTTATATATCTATTTTTACCAAGATTCTCTCCTAATTATCAGCGCTTTCATTTTGGTCTAATCATTACGACGTGCACTCCCTTGAATTGATCATAAACAAATTCGGATTAATTTGTAAAACATCCAAACACACAAAAATCCCGTCATATTAATCTCTTTTTTATATAAATGAAACGATATAAAATATATTATTTTAAAATATTAGGTTGATATATTTTACCAAATCCAACCTTAATTTAGAATCTCACATTAGTAATAAAATACATATATTACTAATTATTAATTAACTGCTACCCGTCAACGCGGTTTCACTAACCGGCCCTACTTAAACCCTGCAAATCTCCATTCCGCCTGCAAGTTTATGCTTCCCCACAAACACAAAAACTCTCACTATTTTATTATTTTCCCATCTCATTCGCTTACTCCAGTGCAGGACACAAAATCTTAATTATATAGTTAAGAGTTAATCACTCCACTAATCAGTCCCAGCAGCAAGAACTAATTACCAATGGCTGATCGAGTTCATCCCGGCGACGAGTCGCCGTCCGCCTCAACCTCCACCCTCCTCAACCAGCCGGAATCACCCGCCAGACCCGTATCGCCGTTGCCGGAGAAGCCCGCCCCTCCCCCTGGCACCTACGTCATCCAGATCCCCAAGGATCAAGTGTACCGGGTCCCACCCCCGGAAAACGCCTACCACTTCAAGCGCCTCTCCCGCCGCAAGCCCAACCGCAACCGCTGTCGCTTCTGCTGCTGCTGCTTCCTCGGCATACTCGTCTCCCTCATCCTCCTCGCCGGACTCGCCGCGGGCGTATTCTACCTCGTGTTCCGCCCGGAATCGCCGAATTACTCCATCGATTCCATCTCAATCAAGAACTTCAACGTCTCCTCCTCATCCCCTATCTCGCCGGAGTTCGATGTGACCGTCAGGGCTGACAATCCGAACAACAAGATCGGGATCTATTACTTGATGGGGAGCTCGGTTAGCGTGTTTCACGAGGACGCCAAGCTGTCGAGCGGTGCGCTGCCGGTTTTCTTCCAGGGGAAGAACAACGTGACAGTGTTTACGGTGGTGCTGAAGGGGACAGGGGTTGAGCTGACGAGTGATGCGCGGCGAAGATTGGTGGGTGAAGCGAACAGCGGAGCGGTGCCGTTGAGGGTGGATATGAAAGTCCCGGTGAAAATTAAAGTTGGGTCGGTTAAAACTTGGAAAATTACTGTGAATGTTGACTGTCAGGTGACGGTGGATAAGCTGACGGCGAATGCGAAGATCGTGTCAAAGAAGTGTGATTACGGCGTGGATATTTGGTAGAGTTAAGTGCCGGCGGTATGGTGACGGATCATATTTTTTTTATTAATTTATTTTTTGATCCTTAGCCAGGGGTATATAATATATACATGTTGCACATTAAAATAATATGATTATGACTGATATTTTATTTTCCACTTCTATTTTTTTGTTGGAAAAAAGACTAATTTATTTATTCGTTCGGATTTTGTCATTTATTTGACTTGGTATTAGCGGCCGGCGACCGTTATATAAGTTTAGGTTTCAGGTGGGAAGAAATCTACAATGATAACAACAAAAAGAACTTGCATGAAACATCGTATGTACGAAACTTCCAGAACTGAGCATGCAAGATTGAATCAAATCCCTACCGATGAAAGCAAGAGACTTCTACAACAGGAAATGGACGATGCACGTGGAAACAAAAAGATGATGAAAAAGATGATTTAGCCACGAAAGTTCCCTTTTTTAGACAATTTAGTCATGAAGAATTTTATCTACAATTTACTCATTTCGACTCGCTGGTTTTTGCAAAATCCAACCAATCCTCGGTTTGATACTGCAAACACTAACATACACAATGAAACTATATTATGTGAAAGATGTACATTTTGAGGGCTCAAATTTACCCAGTTCCCATAATAACAGAAGAATTAGGGGCAAAACAAAATTTAGGGGGAAGAGAACTGACTATACATGTCCTGTCCTTTTTTCGTAAACAAATCAGTACCCACCTGCATCACCACAAATTGCAGCTTCAAGAACAACTACAACACCACTCCTTTTGCATATTTCCTGCATCACAATCTTTTATTAGCGTTTTCTTTATTCCCCTTTAACACAAATACCTCCATCACTCCCTTTTATTTCCTCTCTCTCATGTACATAAATGCTGGATCCAATTGAATTCTATCCGAAACTTCCAAACAAGCATTGCCATTGTACAACACGATTTGAAAGTTTGTCTTCCAAGGAATCTGAATTCTTTTCGCAGTCAAGCAACTTGTGTTTGGGACTTCATCCTTTCACGATAACTCTTGGTGGCATCCTGGATAGCTTTTCCGAGTTCTGTGTACATGTTCACGGAAGAGTCTGCAAAGTTACTCAGTTGATTAAGAAAACCCTCCATGCTTGATCGGAAGCGCTCGAAACCTGAGATACAATCCTCTGAAGCTTCATCTCTCATCATGTTAACTGCGGAATCACTCCCATTATCAGCCTTCCATGAACTCTTCCCATGGTTTTTCTCTTGGCGTGGCAAAAACCCTGAAATTTCAGCTGCTAAAGTTTTTATAGAATCTGCAACTTCCTTCACAGGTAAGGCCTCAAGCTTGTCTAACCAGAGGCCACAGGTGACATATACCGGGGGACCACAGTTCCTTAAAGTCAGTGAAGCGGGTAGTTGCCTCCTTTTTCTCCTGGAAGGCTTGTGCGGAAGAGAGACGCATTTAAACAGCCAGTTATTTATAGCCAGCAGGTAGGTCTTCTGAGCACCAATCCACTTTGTAAAACTAGAAGACAAAGAGCCAAGTTCTCTTTCAAGATGGATGGTAATTTGCCGATGTGACTCAGACTGTAGAAAGAACCTGGTGTGCCCATGGTTGTATGATATTGAGATGATGGTGACCTGTAGCTTGTGGCATTCAGACGTGACATGCCACATCCGAGTTAGCCTGCCATTGAGAAAGAGTGAAACAGTCAGGAATTGGAGTCTTTAGTTTAATACTCACAAAGATGTTTAAACAACTTAGAGCCAGTTTAAACGCACTGGAAACAACTATCGCTTATGGCTAATATGAATTGAATGGATCAAAACCTGAAAACACAATACAACTTGCCAATTAAGAATATTGCTTCAGCTCCATTCACTAGTCAAACAGAACCAAGACTATAAGTGGTTCTCAAAAACAAACCCTGATCATACTATTACTAGCATGACATTAAGGTCTTTGGGAGTTAGGTAGTATCACATCATATGACAGCCTTTTCCAAAGTTCAAAAACAAACCTTCCTCAAAGCTACGGTTTTTGATACACCATTGTCACTTTATCCAAACACAGCTGCACACAACCTTGTCTCAACAAGATTTTAGCGATATGACAGTTTCACCCAAGACATTAAACATCCACTTTCCCAAAAAATATTTCTTTCTGCTATTCATTGCTTTGAATTAGTTTTTTAGTTTTTTTTCCTTTTCAAATAAATTTTCTACATAGTGACCAAATGTTTATAAAAGAAGAAAACATTTGTTTTCTGTGAAAAAACCTGTTTATACACTTAGGCATACAGATTCCCATTATGAGTACAAATTATGAAAGTATTTCCATACAGAAATCCAGATGGAAAAACTAATTCCCTCAAAAAAAAAGTTAGGAGTCATTTGTGCACCTTTATGTGAATTTCAAGCTCAAAAGCACTGGACATTTTTAACGAAAAAAATTAAATTAAAAATATAATATTAAAGGAAAAACCTAAATTTCTAGGTAGCCATGTGCTTTCAGTTTATATATTTGAAATCAAATAACATCAAAGTGCTCCTCTGTTAGGTTTACTTTCAAAGAAGCAACTGCAAGGATATCTCAGCCAACCAGCATATAAGTTTCTTTCTAAAGGTCTGACTGTTTATCAACTATATGCACAGAGAGTTTACAAAGAGACATAGTGAAGTAACTCAGGAATCCAAACATAACTTCAAAAAAAGCACGTGCATTTATATTTGCGTCATGATGAGGTATTCTGCTCTTCAAAATACAAACATATTTTTGGCCTTGAAATTCCACGGAATACACAAATCAATGCAAAATGAGGTTATAGTTCAAGTTCCTTGTCTGCTTTAAGTAAAGGAACAAAGAAACACATACCCATCAATCAACTCCTCAAATTGTGGCTGGAGTTCTTTATCCCGCAATTCCTCAATCCTTGTTGATATGGAATCGATTCTATGAATTGCAACTCTGATTCTTGAGTGTAGATCTTTCACAACAGCTCGAGTTTTATCGATTTTGTGAGAACTTTCACCCTTCGATTCCAGTTCTCTTAGAATCTTACACCTGGAGTCGTACTCCCTTCTGACCATCTCGCTAGCCTGAAATTGAGAGAGATTTAAATATACACAAAAATAAAGTGCTATACATAGAATCCATCTTTGACTTCCCATTTGTCCAAAGTCCAGTCAGATTTTTTTCAATTCATTCTGCATAATCAAGTATCCTAGAGCGCTTTTTTGGAACTACGTATCTTGTAGTTCAGACTATCTGGAACATCATGAAAACACATATCCTAAAGTGCATAACTTTGAAATTCCATAGAGTTGCACTAACACGAAATGCAAAACTTTTTCACGCAGCACAATGTCTAAGAGAAAGAAAGTCAATCGGCATCGTCTTATATAATGAGAATGAACTGTGACATGAAAAGTTAATAACTGTAGCTACATGAACTAAAGTTCATTATCAGGCAAACACTTTGAAAAGAACCGTGTTACTCTTTATAACATAACAATATTAACAGAAAAGCAGCAGGATAGTATTCAAAGAAACCGGTTACTGATCCCATTGGGTGACAGGAAAAGACTACAAGAAAAGAACTAGTAGACAAGTAATGAATCTATGTGTGTGTGTGCAAAAGAGAGACACACAGAGGGAGAGGCTCCTACTTTGATTCACTTCATCGTGACCAGTCCTATTTTATTTATGACCATTTGATGAAATCCATTCAAATCCATATATCCAACCACAGCATAAATAACGTGATCCTACCCTCAATCATAGATGTGTAGCCACGAAGTGTTTATGTATCTACATTCAAAATAGGCGGACACATGGGACAAAATGAAAAAGCAATCAATTCCCCGAACAATGAATTGGATTCATGAAGACCATCATCACAGCCTAGCTGCCATCTCCACCACTTGACTTCCAAAAACATTATCATAAAGCAGGCCCTACTTGATTCATATGTAAGTAAAATTCTAAGCTGAGAGAAATTTTGACTAGTTAAATAATCAATAGGCAGAATAAGCTAGCAAAATGCACACAGTTGTATAGTACCATGGTCCGAGTAGTGACACATAGGTAATACTTTCTAAATCCAATTTCCGATCTTATATGAGAGTGAAACAAATAGTCATGGTTATCATGCTAAACAATATTAAGAAAATACTACCTTTACTTCATCGTAAAGCTTCCTCTCCCATGCATATAACCTGTCCAATGTTGAAGCATGACTACCAGATATCATGCAGAAATTATCAAAAGTATTTCCAGTAAGATCCTCTGCATCATCCTTAGCATTCAATCCAAGAAGATTCCTGGATGGAGATGAACGAGAGGACATTGTCCGGTGCCAAGTCAAGTACTTAACCTCAGTTTGAACAGGTTCTGCATGAGTATTAGAAACAGATAGTGACTAACCAGTAAGAGATTTGTAAGCAAGCAGAGAAATAGAAGTTAAAGAGATAAAGAGACTCTAATTACAAAGTATAAACAGCTGCACCATGCATGTTCCTTTCCAGGCATAAATAGACCTATATTCTACATACCACAAACATTATAATAATTTAAATGTAAATTTAAATGGTTCATGCATGCTCAACTCTACTCTCTCCTGGCATCTCTCTGTTCCACCTCCACGCCACAAAGCATGTCACCATTTCATAATCAAATATAAAAGTAACAGTATATTTTGTTTTTGTATATCGAACATGTTGGTAAATCAGTGAAACAAACAGAATGTGGACTACCACAAATTTAGGTGATTTAGAAATACTTATTCCAAGAATCCCATCAAACTAAAGCTATCACACTTTTCAACTCATGCTTCCAAGCCCAGAACCTAATTACATCTTACGAAATTACTCTGACTAGAATCCTCTCAAAACGTCTCAATAATTTTATCACAATCACACTATTATACCACACAAAAACTCACTCACGCATAGAGCAAAAACAGCTCTAGACTCTCATCCCATCTAGCAGCAAGGTACATACTCTCCTAGAAAGTGTTTTTCCTCGACTCATTCTCTTAACTTTGTTCATTTCCACATATGAAGTATACTACAGTCAGTAGCCATGACAAAGATCAAAAGGTTAGATACTTGACCAATGCATCATGCGATAATAGTTGCTAAGTTCCTTTACTAAAAAGGAGTTACTAACCATATATGAGCTCCTGGTGACTGATGAGTGAAATATTATAAAACTATGCTAAACCACCACCATTTCATACCAATTTTAACACACATGATTGAAATAAAGAAGTCTTAGGTGAAATGTACCATTTAAAGAATAGAGACAATATCCACACTAACTAATTTTCTACATTCTTTCACCTCTGGCAAACCCAGGCACAAAAGCCATCAAGAATATCACCTCTTGTTTGAAGATATTAAGTTTTCACGTAAAATAAATTCATTTGATCTAGCAAAAAAACTTTAAGCCCCTTGAGAAAAGCACTTTGGGGAGCATGTATATGTTCCACTAATTCAAAATTTTAAACCCTAATTAACCTCTTCACTTTGTTGCCTTTTAGAATGATTTATTATAATTACTTTAACGGGCTAATAACTTATTGCGCATGCACACACGCACCATGCAAGTAAGATATCATGCATTTAATGTAATGGATATGTTTGTTTCATTAAGATAACAACTATGTTCAAAAACACCAGCAAATATTGTCCTAGTAGAACACGAAATACAAGCATATAATAAAACACTTTTAGAACAGGCAAGCAAACCAACCTTCTTGCACTTGGCTCGGGTCTTCACCACAAGAAAAACAGGCCTTGAAGAGTGTAGACACAACCGACCCATCTGAAAGAGGAAAGTGCTTTTTAGTTAATAGCTTTCACTGATCCATAGAAACCTTACGCAAGTCTTCATGATCTTAAGCATTAGAAAATTGAGACCTCCTCTAGATATAAAATTCCCTACTCAGCCCTTGGCATGTCAAGGTTTCAGACAAATTATAATTAGCAAGTCCCATTCCAGGAGGTCCATCTGATTGACTGTTAATAAAGTTGGTGAACTAAATGCTGATTGATGTATCTGGGTATAATTGACCCCATTATATAAGTAAACACAACCAACTCTTACACTGCAGCGGTCAGGATGGTGAAGAAAAACTAATTTAAAATGTAGAAAAACTTTAATGGCTGGAGAGAGAGAGAGAGAGGTACCGTCTTTTGCAGTGTTTATTGGACGAAAATGTAATTTATTTGCTTCGAGCATCCTCGGTACTTCTTTCCCAGAATCAGAAGCTTTGACAAACAGATATTCAATATCTTTTACGCTTGAAAAGAAGTCCTTAGAAGAAATGGTGTTTTCAGATTTATCTTCTTTTACAGGAGTTTTCTTTGTGTCAGCCGAAACTGCAGCTACCGAGGGAGGGGATCTCAATGGTGACAAATCAGAAGACTTGTTTTTCTCCCCATTTAATAACTCCGTTTCTGGAACGTTGCTTCCCCCAGAAGGCTTAGTAGGTGAAGAACCAGGTCCAACATGAGTATGTACCCTATTAAGATTTTCGAAACTTCGAACCAAAGTCTCTGTCGGAGGGTCATCAAATTCATCTTCTGAATCCCCAGATTCTTCATGAACATGATGTGAAGCTCTCTCGTCATCTTCCAGCTCTGGGATTCCCTCCTCTTCCCTAAGCCGTCTTAAATCATCAGCATTCTCGAACCCTTGATGATCTTGCCTTCCTTCTTGAAAAGAAAATTGGTGGTCAATAGGGTGGAAAAGTTCAAAGTAATCCCATTGCGGGGTCCCTGGGGGGACAGAAGAATCTTCTAATGGCAATGTATCTCGTTTTTGGGCGGAACTAGATGTGGTGTTTTCTTGGGTGTGGGAAGAGGTTACTGTCCCTGTAACAACTTCAGGGGGTTTCTCTTCAACTTTTTTGGAAGAAAACCCTCTAAATTTCATATGATTTACTTGAAAACGACTAGAGCTAGGAGGAGATGGAGATGGAGAAAAGGTTTCGGCAGCATCAACATGGTGCGCTGGTAATGGAGAGGGGATTGAAAAATGAGAAAGGGACTTCTCAGTTAAAGCAAGTGCATCCGGCGTTGCACTGGTAGAAGTGTACAGTGAAGATTCAATTGGGGCTTCAGGTTCAACAAACTTCCTAAGAGCAGTTCCTGTACTTCTCAGCGAGTGGATATAAGTAACATGAGCAGCTGCTAGCGCACACCTACCGTCAAGTGCTTGCCTAACAAATTTCTTTCTTTCACGACAAAGCTGCAAAGCCTTGTCTTCTTCTAGTTTAGAGCTTGAAGCCCCCATTTTTCAGATACCAATGTTTCAGTATTTGACAAACTAAACAATCAAGTAATAGGCTTTTATCCTGAAAATTAAACAATTTCAAATAACATCATGAAAAAAATCAAAAGCACAGCAGCAATAGCTGCTGGGTACAAACCCGCTCTAAAACTCTAATGCTCAGAACAATAATGAGATGGGATGCAAATCCACACATAATTCATTACTTCAGTCTTATGGCAAAGAAGATATAAGGCATATCTCCCATTAAGGAAATTTAAAGTTGCATTATAATTAAAAAAGAAAAATAAATAAAGAAAAGGGATACTGGAAAGCAACATGGGCCATGATAATTCACATGTTGTACCAGAAAGAACAAATACAAATAAGCACATGATGGGCTTTGATCAACTAAACCTTTCCACTTGGTAAAGCTGCCCATAAAAGTTACAGACATGATATACTGATTGCCAATGCAAATAGGGATCTTAAAAGAGAGCCTAAAAAGAAATGAAAAGAAATTTTAATTAATCCTTGAGTGCAGTGAACCTAAACTCCTTGGGAGAAAAATATAAAAATAATAAGAAAATAAAACTCATCATGTGCTTGATTCTTTTAATCCTAGACAAGGAAGCAACAGCTGAAAAGTTGATAAAGAAGATCTCTGATCTGTATTTCTAACACAAAACCAGGATGAGTATATGATGAATAAACATCAGGCAACAAAATCTGGAGGCAATTAAGTTGAAGCTACATCATCTGCAAGCCAAAACCCATGATTAAATTAAGAAATTAGTACCTGAAAGCAAGTTGAGTGGAAAGCACCAGAGAACCCAGAACAGACTACAACCCAATCACAGCAACCGCTAAACCAAGATAACGATGGAAGAGAGAGAGCAAAATTAATGAAAAGCAAAGACAGCCCAGTATATGAAATTTATCAAGTGAAGTAAAGGAGAGGGAGAGTTGGAGTAGAGGACTACCTGGATGGTGCTAATGGATTGATGAACGATGACAAATTGAAGAAGGGATCATTTCGTGGCACTTTATTACTTTTTTGGTTTTGTTTTGTTGCGTGGTGACTAGTGACGGTGAGAGAGAATAATATTTTGGTTGGATTGGAAAATTAGAGAAGAGAGAGCATATGGCAACAGGGTTTTGGAAGAGTTGAGAGAGATAGAGGCGGGTGAGGATTCGGGTCCTGAATTCCTGATCCTTCTTCTTGGATGGTTAACCGATCCGGATCCACTTGATCATTTCATGGTGGTGGTGATGGTGGCGGCATGGCGGAGCGGTTCTTCCATGCGGAGAATGGAAAGTAAACTCGGATGGATTTGGCAAGTCATTTAATACACGTCAACCCCCCAGTACAGACCACACTACACTGTGCTGTGGACCCCACAACCACCTCTAATTCTTCTTTTCTTCTTTTTTTCAATAAAATTGTCAAATTACCAAAATGGAAAGACAAAGATTTTTCTAAAAAACAAAAATGGTAAATTTTTTCTCTTACTAATAATTTCCCCTTCTTTTTACTTTTTAACTATTTTGAGCTTCTTAGCGGTAAATATTTTGTTTTCACATTCACCATAAAAAAATTAAAATTTTAACTATATATTTTCAAAATTCCCAAACTATCCCTTGGAGTATTATTTTGTCATGAAGGACGTTTCTATTTTTTAATAAAGTTTTAAAAAATTCCATTTAAAAAAAGAGAGAATTGACTAATTTAAATTTGTCAATAAAAATATTATTACAATTGCCATACACCTCCAATATAGTTAAGTAATTTATTAACTAATTGAAGAAAAAAAATATCTAATATTGTAATTTTATGAATAAATTTGTGAAGGTTTAGACTTATTTAATAGAATTTAAATGTTACAAAACATAGTTTAAGTTTGTAATTGAAATTCGAACTTTTCTTTTATAGAAATTGCTTAATACTCCATCGATCATATAACATTATTATTAGAGGAAATAATTGAATCAAACAATTAAAATAATCTCCATCGATCATATAACATTATTATTAATGTCATGTCGACTTTAATATATATTATAGATTAAGAAAAAAGAAACCATTGATTCTTTTTTAATTTCCCTTTTAATGATAACATAAAAGGAAAAGTGAAACACATACCTTGTATTATTATTATTATTATTATTTTGTGGATTTTGGCTATGTTTTAGACCATATTTACCTGTCTGTCTCTCTCTCTCTCTCTCTCTCTCTAGAAGCCAAAGCCATCAAAGCAAAAACCCACACGCAGTCGTTCTTTCGCATAGTTTTCCGATTTCAGATTATCTTCGCCAAACTCCAAAACACTCCCTAGTGACCCACACCGAAATACATAAAATAACAAATTGAATAAACTACATCGGCACAGTTTCTAGGGTTTTTTGATTTCACCATGGCCGAAGTAATGAACATGGCCGTCGAATCTCTGGACCGGCCACGCGGCGTCCGCAAGGAGAATCCCTCCACCGACAACCCTCAATCCTCCTCTCCGCCTCCTCCCCCTCCGCCACCCTCAGCGCATCCTCCGAACGTACCTGGTCGACGCCGCGACCGAGATTCTCGAGAGAGACGCGACGACCGGGGAGGCGGAGGAGGAGATTTCAATCGACGCGGTGCTGGAGATTACTATCGGGATAGGGATAGAGACTACAAGAGGAGGAGCAGCATGAGCCCCCCTCCCTTGCCTTACAGGGACCGCAGGCATTCCCCGCCTCCTAGGCGGTCTCCGCCCTATAAGAGGTCTAGGAGGGATGATGGGGGATATGAGGGCAGGAGAGGAAGCCCTAGAGCTGGATTTGGTCCCCCTGACAGAGGGTAGCCTGTCATTTGTTTCGTCCCTTTGATTTAATTGCTCAACGTAGTGCGCATGGATTATTAATTGAATTGGAAATCTGGATTTGGTGTAGGTTCGGATATGATTATGGTGGTGGATACGACCGTCCTCCTTATCCTGATGAAAGGCCTCCTGGCCGCTACACGGGTCGTCGTGGTGGATATCAAAATGGTCCCTCTGGTACACATGCCTTTTCCAATACTCTTGATGAAGTTATTTGAAGGATGCTTTAAAGTTTAACTCTTCATTATCAATGCACCGCATGTAATTTGTTTACACAAAAATGAGCAAAAAAGTTTTTTTTTTTGGGGGGGGGGGGAGGAAACTGGGATTTGTGTCGTGAATCATAATTCCATTTTTTATAGCCCAAGCTTGAGCTTTAGGGAAAATGTTGACACACTAGCTTGAGATATAAGCACATACTTTGGAAATTTAATGGTGGTTGGTCCATTTCTCTTGCTGGCTGTTTTTGTAAGGCTACAAGCTGTCTTTGTACACATTGTTATTAGTTATGGAACTTACAGTCATAGGGTTCTGTTACTGTTGCAGACTGGGATTCTGGACGTGGTGGTTATGGTGATGCGTCAAATGCAGTATCTAGTCAGAGGTTAGTACCATATTATGTTTATGAAATTTGGCATGGTTTTATGGAATCTTTATTTCCAAGTATAACTAGATGTTTGCATTACTATGATGGTTCAAACTATTTCAGAATAGAATTCAGAAAAAAAAGAGTTACTATGTCAACTTACCTTTTTGTTTATGATTCACATTATGTAAATTCACTTGCACGAATAAATTCAACATAGCTATCTTCTAACTGCTGTCTGTGCGTTAGGGAATTTTCTCTGTCTAGTGTTTGTTAGCTATTTGTAAAAGGATATTTAGCATCTACATGTCCTCTTGTTTTGTGAAGTGTTAGCACTATTGTTATCAATTATAACAGGGAGAAAGAGACCAGAGTTCTAGAATTCATGAACACATTGTCATCACTTAGAAACATCATATCCATGGTAGCATTTTTTGTTTGTCATGCATTAGTTGAGTAACTGTGTTGGTCGTTTACTTGAATTAGGACCTATTTCAATTTCTATCGTTTTTACTCTCTCACTGTTTTGAAGTGTGGAGTATACATTCTTTTTTAGTGGAACCATTCTGATGTCTTAAATGAATACATTTCAGAGAAGGCTTGATGTCATACAAGCAATTCATTCAGGAGCTTGAAGATGATGTGCTGCCAGCTGAAGCTGAGCGCAGGTACTAAATGGGTGCTATTTTCTCACTTCACATTTGTGTCATGAGTTGGACTCATGACTTGACCTGAAAAATATGGAAGTGATGGCGACCTTTGATTATGCAGATACCAAGAATACAAATCAGAATATATTTCAACCCAGAAACGAGTTTTTTTCGAGGCTCACAAAGATGAGGAATGGTATATCTCTTCTCTAACTTTATAATACCTTTGTTTTGGTTCCTTGCTCTAACTAAATCTGTTTGTATGTAGGTTGAAAGACAAATATCATCCCACCAATTTACTTTCGGTCATTGAAAGGTGTGTTAATCTTACATATGTAACTATGAGCAGAATTCACAAAATTTTTAGTTGGATAGAAAGAAAAAAAAACTATATAGTTCATGTTCTGCTGTAAAGTTCTTTAGAACTTGTTGCGCTATGCTTTCTTGTCTATTGTGTTTTATCATAATTGTGTTGGCAGTGAACTCCTTATATTTTGAAAACGTTTTACAGGAGGAATGACCATGCACGGAAAGTTGCAAAAGATTTTGTACTTGATTTGCAGAGTGGAACCTTGGACCTGTAAGACAGGCATTTCCTCATTTTTTTTCATATTCAAGCCTGTGTGATAACTATTTTGTTATATGGCCCCAACTGAAAAGTTTTATTCTATATAATGGCAGAGGTCCTGGTTTCAATGCTTCATCCTCCAATAAATCTGGACAGACAAGTGAGCCAAACTCTGAAGATGAGGGAGAGGCTGGTGGCAAAAGGAGACGGCATGGTCGGACAACAACAAAGGAGTCTGATCTTTCAGCTGCTCCTAAAGCTCACCCAGTAAGTTCAGAAGCCAGAAGAGTCCAAATTGATATTGAACAATCCCAGTCCCTTGTTCGGAAACTTGACTCTGAAAAAGGAATTGAAGAAAACGTCTTATGTGGATCTGAAAATGATAAAATGAGTAGAGAGAAAGGCCATGGTACCTCCAGTGGCCCTGTTATAATCATAAGGGGCTTAGCGTCTGTCAAGGGCTTGGAAGGTGTTGAGCTACTTGATACACTTATAACCTACCTTTGGCGTATCCATGGTGTGGATTATTATGGAATGGTTGAAACAAGTGAACCTAAGGGCCTGAGGCATGTGAGAGCAGAAGGGAAGGCTTCTGACGTAAGCAACAATGGAACTGAGTGGGAAAAGAAACTGGACTCACGTTGGCAAGAGAGGTTGAGGGGTCAAGACCCTTTGGAAATAATGACTGCTAAGGAGAAGATAGATGCTGCGGCTGTCGAATCTTTGGATCCATATGTCCGGAAGATTAGGGATGAAAAGTATGGATGGAAGTATGGTTGTGGAGCCAAGGGTTGCACAAAACTTTTCCATGCCTCTGAATTTGTACAGAAGCACCTCAAACTAAAACACCCTGAAGTTGTGATGGAGCTCACAGTCAAAGTTCGAGAAGAGTTATATTTCCAGAACTACATGAAGTAAGTGCTGTTTTGATATGATATCTGGTTTTGGTTGTTGACTTTACAGGGCTTATGACACATTCTGATTTCTCATTCTCAGTGATGAAAATGCACCTGGTAGCCAACCTGTAATGCAGCAGCCCATACAGGTATGTTAATCAAATTAGTACTTGCAATGATCTTTTCACTTGGTCTTTTAGCCTAGTATATTCCAAGTGAAAAACTTCTACTGATTGAAATTTAAGATACTTTCTGTGTGCTGTTTTTCAGGATAAGTTGACAGGACTATGGTAATATGTCTAGAGGATTCTGTCTTAAATTATGTCAATCAATACCTTAGTTTTATGGATATCTTAGATTGTTGCTCTTCAAGCTTGTTCAGGGGATGTTGTTCTTTGTAGTAGTGTCCAGTAATGTTATGGAGTGCGGGGTTGACCATGATGCCAGGGGATGTTGTTCTTTGTAGTAGTGTCCAGTAATGTTATGTTATCTGAACGACCTCCCCTGGCTGTCAATGGATACATATGCCTGGACCACCACCAAAAAGAAGAAACAACATATCGCAATGCATCTTAGGTAATATTGTTTCTTCTTTTTGGTGGTGATCCAGGCTGGAGCTTCTCAGCTTGTTGGTCTTCTCAGGATTGTTTTGCAATTGTCTTAGATAATGTTATCCCCTGTGATTATCCACTTGGAGATTAATAATGTGCTCTGTGACCACTTTGTTGACACCAAACACAAGTTCCCATTTTGCTATAGTTGTTCATGATGGTTTTGACCCCAACCATTCTGTTTTTATGTTCTTTCAGGCTTGTTAACATAATTTTCTTTTCCTTTGCAGAAGGACAGGCCGATAAGACGTAGGCTGGGCCCAGACAATCGAAAGGATGAACGTGGAAACCGTAGAGAACGAGACAATCGAGCAAATGGCAGTGAGCGACTGGATAGGTCCGAAAACCAGCAGTCAGGAGACTTCCAGTCCAACACTGATGGTCCTGATGGAGGGAATCATGATGAACAAATGTTTGATACCTTTGGTGGACAAGGGATTCATGTGCCGCCTCCTTTCCCCTCAGACATACCTCCCCCACCTGTATTAATGCCTGTTCCTGGTGCTGGGTATGTTGATGTGCTCACGTGATCATTTTTCTGTTGTGAAGATGGCAATAGGTAGTTAGCCTTGTTTTTCTTAAGAACTTGTTTTGATAGCAATATGTTAATACTTGCAGTCCCCTTGGGCCTTTTGTTCCTGCTCCACCTGAAGTTGCGATGCAGATGTTTAGGGATCAGGGTGGTCCAGCCCAATTTGAAGGTGGTGGAAGAGGTGGAAGGCCGGGGCCACAGTTAAGTGGACCAGGCCCCATTCTGCTTTCTTCAGCCTTCCGGCAGGATCCTCGACGTATTCGCAGGTAATATATGTTTGTTTTTTCTTGATGTTTCCTACAAATCAGAATTGTGGGATTCGAGTTTGTTCTCTGTTATTGCACGAGGAACAAAACTAAACATAGAGATGAATAATGCCAAAAAAAATCACCTCAGTTTTTTATATTTTGATTGATTGATATTTAATTTAATCTATACCAGTATATGGGAGAGTAAGTTCTTTCAGTAAGAAAGTTCAAGTGTTGGTATTTCTTGTACTACTCCTATAAGTCCAGTGCAACTGCAAATGCTTCATGTCTTTTAAAGAACATAGTTTTATGTAGTTGTAGTCAAATACTTGATTATTTATGGGGACAGTTTTTGTGACACAGCATGTTTCTTCAGGACCCTTGAGAGTTTTCTGGTTTAACTATCATTCTCCTTGATCGTGGTCATTAACTCTTTCTTTTTTTCCAATTTTTTTTTTTGCAGTTATCAAGATCTTGATGCTCCAGAGGATGAGGTCACTGTTATAGACTACAGGAGTTTGTAGGAATGACTCAGCAGGATGGCAAGACGATGTGATGGCATTCCCTCTCTCTCTCTCAAGAAATGTGATTCATGCGTTAGTTAGTCCAAGGACAACATGTGCCCTTTTAGAGGGCAAAGCAACAGTAGAAGCTGTCACATCGTACTAAGTTCCGTATAGAGTTATGTACTTGTTGGGTGGTGGTGACGAGCAGCTCTTTGCGGGGATGGTATTTGTATGTTAGTAACTGACATTTTTCTTCCCTTCCACTCACTCTGTATCGAAAAGAAGAGGCCCTGGGTGGGAAAATAGAATCGTTGCGAAACAGATTCAAGATGGTTGTCCATTTTAGCGATTACTGGTTTTTTAAGTGCTTATTCTTGTGTATGATAACACTTTGACCTTTGTCACTAGCAGTATTGTTTTTGCGTATAAGATGTTGACGTTGGAGTTTTGTACACAAGAAACACGGCTTGCTGGATTGTCGATTTGGTATTTTAGTGCATTTGTATGGTGGTGCCGATTATAATTTCTAATGGCGTAATGAATAGCAATGACTATGAGCAGTTTTTTTAAACGACAATGTCATATGATTCCTTTGGGTTGCTCACCGCTAGTTTACCTGGTGGATGAGTCTCTGTGCTGGCTGGTTGAAATCGCTTCGTTGAGAGCATCTTACTACTCGCACTAGCCTAACTTTTACAGTGATCGGAAAATGAGTCTTGATATAAGCAGGCTTGGTTCTCTTATCATTTATGAAAAGGAGAGTAATCATTAACATTGGCGAATGAAATCTATTTTGTAGATTCCAATTAAGTCTTGAATCATTCTAAAGTTCAAAATATTAACACTAAGTGAGCACATTTTCTTATTGGTGTTATCCCATTTTATCAGTTTTGAATAAGAGGGTAATCATTTAATATTGGGGAACGAAAATGATTGTCCCGACCGAACTTGTTCTATTTTTTTAGATTCGAAATAAGTCTTGAATTAAAGACGTGAGTGCTATATGGAAAAAAAAAAGGATAAACATATAAGTCTTAAATTTTCGAATGTAGCTTTACCAACAATTTTGTTCTCTTTATTTTAAACTTTACTATATCCAAAGAATTTTTTAAATACTTTTGACAAATAAAACAAGCATTTAGTTCAAACCATGAAATAATCAAAATTTCAGACAAATTTGCTTTCATGTTAGGGGTCTTCGTAATTGTTGGGAAGTTATTCATTAGCTTTCACTTAGGCTGTGATCCACTGTAAAAAAGAAATAAATAATAATAATTTAGTCTCCTCAAAGAAATTAACAAAAAGGTATTTATTAGTAGAATTTTATCTAACCTTTTTCGGTGCATATAGTTTTCAATACTTAATGGCTGAAACATAATTGATGAGCATGTTAACAATGTCAGGCTCCACCTTTGAGGCTGATTCTTTCAAGCTTTTGATCTTAGTCTCAGTTTGCTCATCAAGCATCTTCACTGTAGAACCAGAGTCCCCACTTGTCTACGAGTATCAACCATTCGTATAAATTTTATAACTTATAATTCATTCTCTTATAACACAATTTCGGAATCTATAGTAATAATCCATTGCTTGTAATGTGTTTCGTTCTTAGAAACGTCACGATCATAGCTTGACTCAGCCAGTAATCTATATCTATATAAATGAATAAATAAAAGAGTAGAGAAAGTGTGGTAGTAGTACCTGAGATAGCTTGTTTTTAAACTCGGTTTCTAACCGGGAGCGATAAACTGCTGCCTCCTTTTCAGCTTCTTCTTTAGCTTGCTTTAATCTTGATAGTTTCACTAAAGAAAATTAGCATTTGTTAATGGAAGATCCATTATATAACAAGCAAATGGAAAAGTGAAAATTAAAACAATTAATTACTGTAGTAATTAAGAGATTAATTTACGGTTTCTAGCAGCAGAAACAATGTTTTGGGCCTCCTGTTCTGCAGTTAACAGCATCTGAATGCCTCCTTGATTTCTCATGGATTCCATGGTAGAACAACTCTAACCTCAACTACAAAATTTTATATTTATATATAGAAAAAAGCGTGAAAATCATAAAAAAAATTAACAACCTAGAAAAATCATGGCTCAGATACCTGAACAAATTAGAGAAGGTAAGAAACAATTTGTTTCTTGTGAAAAAAGAATGAGAGATTTTATCCCAAAATTAAAGGAATTAGTTTAAGATGGTTTACAGTCAAAACGTAAATGTCGTAAATTAGGAATTAGTTGACAATGTTAACTTAATTATTTCAGAATTAATTAGTTTCTTTGCTTCCTCAATTATTGTAATTGCCTATATGAATTACGAGTTTCTATTAGTTTCTATTTTAGTTTTTAACAATTTGTTCAAGTGTACATGCCTTTGTTGATGCTTCTTGATGCTACCTGACTTTTATATTGGTTTATTGTTTACATGAGAGGCTTAAAACCTACAAATTTCGCTCAATCGCCCCCAGCATGGAAAATGGGGCACGCACTTAACCAACTGAACTACCTCATCAAGGGTATAAACTGAAAGCATCCTTGAAGAAATACATCATCTTCCAATGATCGATCATTTTTTAGAAAAAAAGATTGGGTAGGGTTGAACAAAAGAGGCACCATTGTATTGAGAATTATATGAAAACCACAGTACATTTTTTATGCCTTGGGACTTTTGCATTTGGCACACTAAATGTACAAAATATGTTACAAGATACCGCTTACAAGGGGCGCGGATGGGGAAGGAGTGAAAATGGAAGTGCACTCCCAAAGCATTGGACTGCTGTGGCGAGTAATTTGGTAAAATACACTTACATCTGGCCAATTGCAAAAGCTGGAGCACACATGAGAATGCAGTAAAAAGTTGTATTTCAATTCCCTCACTTGCGTTGTTTCTTCACTGCAGGCTCCGGCTGGGGCTCTGCCTGCTAACCAAACAAGAAAAAGAAAACTGTGATCTACATAGAAGCTTTTAAAACTGAAGAAATTGCATTGGAGAGGAACCTTCGTGTAAAACAGAATGTTACTTCAGATATCTGACATTCGACCATTTGGAAAATGACTTGAAAAGGTTTCCAGAAAAGGAAAAAAACTATGGTTAATAATAGACACCAAACTAGAAGAAAATTATGATATTCTGGCGATTCTTGTGAGGGTTTTGGGCAAGTGTGTGGGCTACCTAGTGTGTTTGCCAATTAACTGGACCATAAGCCTTTTGACAGATGAAAAATGGAAAGGCTAATTTTGATCAATGATTTTGGCATAGTATTTGTCAAACGTTTGAGTTACGTACTCTTCAAAGTTATTGTTATCTTCAAAGTAACATTTACTTCTTCAAAGCTCAAGCTTGGGCAATCATGAGTATAGCAGGTCAAATATCAGATCAAGTATTTTGGATTAATCAAATAGAAAACACGGAGATGTCATTGGCTGACTTGCTATTTGAGGAAATGAGAGGTAAACTAATCATCTACTATTTTCTATGGACTGAATATTCATTTCCTGTCAACAAATTTATCATCAAATGAAGTTCATTCTTTCAAGAAGTAAGGTCATACAGTCTCTGTGCAATCTCAGTCATAATTACAAAAGTGTAATAAAAATAACTTTTTTTTGACCCATTCTAGACACTTAGCCTAAGCTCTCTGACTTGGTACACCAAAACAGAGATTTATGTAAGATGGCTTATATGCGGAACATAATTTCCTTATTCTCTTTAATTGAAACCTCTAAAAACACATTTTTCACACCCTTAGATCCATGAATAATTTGGTACATAATTCTTGTATCATTTATCATCTTAGAAAATGGGTACACCAGACAAGTTAAATTGAGTACACAACCAGTGAAAGTGGAAAAGGCAATGCCGTATGTATCAGCATAGTGGTTCTGAAACTTTGCACCAAAAATTATGACAAGTATTTAGAGTAAGGAGAAAATGCTTACAGCATTTGAAAGCTGCTCACGGATGTAGGCCATTGATCTCAACATCGCGCCCAGTGTATCCCTGGACACCTGAAATTTAACCTCCGACTCTCCTGAAGTAGTTTCAGTATCTTGAAGCTGAAACAAAGTGAAGAGAGAATAAATTAGAAATTCATAACACTAAGAGACAGAAAAGACAGCATACACCAAATAAAACTTGACCAATAATAGCAGCAGTATAAACTGACAACTGTGATCATTCAGCGAATACTACTGCCAAACGCCAGAAACAAGGAAGTGGGGTAGAACAAGATTAATGCCAGAGACCCATACACGGGCTCTCCTACAACAGCCTGCATTCCAACTTCCCCAATCATATTCTGGCAAAAGAAACAAACCCCAGCCCATTAAACGTACAGGCAGATGAAAATCCAACCCTGCAACATCTACATCATTTTTTGGCATCTTAAAATCTGCCTCAAATTTCTATTGAAAACTTAACAGCAGTTATGATTTGGAAACTATTAAGTGCATATCAGTACCACAGAGAAACTAATACAAGCAAAAGTTGGAAGAAAATTCACATGTTTTAGTTGGACTTCAAAAGTTGTATAAGGCAAAGCATCCTAATTGAATTTGGATCAAGTTTTAACAACTTTTTAGATCAGCATTTAATATTTTAATGCCTTTAGTTTATAATTTTATTTTCCTACTTTAAACGGAACTCTAGGTCTGCTATGCCATATTAGGACAAGCTAGTCATGAGACAAAAGTCTATGCTATTGTTTATGAAAGACTGCCATCTTTCTCTACTCTTGGAATGCTGATTCTCCATTCAAGTGGTGATTCTGCAAAGACTTGTACTAAGCAAGGACTGCCATCTTTCTCTACTTTCTTACTTGGTTCTGATTACAGAAACAATAGTACTTTTGTCCTGAGGGAAAAAAATCTACGATACTTTATTTTTTCCTGTTCCTGTTCTACATCAGTTAGGGGCATTTCTGTAATTTACAAGAATTCTAGAAATTAGTGGTCTAGGTTATTTATATTTCAACGAATAGACAGAATCTTAAAAATTAATTTTGTTAGGATTTTTCTCACCAAATACTGCTTCTTAAAGTTACGTCTAGGTCCTTATCCAGCTGCAACATGTGAATTGCAATAGGAGTTCAGTTGGTTAGCTTTAGGATTATCTCTTGTAAAGTTTGATTAACACTTAAAAAATCAATAAATTTTAGAGAGGTTTTCTAACTTTCTTTTGAGTTGTGTGATGCACCTTCAGCATAGGGTGTCATACATAGGTCTTGAATATGTCCAAGGACTCTAAGTGAGACATATGTTACAACTACCAATACCCTTAGATCAACCCTGTATTACTGTTCAAATGCTAGAATAAATTAATTCTATGAAAATTTGAAGCCATAAAACATGCATATTTTTTCCCTTCTGAGAGACATAAGTCTAGAGTTTGGAGTTACATACCTTCAAATTAATGACAGCAACTCTGTTAGCTGGTGCTGAAAGCTGTTCACTAATGTATGCCATAGACCTCAACATGGGTTCCAATGTAACCCTAGAAAGTTGAAACTTAACTTCCAACTCTGCTGCTGGAGTCTTTGAATAATCTTGCAACTACAGCAGTTATAATATTTATCATTAGATGCCTTCCGCCCTTATGGGTCATCAAACGAATTGCTTCAGAATAGCATGAAGTACATGTCTATAACATACCAGAGATTAAAGCATAAGTTTCACAAAGTGTGTAGACTCAACAAAACATATCTTGGAAAACTTTAATGTTTGTGAAAGCGTGTAATGCACTTGTAACTTATTAAGTGACGTTTGGAAAGTCAATTCTCAAATGAACTGTTTCTCAAGTTGAGGTAGTTTATTGGTACAAACATTCCTACTTGCTATTGAGGTTTAAGTTCATTCCATGCATACCTTCAGGTTGATAACAGCAACTCTATTTCCTGTGGTTGAATTCTTATTCTCCATTACCCAAGTCATGGATTTGAGACAAGGAAGAACCGCCTATAGAAGACCACACAACAATTCCAAGTCAATCCCTAGTCACCTTTGCTCTTTCAGAATCTAATTAAAGGATATTACAAAAAAAGAATTAAGTAGACTCAAGATATAACACAAAGATCTGTTATACATACCATGTTTCCAGGAGGGCCATCATCCCGCTGAAGGGACACAGGGGCCATGCGAGGAAGATTCAAATCAGCAACAGATTGAGTAGGACCACCAGTATCATTCAGATTAAATCGCCTAGAAACTTCATCCTGCCGTGGCCATAACAACGGGGTTGCATCTGATGATGAATTTGAGATCTTACGTTCGTCATACCCCATTCCGCTAACCTGAGAACCAGGAGGTGAAACTTTGGCAACATTTTTCTTCACCGCAGCAACCTTCTTCCCACCTTCTCTAAGAGCACCCATAGCAATAATATAAGTATCTGTAGCAATTGCCCCTTCCTCAGCATACTTGATTGCTTCCCGACATAGATTGTTGTATCGCAATGTGAGAGACTCTTGTCCATGTAATTCACCAGAACGCTCATCAATTCCAGGCCCAGTTTTGGCATTTCTAGTCCACCGTTTCAAGATGTAATGAGATGGCAATGTAAGAACATTTGTAACAGTGAAGACAGTCAAAATGTGTCTGCACAGGATGCCTGAATATTCAAACATTTGACAGCTACAGTTTGCTTGCAACTCCGGATAGTTTAAGGTAACCATATATTCTTTGTGGTCATCCTCAAACTTTGCAACCCTAAATGTACTTACAGCTGCATCACCCTCAATTCTATTGGCTGTATAGACAAAAGTTTCAACTAGCTCTTCTTGAAACTTTGCAAATATTTTCCTTGTATAAAGATTTGCTGCCTGTTTCTCCATTGGAGATGGAGTTCTCAAGACAGGCGAGGTACAGATTGTATCAAAATCTGCTTCTAACTCCCTTTCGAACCAGTTATCCATAGCTCTTTCATACTGCCTAAAGAACAAAGGTAATGTGGTCTGTTGGTTCACATAACCATCAAAAAATGAACCATCAAATCCTTGATTTGGAGATATGACAGCAAAAAATGAATCTCGAAAATACACCGGGACCCATTGAGCACGAGCATCATATAATGATCGAAGCCAATCATGTCCCCCCAGATCATATTTATCCAGGATAGAGCTCCATGATGACTCAAACTCCTCAATAGTTTCAGTCAGGTTGATACAATTATACAGCTCTACCTGAAAATTAGGATGTGTGCGACATACATGAGCTAACTTTTCCTGCCCTTCTCTCAAGACATGCCATTTGCTAATACAATGCCGGGCCTCAGGAAATACCTGAGAAGCAGCTGTCTGTATAACCCTGTCCTGATCAGTGGTTATAGAAACAGGCTGTCGGTCATGCATCGCAGTAAGAAACGACTTGAACAACCAAACAAAAGAAGCCTCGGAATCATCCACTAGTATTGCGCAACCAAACAAAATTGTCTGACCATGATGGTTTAACCCAGTAAATGGAGCAAATGGCACTCTGTATTGATTCCTGTAACTTGTATCCAGCGTAACTGCATCACCAAAATGGTTGTAGGATGTTCTTGACCTTGCATCAGCCCAAAATACATTGGCCATGCGATTATCATCATCGAGTTGTATTGCATAATAAAAGCCAGGGTTCTCAGCCTGCATTTTCTTGAAATACTCCAATAGATTTTGGGCATCTCTCCCTAATGTCCTTCTCTGAGTATTGGGTCTAACAACATAATTCACTGTGGAAGAATTTTTTACAGTACGAGTTGACTCTGAGCGAGGAGAATTCCTAACCACGCGATTTGGCTCGGCAGATACACGATTGCCATCAACAGACACGTACATTACACCACTTGGAACAACTCCCGCTTCATCAATGCACTTTCCAGAACCAGCAAAATGCCTGCGGGGCCTAAGGTAATGCACTTGACTGGGACTCACCAAGGAATGACTATGCTCCTTTATAAATTTCGTCACAATCCATTTATCCTGACCCCTTAACTCTATCCTAATCATCGCATCACAACTATCCGAAGACCTTCGTTTCAAAATCTCTCTAGCACACACAAATTCTCGAGCAACAAATGTGCTGTCACTTTTAGAACGTGGAAGCTGGGCAGCTTTGGAGCTAAAACCTAGGCGCCTTGCATACTCATCATAGAATGCCTTGGCAGAAGCCTCCGAAACAAATTCCATGCCAACACACGGCTCAGCAACTCCATCCTCATCATGCTCTTCACTGTTTGGTTCTCCCCCTTCAGTTTGCTCAGCATCTCCGTCATAGGACATTGCACGGTGAGCCATCGCATCTTCTTCACCAATTACATGAACATCCATACCAATCCAAAATGAGCAAAACTAAGATTTGGGTCTACTACTCAGACAAACTTCCATGTTAATTATGCATTGAACCAGAAACTGGAATCGCTAAAAATGCAGAGAATAGAGTTAGTCAATGTGATTGACTGAACCAAAGCCACAACCCATCCTAATAACATCAACAACTACCTCCTAAGTCCTACCCTTGACATTCCTCCCTGACTAATTACCACAAGCAGAAGCAATTTAGGTGTTTACTGAAATGGAAGAAGAAGAAAAAAGAAACAAAAGAATTGAACTTTCTTTCTCCACAGACTATACCCCATTAATTATAAAAAAAAAAAGAGTAAACTAAAACTCAAGCAGCACAAGCTATGGACGAATACAGCTGAAAAACTCAAAACTATAACAATATTATATTACAAATACCGCTATCAGTGTAACAACTTCCATGAAATGAAAGAGGAAGAAAGCTCACCTGGGTCAGCCGGGTGTGGGATTGAAATTGAAAGAAAGTGAGAATTGTTTTTATTCAAAAGGAGAAATGGGTCGGGTTATGGTTTTTTATTAAATAAAAAGCTGAGCTTTTTGCGAGAGACAAGAGCAGAGTGTTCTTGTATTAATTTTGTCCTCTGCCTGTGAATTTGGAACCCTAACTGTACCTATCTGAGGCTGAATTAAAAAACTATCCTTAATTTACTTAATTGACCCAGTTCTTAAAAATGGCTGCCAGCGCCAGCCCCCACTACCTTTTTTTTTATATCTATTTATTTATATATGTATAAATATAAATATAACATTCAGTTTTGCCGTATATGGAAACTTTTCTTTTTCTCTTTTCTTATTAATCGTATATTATTATTTTAGTTACTATTAACGGAAAATTATATGGCTGCTTGTTTTTTTGTTTTAAGTGATTATTCGGTAGTGTTACAAGCAGTGTTATCAGAACCGGACCGAACCGGCCGGTCCGTCCGGTTCAACCGGGCTTGAAGTCATTTCCGGTCTGATTCACCCTACCGGTTTGATGCCTGAGAAAAACGACGCCGTTTCCAATCCAAACCCAGGAAAACGACGTCGTTTCCAATCCAAACCCAGGAAATCAAACCGGTCACCATCTCTCACGGCCGAAACAACCCACCACCACCAAACCACCCATTTGTTCCTCCGATCCACACCAATAACCACAGCCAAACCATCCTCGCCACCACCACAACCAACCGCCGACCGCCGATCTCCGATCCACAACTACCACCAGCACTGCTACCGATCACCGATCTGCTCACACCACCGTCACGGCAATCAAATCCATCACCAAAACCATCAAATCTCCATCATTAAAGAGAACAGAGAAGAGAATTGGAAGAAAAAAAACCAGAAAAGAAAAAGAAAAAGGGAAGAGAGGAAAGAAAAGGAAGAAAGAAAAAGTGTGTGAGCTTGTGAGGCTGGCGGAGGAGAGAAAAAGAAAGGAAAAGAAAAGAAAAGGGAAAGAGGAAAGAAAGGACTGAGTGTGAGGCGGCCCAACAAGAAAAAATTAGAATTGATAAACTAATTTAATTATTGATTAGTAATGGGTCGGTCAATCCGAAAAAAATCTGAAAATTCGACCGAATTGACCGGATTTACATAGAACTAGAAGGGGTGTAAATAAAATATATATAAAACTAAAAAAATTGAGGAGTCATATTAATTAATAAATTACATAAAAGATAGAACAATTTAAAGACTTACAAAAGAGTTCAAAATTATAAGGGTGAAGGTGATGCAAAATATAGCTGATTATTACTCTAAATGAGGAGGATTAATTTGCATACATATACACATTAATAGTTTAATACTATATTTTCAAGAAAATAAATATTTTAGAAAATTTTAAATTTTTTGTGTTTAATTTACTCTTCTTCTTTTTTTCTTGTAAATATGTTTTACATGAAACACATACATGCTTATAATAAATATTATTTGTATAATTTTCTTGGATAGAGGTAATTAATATCCTAATTCGTTAATCTATAAATATCTCACTTGGTTAATTACATTTCTTTTATCATGATCAAGATGGAGTTATATTCAAAATTTAATTTTCATCTATTTCCTAATCTCTCTTTTATTTTGTGGCTTAGTTCTTCTTTTAATTATAATAAATGTTTAATTTCAAATAAATTTTATGAGTGATAAAATTAACATATAGTATGCTAGTTCGTATGATTTTATTTTTGTTACATGGTACAAATGTCTCTTAATGAACAAGTGTGTTTGAATTTTGAATATCATTTCATTTGAATGTTGGATTGTTTCTTTATTTTGTAATTTGGATAATTAAGTGTGTATGAATATTTAAGTGTCATTTGAATGTTAGATAGTTTCTTTATTTTCAACTTTTGATGTACTTGATATACTTTATTTTGATATATTATAACTTTATTTTGATATATTATAAAATGCTACAGTAAAAAAACCAGCCGGTTCAATCCGGTTTTATCCGGTTTTATAGTCTATAATTTACCGGTTTAATGTGTGAACGGTTCCGGACGGACCAGCAACTACAATCCGGTTGAACCCGGTTCAACCCGGTTGAACCACCAAATTTTCATTTCCGGTTCTCTGTCCGGTCCGGTTCTGATAACTATGGTTACAAGTGATTATCCCATTCCCTTTGGTTAGTTTTTTTTCTTTCCTTTAAACCCATCCATTGTCTCGTGTTGGGATTAATCCGAATTTGATATTTGTGAGATCTTTGCAGATGATCTATTTATGCTCGAAATAAACGAGATTTGAATTCAAAATTTTAATTAAACTAAATTTTTTTTTACATTTTTGGGTTTTATTGGTTAATTTATATATCTTAGATTAATATTTTTCTCATATGTTTAGAGGTGAACAGATTTATCCATATTTCATTGATCCGAATTTGAAATTTTTTATCTACATATATAATATTATGAGATCTTATCTATTGCACAAGAAAAACACAACAAATAATTAAAACTCACAAATAAAAGACTATGTCTCATAAAAAAAAATATTAAATTTCACGAAAATAAAAACAAACTAACAAGCATAGAATTGTAGATTTAAGTCGATTCATAAGACTACTTTATTGCAATAAAAATAACAATAACAATAACGTAAAGAAAGAAGTGGCTATCAAGCCATTTTAGCTCAGTAACCCCAAAAGTGACTAGTTTTTTTAATATATAATATGGTGTTTTGGATTTTTTCGGACTATTATATATATATAAAGTGCTTCCTTGCCCATTCCCTCAACTGCCTGACCGTCTCCACGTAGTGCTTCTCATCAACTTCCAAATTAGCAACCTTGTTCTGCAACTCAACCCATTTATCCATTGCTAACTCAAGCTTCTTCTCAGCTTTACTTTTGTCAGCCGAACAGCCATATTCTACTACTTCCTTTGCTAACTCGAACATCATCTCAGCCCTATCGCGCTTATATCTAAGCTTCCTCTTCTTTTTTTTTTGAAAGGAAGAATATAATTGGATTAAATCAAATCTGCATATACAAAAGACGCGATCGCCTCGGGGCATTCCCATATCCATACATTTCCTAAACTGGAAGTCAAAACCAATTAGCCTAACTCATATGTTGGGGTATTCGCGGACCATCTTACGTGCACAAATGAGCAACTGTGGAAAGTAGAAGCCAGGTGTGCCACCTCCTCCGGCACTAATCCTGCATAGCTTAAGGAGAAATTGCCATTAGTCAGGACTTGAATGTTCTGCAGGCAGTCAGACTCAACAATAATCTTGTAGTATCCTTTAATCGCTTGGACAAATTTCACCATAAACCAAACATTGAAACTCAGTGCTCGACAAATACCGATTAGTGCCTCAAAGGAAGTGCATTTTGCCTCCCAGTTTTCCTTGTTCAATCCAAGTAGCTCTGGTATATGATGATCGACATCGACGCCAGCTTTTGCCATATCCCTCGACTCAGTCTAGCAATCGCCGTGAAGGACAGATTTTGCGAGAAGGCAGAGATCGTAGTAGCTCTCCACTTTGGAATCTTCCATATCTAACTTCCGGGCCACCACCAAGTCCATAAAATTCCATGTGGATGAAAGTAGTTTGTTAACCCTAGCAAGTGCACACATGAAGTTGACACATTTGATAACCAAGTGCCCTCTTTACGAAGTAGGTAGGTATAATGAGCTTGATTCATATTGGAAGTCTTTCTTGTTTAGAGAAAAGAATAACAAAATCATTTTTATCTATAGTCTTACTTATTTAATAAAACATATTAATTGAATTATATGAATAATATAGTTAATTATATTATCATAATATTATAGTTAATTATTTTATGATAATTAATATTATTACAATATATTTTATTTATATTCCTATTTCTTATTCATATTTATTTTACCAAGAAGTAACATCTATAGCTATCAAGATAAAATTAAAGATAAAATGAAGATAACTATCAATGCTTGATGTAATTATTCCAACTGTAATTAATATAATACATATAATTATCAGAGCAGGAGTCAGTGTACAATTTTCTAATTCATTAAGGAAAAAATGATCATTATTTTGATGAAAAAAATGAATAGTACATAACTATTAGCATGACAAGTTTATCTTTTGTTTATTTATGTTGGCAAGTGAATATAAAAATGACACAAGTGTGATATTTTATTTTAGCACGTTTACATTATGGTAGCGTTTGGTTGATAAAATTTTATTTTCCTTTTCGGAATTACTCTTACGGGAGAGTGATTGAAGAAAATATCAATTCATTTTTTGCGTTTGGTTAGAGCATTTAAAATTTCCGATAAAATATTATTCTTTTGTTTATTTTATACCCAGAAATCCTAGCTAAAAGAAAATAAGATTTTTTTTTACTTTATCTTTAAATAATAATAATTATTTAATTATTTTAAATACAATACAAAGTGAATATTTTTAACTTATTCTAAAATATAATACAGTTAAAAATAATTTTTTAAAATAGAAAATCAACATGACGTTGGTGATTTTTAATGAGAAAGTTATAAATTAATTAAAATTTAAATATAAAGATTTAAAAGAAAAAAACTATTTTAATGAGAAAGTTACAAATTATTTAAAGAGAGTCACTATTTCCACACCACAAAATTTAAGAATTTTTTTCCAAAAAATTATATTTTATAAACTTAGTTTCCATCTCCTAGTACTTTTAAAGATAATTACTAACTAATGGTCATTTTATCCATATTAGCTCCATATCAGTTATTAAATATTAAAAGATTTTATTAAAAATTAATTTAATGAATAAATAAACCCTAAGCATACTTTAGTATCATGACTCGGTTCATAGCCAACATTCTACAGATGTTCTGTCGCCGTCATCTACTTCTTCTTACCTGCATCTGGTTATCAATCCTATGATTTTCATCCTCCTCATGCTCCTACAACCACCCCGGAGAAAATTGCGGAGGCACACAAGGCTGCCAGATTTGTAGTTGAAGGTTTGGCATTTGATGATGTATCAGTTGCAGTTAGATTTCTTGAAGAAATCACTTGAATTGTTTATAAATCCATCAATCATTTTTCATTAAGATAAATTAACAAACACTTTGAGTGCACTGTCTTATTGTTTTAATATACCACAAAAAAGCTTGATTACCATTAGCGATTAACTTGGTATAAAATTTATACAGGAAGGTAATTGGTCAAATCTTCATTAGTCACAAGAGATGAAAGAAGATAATTAAATTAATTAAATGGACATATTGTGCTCACTAGTACAGCTAAATAAAAAGAATTGCGTCTTTTCGTCATTGATCTTGCTAGAATATAAAAATAAGTTATTGATAAGATAAATAAAAATAATGGCATATCAATAACACCCTTAGAGTGAGAAATAAGTTTAAGATTACCACACTTCGATAAATAAGTTTTAAAAATATTTGGGTTAGCTAAAAATATTTATTTCTGTTTTTGTTTGAAATTAATATTTTTGTTGTAGTGTTTTGTCTTTCAAAAAATGTGGGATAAGAGAATAAAAATGAGACATTTTTTTACCCATTTAAATTTATGATTGAAAAATTCTGGGAGAAAATGGTAAAAAATATTAATAAATTAAATTTATAGTGTAGAAATAAATTACTCCCTCCATCCTTCATTGTTTGACGTTTTAGCCCATTTCCCCTGGTCCTCAAACATTGACGTCCTCACCTTCCCGAGGCTGTTGTCCATCGTTTGTGATTAGTTTTCCCTTGTCTAGCGTCCATCTCCAAAGCAAGCCTCTCTCTCTTCGTCTGCCATTCCTTTACCCATTTCTGTTTGATTTCAAATCTTGGGCGTTTTGCTAGGGAAAACTTTGAAGCAATCATTTTTCCTCTCTCCTATCCATTTTCTTCTCCTCCCCTACAAAATAAATTTCTTCACCTCGAAGAAGATCTAGGATTACAGCGGCTACGATTTAGAAGATGGAGAGCGTTGACTATTAGGACGACTCTCAAATCAACAACGTCGGAGAATTTGACGATTCCATGAACATGGTCGTCAAAGATTCAATTGGTGATGTGGGATCAGCGGAGGATGCTGCGGTGCAGGACTCCGGTGAGGAGAGTGTCATGGTGCCGGATACATACGATGATGAGAAGACCAGTCCAAGTGCAGAGTATCACGGTGCAGGACTCCGTCAAAGGAAGACGGTGACCTTGAACGTAGAGGAACCAACAACAATGGCTACCAAGGGAGTCAGACAGTTCGACCTCAACAAGTTGCCAATCAAAGGTATGTTCAAATCAGTTGATCTAGAGCGAGATGAGAGTTTCATTGAAATATTGCGCTTGCTTCTACCAGACTTCTACTGATATGGTGTTCAAATTCTCATTTTGTGTAGAAGATTGAGAGAATTTGATGTAATCCTATGTACATAGGGAATTAGACATAACCGGGTATGGTGTTTTGATTGTTGTATGGTGTTTAAATTTTTATTTTGTGTAGAAGAATTTAAAGAATTTGATGCAATCCTCTGTACATAGGGAATATCCTGTCAAACTGGGGTTCAAATTTGTCGTGCATGAAGTCTTCAATTTTTGTTAAGTTCCAATTTCTTATGAAAATGGAGTTCCAATTTGATGTGTATTAAGTGTTCTATTTTTGTTAAGTTCCAATTTCTTATGAAAATGGATTTCCATTTTGATGTGCATTAAGTGTTCTGTTTTTGTTAAGTTCCAATTTCTTGTCAAACTGAGGTTCAAATTTGATGTGCATGAAGTTCAAATTTTAGGCAGTGTTCTGTTTCACAAGAATCAATCGTATTCTTTCTCTTGCAATGACTGAATGGCTCTAAAAAATCCTAAATTAAGCACATTCAAGTCAGGGGAATTAGGAGGCTAACACACCAGTCTAATATCCAAACCTAAATGCTCCACTACATCAATGAAATCATGATAATTTTCCTGGATGTGTGTTTTTGCATTATCCTGCTGGATTGTAATTGCCTCCATAATGTTATCCCTAGGCCATTTTTCTTTTATAGCAGGTAACACATATTCAATCATGTACTGTATAAATTACATTCCTATCTATCTTAGTTATTGGTTTCAATTCTAATGTTCCAGCCACCCTATTTTGACTAGACCTAATGGCAGCAACCTTCTTAACTAATGGAAATACACCTATCCTATCATCAAATGTACAATTCCCATCAAGATCATACTTGGGTCTCGCAACAGCTGCCAAAAATATTATTTTAGGTATAAAATTAGTGCTTTTGCAAGTTCTTACAGGATCGTCTTCATCCGGTAGAAGGTAGTATGTTTGTCTCTTCTTGGACAACAAAAATTATTTCTCGTCAATGTGGACTACATTTTCCATGTCAGACCCTCTGTCAGTAATGGCTTGATAGCATTACTGTGGTGCCTCAATTCTCCACATTTCAATTTCGCAACGAGATAGGTTTTTGAAACACTTAATGCAGAGGCGAGGCTCCTCAGATTTGTTCTTTGCCTAAGAGGGATATCTCTAATCCTCTGCATATCAAACTTAATCTTTTTTCGACCATAATTTTTCACTCTGGTTAGAGAAACATTGTGATTTCCAAACTCTTTCCTCCTTTTCCAGAGCCGTTGTACTGATCGGATCTTGACATTGAACAATGTGGTCACTTCTTGGGTTGTCGTTCTGTTCAACTTCCCATTTTTACTCTTCTGGATGAGCATTTGATAGGCTAAAATTCTGTCCTCACTGCTCAGCTCTCTTATGCAAGGTCCGAGACCTAGCATTAACACAACAAAACATGTAAGAACAAGAGAATTAAAAAAAAATACAGAAAAATCCAGAAAGACGAAAGATAATCACTTGTATCACCAATCTCAGTCTTTGAGTTTATACTCTGGTCTGTTGTTTGTTGTGACACATTAGCTCTGTCGACCGACGATGTTGGTATTTCTATAGCAACACCATCATCATTGTCTCTAATTACCGGAGGGTTGTTGTAGACGAAATTGAAAGGATCAAACTCAACGTTCTCCATTAAGTCTAATGCAAACTGATTTTCTTGGGATTTCGCGATTAGAAGACTAAACCTTAATCCGGGATGAATGTGCAAATTTGTTGAGAGGCAACTAAAAAGGAGAGCATTTGAATTTCAAACTTAATCTAAAAATAATGACGAAACACGAAACCGAGTATAGAGTATTGGCTCCAAAATTTTGGAATTTTGTTGGCTCCAAACGTAAAAGCAAGATGGGAATGGACTTGGTTTAACAAACCAATACAGAAAATCGGGCTGGATCGGTCGAGACAGAATGGTAAATAAGCTAAAGACAGAGGACGACGCTTGTCTTTGCATCAGGCGCACAGGGGCTGTTTTAATCCCTATGTCCGGAACTAAAACGTCAAACAATTATGGACGGAGGGAGTATTATGGTGTGAAAATAATGTTTTTTTTAATATAAACATTTTAAAAGAAAAACTAAGGTGTTGTTTAGTTACGGAGAATTTTATGAAAATTTTCCAAAACTGGAATTATTTCCAAAATCTATTTCACATATTTTTTTTATTACTCTAATTCAATAAATTCATATTGTTAATCTAAAAAAAAACAATGTTATTTTAGACATATCTACCCTCATAATTTTAATAGTTAATATGTAGATCGATACAAATTATAATAAAAATACTTCATAATTGATATTTAACTAACTAATACTCCTAATTAAAATAATACGAGAAAAATTTAATAACCAACCGTGTTATAAGAAATTTTATGGCACGTGGCGCACCAATGGCTTAATTAATTATGATTTGACTAAGTCATAACATTTTCTCTACGGGTTTTTTATTAAGAAAATAAGTATAAAGTTAAGGAGCTTGACAAATTATTATGTAGAATAGTAGTTTTATATTCGGTCACTTTCCTCATTTTGATTTTGCAAATTAATAAATATGAATTCACTTTTAATTTTAAAAAATCAATTAAATGAGTTCATACTAAAGTTACAATTATATGTAACAAATATATTTAATAATTTGTCGTCTAAAAAAAATAAAATTAATATATACACATAGGATTCACTCACTCCTTAATTTATTCTCACTTTTAATATCAAATAATTGAGTTATGAAAGAGCAAAGCAATTGAAAGAGTAGAGCAATTGAATTATTACATAGACAAAATGATGCAATAAATACTCTCTTGATGCGTGCATGGATGCGTTAGAGAGTTTAGATGACATTTCGGAGGCCTCTTATAACAATGCACTTGTGCAGTTCAAAGAAAAACATTGGAGGAATGCGTTCATGAAGATGTCTGTTATGAGAAGGAAGTCCTGGTTGAGGGCTTTAGAATGATAGCGGCTTGTTTTAAAATCCTGTAGACTTGTTTTATGAGTTTTCTATGGAGGTTGTTTTAAAATATTTATGATTTGGTTGTTATGTATGTTGGTACAATTCTATGACATTTATGTTTAGTATTATTGTCAATTAATTTTATTATTAACATGTCAATTTAGCTAATTTTGTAATTGTATAACTAATACAACATAATTGCTTAATAATGCAGGTGAAATGTCCCAATATTTCCAGAATTGTTCTAGTACTTCTGTTATCAATTCAAGTAGTGATAGTTCTACTACTGATGATGATGACGACGACGAGTTCCAGGAGACTATGTTCATCCGTATGTTAATGGAAAGTGACAACAGTTTCATTGATAGAATACCTTGCCGCACATCTATGCTCACCGGTAGAGCGTATATTATTGAAGTTTTACTAGGAAATCCAATTAGATGCTACGACAGTTTTCGTATGAGGCCACATGTGTTTCTGAACTTATGTGACAGGTTGAGAGGGTTGAACTTACAGAACTCACGTGCAGTTAGTTTGGAAGAGGGTGTGGCAATGGGATTGACTATATTATGTCATAGAATAACTCAAAGGATGGTGGCAGAGCGATTTCAGCATTCAACTGCGACAGTCTCACGTTGGGTTAAGGCTGTCATACGCGCTTTAGTTTCTTTAGGAACTTATTTGATTAGACATGTTGACAGAGGACCCATTCAACCAGAGATACAAGCAAATGCTAGATGGTATCCATATTTTCAGGTATTTTCATGTATTATAAATTCATGATGACTAAATAAATGTCACAGTCATGTTTGAATATTAAACTTATCTATGTGTTATTTTTTCTCTTTTAGAAATGCATAGGTGCTATAGATGGTACTCATGTCGCAGCTTGGTGTCCAAAAAAAAAAAAAACTTTCCGGGGTAGAAAAACACTTATTACTCAAAATGTTATGGCGGCTTGTTCGCATGATATGATGTTTACCTTTGTGTATACTGGTTGGGATGACACAACTAATGATTCACGCGTTTTTCTTGATGCATTAACTAGACCAGATAATGCTTTTCCTATGCCCGCAGCTGGTAAGACATTATTTTTGTAATTCATAACAATATTTATTAGTTGTTACATAATGGTTTACTACAAATATTTGATTGTTATTTATATTTGGCAGGCTACTATTATGCAGTTGATGCTGTTTATCCAAATATTCCTAGATGTTTAGCTCCTTATCGTGGTGAACGGTATCACTTAAATGATTTTCATGGACGAGGAAGGATAATAAGAAAATATGCATTGTTTAACTATCGACATTCGTCATTGAGAAATGTGATTGAAAGGGCTTTTGGCGTTTTGAAGGCTAGATTTCCAATCTTAAAGTCCATTCCAAATTATCCTCTTCGTCGTTAGAGGTAAATACCTCTAGCTTGTTGTACACTACACAACTTTATTCGAATGGAAGATAGAGCTGATCAACTATTCACAGAATATGGTACAGAAGCTCAGCAAAATTTAGACGAGAAAGAAGCTAATGTGACGCAAGAAGGTATTCAAGTGGATATGTCCCAACAACAACTCATGAATGACGTTAGAGAAGATATTGCAAATCAATTATGGTCTCATTATAATAATTGTTAGAATATGAAGAAGTAACAATTTAAATTAAGTATGTTTTGAATGTTGATATTTGTGGTATTCACGTAATGAACAAATAATTCAAGACTATTTTATATGTATTTTATTTTCATAAACGGAATTATTATATTTATACTTGATCTTAGGTGAATACGATTTCGAGTTTGTAGTATTCACGTCATGAACAAATAATTCAAGACATGTATTTTATTTTCATGAATAGAATTATTATATTGATATTTGATCTTTAACGTGAATAGATTTAGCATATTTATAAATTATGAGGGTAGAAATGTTCAAAATAACATTGTTTCTTCTTTATGTTAACAGTATGGATCGGTTGAGCTAAAAAAAAAAAATTGGAATTTTTTTTTTGGAAAACTTCAAAAATGGCGTTTCCAGAATTTTCCAAATTTGTAATGTTAATTCTGGAAAATTGAATAGTAATTGGAGAACTGAAAAAATTTCTGAAAATTTCCATTTGGGAAAATATTATTGTGAAACAGATTTTGGAAATATTTCCAACTTTTAGAAAATTTTCCAAAAATTAAACAACCCTTAAATGGCTTGTGCTTTTGAATCTAAACATGAATATGTTTACCATACTTATATTTGATCTTTAATAAATTTAAAATGGGCTACTATTTAGTTTATTAATCTTAACAAAAAAATAACATTAGCATTGTTTTTTAGTTCAAATAAAATTGATTTAATAATAGTAGTAGTTTTTTTCTTCAAAAAAGTAAGAAATAGTTGTTAGGTGAATACGATTTTGTGTTTTCTAAGGTTGAAAAATGAAAGCTGGAAAACAGAAAACGTACTGTAACTGTGAAAGAGAATTTTAGAAAACAGAAATAACTCCAAACAGAATTAATTTCGTTATGAAACGCATCCTAAACGTCACGTCCACTACTAGGCATGAGCCTGATTTTAGTTAAAAAAGAAAAACCCATAGCCCAAAAACCTCTGCATTCTGCGCTCAGCACAGATAGAGAAGGAGAAGGAGAAGGATGAAGAGCATCGGACTGGTCGTGATGGGGTGCGGACAGGGGCGGAGCCTTGTTAGGGCCAGGGGGGCTGCAGCCCCCCCCAAACTTTTCAAAATTTTAAAAATATATACATTGTTGGTTCGGTTCGAGCTGATAATACGAGCAATTTTACCTAAAAATGAATAAAAATTTGAACCGAAATTGCTAAAATGTGGAATAAAATAAAACAAAATAATTAGTACACAGTAAGGGACGAAAAGTCCGCTCTATAGTTCGATAAAATTCACTCGTAAGCGATAAAAGTTCGAACATAAGAGATAAAAGTTTAAAAAAATAATTAGTACACAGTAAGGGACGAAAAATCCTTTCAATTAAATCCCAAATCCTTATTTCCCAAATCATTACTACCAATAAACTAGTGCCAAAGCCAATTCAATCTCCGCCGAAATTCAATCCCTTCATTTAATTCAATTTCTACACCAAATCATCACATATCGATCACCCTCTCAATCTCTCATTCAATTCCAATCCTAAAGTAGAGAACAATTGTAAAAAATACGTATATTGTATGAATTCTAATGTATAATTTTTTTTTTTATATTGTCTTCTTATTTACCTTTTTGTTAAGTTTATCTAAATATTTGTTATTTAGTGACGATACAAATACTTTTAACAATTTTTCTAATTTTTCGTTCAGCTCGCTTGCCTTCACTTTAAAATACTCCAAAAAAAAATTTCGGGGGCAGCGCCTAAATACAAATGCTGGATTCGTCACTAATCTGCCCCCAACATTGAGAGCAGGATCCGCCCCTGGGTGCGGAGGAGTTGGGCGGCAGCTACTCCAGCACATAATCTCCTGCAGATCTCTCCACGCGAAGCTCGTACGCTTTTCTTTTCTTCTATTAGCAATAACAGTAATTAATTACACTAACAAGAACGGAAATATCGAATTATTACAGTAATTAAAACATGCCGATCATGTTATATTGACTTGCATTGGCATTTGCAGGGAGTGCAGTTGCGGGTTGTTGGTGTTTGCGACAGACAGTCGTTAGTCGTCGCGTCTGATGAGCCTTCTAGCGAGTTGAACGACGCTGTTTTATCTCAACTTTGCCGTCTCAAATCGGAAGGTTCTTCACTTTCCGCCCTTGCTCCCGCTCATCCCCGTGAATGCCGATTATATCCCAAGTCAGAATCCCAAAAGAAACTTCTAGACATGGCGGCTCTTCTGGGTAAATCAACAGGTTTGGCATTCGTCGATTGTTCTGCTAGTTCTCAGACTGTTCAAGTGCTTACTCGAGTCGTTGATCTTGGTTGCTGCGTCGTGCTTGCAAATAAGAAGCCTCTTACTTCTACATTGGTAATAATACAATTATCTAGTTGAAGCAAATGTGTATGTTTGATCACATTGCTTCTGCTCTCTTCTTGGGCATGGTCCAAATATAATATGTGAATCACTATTGTAAACTTCTTATACTATATCTTGCAGGAAGACTATGACAAATTGGTTTCTTGTCCCCGCCATATTCGGCATGAATCGACTGCAAGTGATGTTGTTTCTCAATGAATCTACCTCTGTATTTCCTGAATTATGTCAATAGAGAAATGAAAAAAGGTCAGTGGAGTTGTAAGGGGTTATGTTAAGTCTACCTTCAGATAGTGCGGGAAAAGCTGAAAAATCAGTTGCTGTTATTTTTGAATAATAAATTTGAAATGTGTTGAGAAATAGTGCCGTTGACTCTTACATTTGGTGGTGCTCTTTCTTGGGATTCATGGGCTGGCACTTTGTTCTCTCAAACATGTAAATTTTAGGCTGTCTTGTGGTAGAGTTTGAGATTTGTATTATCCAATCCTATGATTAATTCGTGTCAAATTTTTGTCTCAACATCTAAAAAAATGGCTATAATAAAAAAGAAGTTAATGAATCCTTTGCTCTCAATCTGGATTAAGAGTTCTAATCAGCTGCCATTGCAGGCTATGTAGTTGTCTATAATAGCATATTTATTTGTATACTTTTCTTTTTAAGTATAGTAATAGCAATATGATACACATGATTTTGTTGTTTATATATTAAGATCTACCAAATCTTTGGACTTGTAAGGATGAATGGTATCAAAGTACTCTGTCATCACTTGGTTGTTTCCCTTTCCTTTATGTAATTTCTTCTCGTGTTCTTCTTGATAGGTTGGTGCTGGACTTCCTGTTATAGCATCCTTAAATCGCATACTTTCATCAGGAGACCCAGTTCATTGCATAATTGGGAGTTTGAGTGGTATTAACGTTAGCTACCTTGATTGTGTTTGTAGACTATTTCTTTAGGTGTTATTATGACTGCTTGCTTTTTGTCCGGGGAGTTATTTGCATGTGCTTATGGTTTTTCTGCTCTGTGTAAATTGTTGTGACAGGTACATTGGGATACGTAATGAGTGAACTTGAAAAACGAAAGCCATTGAGTGAGGTTGTTAAAGCTGCTAAAATCCTGGGTTTCACTGAACCAGGTTTCTCTGTGATTTCAAATTTCAATTTAACTCACTGTATTTTTCTAATGATATTGCATACTGGCACTGTTGGAATCTTGAGGTTGCATTTGGAATTTAATTTGTAACCTGTTTTGCTCTAGAATTTGTGCATGCATCAATCTCCTTCTGTATATTCATTGTATATTTTGTCAAATTGTTTTGTAGGACTTAGTACTCATATTGTTGTATGTTTATAGAATATGGCTTTTGAAAGTTGATAATGTGTTGCAGATCCACGTGATGATCTCAGTGGGATGGATGTCGCAAGAAAGGTTTGCATATACTCTGCTTGATCTTTAGGTTCTATTTTAAATGAGAACTTGTCCAATAGACCATTGAGCAACCAATACTCAGTGATAAGATAGCTAATGATATACTCAGTACTTTATGCTCTTATTTTCATAAGTATGTATGCATGTTCCCTTTTACTGACATGCTATTTCTTTACATAATCTACAGTTTGATTGTTTCACCTTATAGAGGATATTCATCTCACTTTGAAAAGACCGTAATTCTAGGAGACCACAAAAGTATACATTTATTGCCTTCAATTTTCGTTGTTGGATTCCGTGATGTACCTCTCTAATGGGATCATACGTCTTGAAATTGATTTATGGTCATAGTATATTTAGGAGTTGGTTGACAATATGCCAATAGTAGACGACTGGGACATTCAAAGTCTGGCATGTCAATAGCTGGTCTTGCAAATTGCTATGTCAAATAGATTTTGGTCTTGATGATTATACGGATCAATTCTCTTGGGCTCATGTTGCCTTCTTAATATCATTCCTCGCTTTTTTACTTATGTTTAAAAACCATCAATGACTCATTTTGTTTGGAATGCAAAACAGGCTTTGATCCTAGCTCGACTTCTTGGCAGGCGGATTAACTTGGATGACATTGAAGTTAGTTCCCCAATGCCACCTTCTTCTTTTATTATCTATTTTCTGTAGTTAAAAGTATGACATGATTATGTTTATGCGTTTCTAGTTAATATACTATTGAAGTACTGACAAATTTAATAATTGCAAAGCGCTTATTTCAAATATGAATTTATTTTGTAATAGTTCCTTCTTTTTGTAGATTGAGAGCTTGTACCCCAGTAAAATGGGACCTGATGTAATCTCTGTTGAGGAATTTTTGAGTAGCAGTATTGCATTACTTGACCATGATGTTCAAGAAAGGGTCAGAAAAGCTTCCTTGAATGGCAATGTGCTCCGTAATGTTTGTGTAATTTAGGACTCTAGGTATCCTTCTTCAACTTTTAACTTTTTCTTGTTTGTTATTGCCATCTGACTTCAGGGGATCTGTAAACAGTGATGCCATCAAGGTTGCATTGTTTGTAGTCCTTAGTTCTGAAATTTTGAAACCATTATCAGTACTAGTGACCCTCCCTCGTTTCTGTTTTTGTTATGTAGTTTTCATCCTAACCCTTTCAGGAAAAAAAAGAGTTGCTACAATTTTGAAAAATGTTTCAGGAATGAAAACTTACCTTTCATCAATATTTGGAATATTGAGCACTACATGCTCTATCTCTTGCGGATATTATTACTGGCTCATTAGTTTGAGGAACATATACGGACAATTTTTAAGCTCCTTTCTCCTGTTGTTACAATGATTCTTATTTCAATTTTAAAATAATATAATATTGACTTATTATTGGGGCAGAAGGGAAAGTAAATTCTATGAGATACACCACCACCAATATTAGGTTTTTGGTATATGCATCTCTGATATTTCAGTGTTTAATCTATGGATATCTTATGAAATTCTTGAAATCTGTCATTGGCTTCTATTATCAGTGACTTTAACAGATTCCTTTGACATGGGATTACTTTCCCAACAGATGTGAAGTTGGCATTAAGGAGCTTCCAAAGGACTCTCCTCTAGGAAGACTGAAAGGGAGTGACAATGCGGTAAGCCTGAGTTTTTTCCTGGCCTTAAGCCTTGTATTTCCTCCATTTACTTCCATTCAAAGACTGACCATGGCCTAATTACAACAATAACATAATAATAAAGTTCAAAGTAAGCACAATGGGTTCCACATTAATTAGGAGGCAATCCAGGATTTGATAATAAATTAATCCAACTTAATATGTGTTGTTGATCAAATTTTATCTGAACATATGCTGTCTGGTACATGGCTTCTAGTTCTTAGCTGTTATCTGATCACAAAACAAGTTGTTGAGACATGTTATATTTGATGCAATGTGCAGTTGGAGATTTACAGCCGCTGTTACAATGAACAGCCACTGGTTATTCAAGGTGCTGGAGCTGGCAATGATACCACAGCAGCTGGTGTACTTGCCGATACCCTGGACATTCAGGATTTATTTCCTTCAAAATAGTGCCTGCTACTCCTGTAGTAGACTGCATTGTTGGAAGTTGCTTGGTGCCTAACCAGACAGCAAATAGATGCCGAGTTTCGGAAAAGAGTGCAGAAATAGTAGAACAGCTGGCTCAGACAATGTGCTAGTGAAGTATCGCTTTGCGTTCAGGGGATCATGATGTTCAAAAAGTCTAGTGTCGGAACATGGAAATCCAAAATTTTGGAATGCTGCTCTAATTTGATGGGGAGGTTCAGGAAATGGAAAGTTCAAGAAATTGTTCGTGTTTTTAACGTTGAAGACGAGGTTGCCATCGAACTTCCATTGGTATGTGCGTTGAGGTTCATGGCTTCTTGAAAATGTGATGTTTTCAGAACTTTCCTTTCCTAGCATTTGTAGGACACTGACATTTTGGAGGATATGCAAAGTTAACACAATGAAGAGTGAGTGATTTTTTTTTTTTGGTTCCAAACCATATATTATAATATGACTAAAATTATTCGCACTACCGACAGAGTTAGGAGTTTTAAATTTGATAGCTCGTCCGTCATATTTAGTGACAATGGCATGAATGACTAGAAAATCATTATTGAAGAGCACAATGCATTAATTGTGTCATTAGCGTAATTATTCAATCATTCTTGACCACACAACATCATCCTCCTTTTTCCACCTAATATTTCCTGTAATCACATGGAATTGTCTGAGCTGCGCATCAGTATTATCTTCCAACTGAGCACGAGATAAACATGGAGAAGGTAGAAATGGAGGATCAACTCAATCACAGATATAAATGTGCCAAATATCAGACATCCTTTCACTATGGTTCAAACAGAAACCGGTCGAATTCAGACACCGTCAAAAATCCGCGACTTTTGTTTGATCAAAATAGCAACCGGTTGGGCCACCGTCCGGTAGAAGAGCACACATGACCGGACCTCTGGCGCCATCTTCTAGAGCCATGGTTCCTGTATGCCAATTCAGGTCTGTATTGACATAGCCAGGATGGACACAGTTTAGGATACTTTCTGGCAAGAACTCTAGTGTAGGCATTAAGGGTGGTCTTTGATATACTATAAGCCGGCAGCATTAGCGACCAACCACCAGCCTCGAGCACATTCTCCTTCAAATCTAGCAAGAATCTCTTCAATATCGCGTCCAGTTTCTCCTCCATCAGCGTCTCCACATTTCCAAGTTCGTTCCTGAGTTCTTCGCTGCGAATTCTCTGCAAAGAGTGATGCATTTGAAAGACAAATTGTTCAAGATGAAAAAGAACATGGCACCAGGAAGTTATTCACTACTTTCGGTATTCTATCTCAATACACCTACATGGATCGCCTAACTTACACATAGCTCGCCTCGAAGGGACGAGACATTGACTATTCTGGCGCCTGAAATGGAACACTGTAGAAGTGGGAGGAGTGCTTCTGTTAATCTTTGAACACCATAGAAATTAGTACCTAAGCATTCCTTTGCCTTCTCATAAGTAGTTTTCATGGCACTTTGAACCATATTCACTGCCTTGCCTGAAAGCTGCATCCAGGAGTGGTTAATTGTGCAAGTTTTTGGATTCCATTTACCAAAACAAAAGCATTAAATTGTTCATACCCAAGTTTCAGGATCAATGTTTAAGGCCCTCAAGCTTTCCTCATCAACTACAACTCCACTTGCTCCAGCATTGTTAACCTAAAAAAATTAAAACACATCTCAAAACATGAATTCTCCTAGTGTCCTCTTTGCCCCTTCCCGTTAGAGCATGGTCAAGCCCCGAAAGGGTGGTTCTCCCAACATTGCTAAACACTACTTACTATATAAAGCATAGGCTCACTAATTGGCATCTCACCCCCAGCTTTACTCCTAGATTGTTGGGACCGGACACTCTCGCCCTTTAAGGGAGATATCATTAGATGAGAACTTTTCAGCTCGTAATGAGGTTACTCGGTCTAAACAAAATTAGCCTAATGGGCTTGAAAACAACTATGGTTTAGACCTAAAAACACACTTAACAATTGACCAAATACTAAAGAAAATCCCCATCAATTAGGCAACCAATTCAAATTTCAAAGATTTTCAATCTTAGACTTTGTAATAAAACAAGAAATGGGTAATAAGATTATAGTACCAAGATGTCAAGTCTTTGAAACTTGTTGGTGATGAAATTGGCCAATGACTGAATGCTGACTGGATCTAAAACATCAAGCTGGTGAAAGACAACATTAGAGAAACCCATTTGGTGGAGGAGCGAAGTGGCAGCGATCCCTCCCTTCTCATCTCTCGCCGTTAGCACCACCGTGACGCCGTTTGAAGCCAGCTGCCTCACCGTCTCAAACCCAATGCCCTTGTTTGCACCAGTCACCACAGCGTACCTGATTAAGAACCATCATCATTCCAAATATCATACACTTAACTAATTAATTATCTACCAATCAAAAGATTATGAAAAGAAAAGGATTTAATGGATAATTAGTTACTTCTCTGTTGAATTCTTTCCGTTGATTTCCATTTCCTTCCTTCTCAACTTTAGATATTACCTCTGCCTCTCTGTTTTGCCTGGAATAAAATGAAAAATCTTAATACTGAAAAAATTCAGTCTCTGCACTTTCTTTTTTCTATGATCTTTCGCCTGTGCGAACGCCAGCATAGCCATTAAATCCAAGTATATGCTCTGTGCACAGTTGATGCTTAAAATAATATTTTTATAAGAAGGTTGACTTTTTCAGTATAACTTTACGGATTTTCAAAATTCGATATTTTGATTGATAGTAAATACTCGAAATTTTGATTGATAGTAAGTATTATACGAGTAAAACTTGGGTACATGTACCCACTACTCAGTATATCATAATGTATGATGACACATGTTCAAAAGTGTCAAGAATAGTGGTATTCTAGCACTATTTGGGGTAGGTGTTATCATCCTAGATCATAATGTACTGAGTAGTGGATACATCATATGTACCCAAGTTTTTTCCAGTATTATACCATTTGAATACACAAATATTGATAATTATGTGATTTATTAATAGAAACTTAAAAAAATTATGGACTGAAATCCTTGTAAATAAAAAATAAAGTCTCGAATTGAAATTGTTTTATCTACAAATTTTATATATAAAACAATAAAATAAATGATTGGCATTAATAATTTTTCACTCTCATCCCTTAAGAAAAAAAATTACAAATTCAATCATCTCACCTTGGGTAGTAGAAATTATCTCTTCCAACTTTTTTTCACTAACAAAAATGCTAAAGAGAACAAATCTAATACTCATACAAAAGAGAATAAATTAAGAATAGTTTTGTTTCACCGAGTGTAAAATACTGACAATAGATCATTTGCGCATACACATGTGATTAAACTTGTGACTTTAAAAAAAAAATAAAAGTATCAAATCACTTACACTATTTATTTTTTTATTTACAAAAATTTGAACTCATAATTTTATAAAGTTTAAAAAAATTAATTAATAGCAACAAAAGTCAAGAAATATTATTATCATAACTATTTAAATTAGTTATCTTATTTATTATTATTACAAGCCAAAAAATTACATTCTATCCTCCGTCATGAATCCACTTTATAACCTATTGACCAAGAAAAAATATTATTTTAATGTACTAATTGTAAATAAAGAGTACAATTTTTAAGAGAAAAACATATTTTATAGTATATAATAAAGAGATTTGGAGAAGTAAAAAAAGAAAGAAAGGTAACCAGCATCAATTTTCACTACACAGTGCATTGGATCTAATGGCTATCTAATGACGGGATTGCGCACCCGGAGGTCCCTCCACTTATTATTTTCATTTTAGTCAGTCCCTAACGTTTGTTTTTGTTCGATTTTGTCCCACACGTTACCTCCGTTAGACCCGCGGAGTCCCTCCTTCCTTAACGGTGACAAACGGCCGTTAGTTTCTATTATTTTATTATTAAAACTGAAAAACCTGTTGCAAGCGGGTCCCATGTGTCGGAAAATTAATTTAAAATTTAAAAATATTAGAAAAATACAGAAATATTAAAAGAAAAATAATATTATTAATTTCAAAAATAGAGAATATTTAGAATATTTAATTAAAAAATTAAAAAATATTAGAAAAATACGAAAAATTAAAATTAAAATATTAAAAAAATACAGAAAAATTAGAAAAAATAAAAGAAAAATAATATTATTAATTTCAAAAATACAGAATATTTAGAATATTTAATTTTAAAATTAAAAAATAATTCAAAAAATAATTAATTAATTTTAAAATTCAAAAAAATATTTATTTAATTTCTTTCTTTTTTTTCTCTTTCTTTCCTTATTATTTAATTTTAAGAAAAAAGAGTAAGAAAGAAAGAAATTAAGAAAAAAAATGAAAAGAAAGAGAAAAAAAGAAAGAAATTAAATAATTATTTTTTTGAATTTTAAAATTAATTAATTATTTTCTCCCGTTTTTCTCTGCCTTTTGACATATTATTATTGGAAGAGAAATGGAGAAGAGATGGTGTGGCTGTATGGTGGTTGGAAGAAAGAGTGATTTATGCAGTGGAGGATTGGAAGAGAAATGGAGGAGAGAGAGGAGGAAGAGATACAGGAAACGAAATTTTGGAATTAAAATTCAAATTGATTTAGATTTTTAATTTCATTTTTCATTTATTTCATTTTTAATTTTGTTAATTTAAATAAATTAGGAAAGAAAGAGAAAAGAAAAATGAGAAAAACGGAGAAGAAAAGAAAAAAAATGATATTTCCCGTTTCTTAAAATTCAAAAAAATAATTAATTAATTTTAAAATTAAAAAAAAAATTATTTAATTTCTTTCTTTTTTTCTCTTTCTTTCCTTTTTTTTCTTAATTTCTTTCTTTCTTACTCGTTTTTATTAAAATTAAATAAAAAGGAAAGAAAGAGAAAAAAAAGAAAGAAATTAAATAATTATTTTTTTGAATTTTAAAATTAATTAATTATTTTTTTGAATTATTTTTTAATTTTAAAATTAAATATTCTAAATATTCTGTATTTTTTAAATTAATAATATTATTTTTCTTTTAATTTTTCTGTATTTTTCTAATATTTTTCTTTTAATTTTTCTAATTTTTTCGTATTTTTCTAATATTTTTAAAATTTTAAATTAAATATTCTAAATATTCTGTATTTTTGAAATTAATAATATTATTTTTCTTTTAATTTTTCTATTTTTTCTGTATTTTTCTAATATTTTTCTAATATTTCCGTATTTTTCTAATATTTTTAAATTTTAAATTAATTTTCCGACACATGGGACCCGCTTGCAGCACCTTTTTCAGTTTTAATAATAAAATAATAGAAACTAACGGCCGTTTGTCACCGTTAACTGAGGAGGGACTCCGCGGGTCTAACAGAGGTAACGTGTGAGACCAAATCGAACAAAAACAAACGTTAGGGACTGACTAAAATGAAAATAATAAGTGGAGGGACCTCCGGGTGCGCAATCCCATCTAATGACTATGTTCGCGTTCTCACAAGATAACACTCGTTGGTTTGGCGGGACTGGCGCCATTACTCATACGGTGTACAAGAACAGGGCCGGCCTGGGAACAGGGCCGGCCTGGGAACTGGACCGGAACTATCGGGTTTTGACCCGGACCAGACCGGACCGTCTTTTTTTTTTTTTTTTTACCTGGATCGGATAGTTCCGGTTCGGTTCGATTCTCCAACCTTCAAAATTCGAGAACCGGCCTAGAGAACCAGTAGAACAGGAAATATATATATGTACAATAATATCAAAGTTTTCATTTGGTTTAATGGTTAACTCCTTACCTTTTATATTAAAAGAGAGAGGTTCAAATCCTCTTGACTCCCACTTTCTTTTTTCCTTCTAAACTTAACTCCTCCTCTTTCTTTTTTCCTTCTAAACTATATTAAAATTCCTCATGCATTTTAACTTTTTTTTCTTTTAAACTCAATTAAAAGTTTTCATTTTTTTCTTTTTATTTGTTATTTTAAATACAAAATTTTATTAAGGACATTATATGAGAATTATTATGAGGGGAAAATATTTTCTCCGTAGTAAGAACTAAAAAATAAAATTTTAATAGGCATTTATATAGTTAACATGGCACATGCTAGTAATATATTATTGTAAATTGTAATAGTCATTTATATAGTTAATATGTATAAAGTAAGACCATTAATTATTAATAATATAGCTATTAATTATTATCAATTGTCATAAAATGAGGACTTTTAATTGAGTTGGACCAGAATTAAAAATGTAAATTGTAATAGTCATTTATATAGAACCTGAACCGGCCCAGTCCGACCCGAAAAAATTAGAACCGACTCGGACAGAACCGGAAGTGTTCGGTTCTGTCCTGGACAAGAACCGTTAATTCTGGTCCGGTCCAGTTCTAACCCAAGAATCGGCCCGGACCGGACGGTGTACACCCCTAATTACTCATTGTCATTAGTCCAATTATTTTTATATATATTTAAAAAAAAGACTAATTTATCCGCTGACCGAGAATCCAAAATTATTCTCGAATAATGGATGGCAAAGTACCATCCAATGTGACACGTATAAACGAAGAGTAATTGTACCGACTAATATCCACGTAGACCTACAAATTTTTATTAATTCAGTCAAACCAATACTTTATTCAATAAAGAAAAAAATCAATACCATAAGATAACACTCGCGGGTAAAAAAAGAGGCATCGAAGCAATAAAGATGGGCAAAAAGGAGTTAGAGGACCCTGGACTTTAATGTTTTATTTAATGGGAACCCTCAACTATTTTGTCTTTTTAAACCCTGAACTATATTTTTTTGTTTAATGACAACCCTACCGTCACGGTCAGCTGACATGGCATCGTTATGTGCTACGTCATCTACTCACTTGATGCCACGTCAACAAGACACGTCAGTAACTTGCCGCATCATTTTTCCAGATACTTCTTCTTCTTCTTCTTCTTCTATTGTTCTCATTTTCTCTCTCTCTCAACCCAGCCGACCCATGAACCAGCATAGCCCTTCTCTTGTTCTCCTTTTCTTTACTGGTTTGGATTGGGTGAAAGAGGGGAGATGGTTGTTTTTAAGGTGGTGTGTGGTCAGGGCTGGTTTTGGTTTTGGTTTCGCGGTGAGATTGTCTGGTTTAGTGGTAGATCGGGTTGTGATGTGTGTGGTGAGGATGGGTGTTGTTAGCAGTGGTGGTTGGGCGGTCGGATTTTGGGCTTGTGATGGTAATTGATTTTGGGTTTGTGATAGTGATTGATTTTGGTGGTGGAGGTCGAGATTTGGTTGGTGATTGAGAGGGTGAGAAATTGGATTTTTTCTGGGAATCGATTCGGCAGAGGAGATGGCTTAATTAATTTGGAAAGATGGCTTTTTTAATTTGACAGATTGGGCTTTTGGGATTTAATTGAATTTGGCTTTTGCAAAGATGAATTTGGGTTTTGGCACGAGTTCAATTGGTTTTACAGAGATGGAATTTGAATTTAACTAGAGAGGGATTTCGAAATTCAATTCGGGAGAGAGAGATGGTTTAATTTGGTGTTTGTTGCAGAGAGGTTTTGGATTTTTGGCAGAGATGGAGATGGGTTTCGGCACGAGTTCAATTGTGTCCTCTTGCAGAAGATTGAATTGAATTTGTAGAGGGTGAGGGAAGTGGTGACAGAGGGAAAGAAAGAAGGAAGAAGAAGAAAAGAAAGAAAGAGAGGAAAGGAAGGAGAAGGAACTGACGTGGCTCTTTTCTGACGTGTCTTGTTGACGTGGCATCGAGTGAGTTGATGACGTGGCACTTAATAATGCCATGTCAGCTTTCAGTCACGGTAGGGTTTTCATTAAACAAAAAAATATAGTTCAGGGTTTAAAAAGACGAAAAAATTGTCGAGGGTTCCCATTAAATAAAACATTAAAGTCCAGGGTCCTCTAACCCCTTTTTGCCAATAAAAATGAGATGTTTAGTTTGGATTGGACTCCTCTAATTTTTTCTTGAACAAAGGGATCTGAGCCATTAAAAAAAATGGATGGATAGGATTAAGAATTATATAATTAATGAAATTTTGATGATGTGGTAAGTCCACCGTTAACTTCAATTTTTTTTTTTGCCAAAAGTCGAGAACAGAGAAACGAGAAGTTGAGAACAGAGAATAGAGTAACGAGAACAGAAGAAGAACCCTAATCGAGTGAAGAACGATTTGCAGAGAACGAATATGGATGATTCACGGTGAGATGGCCCTTTCATTTCAATCACTGATATGTTGCTTGATTTTGCTATTTGTAATTATTTTCTTAATTTGTAACTGGATATTATCTTCAGTGAAATCAAGCAACATGTCAGTCGTCTAGTACTGCAAATTAACCTGTTGTAATGCCAATCAGGAAACTATACATGTGAAAAAGACTCTATTTTGTTAATCTGTAACTGGATATTATCGCCAGTTCAATTAATTTCTCTAACAATGGGATGCATGAATAAAACTTGGGTGTTTGTTTGAATCTTTTGAATCTATCTTCTGAGAATTCCTGCAAAATTTCCAATCTAAGTGTCGATCTTGCTTCAATTGTTAGATCCACACTTGGTTGTTCTCTGCAAATATGACAAAAATATGTCAAAGAGGTGTTATTCAATTAATTAGTATATACATTTGTTGTCAAAATTAGTATATATGTATTGTCATGATTGGTAAAAACTAATTAGTATATATATGTAAACAGTACTATAAGCAACAAGATATTTTATTTTTCTTCCTTTAATTATTAATTTATCAGTGTTTCTAATTTTTGCTACTTTAATAATTTGAGTATACATTATTTACAACCAAGAAGAAAATAGAAATTTCAATGGGATGCCTCAATTAGATATGGAATTTGAAAGAATCGAAGATGGATGAGAATTTTGGAGAACTTATGGTGTATGAGTTGGTTTTGATATTCTCATCGGAGGTACTTGTTTTATTCATAATCTCTTTTTTTTCTCAATCGAATTACATTAATGTGGTATTTTTTTTTACCAGATTGTTGAAGCCTCTAATGCTATGACATTCATGAGTTGAAGTCAAGTTGAAGGAGTGTCAAATACTCATACTGCATTATTGATGGAAAATAATTCACAATGGATCAATTGGTGTTTTGTCCTATTAAATTATTAGAGACACATTACTAATTTAAACTATATTCAGGCTATGAGCACTACTGGACCAATCAACCGCGAGAATTCATTTAATTTTGGTTCGTCCTCTCAAGCTTTAAGCTACAATAATGTAAGTTTTCAAAAATAAATAAATAAATAAATAAGTTAATATTTTTTACTGTTTGCATTTATAATTTAGAATTGATTAAATTTTTTATGTTTATTTCCAGGGCATAAATGGTGAACTAACCCATTTCATAAACATTGATGAAAGTACATAGAGAATTACTTGACTGCATATGGAACATAATTACGTATATTGGTGCAATGTTATGTTATTGATTGATTGTTGAAGATTTGATTTATGGGTTAATCCAAATTTAATAGCATGAACTTTAAAATTATTCATATATTTCTGAATGTTAAATCAATTTGAACAACTAATTGCAAGCTTTAGAAAAGATATATGATACGAGTTTACTTTTTTATCTTATTTTTTAATAAAATGGTATGATTAAGTCTCTTTTGATTGTGTTAGTCTTGAAACATGAAAGTGTTTCAAGTTTTCAACTTATGTCAACCTCACGGCTAAACGACTACAGACTCTTGCCGTACAACTAATTCAAACCTACATGACCCGTAAATGCAAAAAAATTGGCATGGGCATTGGATCCACAATCCTGGAACAATATTAACGAATGAGTATAAGCCATTCTATATGACTTTCTTACAACCGGAAAATAAATTTGATCGCACGTCGAACACGTAAAATATAATAGTGAAATAGATATGGAATTGGGGGTAGAAATACAACTTATCACTGTCTACAAGAGTTTGTAGATGATGGTAAGAGGATCGTCTACAGAGACCTCTAGGAAATGTAATTCTTGGGTTGACTTTCTCGTCACTGAGTTTTGATTGGGTGGAATCTGAAACTGAAGACAAAACGGAAAGTAGTGAAAACAGTTTAAAATAGTATTGGCCAAAGTCTTGGTCAAGACTGGGTTCAAGATTGTTGTAAATCCGATAAAAGGAAATTCCAGGTAAGGGCGATGTGAGAGCTTTGTTCTCATGCTTCTATCATGGAATCAAATATATTCATCTCTTTGCTTATAGTACTGCTATAGAGTGGAGGTACTCCTATTCACTCCTGTCTTCCCTCCTCTTCAAATTACCTGGCGGGTGCTCCCTTTCCTGATAATCCTAGCCAAGGGACACCTTGCTGGTTAAAGGGTTTATCCGTTTGATTGCTGTCTTGAATGGTTGTTCGCTTCCTCAATGGTATAGGGGAAGACAGTACCTAGGCCAAGGTATCTCCCTATGGAGATCCTAGGTTGTCAATCTGGTCTCGACCTAGATTGCCCATCTCTTCTAGTCTAGCTCGAGACTAGTTGCCTACTTTGTCTAGCCGACGGGTGCTCCCTTTCCGTCTAGACCGGCTACAACTCTTCTCTACTAGAGTGCAAGGATGATCAAACCTTGTCTCTAGTGAGTAAGCGATGAATTAAGCTTAAGAAATAAATAAATATAAGTAAAGAGATTATAACGCACAGTTTAATCTCACGAATGCATAAGAACTTCAGCTCATCGACCCTTACCAAGAATAGGTGTTTAGCTAATCATACTCATAATTAAAAAGACAATATATATTTTTGCATAAATAATAAATCCGAGATTTAAATAAAATCCGGAGCAAGGTTTTTAACAATGTCAAAGAAGAAGAAAAGAGAAGAAGGTCGGGATCCGATTCCAGACAGAGGAGGAACAATGTTTGGCTAAATAGCCCTAAAACTCCTCTGTCCTACTTCAACTAAACTTCCTAGAAAATCTCTAAAAAGATTGTAACAATAAATTGTTTGAAATTGGAAATAAGATCGCAAATACAAAAGAGGGAGATCCCTTAGGATTCTTCATAAGATAGGCTTCAGATCCCTCTGGATTTGTGAATAGAAGCGGCCTGCCAGTAGCCAAGGCCCACGCGAAGCGAAGCCCAAAAGGGGTGCCAACGCTACTTCTCAACTGACTTGTATCGCGAAAAGAGTCTTGGCCGAAGTCTAGGCCAAGACGATCTGACTGGTGCGCTGCTTGAGATGCGAAAGTGTCTTGGCCGAAGTCTAGGCCAAGACAGGGAAACCAGCTCCAGCAATGAAAATCAGAAACTCCAATATTTTGCCAACAGATCAGAACTGCAAAGAATAGGGGAAATCAAGGGTAATTCAGTAGGTTTACTGTCCAAATAAACTAGTAAATGGACAATAAAACATAATGAAATGCAATGCAATCAAAATTCTACTACCAACTATAATTACAAGCACAAGACAAATGATTTTTGATTGTGGAAAAGTATAATACTCTATTGTTCTGCTACATAATGTACACAACTGCTAAAGAATACATGACCCTGCTAAAAAATCAGGCTCAGCTGGTTTCTGAGGCAACAATGCTAATCTCTGTGGCGTTTTGGTGGCCAGACCGCCATTCTGTCGCAGATTTCACCTGAAAGTGTGTTGGATATGTTTGTGGTGAAGTCGGCGAAATTGGGAGCAACAAATTTCAAGTCCTCAGCTACAAGAGCAAATGCTTCAACTTCTGTCAGAGCTTGTACTGTTCTAGTTGAGATGGGGAGATTGGAAGAGGATTGCAGCAACTAGAACGGGTTCAAGGCCAGTAATCCGATGCTCTGTCTGCCACGAAATGACATGGTGTTAGTCAGAAATCGAAAGCTCCAAATTCACAGAGCAAAAGCAGAAAGTACAATGGTAATCTACAAATTATGCTTCCTAAGTGCGTTCTGAAAGGGGAAAAAATAATTATTTTGGGCTCATGCATTCCTTAACAGGCTCTCTTTCTACATATTAATAGCTGCAAATCAATAGATGAGAATAACCTAAGTTGGTAACATGTCATGTTGGAGTCAAACTATTTCATTTCAACCCAAATCTCCAAACATCAAATTTCATGACAACATATCACTCGTAGAAACAAACAACAGTTAGTATTCCATTCACAACACCAAAATGAAAACTTTAGCCAAACTGAAAAGACAAGACAACATAGATTCTGCAGAAGTTAATCCAGCCACTGATAGAAAAGTAATCTATGTAGTAGTGTTGATACTCGAATTTTGACGTCGTTTTTAATTAAATTTATCATTTCTGTTATTTCACTCAACTTACTGTCATTTTTAATTAATTTACTGTCGTTAGTATTTTTAAATTCTCATCGCATTTTTATCATCGTCAACATTCGAAATAGCATTTTTAATTTTTCGTCACGTATTTTCATTAATATTTTCAAGCTTAAAAATCACATTTTTAATTATCCGTTAGTCATTTGCTAGTTAATTCTTCGTTTTAGGTCATCGCATGAAATTTAGAATTTTTAGTATTTTATCACATTTTTTAGCATTTTTATTTTTTATTATTATTTTTGTTCGAGCTTTTATTGGACCCGAGTAAGTTCGCTCGGACAATAGCTCGAACGCGTAATGTTTTCCATCAACTATTACCTACTCTTTTTTTCATTCACGCCGACCAACTTCGTTTCGCGTAGTTTCGTCATAACGTCATTTATTTTTCGTCTGAACATTTCATGTTTCCGAACGAGAAAATAAACACGTTAAACGAAAAATTCTGGTCATCGCTGTAGGCTGTTAAACTCGTCTTATTTTTCTCTACGCGCTGGCACTTTTGGTTCAAAAATTCAGAACGTTTGTTCGTGAAAATGTCTCGAGGCCATTTAAATAGAATTAAAGGGGCATTTGATCATCACCGTTGATCTGGTTGACCAAGGAAAGTCAACCAGATCAACGACCTTGATTTAATGTGCATTGTGCACATGCACCATGGAAGCGACCGAGCAGCGGAGCAAGCCACCGAGTTGCTTGCTCCCGTCGCTTCCTGTCCCGTCAACCGTCACCTCATGGCCTCCTAGCTCCGCCAGCACAGCAGCCCTAGCTCTGCCACCTCGACGTTCAGCCTCCACGCGTAGCACCCGCGTCCCCTCCTCCACGCGACTTCGGCCTATAAAAAGGCCACTGCCTTCAACCAAAAAACTACGAATTCACACCCAAGCAATTGCTTCTCCTCCCTCTTGACTGATCGCTCACTTAGAGTGTCGGTTGCCTCAAGCTCAAGCATTTTCAGTTTAAAATTCAAGCTTCGCTCGAAAGTACGCCTTTCTTTTCCCTTTTATTTATTCAACACTTTCCGTAAGTATTAATCGTATGCATGATATATAGAATTGCTAGAATTTAAAATCAACCCACATGAACAACTTGTTTAAAGACTTGCTTAAAAATGCCATGTTCGTTTGATTTTAAATTTTCACTTATGTTGACTGTATGTACTTGGTGGCTTCGATCCCACATCAGTTATCATTTCAAAACCTCTCATTTAATCTGTACTCTGTTAAGCTATCCATGATAGAATCACGTAGTAATTAATTTAATCATGCATAGTCCAATGATGAAATAGAGGGCGCTCATTCAGTCTTACGGAAAATTCAGTCCCATCACACTACGGTCAGGAATAATCAATCGGTCTTGAAAACGGTAACCCCATCCGAAAAGATTTTTAAAACGGTAACCCCGTCCAACGATTAATTATTCCTGAACGGTCCCGATCATGGAAAAGACTAAAGTGACGATTCCTCTAAGGACCCCCTTTCAAAACGCATTTTTATCAAACACTTTTTAAACACCTCTCTTATCAACCGGTAACCATTTTCGGATGTGACTCGGGTGCCTAACACCTTCCCGAGTCAATAATACGACCCCGAACCTTTGTCTTGGGTTCAGACCCTTTTTTATGCCTTTAGTTTTTTATTTATTTTATTTTTATGCCATGACAATTAGGTTCCCTAAGCCTAGAGAAAAAATTAGGGTGGCGACTTCATTGCATGTTGCGAGACGTCCTTTTACGCCGAGCATCGTAAGATCTCAGATTCGTCGTACACTCGCGAATTTTTATTAATTTTCGGGGCGCGACAAGTAGTACTAGAAAGAATTAAACATACCTGTTCAAGATCAATTCTAGATTCAGTCTCAAATATTTGGCGGGACTCTGCTCCTCTAATCTTTCCACATATGATTCTCGTGCAAACAAACACAATAAAAGTGGCACTTATCCCAAACACAATATCACATGATCAGAATTGACGATTGACAAATCATTTCATCCATGGGAATCCTCCTCTAACCAAGAATCCAATCCTTCATCCTTACGGCTAACGACTATTAGATTAGAGACTTAGATTGAAAATTTTGCAGGGATTCTCAGAAGATAGATTCAAAAGAGTCAAACAAGCACCCAAGTTTTATTCATGCATCCCATTTCTGATTGTTAGAGAAGAAATTAATATAAATGAAGATAATATCCAATTATAGATTAAGAAAACAATTACAAATAGCAAAATCAAGCAACATATCAGTGAGTAAAAGAAAAGGGCCATCTCACCGTGAATCATCTATATTCGCTCTCTGCAAATCGTTCTTCACTTGATTAGGGTTCTTCTTCTGTTCTTGTTTCTCTGTTCTCGACTTTTGGCAAAAAAAATAAAAAATAGAAGTTAACGGTGGACTTATTGTCCACCGTTAAGTCACATCATCAAAATGTCATTAATTATATAATTCTTAATCCTATCCATCCATTTTTTTTAATGGCTCAGATCCCTTGAATATGACTGGTCATATTCAAGGAAAAATTAGAGGAGCCCAATCCGTTTAGTTTCTACCTCCTAATTTTAGGTTTATAAAAGAATTTTATATCATTTAATTTAGACATCGATTAAGTAAAAGTATAATCAATTAATTATTACTTAAATATATTATACATATAATACGAGCATAAAGTGCGGGTATTAGAGTGAGTAAGTGTCCTCTATACTTACATCCATACCTAGATGATACGATCCTTGGTTGCCCGAGGTTCGTAGAACGTAATTCCCGATCTAGTTCAAGCTTGGATTTGTAACGATGCGGAATGATAACTCTCTTGAACGTTTGACCCTGCTAATAACCTATACTAGCCAACCCAAATCAAGCAAGAAATGATCTTGATTCGAAACCCTAATCCTGTATTCAACCTGTGAATACCAACCTAGGTGAAGCGACTTAATGAAGTGGACTTTCGGTTTTACTTGCTGATCTATTCGAGAGTTCGATCTCAAATAGGAACAAGGTTCAAGACTGAACAACTGAGAGAAAATTCTCTGATTTTTAATTATCAAAATTCGTAGTCTTTACAATGAATAAGGAGTAGGGGTGTGCAGTCGGATCTTCGGAATTTCCGAGATCCGACTTTTGTAATTTCGGATATTCCGAAATTTTTTTTTTGGGTCCCGAACCCGAACTTCTAAATTCCTATCCCGAACCCGAAATTCCGAATTACAATTTCAGAAATTTTCAGTTTTTCGAAATTACCGAAAATTTCCGAAATTGTGATTCATTTCCAGCAATTTAACCAACCAATTTTTCAGAAAGTTTCCAATCAAATTGTTCAGCAATTTTTGGATTACAAATTGACAATAATCCAACAAAATTTCCAACAGATCTGCGATTTGCCGTACAGATCTGCAAGACACAGCAGGAAATTCAACAGATCTGCAACTACACATTTTTTCACACCATCCACACCACTTTTCACACAATTAACACAATCACTGCTCCCCAAATCGCCATCGCACTGAACCAAAACATACACCGTCGGAACTGTACCCAACTCCATAGCCACGGCCCACTGCCGGAAACACTCAGATCTGATGAAAGATTGGTGGACGAACAAAAGAAAAGAAGAAGAAGAAAAGCAACGCTTAACGGGGTGTTCTTGTCGTGGATGAAGATCCCGTTTGGCAAAAGGAGCAAGTAGCCACCTTTACCTCTAAAGAAGATATCAATTTTGGGGATTGAGATTGGGTGGTTTTGGTTGGGAGATTGTTGAGAGAATGGAGAGTGAGAGGAGAGAGAGCGAGAGAGAGACTTTAATATTGGAAAAGGGAATATGCATATGCTGCGTAAATTATCAGCAGCATAATTTCAATTGGGATTTGTTGGTTGAGAAAGATGAGGGCTTGAGGATTTGGTGCGGCAGAGGTGTGTGGCTGGATCGAATGAATGAGAGATAGAGATCGAAAGAGGAACGAGGGATCTTGCCGTAGGATTGGTTGGCCATTTACTTAGCTACCCTTGTAAGTTCGGGATGTCAGGTACCCGAACTTACAAGGTCCCTTCCCGTTCCCGACCCGAACTTTATTTCGGGTATTGATACCCGAAATCCGAATTTACCGTACCCGAATTTACCGTACCCGAATTACCCGAACTCGAATTGCAAAATTTCGGGTCGGAAATTTTGGAAATTCGAGAAACGGGAAATTTGAACAGCCCTAATAAGGAGGCTCCTTTATATAGGAAAACCTAATCCTTACAAAAGTAATCATTTCCCTAATTAAACTCCTAATTAATTAATTAAAATAAAACCAATCTAACTTAACTAATTAATAAGGAAATTAATTAAAATAAATCCATAATTAATAAACGATAGAAATTGTCAGCCAATAAAAGGAAAAGTCAAGAATTTCCTTATTTGGCGTTCGAGAGGCGGCGTCATTACTTCGTGACAGATGACGACCTACTGAAGTGGGCGTCATTACTTCGACGACGACGTGTCCGTTCTTCACACTTCTGTTTCTGATGTCATTACTTCGAGGGACAAATAGGCTGAAACTTGTTCCAATGGAAAGATAACATCTTGAAGTTTCATAAGAGAGGTCGATCGTAAGATTCTGATATCTAGAGGTCCGACTGGGTTCGTACAAAGCCGCCTGACACATCCTGGGATCGTATCACTAGATGATTCAATTAATCACCTTTTATTTATAAGAAAAACGGAAAGGAATTATTACCAAGATTGTGTTAGGTTTTGATCGATGATTTTGGTTGAAGCCGAAGTTTGCACCCATTAGACCCAAAGAAAGTACCAAGAAGAAGAGGTGCATGTGATATGAGGTGCGAATTTAAAGTTTTAGTTGCGAGGTTAGGCTTTATAGGCACATGGCACATGCAATGCAACCACACAAAAAACATCCACTAAAGTTGGAAAAAAAAATGACCATCACAGAAGAAAGATAGTAGGAATGACAGTATCAAATATCTATACCACCAATTGGTCTATACTTCTTAAAACATTGAATATATTTGAGGATTCAAACTCGAGATATAACCTTCCATTAAGAAAGTATATTGAATTTCAAACTTCATCGGTTTCTAAAACATCAAATATAGTTATAATTATCAAAATTAAGAGTGTGAGAATAATACCAAATATTAAACACAGACCGTAAAAGACGGTAAAAGAAAAATAATGGCAAGAGAAGGAGAACTTTTTGAATCCTTGATAATTTAATGCTTATTTCTTCATTAAATTAGCATGTTATCAACTTCCAACTTCCCAAGAAGAAGAGGAAACAATTTGGCAACCCTTTTGTAAAAACTTATGGACAACATTCTTGTGGACCATCCGTCGACCTTTTGATTGGTCAATTATATCATCATCGCCATCATAATTGGTTTATTTATGCATTGTGGTTAGCCGCATCATCCACCGTCCATTACATACCGGCAGGAAATTGGAAATCCAAGAAATCCAACATTCATTTTTCTTCTTCTTTTTAATTTGTGTGCTCACCTCATAGTCCTATGAATAAGGATGCATTGATGATAGTAACGACTAAACGACTGCATTTATGATAGCCTGGAAAGGCCGGGCTACCCGATGGGTTATTCAGCCCGGCTCGATGGGCCGAGACCTGAGCTCAGCGGGTACTCTCCTGTAGTGGAAAAAGAAAACATGGGAACATACCCATATTCTAAAAGGAAAAGAAGAAAAAATAAAATAAAAACAAATATAGTTAATAGGTGGTAGTTCCACATTTATTGTTTTTTGGTTCTCTCTCTCCTTTTCCCACTCTTTTTTTTATATATATCTCCATTTATATAATAAAGTTAAACATACACCTTGTCTTCTCTCTCTCTACGTTACCGTTCCCAAAAACTAAAGTACCAAAAAAAAAGAAAAAGCCAAAGAAAAGCAAGAAAAAAATGTCCACACTACAAAACACAGCCGTGATCGCCACCTTGATGGTGGTGGTTATGTCTTCTTGGGCTTCAGCGCAGGTTATGGCGCCAGCGCCGAGCCCAATGATGATTTCGGGCCAGGGCCCATCAATGTCGCCATCAAGCCCAGCACCTGAGGACGGTTCAACGTTTGGGCCATCGGCTTCGGGGCCCACAGCCCCAGAGGACCCGTGTATGAATTCGCTGCTGAACATGACCGACTGCTTGACGTACGTGGAGGCAGGGAGCAATCAGACGATGCCGGACAAGAGTTGCTGCCCGGAGCTAGCCGGGTTGCTGGATAGTAACCCGGTTTGCTTGTGTGAGCTTGTGGGTAGTAATATTACGGCCCAATTTGGGATCCAACTTGATATGGATAGAGCTATTAAGCTACCTTCCGTTTGCAAACTCGGTACTCCTCCTACTAGCTTGTGCGCAGGTATTTGTTATATTTTCCTATAATTTTGGCTTGTGTTATTATTAATACCATTATTTATTGGTCATAAAATCATAAATCATGAAATTAAAATGATATACATGCTCATTAAATTTTTGACTCAAGTCACGAGGAGAGTTTAAGATAATTAAAGAAAAAAAGTATTGCAGGTTGAAATGAGATTAAAATTTTATTAATATGTTTTGATTTATCGGTTTATAAGCAAAGGTGAATTTCGACTAACATTTTAGTATCAATAAACGAATATTAAGTTACATGTTTATTGGCAATCTTACCATCGTGGAGTATGATAGACCTATGATAGACCGTAGACGGGTTATTTTGCGCAATGGATGACGTACTTGTATTTTAACTGAAATTGATTTGCTTGTTTTTGTGTGGAGTAGTGCTATTCTTGCTTTTTCCCATTTTTGTACAAATCTCTCGTGTGGTTTGGAAAAAGTTGGCTGGGTCTTGTTTTCTAAATTATCTATAAATTTTTCAAAATTATATTGAATGCCGACTATTTCATATTCGAATCGAGTAGGGTTTTCAAAGCGAGTTCATCTTTTTCTATAAAGAGGAGGAAAAGTGAGCGTCTTAAATAATCATCAAGAGGGTTACCTGCATTCGTCCAATTCCACCGCTGACAGCTAACTCTGTCCTTTCCCTTGGGAATGGTGACAGCTAATTCAGGAATCAGGATAACGATATCTCATCTGCCTACATTTATTAATTTCCTGAAATAATTAAGTAAACAATTAAAATGGAAAATAGAATATTTACACATTAATAATTTAAAATCTTTTAATCTGTTTCACAGCTGTGGGATACCCCATTGCATTACCTCCAGGGTCGGCACCAAGCCCTGCATCCGCACCACCAGGTATATATACTCATCATTTATTTAGTATCGTGGTAAAATGGTAAAAAAATTCGTCCATCGTCCATTCAACGATATTTGAGTTGAAAATATATATTTGCAGCTTCTAGCCCATCAACTGGATCCGAAGAAAAGGATGGAGCTGCTACCATTGCTCTCTCTGCTACTTCATTGCTCATCGGCTTAGCATTTACCTTTCTTTTAACATTCTTCTGAATTTGATCCTTTTTTCTTTCTTTAATTTCCAATATATTTGTTTCTGCATTTCTTCTTCAATTTATCCATTATTGATCACATGGTTGTAACCAGATATTTTCACTTACGTGTTGTAACAGCAATAAATTTGCCATTTATTTAGCTTATTCCGCTAAAAAAATACATTCCCTTAGCCATCCCTAATTCTCTCCTAATTATCTTGCATCCTGTGCATGACCAAAAGGAATGAATACCGTTCGATCACTTTCAGGCTCAAGAGAGCATTTTTAAAACTCCAAGAGGTGCCGCTTAATGAAGAAAAACTTTCTATAATGATCAAGGAAATGAAGGAAACAATAAACGTTATACAATTGAAGCATCTTCAGCTACATCAATCTAACCTTTAAAATTCACTAAAAAGATGGGAAAATAAGAGAGTTCTGTTCTTTTAAGACTACAGCTCGTGTCAAGAAAATTACACTTACACAGCTCAGCAAAACTATTGCAGATTTAACAATACATTTCAGTAACTTGGTCCTTCATTTCATCTTAGACCTGAATGATCTGGAGTACGAAGGCGAAAAGGAAAAAAAGAGAGGAGAAGAGTTGATGAAAGCGAATGAGCACCTTCCCGATAGCATGCTACGTATTGAATCTTCTAGAATGGATATCAGTGAAACTTATGTAGATGACTGCAAAATTAGGGGAAATTCTAGTTAATCAACTTGAAAAAGTACAAAAATGGAAATGCAACGGTACAAGCGAAAACAGTTAGAACCTTCAATAAGTTGAAGTCAGTCAAATAACAGAACTGAAGCTTTCAATGGGATCGGATTCTTCAAGGATGGAGGCTGCCTGGAAGCAGTCTGCAGCATCAGCCATTCGTCCATCATCTTTATGAAGCATCCCTAAGTAGTACCAAGCCATACGGTTTGTAGGCTCAAGTCTCAAAGCATCTGAAAGAAAGCTTCTAGCAACAGGCGATGCATTATGCTCCATCTTCAATAACACACAACAGAGTTGTATCTTGGAAGGTATATGAGAAGGCTCAACTAAAAGCGCATTAATGAACTCAGCTGTAGCTTGTTGAAGTTGTCCGCGTCCTTGAAACATAATACCTGGTGGAAGAAACAACTATTAAACTAAAAGAAGATTCATACTTGATAGGTGCAAAATGCAAATTTCCTTATGCCAAGCGCAAGGTAAATAGAGTTTCAGTTCTTGCCTTCTGTATGGATCACTTCTGCAGAGTACCATTTTAACTCTCTGGCTTTTCCCAAACATAACTCCACATCCTTCCAATGTGAAAGTCTAGAGTACAAATCAGCTAGACCATGCCAAACTTCATATTCATTCACTAAAAAGTCATCAGCCTAGCATAAAAACAAACCCAAAATCAGTCAGGTGTATCAATTTGGGTTACCAATGAATATAACAGCAGGTAATCACAGAGCAAGTTTTCTTATGGCAATTTTACTAGATCAACCAATAACCTTTGCTTATTTCTCAGATTGAAAATGATGGGATATCATTACCATAACTATTTTTTATAAATGTAATAGCAACGGAAGGTGAAACTGATAAAATGACTTGTCAGAAACATTTATTGATTGATCTATTTTTATCCAGAGACAAGCATCTGAAACACATACCTGGAAATTGCTTCTAATATAGCCATATGATTTCCTCTGAGCTTGAACCAACGCAAGAAGGTATCTATACGTTTCAATAGCATCTGTATGTAGTGACTGGGAGGTCTTTAGTTTTGCTTTCAGCCTGAGCAGCAGTCCTTGTTCCCACTTTGCAGTCTCGTCTAAGGCTGCATCAATGACCACCTCGGCCTCAGAGAAGCGTTGTTGAGCAGACAAAATCAGAGCAAGTAATCTCCAACCTTTTAACACGGAGCCACCAGTAGCATCAACGAACTTTTTTGAATAGCGCAAGGCAACATTCAAGTTATGCTGCTCTGCATACAGAGTTCCCAACTCAAAAATCAGATCTGGATTGTCGTGCTCCAAGCCAATTGCATCATTTAGAGATTTCAATGCTTCAGACTGAAGACGGGACCTTTCAAAATCCGAGGAAGAAACTTTAGCTTGCTTTCCCAAACAAAGACCCATCATGCGAATAGCCACACCTTTTAGATGCTCATCAGTCCCCTGAGCATTGCTGATTGCCCTTTTGGCATATCCCACTCCCTCTGCAGCAAGGTGAGGATCTTCACTGCAAATCTTGGCAGCCAATAACAGTGCCATGAGATCATTGGGTCGTTCATTTATGTGTAAAGACTTCCTGAGTAAGTTCAAAGCAACTCCATTTTGTCCCGTTCCACTATAACAAAGAGATAAAGTATTCCATCGGTCAACGCGGTCATATACCCCAGGCACGATCTCTTCAAATTGCTTCGCTAAAACAGAAGTTTGGCCACACAGAGATAGAGCAAATGTAAGGTGCTCCAGTATTGATGAGTCCCATTTGATCTTACCAAGGGAAAGTTTCCTTAAAAGAACCATCAAAAGTAAAATTGCCTCTTCCAGATTATTTTTAGGCACATATGCACCCTCAATTTGAACAGCTAAACTTGGAGGGCCTGCCTCCACTCCACTGTGCAACAAAAACACAGCAAATCCTTTCTGAATCCTTGCAGAACAGTCATTGCCAAGGTTCCACTGACTGAGGAGAGCACGTCTATAAGCAGAAATTGCTTCGTTAAAGCAACCAGCATGCTTCCAAAGCTCGGGAAGGAGCTCCACAGCATAACTAACAGTATCTTGCAATCTATTGTCTACTTGTGTATCAGGTATTCCTTGGTAGAAAATCTTCTCTACAGCGTCGAGCACGCTTTTACATTCCTGAGCAGCATCTGCAAGATCCCGTAAAACAAGGGCGAACACGTGAGACAGCCAATTTGACTTGAAAGAACATGAAAAGGATGAATCCAATCCATACCATTATACCTCCCAAGCTTTTGGAGGGATTTAGCTTTCAAGTAAATTGCCTCAAGCACAAGACCAGCAGCGTGCTGTGAGACCCCAGACTGGGGATCGGAGCGAGACCGACCCTTTTTTGGAGTCGTTTTTTCAGCAACTGAAGGCTGCAATCGCTGGATAGCAGCTTGGAGATCAATGCCTTCAAACACGCGAAGGGCAGCTTCTACATTGCCCCTCTGGTACTCCAATCGCCCAAGAAGGGCTCTAGCTTCCTGCAAAATTCATTTTTTCCGCTATGATCAATTACCACTAAAAACAAACAACAAATCCGATCTCAAAATTAGCACATAAAAAACAAAGATCAAAACAAAGAGAACAACTAGCCTCAAAATTAAGAGACAATCCTTCTCTCAAAGAAGACTCGGCCTCTTCAATATTCCCTTCATCGAGCTTGGTTTCAACCGTGCTAGTTTCGATGCATTGCCCATTGGCACAAACTTGGCGAATCTCTCCCCTCGCATTCTCATTCTCCCTTTTCCCTTCATGTTCATGCTCGTCGGATCCCACCATCTCTGCACCTCTCTTCCTTGTCTTTTCTCTTCATATATTTAAACGAATCAAAAGTTTCACTTACAGATTCAGCTCTGCTATAATCAACAAAAGCACCGAATTCTATGAATTCCCATCTCGTGCATTAATCTAAAACTACATTTATAAGAGCAAAAATGAATGACTTAACTGAATTATAAATAAGGAAATGTTAGTTTACTTACATAATTGGAGTTGGCTCATCAATCTACATTCGCATTCTCAGGGAAGAAGACAGGTTTTTGGGGAGATTGCCTGGAAAACAAATGATGTTTTAGTTCTTCTTATTATTTCCCCCTTTTTCTCCTAATATTCTTATTTTCCCCGACGCGAATTTATATAACGCAATCCACACAAGAAAAGAAAACAACATTTTGCATAAAACTTTAATAAACATGATTCTTCATGAATATGTTTTTAGTTTTGCCATTTCAATTATAAGCTCAATGGAAATTTTATAATTTTATTTAATAGATCAAAAATTTAAATTTCATATACTATATTACAATATTTTTATTAATATCAATTAGTTTTCTCTCTATTTTTTTAGAAAGATAATTATATAAATTATCAATAAAATTCTTATCCAATCGATAATAACAAAAATGATTGATTACTCACTTATTAAAATTTCAAATTTTAAATATATTAGAATTAATCCTGTAAATTTATTATTAATTCGAGTACTTAGTCTAATATAATAAATTTAGAAGTTTGATCTATTAATTAAAATTGTAAGATTTTTAATGAGTTAATAAATTGACGATACTTACAGTAAAGCACGCAATATTAAATTTTATACATATAAAAAAATACAAAATATATTTACATTAAATTTATTCAATATTTTTAAGGAAAATAAAAGTTAAATAGGTATTTATTATTACTTTTTTTAAGTAAAAAGAGGAGAATTTTTGTCTTTTATTTTTTTTTATTTTTAAAATTAAGTAATTTTCAGTTTTGTTCATGTTCATGTCTCTGTCCCACCTCAATATCACACACATGGAACATGTGGCCCAGTGCGTGGAGACAGGAAGTATTGGGCTCACTCTGAGTTGTTCTAACTTCTAACTTCTAGCCCAACAACAACGAATATGAATGAGACAGATACTAAACAATCCTACGCCCCCCAGCAACTTGTTACGTTTACTCCTTTCATCTCCGCCGTTAAATTTATGACCACCAAACGGTGATGGAAATTGAATTAAAATAAGCTTTGGAATTCCCTTTTCTCGAACCCTAGGGCCTAAACATCAGCCATAATTTATTCTTCTGCTCCAGATACCGTCATCAGTTAATAGGTACCGTCTACTTCCTTTTGATCATATTAGCTTTTTAACGGATTTAATTTAGTCAATCATCCTATTTTGTGGTAAATTTTACTACCTTTTTTTTCTCTTCAAATTTCAAAAGTATTGATTTTTTCGATTTGGGGATTCTCATTTTTGTTGTTAGGTATCTTCAATTCTTTCCTTAGCTTTAACCATTCTTTTTATGGAATTTGAATGCCCAAAGACCAAGGAGGTGATTCAAAATTCTGTTAATACTGTTGAAGATTTCGACTCCATAACTGAAACTATTGAGCTTTCAAAGTCCAAAAAACCAGATTGCTTTTCCAAAAACGGAATTTTGAGCAATCCCAGTTCAAAGCACTTGCCTTGTAGTGATGTTTTGCCTGTTTGTTGCCCGCATCCGCGGTCAATTACTGATCTTCCTTCCGCATTGATATGTGAAATCTTCAATTGCCTTGATCCCAAAGAGCTTGGTATAGTTTCTTGCGTGTCTACAGTTCTCAATAGGCTTGCTTCCGAGAACAGTGGTTGGAAGGAAGTATATTGTTGATAGTCCTGGACCTGGGTGATGGTGCTACTGTAATATCGCGTGCTGACGTGGACTGTTTTGCTGCTTCTACGCCACTGGTAAAACGCGGGAGAGGGTTTCCGACGACGTAGAGGCGCCGACGATCAAATCAGTATGCATAACAAAAATAGGTGGTAAGGGAGCTATCGGGTGAAGGTAGATAGTTGGGTAGTTGTGCGGGCAGAGCTTCAGTACACGTGCGCGTGTATGCATGTATCTAGGGATATTTATAGCCTCACGTAGGTCACTCTGGACACGTGTCGCTTGGGCTTGGTCAGCCATTACGATACCTGTCCCTTTACCCGATAGTTTCCTTAATATGTCGTATAAGTAGTATGCTTACCTGGTAGAGTCGTTATATATAATCTTGGCTACTGACGGTGATATATACCGGAAAGTACATGTATCAGGACCCTTCACTGGTAATGAAAGGTCGAAAATACCCTTGAATTGTCTTGCTTGTATTATTACCTAGGAACTGCGGTTACTAGTACCGTATTTACCGGTAACTCTTTGATCGTCCTGCTAGGAAAGTACATGCCCGGTAACCCTCTCAGACTGCTACAATCGCCCTAGGAGGCGATGTGCGTATCCTAAAATTACCGGGACCTCGTTAAACTAGTCCACGTGGCATACACCTTACTATTTATTGAAATCTAGGTTACCGGTTTCATGAAATGTCAGGAATGTCCTTGATGTACTTTTATGTATTATCAATTGTCAGAGGTGGGGACTTCCTTTACTTCCTGCCCCATTGGGTGCAGGGCCTTCCAATGAGAAGTCATGGAAGGAGCTGTTTGTAGAGAGGGAGTTTAGGAGCAAAACTTTCGTGGGTCGTTATAGCATTGACGCTTTACATGGTCACACTGAAGCAGTTCGCACGGTTCACCTTTAGGCTTCTGCCAAACTTATTTTTTCTTCTGGGTATGACTCGATTGTGCGAATGTGGGATATGGAAGAGGGGTTATTCATTGCAGCATCACGGCCCCTTGGATGTACAATACGGGCAGTTGCAACAGATACAAGACCGCTGGTTGCAGGTAGCACTGACGGTTTCATTCATTGTTGGAGGGCAGTTGAGGGTCATCGACGCTTGTTTGACATGAGGGGTTGTGAAGCACCAAATGCTTAATTTCGACTTTGGGAGCATGAAGTTGCTTTGGACTTCATGAGAATTTATAATAGCTCGTGGGATATGACTATACGCATATGGGATCGCTCCTCTCTTAAATGCCTAAATATCTTGAGGCACAATGACTAAGTTTGGAGCCTCGTTCCCCATGATACTACTGTTGCTAGCACAGTAGGTTCTGATGTATATATTTGGGACAAGAGTAATGGGACTTTGCTAAGTGTCATCGAGAATGCTCATGCTGGTTACACTTATGATTTGGCCCGAAGCCACGCAGGGGACTTTCTTTTCACTAGAGGAGAAGATGGGTCTATGCATATGTTTGAGATCACTAGTCGCATCCTTCAGGCTGATGTTATTAAGGTTGCAACTTGGATTCCTCACACAGGTCCTGTGCATTCCCTAGCATTTGAGTTTCCATGGCTTGTCTCAGCTTCTAGTGACGGGAAGCTATCACTGATAGATGTGAGTAAATTACTGAGGAAAAGCAGGTCCTCTACAGGAAACGGTGTTTCTAAGACTATCAATGTTGTGGAGCCACCTCAGAGGATGTTGCATGGGTTTGGACCCAATTTATTTTCCGTGGCCATTGGTGCTGACCGGATTGTATGCGGAGGAGAGGAGAGTGTTGTTAGGATTTGGAATTTCTCACAAGCTTTGGAGATTGATCAAAGGGTTCGTGCTCTACGGGGGATAAGGTTGGAAAATCGAATGAGACGGAGTAGAACTCAAATAGAGATAAGCGGCAAGAATGGTCGCACTGACCAATGCTCAGTTGCTGCCAAGAAGAACCCAGTGCATGGAGACAGGAATAATGTCTGGCACAATAAGCGAGGGACAAGCGCCAAGATGAAAGCATAGCAACAGACGACTTGTGTGCTTATTGATACAATGATCATACTCTTGGATAATTGTGTAAGACACTTATGATTTAAGCATGCTTTCTTATCAATTTTAGTTGGTAATGTTGCTTGAAATTTGATGGTTGCATATTATGTTATGCAGATAAGATCTCTTTTCACGTCTCTTATGTTTGTTGACCAGTGCATTTGCGATTTTTTCAGAACTTACCTTTTATCTCTTTAGGTGTAGTATTATACTTAATTGTGATCATTGAATATTTCTTTGTAAATATTTCTGATAGGGTTCTGGTGCGCATGAATGTGATGATTCGCATGCATAGGTGTCCACTACTTACAAAGGACATCGAACATTGATAAATTGGATTAATGATTCTAGCCTTAAGCTCAGCCAACTCGTATGCTTTTAGCTATTTTATAGTTTGATTTGTTGACTTAGAACTCGCACGTTACATTTTGTGTTACATGAATAGAAATGTAGGTAAGAAGACTCTAATCCGTAACTTTGCTCTCACTCTTTCTACTTTATAAAAGTACTATTGCGCTACAAGTTTATTGGTACTCGCAAGTTACACTCTGTAACACTTTTTTTTTTGTAAGTTGGTAATTTCACAACATTGATGTGCTCTTTTTCTTTATTGGTTAATAATATAAATAACTTTTCATGTGCATAGTGAGATTTGCCTTTTTTTTGCAAATTATTTTCTTCTGAAAATCTTTAAATAACAAACTCATTGCTTCACCACTCTGTGCTTATGATTTCTTTTACTTTTATCAGTTTTGTGTTATAGAGTTTCTAACAATGGTGTAATGAAACATTTAGTTGCATGTTAAGTTGTTGCATTACTAGTAGTTAATCTAAAGATTCTATCCTAAAATAGTCAAATTAAGGTAGCGTTTGATTAACGGAATGTTATTTTCCTTTTTGGAATCACACTTTCGGAAGAGTGATACCTAGGAGAGTGAGTGAAGATATGTTAGTTTTTTTTTTTGGTTAACATTTAAGATTCACAGGAAAATATTATTTTTATTTTTTGTATTTGTTTTATACTCAGAAATCCTAAAGAAAAATAAAAAAATTACTACTTTATCCTTAAACAATAATAATTATTTAATCATTTTAAATAAAATATAAAATGAATATTTTTAACTTATGCTAAAATATAATGCAAATAAAATATTTGATAAAAATTAAATTAAACAAAATAAAAAATAATAATGAAAAAAGGTTGAATGTAAACTCATTTTTAAAAAATATAGATTAATGTATATAGTAAAATAAAATTGAAGAATATGTAGTTTAAAAAAATTATAATTTTCTCTAAACTCAGAGAATTTTCTCATCTGGAGGAAAATAGAAGGATCAAGAAAAGTTGGATTATGTCAACTAAACGTAATAAAGTTTAGAATCTCAGATTTTCAAGTCACTATCGTTGTTGGTTCAATCAACCAAATTCAACTTAATTAATGCGCGTATGCAATGCGATATTGGAGGAAGGAAATGGGTTACTTTCCCAGAGTGAAATGAGCTAACTAATCCCTTCTCTTTTCGGCCTAGCGCGTATAACAGACACTTGTTACATCACGCAAGAGCAAAAATCAACCTAGGGCCGAAACTAGGAGGATGGTATGGTTATTAGATTTGACGAACCAAAGTAACGAAAGAAGCCAAAAATCATAGATACACGCAAACTGATCGACATGGAAAGAACCTCTTGCAAGTTACAATTACAAGTACCAGAACTCACATTTTCTACACATTTCGACATTCTTTGAACAAATTCGTACAAAAGTGTACGATCGCTATGCATCAGCACAGAAAAGAAAAGAAAAGAAACGACACAAAAACCCAATGTACACTGATCAATCAACAGATGAAGGATCAGCGTCACACTTCTACTGTTCCACACGTTTTTCTTCTTTTGGAGGAAGCAATAAATAGTACAATTACCTCTATAACGAAAGAGGTAAAAGGTACAGTTATTTTTTATTTTTTATTTTTATTTTTTTAGAGTGGAAAGTGCTAAATGGAGATTGCTAAAATAAGTAAATAAGTAAATAATAATAATAATAATGGAGGAGATTTTTGAATTTAAACAGACAAGCTAGAAATTGCTGTGAAGGTTCCTAACACAACTAGTGTCGCTATCAGTATCATTCTTCCTTTAGAGGGATGTGTTGTTGCTTATTCGTCAAAGGTTACATGTGGTCCCATTAACAAAAGGACATTTTTCCAAGGATAAAATTAGTTCTAATCTAGTGAGATTATATTTAATGGTTTGACATGTTTGTTTAACCGTTTATGAGACATTTGAACTAGATCCGAAAGAAATAATTATAAGAATATTATTCTCGAAATTGAAATTATTAGTTTATTTTTATTTTTATGGTTCTTATAGTATATTTGTTTTCTTTTTCTAAAAACAAAACTAATCTCTTTCAAATTTTGTCGAGTTTAAAATGAGATAGCTCTCTAAAAATAATTTTACTTTATTCTCAAATCTCAAATTCAAGTGAACAACTCATGACCTATGACATACACTGTTTTACATTTTATACTTTCCAATTCTTGCTACTGCTTCATTTCTTTACATCTTTCTTCTAATTCATCTTCATACCAAACCAGCTATATATATCATCTCAACACCTGCCATTTCTATCTTGAAGTGAACAGCATATGCTTTAATTTTTTTCCTTTCGTTGACATGGATTTTACTTCACTATCCTCAAACTCCACCTGTCCATCAAATTCTATGATGATCATGACCTCCACCCCCACCACCATATGCGGCAGCGGCCCATCCACGCCAAATAAGTCCACCACCGCTCCAAGCCGTTACGGCAACCAAAAGCGGAGGGATTGGAACACATTCTGCCAATACCTAACCAACCACAGGCCACCTGTCTCCATCCAGGCGTGCAGCGGGACCCACGTCCTGGATTTCCTCCGATACCTAGACCAGTTTGGCAAGACCAGAGTTCACAATCCGAGCTGCCCGTTCTTCGGACTCCCTAACCCGCCCGCTCCCTGCACGTGCCCCCTCCGGCAAGCTTGGGGCAGCCTGGATGCGCTAATCGGACGGTTGAGAGCGGCCTACGAGGAGCACGGAGGGAAGCCGGAAGGGAACCCGTTTGGAGTAAGAGCTGTCAGGATTTACATGAAGGAAGTTAGGGATTTTCAGACAAAATCGAGAGGGGTTAGCTATAAGAAGAGGAAACTACGGCCCAATATTAGTAAACAGCAGCAACAAAAGAAGCTAATCAACATTACACCACAAGCTGATCATCACCATAATCATCATTCTGCTGCACCTCCCTGCACTTGGTGATCAGAATTAAGTTAATAAATCGATGAATAAATAAATTATGAAATCTATAGGAGAGAAATTTCAGATTCTTTTAAATCTTCGCAACATTAATTTGTGACCTTTTTTCCCTTAATCATGGCGTACGTGTGTATATCGACTGCCAAGTGCCATGGATGATCAATATTTAACGTAGTAGTTTATTTTGTAATAAATAAATGGTAAGACAAACACGACGCCTACATGAGGATTAATGATATATGTAATGTGAATTATATACGCCCTCTTTATTAAAATAGGGCCACTAGGCACTCATTTTGTTGCTTCCTTTCTTCATGGATAGATAAATTATGAGCACGGATATGAAGGAGTGTTTCTGTTACATTTTTTTTAAAAATTGATTAGTGAATGTTAATCATGAGTTAGTCATAAAATCCAAACAAAATCAATAATCATGAGTTGGAGTCAATTAATGCAGCTGAAGGAAAATTTGTGGCTCTCTCTGGTTGCTGTAGAGTGAGTACGGAACCTATAGAGAGAAGCGGCGCAAGAAAAGAATTGGTTGGGTATTATGGATTGCAAGTTTTAGATCCATAACCACGGTGAGATCCATGCTCATAAACCACTAAAGAATTGGGTATTAGGCCCATAAGTATGTTATCGTTTCAGCTTCCAACAATGAGTTTAAAAAAAGAGGAAAAAGGAGTTATATCGCCGTTGCCGGGGATCGAACCCGGGTCACCCGCGTGACAGGCGGGAATACTTACCACTATACTACAACGACTTGCTGTTTTCAACCTTCAGGATTTTGTAAACAAACTAATGAATAGTATCTATGACTTTTAGGCAGTTGGGCTGGGCTTAATTGAAATGGTGACATGTAATTAAACTTGCCAATCAAATAGTTGAAAATAAATTAATATACTTAATTTTGTAATGGTAAAACCTATACTTAAAATATTTTTCTAAAATTTACTCCCTCTGATCTTAAATAATAGACGTTGAAAGTAAAATCAAATGATTGCTAGCCTTTTTTAATTACTTTTTATTCCATTTCCTTTCCATTCTCATGCCATAATCCTTCTGCTCAAAATCCATCACCAAACCAGACATGACAGATTAAATGCAATTTTTTATTATAAAATGTCAATTAATTTGGATAATTTTTTTAGAATAAAATGTATATTATTTAAGATTGAAGGGAGGATCTTGATAAAACTTGAATAATTGAAAAAATGACAAATAATTAAAAGGAAGTCCAATTTGTGTCCAAACTCCAAAATGACCAAAACAATCGGGCTTCATAACAAGGAAAACTAACTTGAGTTCTAAAATGAAAGAAATTATTAGAGTATTTTCCTTCACTTAAAAGTTCAAGCTCACCCACAATACATACATAAAACATCTAAGCCAAGATCAAATGACTCTAAAAGATACAACAACAAGGAAAGGCCAACTTTGCTACCAAATTACACCTTCAAAGCATCCATCTCCCTTCCTAAAATCCTACACCTCATCACACTCCCCATGCTACTCAACACCAACTTCACATCCTCCCACCTATCACCCTTAGCCAACTTCTTATACAAATAGCTATCAAATGTCATCCTTTGCACATACTCATCCCCACACAACTCCACCAATGCCTCCCTCCCTACATTGCTCCCATAAAACACCCTTTGTAACAAATCCAAAAACCTAAATGTCCCCACATACTTCCTATCCCATTCCCTCAAATACCCCCTCCTCAAATCCTCCTCATCTATCATCCTCTCCCCTCCTTCTGATGCCTTCACTATCGCCTCCGCGCACATCCTCCCTGATTTCGCCGCAAAATAGATCCCCTCTCCTGAACATTTGGTCACATAACCTGCCGCATCCCCCACCAAAGCCACACGCCCACGTACTCTACGTGGACGCGGGTGCTCTGGAATAGGATGGGCTTCCACTTTGATAACCTTACCACCCTTGATTTTGTTTTTCACCCTCTCCCTAATCCCTCTTTGGTATAGTTTAATATCCTGTTTGGCGCAAACAGTCCCTGTCCCCACCGCCACGTGGTCACATTTGGGAAACACCCACGCGTAAAAGTCAGGCGACACGTCGTCTCCTACATACATCTCCGCCAGATTGTGATAGTACGACATTTCTTCCTCGGGTAGCTTGATCCGCTCTTGAAATGCGATGGCACAAGTGTAATTACCAGCGTCGATGAACTTGGCGACGCGGCTGTTGGCGCCGTCGGCTCCGATGATGACGTCGACGGCGAGTGTGCGTTTTGGGTTGGCAGCGGAGGCGGTGTGGTGGATGACGTAAGGCTGCGATGCGGTTGTGGGGATGTCGAGTCCGGTGACGAGGGCGGGGATGAAGACGGCGCCGGCGGACTGCGCGCGTGTGCGGAGGAACGAATCGAGGACTTCGCGGCGGAGCATGGGGATGGATTCGTGGGGCTTGAGGGTTTTGGAGCCGAAATCGACGGTGAGATTTGAGGGGGAGATGATCTTCATGCGGGTGACGTGGCGGTCGATGAGGTGGAGAGGGATCGAGAACTCGTCGAGCATGCAGAGTGGGATAGCGCCGCCACAGGGCTTGGCGGTGGAGGGGCTGCGCTCGAAGAGGAATGTCTCGATGCCGGCAGCTGCCAGGATTTCTGCGGCGGAGGATCCGGCTGGGCCTCCACCGATGACTGCGGCGCGTAGCTTTCTGCCTGAGATGGCTGCTGAGATAACAAGACGAGGGTGTTTTGCAGAGGTTTTGTGAGGTTTGAGAGGTGAAAGCTGAAGAGTGTGGTTAATCCATGGTGGAGCTAAAGTAGACATGGATTTAGATTTTGAGCAGAAATTAGAATTCTTTTTCAGAGTGAGTGCTGCTTGGTGGTGGTGGTAATATGACAAAGATGCAGGCATTTTGATTCCAAAAGGCAAAAGTTAAAGGGTGGGTGGGTTGGTTTAATAATTTATTGTATAATCTAATGTTAATCATGTGGTTTTGATCCTTTTTGTTTCATGTGTGGTGGCTTTTGATTTTGAAAATGACATTGGAGTTCGCAATGAGATAAAATAACTTTGCAATTCATTGAAAGAAGAGCATTGGTTTACCACTTACTCCCTTCGACTTTATTTATTTGACGTTTTAGCCGTGGGTACAAAGATTAAGAACAGTCCTATTTGTCCTGTTAAATGACCAGTGTACCTCTCTGCAATTGGGTTTTTTTTCTTGCTTCTCTCCTCTGTTTCTGCTCCTCTGCTTCTTTTGAAAACACCCAATTCTTGCATCAACCTTTTAACAACATTTCAATCATTTGATTTGTTTGAAACAACCAACTCTTGCATCAATCTGATTTACAAAACTCATGGAAGAACAAGAACAAGAAATCAAGAGCAATCTCAAGAGATGTACAATGACAACAACAGCAACAACAAGAAATCAAGAGCAATCTCAAGAGATCTACAAGGACAACAACAACAACAACAGCAAGAACAAGAAATCAAGAGCAATCAGCAACAACAGCAAGAACAAAAAATCAAGAGCAATCTAAAGAGATCTACAAGGATAACAACAGCAACAACAGGAAGAACAAGAAATCAAGTGCAATCTCAAGAGATCTACAAGGACAACAACAGCAACAAACTTGATTCCTATCCAATTGCAGTGATGGGTCTCGGAATTGTTGGACCAGCACAAACTCCAATCGCCGGTGAACACATCTCCGTCTCGGTCCGATCTGCCACCCAACACCACCGTCGGTAACCATCGTCACTGCCATCGAATTACCCACACAAAACCCATCTCTTTCATCACTGACAGACCCACTGCCACCCATCACCACCGCCGGCACCACCCACACAAAAAGAGAAAGAGACGACGAAGATGGTGCAGAGTGTTAGATCTTCCTCATCTCTCTCGAATTTATTGGAAACAAAAAGAAAAAAAATAGAAAAGAAAAAGAGAAGAACAAAGAAGAAAGAAAAAGACGGTGAAGATGGTGATGAGAAAGAGAGGAAATTGGGAGATGAGGGCAAGATTGGAAAGAGGGTAACAAAATTGCATTGGAAAAAGAAAACGACATCTATTTCCAAGCAACGAAAATGGGCCTAAAACGACAACTATTATCAGCCGGAGGGAGTACCAAACTCAAATACAATCTATACATGCAATACTGTGGTCTGTATTTACACGGTTACACTACCCTATCAAAGACTCTGTATTTCTACATATGAGGATTACCCCCGAGTAATTATTGGGTGTTCCGGGGATGATATCTCACACGAGTGAGTTGTCATACTCTTACCAATAAAAATCCGCCATATGGTTTTTTTTTACACATCACACAATTTAAAAATTACCCTAAACAAACATCAGTCATCTCCTAATTCAAAATTAGAAAGAAATTAATAATTTATATTTTCTATTTTCAACTCCTCCTCCTCCCTCTTCCATCGACGCCACTCCTGCAACCTACCCTCACCTTGTTTCGTCGATACAAGAAGAAAGACCAACAGCGGCGGCGTGAGGTTGGTCATTTGGTATGTATCTGTCCAATTTCCCTGCTATTTATTTGTTTATTTAGTTCTCTGATTTTATTTTGTGGAGTGAAGTTGGTCATTTGGTATGTAAACAGTGAGTGTGTTTACTTGGACAAAGAAGAATTAATTTTAGGTTTGAAAAAGAGTAAGAGGTATCTGTTACTATCATTAGTTTGATTGAGTGTTTTGCTCATTTTGTATTGAAAGAAAGACGAACAGGGGCTGCATCATTTCCACTCTAATCTAACTTTTGGTATAAAACAAAAAAGCAAAATATGAATATGTTGTTATTTGTTTGATAGATACCAAGGATTGAATATTCTGCAAAGCATTGTATCTGTCTGATTTTGGAATGAATGGGAACTCTTCATGTTGAGGAATATCCACAGACGCCGCCACTGTTCTACAACCTACCCCCACCTCCTCCTCCTCCCTCTTCCATCGACGCCACTCCTGCAACCTACCCTCACCTCGTTTCGTCGATACAAGAAGAAAGACCAACAACGATAAATTCCCAAGAAATGATTCTAAGTGTCGTGTTCTGCATATTGCAGTTTTAGTCTGTAAGTGGATACTGGAAACCATTGCTGAACTGTGAATTATCTTTGTGTGAATTTTGCTTTTTGGTGGTATGAAGCTTACAGGCTTGATTTAAATATTCAAAAGGTTGCTAAAGCATGTGGATGTTGCATTAAGTAGTCTTTCTTGTGATTTTGGGTAGATACCAAGGAATTCTACTTCTCCGGATAATGTTTTGGATTCCCTCTTCTTTTTGTTGTTGTTCTGTTCTACTTGAAGCTCTTGAATGGCTTAGTGATTGAGGCTACTGAGCCCTTTGTGCTGTTCTGTTATCAATTCAGTTTGATTAGAGAGTTAGGGAAGTAGATTTCTGGGTTTTGTTTGATTCAGTTCCTTTAAAAGTCAAAGTTTTGGGGCCAATAAGAGTTATATATAATCCATGATCTAGGTCACTTTTGCGGGACAATACTGAAATTGATGCTACGTCTATGGAAGTCCCTAATGGATTGAATATTCTGCAAAGCATTGTATCTGTGTGATTTTGGAATGAATGGGAACTTTTCATGTTGAAAATTGATGTGAAATTAAATTCCAAATTTTAGTGATTCGTTGCATTCTCTCTTGATGTTGTTCGCAGGTGAAGATGGATGTGAAGGGAGTAGCAGAGAAACGTAGAAGTATGGAGAATATGAAAAGGAAAAGAAAGGATGAAAAGAAACGTAATCTCATTCTCTCCTTGATGTTTTGGCTTTCTCATTCTCAGTTTGGATGAAGAGAAACCTTGATACTTGACTGGCATTGCCGAGCTTCACTTTGTAACATTTTCATAATTTAAGAATTTTCTTGTGTTGATATCTTATGGTAGATTTATCCAGCTGAATATCTTATATCATTATTAGAGCTTCTTCACTTGTTAAAATAATATAAACATTTGTACTCCTTTTTGTAATAAAAAAAATTAAACTATTTTCCTGAACTTCCACAGTACTGTTTGGTAGGAATGCAATAGCAAAGCAAAGAGAACAGTGACGATATTTGTATAAATTAATGTTAATGTTGAAACTATTACAATGATCATCAACTGTAACAAAGATCATCAACTGAGATCTGTCTAATCTGATGCCTAATCTGTCTTGGCAGCATCATTTGTAACAAAGATCATCAACTGAGATTATTGTGAATGCTCTGTAAGCTCATATTTTGTTGGGCACTTGAACTTGAACTTGAACCCTTCATTACGAATAAAAGTAAAAAAGTTAATAATTTCAATTCTAAATTTAATTAAAAGAAGAAATGAAACTAAAATTAAAAGTTACCTGTAGTGCTACTTGAGTAGACATTGGCACAACCATTTGCGGTGAGAATTGGAGCGGGACTGAAGTATTAATCTTTTCATCGCATGTTGATATTATTCAAAATCAAAACAAATAAGAGGTTATGTGATTTTTTTCGATTAAAAATATTATTATTTATTTAAAATTATACTCCCTCTATGTACATTTATATGACGTTTTGGAACAGGAGCACTCCTTTTGGTTTTATTATTCTATTATTTCCAGTTTCAATTTTGCCCCTGGTTTTCATGGAAACTACAAGCAACTTGCCACTCTCTTCTTTCTTCATTTCTTTCACAATGAGCGTGCGATTTAAGTTTAGAAATTGGGATATTACAATCCATTCTCCGTCCGCCCAAATTTCAGCAAATTCCTTTTTCCAAAATTATTTCAATACTCAGTGGGTTCCGGTGAAGGAAATGAAGAGGCTCAAAGTGGGTTAGGAATAGGAAATCTCTTCCGAAACCAACCCTTAATGTTGAAAACCGAAATAAACTACGGTTCGGTTTCAGATGTTAAATTGGGTTAGTTCGGTTAACCGAACTAACCGAAATTTTGAGTTGGTATATAAGCAATAATTTTTCCTAAATTGCTTCCCTAATCCCTCCCATTCCCGACTCCTCTCTCGTTTCTCACTCTGCCATCTCCAACTCTACTCCCCCGACTTGCCTTGCCTTGCCTCCTCCACCACCCACCGACCACCGCCTCCTCCACCACCACTAGCCACCCACCACCTCCTCCACTGTCCACAGCCGCTTCTCGATCCTCTCTCATCTCCCTCTCGATCGCTCGCTCATTCTCTCTCGCACCCTCAAGCTCGGCCGATTTGCCTCCTCCACTGCCCACAACCGCTTCTCCTCCACCAGGACCACCAGCCAGCGCCTCAATCTCCCTCAATCTCGTTTAGATTGGTAAGTTTTCTCTAATTTCTTAAAAACCCTAATTAGTTCTCAACCTTAATTTTGAAATTAATTGTGAATTAAATTAGATTTGGTTACTTGTTTGCTGGGCATTTTATTGTCTTGTTTATTTGATTGAGAATGAGCATTCAATAATTGGTTGATTGAGAATGAAACGTTTCCAGCTTATGTTTTGGGTCTTTTGCTTTTTTTTAATTTATGTTTTGCTGCTTATGTTTACAGCTTAGCAATTATTGAATGCTTATGTTTCAATTACATCTCTAAAAGTAATCTAATTGGCAATTTTCAAATTTAATTTGGCTGAGTTCCACAATCCATTGTGAGATTATTTTCTGGACCAGAGAGGCTTCCTCTCCTTAGAAGGTATGCTATACACAAAACGTTTTCCAACTTTCCTTGTGGATGGAAATTCTTTGAAGACTTAAATTTTATTACATTACTGCGATTTACTGTTATGATGTTATTGCTGTATGGCCATCATCATGGCATCTCAAGGTTTTAGCTGTGTGGTTAGTAATGCAACTATTAGAGCTTCATGTTGCTATATCCAGTCATCTTGAGCCACTGTCATGTCTGGGCATTTGCATCTATACCATTATTTATCACTTACATTTATCAAAGTGAGTACTGATTTGTTAGACATGGATTGTGCACTTCTTGGTTATACTTGTGCGCTCCAAGATGCAATGCCTTTTTTTAATGTGCTTTACACTTGTTGGATCAAGTTCTTTTGTTTCTTAAAATGCTTAGCAAGATGCTTCTCGACTGTTGCTGGTCTCTGATAAAGCGCTTAAATGTCATCTTTTCATCATCTTTTCACTTCTATTTTGGGATGATGATACTGCTAAATGCTGGCTTTTCTCTCCTTTTCCACAAGATATGCTGCTGAGAAGCAGAATTATTCAAAAGGAGTCAGAAGAGCCTTTATCAGAGCTGTTTTGATGGTCGCAGAGCTATTCTATCCCAGACCTGGGATAAGGAAAGAAACTAGAAGCGTTGACCAGAGTCAACTGACTTAAAAAGCTAGCTGGGCCGCGAGATTTATCCATGGGCCGTGAGCGGAATTGAAGTATTCCAGCTGGAGTCTTCAGGAAGAAAAGAAGTTCAGCTGTGAATAGAACTCCTTGATCGATTAGAACTAATCGATCCCCTCTTTTTGTATTTAAACAAACAATCCCGCATATTTAGATTTCTATCTTCTCTTCGTCTTTTGAATTTCAAACTAGAGATAGGTTTTTGGTATTTAAAGCTGCTGCTGAGGAGAAGAGGTTCATCTCTTCTCTCTCGAATTTTCTATCATTGTTACCGCTTAACTTATTCTCCCATCTTTAATATAATTCGGATTCAGTTTATGATTGTTTCTTTATTATTATTATTGTTATGTCTATTACAGGCTAAACGCCTTCTTCTTAGTAAGGATTCGACGCCATGATTCCTAGGTTGTGAGATCAAATAGCACTTCACACACACTATACTTGTATTCTTGTTCTTCTTGTTTGCATGATAGTTTGTCCCTGTTCTTAGTGAAGTCTGATCAGCTTCACATAAGGTTTGGATGATTACAGTCTTTTCTGGCGGCTTTGGAGTCTACATTGCCAAGAGAAATACGAAGGCAACTAGCTGGTGACAGCTAGAAGAAGAATCAGATCTGGTTTATAGGATAGACACGATTCTCTATCCCAGGCCGGGGATTAGGTCTTTCCCTGCGTCTATCAATTGGCCTGATTAAATCCTATAGAGTGTCTCTTAGGATTGTTAGGATGATTAGGGACTTCCAATAGAGTGTCTCTTTGGAAGTCTTGTGTAGGAGGAAAGTAGGAGATCTAGGTGACCAATACCTGGTCTCTATAGCCTTCCTATAAGTCTAGTGTTTACCACTTTTGCATCTATGATCAACTTAATCAAATCATGAGCTACAAGAAATCCTTACTGGGAAGCCATTATCAACTGATTAATATCACCCACTGCGTATCCTGTTTTGTTTATTTCTGTTAATCTAATTTTTATGCAACCAACCAACAACCCATATTGGTATTTACCACCCCTTTAATTTAATATAAAGAATTGCTTTTAATCCACCGAATCTCTGAGGAACGATCCTTTTACCACTTACTGCAATTCAATTATATACTTGCATGGTAAATTGTACTTTAATATATTTTGACGGTCTCGGCACCCATCAAATTTTGGCGCCGTTGCCGGGGATTCAACGGTATTAAATTAATTTCTTTGTTTGTTTATGACCAGGTCTTCCGGTGAGCCATTAATCCAATACAACCCAGAAATTACACATGAGGAAACGCAATATCGGAAGCGCACCAAGAGACATAGGTCTGAGCTAGAAGTAAGCTCTGAGCAATCGCACTCGTTCAACCCTATCCCAGACTAGGGAGAAGGTTCATCCTTCGCGCCTAGAAACAACCCTGTCCCAGACCAACCAGAAATGGAAAACCCCAATCCAAATCAAGAGGACAATATTCCACCGCCACCACCACCACCTGAGCAGACTCTTAGGCAGTATCACAATGATGGACCACCCCCAGATACCTATTTCTGTATCCAATACCCACCAGCTGAAAATGATTGGAATTTAAAACCCAATACTATTCACAACCTTAAGAAATTCTATGGCCTGCCAAGTGAGAACCCGTTTAAACACCTTCAAAGCCTCCATTGGGAGTGTGAAACCCTCAAACCACCTAGGGTGGATATCAACAGAGCCAAACTTAGAGCTTTTCCTTGGACTCTTGAGGACAAGGCTAGGAACTGGTTTCTAAGTTTGCAGCACAACTCTATCACAACATGGCCCCAAATGTTGATAGTGTTCCTGAATAAATATTGGTCTTCCACCAAGGCTGGAAATGCCAGAAAGAACATCGTATCCATTCACCAGGATCCAAGCGAGGATTTTGGAGAGTACTACCAACGTTATAAAGACCTACAAGAGATCTGTCCGAATCATGGAGTCTCGGATCAAAATTTGATCCAGTACTTCTACGATGGTATGATCCATAGGGACAAGGTGATGTTAGATGGAGCAGCAGGAGGTGCCCTACAGGATTGCACTTTGACAAAAGCCAACAATCTACTCTAGAAACTGGCAGAAAATTGCTACCAAAATGGACCAGCTGACAGAGGCACGAGTACAGGTAATGTATCTTTCTTTGAGCAGAAATTTACTGAGATTTCTAACCATTTAGATAGTCTCCAAGCAGGTCAACAGGTTCAGGTACAACAAATTTAACCTATCTCATGCGGTTTATGCTGCCAGCAAGGACATTCTTCGGATCAATGCTTGCTAGTTACTGGAACACCCGAAGAAGTCAGTGCAGCGAATCAATACAATCAACAATATGGAAGGTTCCCACCTCACAAGCCAAGATTTAATCCTAATCAATACAATAACAACCCAGGTTGGAAGGAAAATACGAATTCCAACACCATAGTTCAGCCAAACTATAGCCAGAACCAATCCTACCCAAATCAAATGCCTCCTCCTCCCATGAACTTACAAAACTTCGTGCCCAGACCCAATGCTCCCTAAAATCCCATTCCCCAACAGCCACTTGCAACAACAGTGGATGAAATAAAGGAAACTCTTAGCCAGTTTATGAAAGCGACTCAAGCGTCTCTTTCAAACGTTGAGAAACAGATTACACAACTGAATATAAACAACAATGAGCAGGGAGCAAGGTTACCAGCATCAACAGTAGATAACCCAAAGCACAACGTCTCAGCTATGACGTTGAGAAGCGGCACAGAGACCCCAGGGCTGGGAACGAAGAAATCGGATACACCTATATCAGACCAAATTGAAGCAGAAGTTGAGGTAATTCCAGAAACTCCAGTACATACAACTCCTACTCCTGAAGCAGCTACCATAAAAAAGGACCAGGTAATTCGCCTTCCTTTCCCTGATAGGTCTGAAAAGACCAAGAAGGTTAAGGAAGAAAAAACAATTTTGGATCTATTTCGAAAGGTAGCAGTTAACGTTCCTTTATTAGATATGATAGCACAGGTTCCAAAATATGCAAAATTCTTAAAGGAGCTTTGTACTAATAAGAGGAGACTTGCAGGGATAGAGAGGGTAAACATGAACGAGAATGTTTCAGCCGTCTTCCAAAAGAAGCTACCAAACAAATGTAAAGACGGAGGGACATTCGTGATACCTTGCCAAATTGGAGAACAGAAGATCGAGAAGGCTTTATGTGATTTGGGAGCAAGCATAAATGTGTTATCTTTGACAATTTTTAACAGCTTGAACATTGGAGAATTGAAAGAAACAAGGCTTGTTATTCAATTAGCAGATCGATCTATAATTTACCCTGTAGGTGTTGTAGAAGATGTTTTAGTACAAGTCAATGACTTTGTTTTCCCTGTAGATTTCTATATAGTTGACATGGGTAACGAACAGACTACTAAATCTACTGAGATATTATTGGGCAGACCTTTCTTAAGGACTGCTCGAGCTAAAATTGATGTCTTTGGTGGCTGTTTAACTTTAGAATTCATGGGAGAAATAATTTCTTTTAACATGTACGATGCTATGCGATATCCAGAGGATTTACATTGTCTAAATTTTATTAATGTCGTTGATCTGGATGATGAAGATATTTATGAAATTGACAATGCAGATCCCCTTGAGTATGTTCTCACAAGAAGCATTGATTACTTTAAACTCGAGGAACTAGAAAGCAAAGTGGAAGTCAGGGAAGAGATTGAGGAAGCAGTATATGAGCTGGATGCGGCCAAATTAATAGAAGTAAATCTGAAAGTTATAGATTTACCTGTGACTAATAATTCTTTAGTCCCTTCTGTTTTGCAGGCCCCAGACCTGATATTGAAGCCACTTCCCAGTCACTTGAAGTACTGTTTCTTAGGCCAGGGAGAAGGACTGCCAGTGATAGTCTCAAACAAACTATCTCAGCTAGAAGAAGAAAGACTCCTGAGAGTCTTGAAGGACAACAGAGAAGCTATAGGGTGGACTATAGCTGGCATAAAAGGAATTTCACCTGCTATATGCACACACAAGATCCACCTGGAAGAAGACTGCAAAACAGTGAGGCAACCACAAAGGAGACTTAATCCTCCTATGATGGACGTCGTCAAACAGGAAGTATTAAAACTTTTAAGTGCTGGAGTGATATGTCCCATATCTGATAGCACTTGGGTTAGTCCAGTACAGGTAGTCCCAGAGAAGACGGGGATGACAGTAGTGGAAAATGCTGAAGGACAATTAGTGCCAACTCGAGTACAAAATGGATGGCGAGTATGCATCGATTACAGGAGACTCAATTCAGCGACAAGGAAAGATCATTTTCCTATCCCTTTCATCGATCAAATGCTTGAACGACTGTCAGGTAAGTCTCACTATTGTTGCCTTGACGGGTATTCTGGTTTTCACCAAATACCCGTCGCTTCTGAGGATCAAGACAAAACTACTTTTACATGTCCATTTGGAACTTTTGCGTATAAACGCATGCCCTTTGGATTGTGCAATGCACCTGCAACTTTCCAAAGGTGTATGATGAGTATTTTCTCTGAATTCATAGAAAAAGGAATAGAAGTTTTTATGGATGATTTTACTGTTTATGGCGATTCTTTTGATGAATGTCTAGAAAATCTTGAGAAAATTCTAAAACGCTGCCTAGAAACAAACCTTGTTTTAAACTATGAGAAGTGTCATTTCATGGTTAATCAGGGTCTGATTTTAGGCCACATAGTTTCTCAAAAAGGAATAGAAGTAGATAAGGCTAAAATAGATGTTATTGACTCCTTGCCATATCCTACTAACGTGCGTGAAGTTCGCTTCTTCTTAGGGCATGCAGGCTTTTATAGAAGATTTATTAAAGATTTTTCGAAAGTTGCTGCCCCACTTTGCAGGTTGCTACAGAAGGAGACAGAGTTTAAATTTGACTCTGATTGTGAGGCTGCTTTTGACACATTGCAGAAGAAGTTAACAACAGCCCCCATCATTAAAGCTCCAAATTGGAATTTACCATTTGAAATTATGTGCGATGCTTCTAATAATTCTGTTGGTGCTGTTTTAGGACAAAAAGAAGGACGTGATCCACACGTTATCTATTATGCGTCTCGCATGCTTGACGATGCACAAAAAAATTATACAACAACAGAGAAAGAATTATTTGCCATAATTTTTGCTTTAGATAAATTCCGTGCATACTTATTAGGAACTAAAGTTGTTGTTTATTCTGATCATGCAGCATTATGCTATTTGCTAGTAAAAAAGGAAGCCAAACCGAGGCTGATCAGATGGATTTTACTGCTCCAGGAGTTCCACCTAGAGATTAAAGATAAAAGTGGCAAGGAGAATCTAGTAGCAGATCACTTAAGCAGATTACTCGTGAAACCAGACCATGAACCAGTAAAAGAGGAATTTCCAGACGAAGCCCTTTTCTTTGCCCTGGGAGATGGACCAGACGAGAGCCTTATCCTTGCCCTGGTGGAAAGACCATGGTATGCGGATATAGCCAATTTCCTGCATTCAGGTAAGTTTGATCAGGACATGACATACAGAGAAAGGGAAAAGGTAAGGAGAGATTCCAAATTTTATGTATGGGATGAACCCTACATGTGGAACATCGGAAAAGATCAGATTTTGAGGAGATGTGTTCTCCAAAATGAATTTGAATCAATTTTGAGATTCTGCCATACAGAGGCATGTGGAGGTCATTACGGACCTAAAAGAACAGCATTAAAAATTCTTGAATGTGGCTTTTATTGGCCAACACTCTTTAAAGATTGCCATCTTTTCTGTATGAACTGTCCTAGCTGCCAAAAAGTTGGCAATATATCTGCTAGAAATGAGATGCCTTTAAACCCCATTATCTCTTGTGAAGTATTTGATGTCTGAGGAATCGACTTTATGGGTCCTTTTCCCAGGTCTGGAGCTGTTGATTACTTATCTAAGTGGGTTGAGGCCAAAGCTACTGCAGCCGATGATGCCAAAACTGTGGTTTCGTTTCTAAAGTCTCACATTCTTAACAGGTTTGGAGTACCCAAGGTATTAATCAGTGACAGAGGGACCCACTTTTGCAATAAGGTAGTTACTGCCTTACTTGCAAAATATCAGGTCAATCATAGGGTGTCCACAACATACCAGACGTGAAGGCCATCCTTGCAAAGACAGTTAATCCAAACAGAAAAGACTGGAGTCAAAGATTAGACGACGCTCTTTGGGCGTACAGGACGACATTTAAGACTCCCATAGGCACAACTCCTTACAATCTAGTATATGGAAAAGCTTGCCACCTTCCAGTCGAACTAGAACACAAGTCCTTTTGGGCGATAAAGCAGTGTAACTTGGAGCTACAAAGAGATGCAGCAGCAAGGAAACTACAACTCCAAGAATTGGAAGAGATGCGCAGAGATGCATATGAAAACTCCCAACTCGTAAAAGCTAAAACCAAGAAATACCATGACAGTATCATTAAGGATAAAAACTTTCATGTGGGCCAGAAAGTGTTACTATTTAATTCTAGATTTAGACTCTTTTCAGGGAAATTAAAATCTAGATGGATGGGTCCATATATTGTTGTTAATATTTACCCTTATGGTGCTATTGATATACAGGATACGAAGAAGGGAATGACGTTCAAAGTTAATGGCCAGAGGCTGAAACCTTACCATGAAGGATTTCAGAGTCACACGGTGGAGCAAGTTCAAGTCCACCCTTGGTTGGATGAATGATTAAATTCCATGTCTAGTCCAAGACATAAAAGAAGGACGCTACATGGGAGGCAACCCATGCTTTTGAACCATTTTACAACTTATCATTTATTTAGTTTGAATAAAAGATTAAGGACCTGATGGAATTTCGTTTGATTTCTTTTATCAGGAAAATCAGGAGGCAGTTACAGTTGACGTTGATCTTATCCCAGGTCGGGGATAAGAGATTTTTAGGAAGCAGATTTTGAGTGGGTAGAAGTACTCTTATCCCAGGGCAGGGAAAAGAGTCCTAGAAAGATTAGTCTGGGAACTCGCAAAATAAAGTAAAAAGCAGACCAGGAAAGAGAAAAATATCCCATCATTATTTTTCCAACGGTAATATTATTTAATTAATATGACCGTTGTCCACCCAAACCAAAACTCTTCCTCTATCCTAAAACCGATCATCATCCCAACTAAACTAAAACTCCTCCCTAATTTTCCCATAAAGCAAAACCCTAATCTAGCAAATTCACCATCATCTTTCTTTTTCTTCTCTACTTCTTCATCAATCCCAGGCCCAAAAATTCGCATAATCTCACCATGGTTCTAACCAGAGCTGGAAAAGATTCCAAAGCCACTCCAAGAAAACCAACCAAACGGGCAGCCAAATCAAAGCCCCAAACCAAACCCAAAGCTGTGATAATTGATACTCCTCCTCCTTCACCTCTTCCTGCCGCACCGCCCTCTCCTCCTCCGGCCAGAGATGCAACCCCACCGCCACAACCCGAAAACCCCACACCTATTGCCTCGCCTGGTCCTCAAGAACAGTCGCCACCGCCATCTTCTCCAGTGGTCGACGAGGTACCTCAAGAGCAAATCCCAGAGCAGGTTGAGGAGCCTGTTCTCGAGATTCCAAAACCAAAACCACCAGGTCAGGTAGAGGAATCGGTTCAAGAAGGAGCAGAGCAAGCTGAGCCGACCGTTGATCAGACGGTTGAATCGCCAGAGTATAACTCCACTAGCTCCGGGGAAGAAACCGCTTCTGATCCCACATATAAAATCAAGCCAGCGGAAGTCGTTGAGGAGAGCGAAGAATCTGATGAGATCCCCCTATCTCGCCTAAGAAAAGGGAAGCAAAGCCAAGTCCTTAAAAAGCCAACCCCAACGAAGATCAGTGTGGGGGAGAAGAGGAAACAACCAGCGGATCAAATCCCAGAGGTCCAGGAGAAAGAAGCTTCCATCAGGCCTGATGAGGAAGCCAGTGGCAGTCAGGCCAAGCCAAAAAGGACCAAGACCCTTGCACATGCATCCAACACCAGGCCTGAACAGAAAAGCATCCACATACCCCTCACCAAGGTACAAAAGCCTGGGATGTCTTCTCAGCAGCCAGTCCAGATGGAACAGAAGGGCCATGTGAGAATCAAGTCCAGAGCAAAAGGAGGGCGATCTTCAAAACAGGTACCAACCCTTGAGAATCTCAAGGGTTGGCTTCATTTTGATGATTTTGAATCTATGGAACGTCTAGCTGTTAGAGTTAAGGATGAGGTTATTGCATGTGCACGATGTGATTACCAACTGCTTGATGACCTTGAGCTTATTGATCCTCTCACTAAATATATCCAAAATATAGGTTGGGAACCCTTGTATTTCCTTGAGCATCCTGCTTTCTTAGAACTCACACTAGAATTTTATTCATCCTTTTGGATGAACACTAAGAAGAAAGTAGGTGTTAAAGAGGTAAACTTCAGATTAATGAACAAATATGCCCACTATACCATGGATGAATTTAATGAGTTTATTGGTTTTGTGTCTAAGGAAGAATTGACTGCTGACTGGTATATTAATTGCTTGACTGACTATCCTGAATTCCCTGTGTTTGATAAGTAAGAGGCATGGAAACAAATCACTAAGGATCCTACTGCACGTTTTGATGATAGCCATGCTAAGGCACATGCCATTCCAGATTTATCTCTTAGGATCATTCACAGATTTTTAGCAATTAATTTTTTCTGGAAAATCTGGTATTACTGGTGTGATCTCTAAGTAAGAACTGTTCTTTCTTTGGTGTATGGTGAATGAACATAAAGTGAATTTAGGATTTTGGCTATGCAAGCAATTTAAATCTGTTAAGAACAAAATGCCATTAGCATCCTTGATCACTGCCTTCGCTGTCAATCATAGAGGTCTTGATGTGTCTACTTGTGATTTATATAAATCATCTGACTTGCGCATTTTAGATTTGAGAGCTTTAGATGCCATGGGATACTTTCACCTGGATGAGAATCGTGTGCTGCGCAGTAACACAGGTTTCACTCCCATTGAAGACCACATCTATTCAAAGAAGAATCAAAGGATCTTCATTTTTGAAAAAGACTTTGTGGCAGGGAAAACAATTCCAGCGCAGAAACTACCCTCTACATCAGACCAGGGAGCGCAGCCACCACAAAACCAGATTCCCAGGTCTGGGGGAGAGACACAAAGCATGGCAACCATGATGACCACAATGATGACCTGCCAGGATCTTCTGCAGAAGACTGTTGAGCAGCTAGGATCCCAGGTCCAGAAGCTGATTGAGGACCAAAAGCATTCAACTGCTATTCAACAACAGCTACTGGAGAAATTCATGCAAAGCACATTCCCACCCAACCCATGATTGCCCCGGGTACTTCTTTTCCTTGTTATTTATTTTATTTTAGTTAAATGTCGAGTCTTTTCCTTTCTCACACTTCGAGGACAAAGTGTCATCTAGTGTGGGGGAGACTTTTTGTGTTGATGATCTGTTCTGATTGTTTGTTAGAGTCAGTATATAGCGTCTGTTTTCAATTATTACTTTAGTGTCGTGTCTGTCTGTCTTGAACACATTTTATTTTAATTTTTATGCATGTTTTTAGATACATTTTGTGAGTCCGAACAAAGATCTTGATAATCAAATTCAGAGTATGCATTGCATCACATAGGAAACAAAAGATGCTTGAGTTCATAAGTCCATGTTTTATTACCAAGGTATAATTTTTCCAATACTTGTGAAACTCACTTAATCTACATAGGGTCATGATACTTGGGCTTGATGATTGAATTTTGCGAGAGAAATCATGTAGAGCTAGCATTCTTTACCCTACTGCCTTCAACACATTGACTATCTCTATAGGCCTACCCCTGAAATCATTTTTAGAAGCTTAGCAGCTATGAAAAAAAAAATTTGTTGAATAAAAATATTATGTTGCTGCTTTGGTATTCATGCCTAATTTAAGCAAGAATATCCAAGGAACTAAAATCAGCTCTAAAAAAAAAAGGAAAATAGAATGTCTTGGTACCCAGGCCTAATCTAAGCCAGGGTAACTAAGAAACTTCGGCTGATCAAATTTAAGAAAAGAAATTAGGAAATGCCTAGGGGGTAGGCTGAAAATCTATCCAGTCAATGTGAAGGGGGTGGTAGAAGGAAATGAGAATTGTTCTATGTGTTTTCAACTGCAGGGATCGATTGCTAAGCACTCGATTATGGGACTATATCAGATCAGGTGAGTTTCGAGTCTTGGTCGAGCCTTGGTAATATTGGATGGAGTTATGTGCTTAAGTATCTGTGGATCTTATGTGATGAACTGGGTGCTCTGAAGTAGATACTGATTGATCTTTGTTTATATGTGTTTTGTTTTGTTGAGTCTTGTGTTAGGTTGGAAATGCTTGGGGGCAAGCATAAGATAGTATGGGGGATTTGATAAAGCGCTTAAATGTCATCTTTTCATCATCTTTTCACTTCTATTTTGGGATGATGATACTGCTAAATGCTGGCTTTTCTCTCCTTTTCCACAGATATGCTGCTGAGAAGCAGAATTATTCAAAAGGAGTCAGAAGAGCCTTTATCAGAGCTGTTTTGATGGTCGCAGAGCTATTCTATCCCAGACCTGGGATAAGGAAAGAAACTAGAAGCGTTGACCAGAGTCAACTGACTTAAAAAGCTAGCTGGGCCGCGAGATTTATCCATGGGCCGTGAGCGGAATTGAAGTATTCTAGCTGGAGTCTTCAGGAAGAAAAGAAGTTCAGCTGTGAATAGAACTCCTTGATCGATACTAATCGATCCCCTCTTTTTGTATTTAAACAAACAATCCCGCATATTTAGATTTCTATCTTCTCTTCGTCTTTTGAATTTCAAACTAGAGATAGGTTTTTGGTATTTAAAGCTGCTGCTGAGGAGAAGAGGTTCATCTCTTCTCTCTCGAATTTTCTATCATTGTTACCGCTTAACTTATTCTCCCATCTTTAATATAATTCGGATTCAGTTTATGATTGTTTCTTTATTATTATTATTGTTATGTCTATTACAGGCTAAACGCCTTCTTCTTAGTAAGGATTCGACGCCATGATTCCTAGGTTGTGAGATCAAATAGCACTTCACACACACTATACTTGTATTCTTGTTCTTCTTGTTTGCATGATAGTTTGTCCCTGTTCTTAGTGAAGTCTGATCAGCTTCACATAAGGTTTGGATGATTACAGTCTTTTCTGGCGGCTTTGGAGTCTACATTGCCAAGAGAAATACGAAGGCAACTAGCTGGTGACAGCTAGAAGAAGAATCAGATCTGGTTTATAGGATAGACACGATTCTCTATCCCAGGCCGGGGATTAGGTCTTTCCCTGCGTCTATCAATTGGCCTGATTAAATCCTATAGAGTGTCTCTTAGGATTGTTAGGATGATTAGGGACTTCCAATAGAGTGTCTCTTTGGAAGTCTTGTGTAGGAGGAAAGTAGGAGATCTAGGTGACCAATACCTGGTCTCTATAGCCTTCCTATAAGTCTAGTGTTTACCACTTTTGCATCTATGATCAACTTAATCAAATCATGAGCTACAAGAAATCCTTACTGGGAAGCCATTATCAACTGATTAATATCACCCACTGCGTATCCTGTTTTGTTTATTTCTGTTAATCTAATTTTTATGCAACCAACCAACAACCCATATTGGTATTTACCATCCCTTTAATTTAATACAAAGAATTGCTTTTAATCCACCGAATCTCTGAGGAACGATCCTTTTACCACTTACTGCAATTCAATTATATACTTGCATGGTAAATTGTACTTTAATATATTTTGACGGTCTCGGCACCCATCAGTCTCCAAGATGTGCTGTATCATAGAAACATAGCTTCTTTCAACTATCTCATGATTTAGCAGAACTTTTTTTTCTAGCCATTTTGTCAAATGATACATTGATACTTGAATTTCCTGAAGTCTACTTCATCATTCCTTTATGGATTGGTTTAATTTTTGATTTACTGATGATGCTGGATAAGATAGCAATGTTTCTTTTCCAGATCTGCTTGAGTTCCAATTTCCAAGTGTTATTTCTTTTTTTCATGATTTTTTTAAAAGGCATATTATTTCGATTTTCCAGTTAAACCAAAAAACCGAACCGAAATAATTTCGGTTTTGGTTTTTCGATTTCGTAAAATTTAGGTTCGGTTTCGATTTTCAGTTTTCGGGAATTTGGTTAACCGAAATTCGAAACTTCAGATTTTGGTTTCGGTTTCGGTTAACCGATGAACAACCCTAGGGCTAGGCGGTGGCAGGCTCCGGTCAGGGTAGGCTAGGCGGCGACGGTTGGGCTCCCGTGTGGATTTGTGATGGCTCTGGTGATGAGGGTTTGATTTTGATTTTATTCCATTGTGGCTGGTCGGCGGTGATGAGGGTGGATTTGGCGAGTGAGAAGCGACAGTGGCGGTGGTGGATTTGGCGAGGGTGAGGCGGGGGAATCCATGGCCTGGGTGAAGTAGAGAAGGAGAGATGGGATGGATTTGGTCAGGAAGGAGGTGTTGATACCCAAATTTTGACGCCATTTTTAATCAATTTTAGCATTTCTGTCATTTATTTAATTTACTGTCATTTTTACTTGATTTACAGTCATCTGTAGTTAGTTTACTATCACTAGCATTTTTAGGTGTTTCGTTGCATTTTTGCATCGTCGTTAGCATCGTCAGCTTTCGAAATCGCATTTTCAATTTTTCGGCATGCATTTTCATTATTATTATTAATATTATTTTTAGCCTAAAAAAATCACGTTTTAGACCATCCGGCAGTCGTATGCTAGTTTTTCTGCATTTTTGGTCATCTCACGAATTTTAGGATTTTTAGGGTTTTAGCGCATTTTTTAGTATTTTTATTATTTTATTAATATTTTTATTCGAGCTTTTATTGGACCCGAGTAAGTCTGCTCGAACCACAGCTTGACTTTTAAATGTTTTCCATCAACTAGTTGCTAGCTTTTTTTCTGCTCGCAACGGTATACAACGTTTCGTGTAATTTTCGGCGTAACGTTTTAATTTTTCCGTTCCCGCGTTTCGCGCTTTTGAACGCGAAAATAAACGCGTCAAACGCGAAATTTTCATGCTTCGCTGTATACGGTTAAAACCGTCATATTTTTCTCTACGCGCTGGTACCCTCGGATCGAAAAGTCCGAGCGTTTGCTCGCAGGACTCAGCTCGAGCCCATTTAAATAAATTAAAGGGCATTTTAATCACAACCGTTGATCTGGTCAACTCAAGAAAAGTCAACCAGATCAACGGTTGACAAATTAAAGGGGCATGGTGCATGGCACACGCGAACGGCCATGGACGTGCGTGAACAGGGGAGCGAGCCACCGAGCTGCTCGCTCCCGTCCCCTCGGCCGTTACCTGTCCCCTCGGCCATCATCACAACGCCCCTAGCCCAGCCACCTCACGGCCGTAGCCCCGCCAGCGTGAACAACACCACCACGCGCAGCTCCTTCTCCCTCTCCTCCACGCGATTTTCTCCTATAAATAGGAGCTCCCATTCAACGTAAAAATGGCACCAAAATCGCAAGAAACCCTTGCTCCTTCTCCCTCTTGATCAGCTTGCTCATATTGAGCGACAATCGTCCAGTTCAAAGTTTCAAACGTGAGCTTTCTCTCTCTAGCTCATCTTCGGTTTTTCTGCGCAAGTTTTCTTTAATTTCGTTTGGCTTGATTTTGAGCAAATAAATTGATTGTTTTTGTGCTATTAATTCACATACGTAATGTAGATTAAATACATGCTTTCAATTTTGAAAATCGTTGGCTAGATTGTTCGAATTAATTAGTTTTCTATAATTAACGGTTCGGTCGTTTTTTCGAAATTAAATTTTGTACGAGTCAAACTCAAAATTGAGGTTTATACGGTCGGAAAGTCGTCGAAGAGACGAACATTTCGGTACGTCCATTTTTCAAAACGGCCAAGTGTGGCCGGATTTGGGTCGCCGGCAGTAGCTCCGGCGACCAAGGGAGGGGGTGATGAATAGTGCCATGCCTATTCATCACACGGCGCCGTTTTTGGCCCCCCTCCCAAGTTTTCAAAGTTTTCAATTAGGTCCCTCCGATTTTTAATTCTTTCCGAAATTTCAAATCGCAAGTTTTTCTTAAAAATAATTCGTACGCATCGTACGTTAATTTCTCGTATTATCAACTGTTTAATTTTCTGCACTTATCAACTGTTTAATTTTCTGCACTTATCAACTGTTTAATTTTCTGCACGTATCAACTGTTTAATTTTCTGCACTTATCAACTGTTTTAATTCTTAGCACTTTAAATTTCCGCACTTTATTTTCTGCAATTTAAAAATTCAGTTATTTATTTTTACCGCCTACATGGACGGTCGCACTTTAATTTCCGCAATATCAACTGCTTTAATTTTTCGCAAAACTGTTGGAAATCCTTCCGCAATATCAACTGTTTTATTTTCTGCAAATATCAATTGTTTTATTTTCCGCAATATCAACTGCTTTAATTTTTCGCAAAACTGCTGGAAATCCTTCCGCAATATCAACTGTTTTATTTTCTGCAAATATCAATTGTTTTATTTTTCGCAATATCAACTGCTTTAATTTTTCGCACAACTGCTGGAAATCCTTCCGCAAATATCAACTGCTTTATTTTCTGCAAATATCAATTGTTTTATTTTTCGCAAATATCAACTCTCTACTTTCTGCAAATTATCCAACTGTTAAATTCTCGTATGCTTAAAATCAATCATTTTTCGCATGCAATCAACGTAGATATTAAATTCTCCCATGCGTAAAATCAATCATTCTTCGCATGCAATCACGTAGATGTTAGATTCTCACATGCTTAAAAATCAATCATTTTTCGCATGCAATCAACGTAGCATTTTAATTCTCACATGCTTAAAATCAATCATTTTTCGCATGCAATCAACGTAGCATTTTAATTCTCACATGCGTAAAATCAATCATTCTTCGCATGCAATCACGTAGATGTTAGATTCTCACATGCTTAAAATCAATCATTTTTCGCATGCAATCAACGTAGCATTTTAATTCTCACATGCGTAAAATCAATCATTCTTCGCATGCAATCACATAGATGTTAGATTCTCACATGCTTAAAATCAATCATTTTTCGCATGCAATCAACGTAGCATTTTAATTCTCACATGCTTAAAATCAATCATTTTTCGCATGCAATCACGTAGCATTTTAATTCTCACATGCTTAAAATCAATCATTTTTCGCATGCAATCACGTAGCATTTTAATTCTCACATGCTTAAAATCAATCATTTTTCGCATGCAATCACGTAGATGTTAGATTCTCACATGCTTAAAATCAATCATTTTTCGCATGCAATCACGTAGCACTGTTAAAATTCTCACATGCGTAAAATCAATCATTTTTCGCATACAATCACCATAGCATTTAAATTCTCGTATGTGTAAAAATCAATCATTTTTCACATACGATCAACCCAACATTTAAATTTCGTATGCGTAAAATCAATCATTTATCGCATGCAAAACAGCTCAGCATTTAAATTCTCGTATGCGTAAAATCCATCATTTTTCGCATACAAACAACTGTCATCATTTTTTTCAAACCCAGCATCTCACTTTCGTATACGCAAAATTCATCATTTCTCGTATGCAATCAACTGTCATTTAAATTTTCGCACTCATAAAATTGTTTACTTCTTTCTCAAGCTATTACTAATACTCTCACTTTGTAGGTTTTAAATTCAAGCTTCGCTCGAAAGTACGCCTTTCGATTCCCTTTTATTTATTCAGCGCTTTTTTCGTAAAATAGCAGTCGTACGCATGATATATAGAACTGTTAGAATTAAAATCAACCCACATGAACAACGTGTTTAAAGAGTCGCTTCAAATGCCATATTCATGTGATTTTAAATTCTCGCATATATTGACTGCATGTACATGGGGACTTTCGATCCCACATCAGTTTTCCTCTTCAAAAACCAATCATTTAAAATTGGTACTCTGTTAGCAATCCATGATAGGTTCACATAGCATGGCCCGATGATGAAATAAGAGGGCGCTCATTCAGTCTTACAGAAAATTCAGTCCCATCACGTTACGGTCAAGAATAATAGACTGATCTTGATAAACGGTAACCCCGTCCGAAAGATCTTTTTTATTATTTTTGAACGGACGGTCCCGATTGTGGAAAAGGCTAAAGTGACGATTCCTCTGAGGGCCCCCTTTTTCAAAATAAAACGCATTTTCATCAAACACCTTTTAAACACCTCTCTCATCAACCGGTAACCGTTTTCGGATGTGACTCGGGTGCCTAACACCTTCCCGAGACCATAATACGACCCCGAACCTTTTGTCTGGGGTCCAGACCCCTTTTTTGTGCCTTTAGTTTTTTTACTTATTATATTTCCTATGCCATGACGATTAAGGTTCCCTAAAGCCTAGCAACCAAATTAGGGTGGCGACTTCATTGCATGTTGCGAGGCGTCTGTCTACGCTGAGCATTGTAAGGTCCCAAATTTCGTTGCACACTCGCGAGTTTTTAATTTTCGTGGGCGCGCGACAGTTTGGCGACTTCACTGGGGACTTTTTGGGTCGGAGCCGGTTTTGTCTTTTTTAGAGAGGTGTTTATGTGTTTATTTATTTGCTTTGATCAATTGCTGATCTGTTCATTTATTTGCTTTATCAATTGTCATATGCATATCATAGCGCCCTACACCCAGGGGACCAATACCAAAATAGGAGGGTAGTAGTGACGCCCTAGGACACATGTCCTAGGTAGTGTTCACCAATCCTAACTCGGATGAACCCCTAAAGCCAGTTGAAAGGATTACTCGATTTCGTAAGGAATCGGGGACGCCAGACGACACTTTAGGGACCTTTTCATGGTATCATCCGGGAACCATTCAAGCCAGTTAGAGGTGTCGGAATCAGAGCCCCAGCACGTGCATAATGATTATACCTGTTTATCGTGGCTATTTATCTTGTTGGTATGATGACGTGATTTTTCCTGTTATACAAACTGTGGATTTCTCACACACACCATTCACTTAGCACTTAGAAATTTTGATGTTTGTCCTACAGGGCCCATTTTGCTCATTCACCATGACAGCACCTACGTTACTTTCATTTGATATTTTTGGGGGACGAAGCTTCGACGATCAAGCTGCCCGAGGAGATCTGTTAGAACGGGGATTGCCCCTGACATCACCACTAAAATCAAAGTAGAGGTTGTAGACTTTGATTTGACTAGGATTCGGATGTTAAGGAATGAGCTGACTGAAGACGAAGAGACTCAGTTTGAGGGTAGTTATGGAAAGCTACTGACCCTAGTGGATGTCAAGGCCGATTGGGGTTGTATCAGGGCAGCTCTGAAGTTCTGGGATTCCTACTATCATTGCTTCTCTTTTGACAAGGGAGTGGACTTAACTCCTACACTCGAGGAGTACTCAACTTTGATGTGCTTCACATCACCCATATCAATCATCTACCAGAATGTCCGACTTGACTCTGCAAGTGTAAAAATAAGACTCGACAAGCTATTAGGAATCCCTACTCGTGTCAAGGAGGGTGACTACGTTTGGTGTTGGTCGGATATCGAGGCACGATTTCAGCTATCAAATGGAGCTAGGCGCTTAAGGATTCTGGCCTTCGCCATTGTAGGATTCGTCTTTTTTCCGAGGATGAGAAACGCCATCGACTCTTCAGCAGCCAACATCTTTTACGAGATGGAGGTAAATGCCATCAATCCTACAACAACCATCTTGGCCGAGACCTTTCGTTCCTTAGACTCCTGCCGAAGGAAGGGGAAAGGGAGGCTCACCTGCTGCGCCCAGCTACTGACAGTATGGTTGATCAGCCACTTCAAGCAAATTCCTGATCAATCCATCTTCTTCGAGAGCTACATCAGGTCGTGCCCTCTGCTCAGAGTTATCAATGCAATGACCACAGATAAATGGGAGATGGAAAATAAAGACGTCTGGATCAACCGATTCATCAACCTCTCAGAGGAAGACTTCAGTTGGCATGCCAAGTGGCTACGAACCTCCGATCCTATCGTCTGCTGTGGACCCCTACCTTGGGTTCCTCTAATCGGAGCTTGGGGATGTGCTCACTACTGCCCTGCCCTCGTACTCAGGCAGTTTTGCATCACCCAGATCATTCCAGTAACATTCGGCATGACGAAAACGGATCTACCACACACCGGAGAGAATCAGAACATCCAGTTGTACGCCCTAGACTGGGCCAACCCCTTTTGTCTCAAAGGACGTGTCGCCCCTACCGCAACAATACCGCAATATCCACAGTGGAGGTTGCAGCGAGTCAACGGCAATGTCTTGCCTCACCCAGAAAATCAGAAACCGATAGAAGAGGAAGGAGAATCGCAAGTAAGTGGAGGAATGGATGCCATGGCTTACGCGCAAGTGGTAGAACAAATGCGAGCAGCGCAGGAAGAGCGAGATCTAATGACAGAGGAAAGAGATACTGCCGAAGCACGTCAATGCTACGCAGAAGTCCGGAATAATGAGGTACACCGGCGTCATGGGGATTTTGTCCGGATACAAGCAGTAAAACAGAAGGTGGCCCTCAGGGCCTTCAACGAACGCTTGAGCAGCGAAACCCGCAAGAAAGAAGCTTCGAGTGCCATAATCCAAGACAAGGATTCAACGATAAGGGTCTTGACTACTCGAGCAGATCTAGGAGATAGGAAGAGCCAGGCATTGCAAAACCGAATTACCGCCTTAGAAGCTGAGATAGAAATGCAGAAAGGGGAGATGGCTTCGATGGAGTACCTTTGGCAGGAGAACTCTGACGCCCAGGATTGACGCCTTTAGGGAAAGGCTCGGATATCGGCAAACCTTTTCTTTTAGTTAGGACCCCTAATTTCATCTATCTAAGCCATTTTTGATGAACTTAGGTAGTTGGCAAGTTTACCATACTTTTGTAAACACTTTAATAAAGTCGTACTCTTTCGGATATTTATTAAAATTGCCTATCTTTTTCATATCAATTATCCATCCCAAATACAACTCAAAAGACCATCGCAAAAAGAAAAAGAAAATCCCTCCGAGATAAACACAATCTTTTCACTAAAAAACCAGAAAAATCAGACCAAGCAATATATAGCCAAGTAGCCCTCGCTCATGACCCTATCCTTTTAGTTTATCACAAGAACTTCCGAGTTCATAGCATAGATCGACGTCCCTCCCCTTGGTTGGGTTCACTAGGCATCAGGCCCTACAGCGTTGAAAGCATAATGTGAAAAGAGATCCCCTTAGCATGACGGCGTTGGTTGCCCCTGCTAATTTGGGTTTCGCCGTTAGCATCTCAGATTTGCGTCATATCGTTGGAATGTATAGAGGCTTCCTTCGTATCTCGCCAACGACCAGGATATCTCGCCTCCGCGACCACCCTGAAAATATCAAATGAAAGTACAAGCCAGAAAAGCGAATGAGCAAATGTGGAGACCTCGGGATTGCACATCACCTGTGTATCTTCATTTATACTCACTGTTTTTGTGTTTTTTCCCTTTTTTCAGGTTCACCATAGCTCCTCGGAAGCAAGCTACTCCGCACAGGCTCCCTTTTGACTAGACTTCAAAAGCGAAAAATGACTGAACCGGCCAAGACCGATGAAGCACTGACCGCTAGAATTGCTGAGTTAGAGGAGCAAGTTAGGATCACTACGGAAAGGGCCGCCAGGGCCGAAAAGGAAAGAGATGAAGCTGTCACCGAGTTTCCACCGGGTTTCGATCCCCCTCAAACAAACAGACCTTCCCCTTTACTCACCGTCGCAGGACCTTCGGTACTCCCACCCCTGTCCGGCCCCCCGGGCCGTTGGAGATGGGTTAGTCCCTTCACTGTACCCAACGCTGCAAGTCCTCCAGTTAAGGCGGGTGAAGAGATCTCCCCGTCGCTTCAGCACCTTTCAATCAACCCTGCTGTGGACCCCAGCAAGAGCCAGGCCCACCCAGAGAATCCGTATCTCCCTCCTATTCCTCCGAGCACAGTTCCCGGACCTGTGGAACTCAGCTCCTCACTTTCAACTCAGCACAACCGCAGTTCTCATCAGGACTGGCACTACCCTTCGGTTCCAACCCCATCGGGGCCGAGCAACCGAAAAATGATCGGCTAAACCTACTTGAGGAAAGGCTCCGAGCAATTGAAGGGGCTGATCCATTTGACCCTACCGGCCCTGCCGATATGTGTATGGTCCCCGGGATTGTCGTACCCCCGAAGTACAAAATCCCTGACTTCGAAAAATATACTGGGGTAGAGTGCCCAAAGACCCATCTCAGAGCATACTGCAACAAGATGGCAGAGATCGAGCCAGGATCAGGACATGGAGAGACTTATCTGACGTATTCTACCGGCAATATAAGTTCAATATGGAGGTAGCACCCGACCGTGCTGATCTGCAAAACATGGAAAAGAAAGTCGGCGAGTCCGTAAAAACCTATGCTCAGAGATGGAGGGAGGTGGCCTCACGGATCTCTCCACCCTTAAGCGACAAGGAACTCCTGTCGATCTTCTTGCACACCTTCAAGGCTCCCTACTACACCTACCTGATCTCAAACCCCTCAAATAGCTTCTCCGATATGGTCCTAATTGCCGAAAGAGTCGAGCAAGGAATTAAGTCAGGACGAATCTTGCCTTCAGCATCGGAATCTGCACCCAGGAAAGCACCTATCATAAAAGGAGACGTTGGATTTGTGGCTCCCCAAGCTCATCAGGGGCAGCCATTTCCACCACCTCCACCTTATTTATCGCCATCGCCCTACCCTCTGCCGTCATTATATCAACCTACCTACTTTCCTTTCACCTCGCCGCCTGTTGCCAATATCGCGCCTCAAAGCCCTACGCATTTCCCATCAGTACAAGCATCACAACCCATGCAACCCAAGCCATATAACCCACCAAAAAACCCAAATAACCAAAACACGACAAACAATCGGTGGAGCCGAGAGCCTCCACCTCCTCTTCCTCTTCCTGCAGGAGAAATCTACAAACATCTCTTGGCAGCCGGACAGATCATACCGGTGCCGGCTCAGCCTCAATTGCCTCCTTACTCGAAGTGGTATGATCTCAACGCGAGGTGTGAATACCACGCTGGAGCCCCAGGTCACACTCTGGAAAACTGCTTCGCATTTAAAGCCAAAGTCCAGCACTTGATCAAGAGTGGGTGGGTATCTTTCGAAGGGTTAGCAAAAGGACCTAACACATCCACCAACCCTCTTCCCAATCATGCCCAGGGAAAGAGAGGAGTGAACGCCATCTCGGCAGGAGAAAGAAACGACCTTCTCTTTTCCGCATCAAGCTGGCCACAGGAACAACTTTTCCTGGCCCTAACTCGAGGAGGACACTTGCCATACTCGGAGAGCAATCCAAGTGGCTGCATGTACTGCGAGGAAAGCGACGATCACAAAATCCAAAACTGCAAGGTGTTCGCAGAAAGGGTGGTACAACTCTCGCATCTCGGGGTGATCCAAACCCAGAAAGCAACCCACGAGGGAAGATCCATTAACGCCATCGGAGACGGATTTCCTATCTCGCATAACGCCAAGGGAACTCCACTCCCAATCCTCCGAAAGAAGGGATCGACTTCGTCGGGCAAACGATTCTCCAAACGCCGCGACGAGGGCGATCGCGAGATTGATACTTTGGGCCAACCTTCTGGGAGATTCGATTACCTCGTCACGTATTCGGCGCCACCCTCCTATGGTGGCCCAGCACCATCACTACCTTCTTGGGAACCCTCAGACTCCGAATCATACCCTTTACCGATGTGGTCGCTCCCTCTGTTTCCTTTGAAGGAAATCTACACAAGCCTCTTGGCAGAGGGACAGATTATGCCATCCCCACTCCCGTCTCAATCCACTCCTTACCCTAGCTGGTATGATCCAAAGGTTAGCTGCGAATATCACGCCGGAACCAGAGGACACTCCTTGGAGGATTGTTATGCCTTTAGAGAAAAGGTCGAGCACCTAACTAAACAAGGGCGAATCTCGCCCCATGGATTAGCAAAGGATCCTGCTGTGACAATGGGTCCCCTACCGCACCATAATTCGGGGATGGGCGACATTGCTTCCGTAGGAATCAACTTTCCTCGCCCTTCGATGGAAGAAACACCCTACGAAGAGTTGTTCTTCGCTCTAGCTAACAACGCTTATCTACCATTCCCGGGGAATAATCAGGCCCAATGCCTCTTCTGCCAAGGGGAAAGCAAGCATGACATCCAGGATTGTGGACTCTTTCGGCAAAAAGTCAAGCAACTCACCACATTCGGAGTCATCCAAACTAAAGGAGAAGCCCGAGGAACCATCAATGCCATCGGGGACCACTCTCCAGCACCATATTCCTTCGAATATGTGGCTCAGACAGGGGACACCTCCACAACCCCACGCAAGGTAGTGTTCACATTAGCTGTGAATACTCCTAGCCGAGACCTGCACGCGGTCCCATTCGACTACGGGTACACGGTAGTCACCACCCCTCCTACAGTCACGCCAATAGGACCCACTATCGGTGAAACCTCTCATATCGGGGGCATGACCCGCACCGGGAGATGTTACATCTCGGAGGAAGTAGAGAAGCAACGACAAGCTAAAGGGAAAAACCCTGTGATTCGCGAGGAAACGATAGAGGAAACACAAGGTTTGAGCCAACCTGTAACCGCGGACGAGACGGCTGAGTTCCTCAAAATCATGAAACAGAGCGAGTTCAGCATCATCGAACAACTGAAGAAAACCCCAGCTCGCATTTCCATCATGGAGCTGATACTTACTTCAGAGGCTCATCGCCAAGCTCTCCTGAAAGTCTTGAAGCAAGCCTTCGTAACTAAGGATATCACTACAGAAGGGGTGGAAAACCTTGTCGGAAGGAATCAGGCCCTCAACGGCATTTCCTTCTCCGAAGAAGAGATCGACCCCTCAGGAAAAGATCACAACAAGGCCCTATACATCACGGTAGAATGTAAGGGACACGTCATAGCCAAGGCCCTCATCGACAATGGGTCCGCGCTGAATGTCATGCCCAGGCACGTCCTCGAGCAACTACCGGTCGATTTCTCTCACATGAAACCTAGCGGAATGATGGCTAGGGTTTTCGATGGCACCACTCGAGAGATCATCGGAAACTTCGAATTGGACATGGTCATTGGGCCCCACACCTTCGCCCTGACATTCCAGATCATGGAAATCCAACCTGCTTACAGCATGCTACTGGGACGACCTTGGATCCACTCAGCAGGGGCAGTCCCCTCTTCTCTGCATCAGTGCCTCAAGTACGTCAAGGATAATGCCTTAGTCACGATAAAGGCAGAAGAGGCCCTGATCTTGGCTAAGCACGCCTCCGTGCCTTACATCGAAACTGCCGAAACCTTGGAGAGCTCGTTCCAAGCCTTCGAAATCGTCAACACAGACTGGATCAAGGAGGGGTCCCTTGTGGGCAAAGCCTCAAAATCTGAGACAGCCGGAACCACCCCTAAACCAATGCTGGAAGGAAGTTTCCAATTGGGAAAATGGCTCGGCGCCAAGCTACAAGGATCCAAAGGATGGTCACCTCCGAAGAGCTTCGGAGACCGTTTTGGGTTAGGGTACCAACCGGGCAAAGCCGATTTCGTTAGAATTGCCCAAGAAAAGAAAGAAAAGCAGCTGGCTAAGCTATTCGGACGTTCTGCGCCAGGGGGCAAGATGTCAATCCCCCATATCAGAACTACATTCCCCTTCGCCGCCGAAACCATCAATGGAAATCCTGTCAAGGTATCGGACCTCCGTATCTGCACTCTAGGAGAAGAGGGATCGTCGTCTGGTTCAGTCATTTTCGTTAAGAAGTCAGGGGAGTCTGTGTGCAACTGGACCATCACCATGCTTCCGGATGTCTCTCCGTAATTACTTCTTTTAGAAAAACACATGTTTGCACATTTTCTTACGAAAACCTTTTTGTAGGAACTCACGTTCCCCTTCTGTTAAAAATCAAATATATATGCAATTTTCATTTTACGCATCTCTTTTTTCGCATTTTTTTATTTCAGGATGAATGTTAGTTCAGATTGTCATGATAAAACTTATGTCTTTATTGGCGAAGAAATCATCGCTACGACTGAAGACAAAGAAGAAATCTCCGACGAACTAGCCCGTTTACTGGAAAGTTCAGAAAAGGAAGTAACCCCTCATCAGGAGGAATTGGACGAAGTAAGCTTGGGGGCAAGCAATGAGAATCAAAAGTTGGTCAAGATCGGGACTACCTTGGATACGACTCAGAGAGAAAGGTTGATTTCTCTCCTCAAAGACTACTCCGACGTATTTGCATGGTCATACGCCGACATGCCAGGTCTTGATCCCGGGATAGTTGAGCATCGTATCCCATTGAAGCCCGAGTTTAGACCTGTCAAGCAAAAACTTCGGAGAATGCATCCAGACATCCTTCTGAGAATCAAAGAAGAAGTTACCAAGCAACTGGACGCGGGTTTTCTGAGAGTTGCCGAGTACCCAGAATGGATCGCCAACATAATGCCAGTGCCTAAGAAAGATGGGAAGGTTCGCATGTGCGTGGACTTTCGGGATCTCAATCGAGCCAGCCCTAAGGATGACTTCCCACTTCCCCATATCGACATCTTGGTGGATAGTGCCGCCGGAAATGGCATGTTCTCCTTCATGGACGGATTTTCCGGGTACAATCAGATCAAGATGGCACCCGAGGACAGTGAAAAGACGACCTTTATCACCCCTTGGGAAACCTTCTGCTACAAAGTGATGCCCTTCGGATTAAAGAACGCAGGAGCCACGTACCAACGTGCTGCCGTCACCCTTTTCCATGACATGATGCATAAAGAGTTGGAAATCTATGTCGACGACATGATAGCCAAATCTCGCGGCGCGTAAGACCATGTAGACATCCTGAAGAAGGTATTCGAAAGGTTGAGGCAATTTCGGCTAAGGCTAAACCCAGCTAAATGCACCTTTGGAGTAACCTCCGGAAAGTTATTAGGATTCATCGTCAGTAACAAAGGCATAGAAGTGGATCCTGATAAGATAAAAGCAATTCAAGAGCTACCCGCTCCCAGCACTGAAACGGAAATACGAAGCTTCTTAGGACGCATCAACTACATCGCGCGCTTTATCAGCCAGTTAACACTTACTTGTGAGCCGATGTTCAAAATGCTAAGGAAACACGGAGAAGCGGAATGGGACGGAGACTGTCAGAAAGCCTTCGAGAAAATCAAGACGTACCTGCAAAACCCGCCGGTACTGGTTCCCCCGACGCCAGGACGACCCTTGCTCATGTACCTAACAGTCACGGCTAGCACCATGGGCTGCGTTTTGGGACAACACGATGAGTCGGGAAGACGGGAACAAGCCATCTACTACCTCAGCAAGAAATTCAACGAGTGCGAGATGCGCTACTCCATGTTAGAACGAACATGTTGCACCCTAGCATGGTGCGCCCGAAGACTTCGACAGTACATGTTGTATTACACGACATGGCTAATCTCTCGCATGGATCCGCTGAAGTACATCTTCGAAAAACCGTACCTATCAAGTCGCATTTGCAGATGGCAAGTCTTATTAGCTGAGCACGAGATCATCTATGTAACTCAGAAAGCGATTAAGGCAAGCGCCCTCGCCGATCACTTGGCTGATCATGCCTCGGATGAGTATGAGTCGTTGAGCTTTGACTTCCCCGATGAGGACATCATAGCAGTTGAGGATGAAATCGCAGAGGATCTTCAAGAAGACGACTGGTGGACCATGTTCTTCGACGGCGCGGTGAACCTCTCAGGCAAGGGAGTGGGAGCCGTAGTCATAGCCCCAGACGACCGTCAATTCCCTGTAGCATGCAAGTTGAACTTCCCCTGCACTAATAACATCGCTGAGTATGAGGCATGTATCAGTGGTCTCGCGGCAGCCATCGACCTAAAAGTAAAGAAGCTCCGGATCTTCGGCGATTCAGCACTCGTCATCTACCAAGCCCAGGACCTCTGGCAGACACGGGATTCCAAGCTCATCCCTTATCAAAGGTTACTCACTCAGCTCGCGCGGGAATCCGAGGAAACCAAGTTCGACCGAGCTGACCGAGAAAAGAACCGCTTCGCAGACGCATTAGCCACCTTGGCCTCCATGTTCAAACTAGAGTGTGGAGTAATGCTTCAGCCTTTGAGGGTAGAGGTAAAGGAAACGCCGGCATGCTGTGTCACCTTGGAAGAGGAAGCCGATGGGAAGCCTTGGTTCCACGACTTAGTACAATTCATCAGAAACCGGGAACATCCACCGGGGGCAAGCCGGGTTAGCAAAAGGACCCTCCAGCGTTTAGCCCTAGACTTCTATCTCGACGGTGAAGTTTTATACAAAAGAAGAGCTGATGGAGCTTTGCTTCGCTGCGTCACCATGACCAAGGCGAAAAGAATCATAACGGAAATCCACGAAGGGGTGTGTTCCACACATGCTAGTGGGCACATGATGGCCAGACAGATAATGAGGCAAGGCTACTTTTGGCTCACCATCGAACGGGATTGCATCAACTACTTCCGGAAGTGCCACAAGTGTCAAGTTTACGCGGACCATATCCACGTACCGCCAGCCCCTCTCTTCAACATGACATCGCCTTGGCCTTTCGCAATGTGGGGAATCGACATCATCGGCCAAATTCACCCGACAGCCTCTAATGGCCATCGCTTCATCCTCGTAGCGATCGACTACTTCACCAAGTGGGTAGAGGCCGCCTCTTACTCCAACGTCACACAGAAGACGACCATGCGTTTCATCGAAAGAAACATCATCTGCCGTCACGGAGTCCCAGAAACCATCATCACGGACAACGGCTCCAATCTCAATGGGAAAATGATCGACGGTTTTTGCCAACATTGGAAGGTGAAGCACCGAAACTCATCTCCATATCGACCAAAAATGAATGGCGCAGTTGAAGCAGCAAACAAAAACCTAAAAAAGATCATCCAAAAGATGGTAATCACTCACAAGGACTGGCATGACATGCTTCCCTTCGCATTGCATGCCTACCGGATAGCAACCCGTACATCTACAGGGGCAACTCCCTACTCATTAGTTTACGGCATGGAAGCCGTAATTCCCCTTGAAATAGAAATCCCTTCTCTCAGAATCCTGGCAGAGTCTGACGTAGAAGAATCAGATTGGGCAAGAGTGAGGTACGAGCAGCTGAACCTCCTTCCCGAAAAGCGCTTGGCCGTTATCTGCCATGCACAATTATATCAGCAAAGAATGGCCAACGCTTATGACAGGAAAGTGCGACCTCGCAAGTTCGAGGCTGGGGATTTAGTACTGAAGAAGATTCTCCCTCATCAGGAGGCCAGTCAAGGAAAGTGGGCCCCCAAATATGAGGGCCCGTATCTAGTTAAAAGTGCATTCTCAGGGGGTGCCCTAATGCTAACCAACATGGACGGAGACGATCTCCTAAGACCGGTGAATGCCGATGCAGTCAAGATATACTACGCCTGAAGTGTCACGGGTTACACGTTCGGCCAGATCAGCGACATAGGGTTTTATCATGACAATCTAATACAAACGTTTGTTCTGAAATTAATAAAACAAGTTTTTTTTCAGGAGATGCGTAGGATTTTAAAACTTTGTTATCCTCTTTCGTTAAACGTGTGAGATGACAAAAGGAGGCATGGCATAGATGGCTCCCCAGGAGTAGCTCGAGACGTAAGACGCGTCCCTTAGACTAACGCCACTAATCAATTTTAAGTTTTGCAGCGGCGTATAGTCTCATCTTGGCATCACGAGAAGACCACGGAGCTTCCGCTCGTAGCGACTCTTGGAGGGCCGCAACGGGCCACCTTCAAGAGCAAATCAGGAAAGATTTTAAGGCAAACTGTCGCCATCTAAAGCGAAATTCTTTTTCCTGCAGTGCGACCAGCACAACCGGCATCGGGAACAACCGTTCTCGAAGGACTAAATGCTGAACCAAAGTCACAAAGCTCATCCTAAGCCGGCCAAGTCGTCGAAACGCTAGCAAAGTCGGCTCCCATCTCCGTTCACCTATTCGGAGGAGCTCATCGCCAAAACACCGTGGTCGCACAGTGCAACATTATAGGCAACAACTCCTGGGAAAATCACGACAAAAAGTCGTCCTCCTGGGGTCACCATCAACATACTTAATGCGGTCTTGTTCAAGAAGGTTCCGGCATCCGCACCATGATCAATACGGTGTATCCTTTAATCGAGAGACAGCCAGGCTATAAGTATCACCCACACCAAGGCGAGAGCTGCAGCAACACATCTAAAAACAAAGCTATCATCAATCGACATCCGACCTAAGTCACGCTCAATGACCCACGAGTGGCCCGTCTAAAAGGGAGAGCTTAAAAACTTATCAATCACATTCCTTTTGCCAAAAATCATCTCGCATTTACTCCTCATTAGTTCTTGCCGCATCGTTTTTTTCAGGAACTGGGTCACCCCCATTCGATGCCCGCATAAGGACGGTAAGCATGTGCCCTTGCAGCCCCGCTGCACATTACGGGAACAGAGGGTTTTCCCCTTTATCCCCAAGCAATCACGAAGCCCATCAACAAAGGTCTAGCAAGGGCCAGTAAGCAAGTATACCCAGTGCGGATCCCATTTTCCCTTCGACCGGGATCAGCGGTTCCCATAAAGCAGCTGAAAAAGAAACCAATCAGCACACCGAAGCGAAGCATCCCGGAACCGGGGACCGCGTCATAGGCACCCTCGAAAAGCCGAGTTAAAAGAAGGGAGAATCCCTGAACTTATCTCTTTTTTCGTTTTAAATTAATTTCTCTGTTTGTTGTCCCCTCTGCATCTCACAGGGACCGGAAGCATCTCGCTGTCATCCGCGTGAAGCTCGTGGAAGACGCCCTTGCAGCCCCGCTGCACACCTTAGGGGAGTCCATCTTTCTTTCCCCTTTTATTTAAAATTGTTTTCATTCTTACTCGATTTGATAGCTTTAAGCCGAGTACGGTCGTCTGGCCCACTGGGGGCAACCTTAGGTTCTCATTAGAACGTTGCAAGTAGGTCATCCCCCACATCTAGCAATCAAGTCTTCTAGCAATCAAACCATTGAGCAATCAAACCCTCAATCAATCAAGAATCAAAAAAATCGATCAAAATCCCTCTTTAGCCTGGCTAAAACAAAAGCATACTGCTCTTATAGGCATTTTCATGCATCGCATAGGTCAGAAATATTCAATCCCTCTGTTAAATCAATCATCTATCCAAATTACGTGCCATGCATGATATTACCTGTTTGCTCTTATATCCACGGTTTGTTCCGACGTAAGCAGTCACAAACAAATCCCGATAAGCATTTTCGAGCCATCGCGGCGTATCCTTCATGAGTGTAAGGGCCTGACTAGATACTAGTTGAGTTCGCATAATATCCAGGGTACATGCGCAATCAGACATGGGATAGCTATGAAATGACGTGGGACTTTTACGATTTTCTCCACTTTTTTCGTTTCTTTACTCTTTCCACCATGTATGTCATCAGTCCCCAAACCAACAATATCACTCATACCCCGGGAGCCAAAGAGCAGTTTCAGCTAAAATTGCCAGCCGGAAGTAAAAGCACGCCAAGTTCAAGTTCACGACGAAGGAGACTGAAAAGGGCGCCAGGAGATCGCTAAGGACTATCACCGAAGAAGCAGCAACTACGAAGGCCGAGGCCTCGAGACAGAAGGGGAAGAGATCAAGACGAAGGCCGTACTTGCTCTGCTCTGTTGCATTTTCAAGATCAAATCAAAAAAAAGGGGAAGAAGAAAAAAAAAGAGAAAAGAAAAAAAAAGGGGGAGAGACAAGAGAGAGAAAAAAAAAGAGAGGAAAAAGGGAAAAGAAAAGAAAAAAGAAATGCTCAGAGACCTTCGAAGAATAACAAACAATCGAAGAGACAAAGCAAGCACAGCTCGGGGACGACTCAGTTCGAGAAATCTCGAAGAAAACTTTCCCCAGTGAACTCGAGTAAAAAGGCCCAAGGCCAACTCGAGAAATCTCAAAGCAACCTTCCCCAGTGAACTCGAGCAAAAAAGGCCCAAGGCCAACTCGAGAAATCTCGAAGCATCCTTCCCCAGGAAAGGCCCAAGGCCCCACTCGACACACCGCAAGCAGCGAACCGCAAAGCAGCGACGACGCTCCCCCAATGAAGACTCGAGAAAAGGGCCCCTGGCCGACGGGAAAATGACATCCCCAGCAAAACATCGCCCACATCAGGGCCAATCAGCAAAACATCGCCCACATCAGGGTCAATCAAGCAAAACATCGCCCACCTCAGGGCCAATCAGCAAAACATCACCCACATCAGGGCCGATCAGCAAAACATCGCCCACATCAGGGCCAATCAGCAAAACATCGCCCACATCAGGGCCAATCAACAAAGCATCACTCATCAAAAGCCTTCCAACTCCTCGGCAAAAGCAATCTGTTCCCAAAACAAACTCCTTTCCGGACTTTTCATGTCCCTTCATTCTTTTCCGTAAAAGTCCCATCGATTATTAGAACGCCCATGCATGTGCATCTTCATTCGAAGTCTATTCACTTGGATTGACATTGCGAACTGTAAATTATGTATCATGTTAGTAGCATCTTTATGAGTGTAAAACACTTAGCCTTGTTTCAGAGCGTGAGTGCAAACACTAATATCAGGTGAGGACTACTTACGGCTGCAAATCGTGGGAAAGTCTTGTCCTTGGGGTCGTTACCTCCTGAGCAGGACGCAGACGCATTCTAGATTCGTATCAAGGCCGCTAGCATTAGCATTCTTCTCCTCCCAGAGTGACAACATAGTTTAGATTTCAGCATAGCATCTTCTCCTCCTAGAGTGACAGCATAGTATAATTTCCAGCATAGCATCTTCTCCTCCCAGAGTGACCTTAGTTCAAGTTTCCGCATTTCGCGTCGTCTCCTACGGGAATCGACGTTCTTTAAGATTTCAGCATAGCATCTTCTCCTCCCAGAGTGACAGCATAGTTTAATTTCCAGCATAGCAATTTCCTCCTCCCAGAGTGACAGCATAGTTTAATTTCCAGCATAGCATCTTCTCCTCCCAGAGTGACAGCATAGTTTAATTTCCAGCATAGCATCTTCTCCTCCTAGAGTGACCTTAGTTTAAGTTTCCGCATTTCGCGTCGTCTCCTACGGGAATCGACGTTCTTTAGATTTCAGCACAGCATCTTCTCCTCCCAGAGTGACAGCATAGTTTAGCTTCCAGCACAGCATCTCCTCCTCCCAGAGTGACCTTAGTTTAAGTTTCCGCATTTCGCGTCATCTCCTACGGGAATCGACGTTCTTTTGATTTCAGCATAGCATTCTCCTCCTCCCAGAGTGACAGCATAGTGTAGCTTCCAGCGTAGCGTTTCTTCTCCTCCCAGAGTGACAACATAGCGTAGATCTACCTTTTTCAGCTTTAGCATTTCTTCCCCTCTCAGAGTGACATCCTTCACATAATTCTACATTTCTGCATAATTACTTTCTTCCTCTTAGAGTTGACATCATTAGGGCGAAATGTTCGTACATCTACGAATAGCGCGTCATCCTCCCTAGGCAACGTCTGTTGCGTGTCAGACCCCCAGTGGAGCCGTCATTTACGTTGTCGTAAAATCACTTTTCATCCCTAGCAGAGTAGTCATCATTTACACTTCCTGCAACTTATGTTTCTCTCAATACCCGAGTAGATCTAAGCTTATATCTTTGCAGGATCAACAACCTATCTCCTCCTCCCAGAGCGACATCAAGCAATCACCTGTTAATCCCTAGTGATGACAACAGCAATTTCCTCCTCCCAGAGTGACAGCAATCAATCTCCTCCTCCCAGAGTGACGGCAAGTAATCACCTTTTACCCCCAGTGGTAGCATCAATCAAACTACCTCCTCCCAGAGCGACATCATCACTGTAGGTTTGAGGTAAGACCTGTTGTGTCGCCAAAATTCGGATATATATAGGGGCGGCTGTCTTTACTGCTTATCAAATCCTTCGATAAGACAGTAAAGAGGGGGCAACTGTTGATACCCAAATTTTGACGCCATTTTTAATCAATTTTAGCATTTCTGTCATTTATTTAATTTACTGTCATTTTTACTTGATTTATAGTCATCTGTAGTTAGTTTACTATCGCTAGCATTTTTAGGTGTTTCGTTGCATTTTTGCATCGTCAGCTTTCGAAATCGCATTTTCAATTTTTCGGCATGCATTTTCATTATTATTATTAATATTATTTTTAGCCTAAAAAAATCACGTTTTAGACTATCCGGCAGTCGTATGCTAGTTTTTCTGCATTTTTGGTCATCTCACGAATTTTAGGATTTTTAGGGTTTTAGCGCATTTTTTAGTATTTTTATTATTTTATTAATATTTTTATTCGAGCTTTTATTGGACCCGAGTAAGTCTGCTCGAACCACAGCTTGACTTTTAAATGTTTTCCATCAACTAGTTGCTAGCTTTTTTTCTGCTCGCAACGGTATACAACGTTTCGTGTAATTTTCGGCGTAACGTTTTTATTTTTCCGTTCCCGCGTTTCGCGCTTTTGAACGCGAAAATAAACGCGTCAAACGCGAAATTTTCATGCTTCGCTGTATACGGTTAAAACCGTCATATTTTTCTCTACGCGCTGGTACCCTCGGATCGAAAAGTCCGAGCGTTTGCTCGCAGGACTCAGCTCGAGCCCATTTAAATAAATTAAAGGGCATTTTAATCACAACCGTTGATCTGGTCAACTCAAGAAAAGTCAACCAGATCAACGGTTGACAAATTAAAAGGGCATGGTGCATGGCACACGCGAACGGCCATGGACGTGCGTGAACAGGGGAGCGAGCCACCGAGCTGCTCGCTCCCGTCCCCTCGGCCGTTACCTGTCCCCTCGGCCATCATCACAACGCCCCTAGCCCAGCCACCTCACGGCCGTAGCCCCGCCAGCGTGAACAACACCACCACGCGCGGCTCCTTCTCCCTCTCCTCCACGCGATTTTCTCCTATAAATAGGAGCTCCCATTCAACGTAAAAACGGCACCAAAATCGTAAGAAACCCTTGCTCCTTCTCCCTCTTGATCAGCTTGCTCATATTGAGCGACAATCGTCCAGTTCAAAGTTTGAAACGTGAGCTTTCTCTCTCTAGCTCATCTTCGGTTTTTCTACGCAAGTTTTCTTTAATTTCGTTTGGCTTGATTTTGAGCAAATAAATTGATTGTTTTTGTGCTATTAATTCACATACGTAATGTAGATTAAATACATGCTTTCAATTTTGAAAATCGTTGGCTAGATTGTTCGAATTAATTAGTTTTCTATAATTAACGGTTCGGTCATTTTTTCGAAATTAAATTTTGTACGAGTCAAACTCAAAATCGAGGTTTATACGGTCGGAAAGTCGTCGAAGAGACGAACATTTCGGTACGTCCATTTTTCAAAACGGCCAAGTGTGGCCGGAGTTGGGTCGCCGGCAGTAGCTCCGGCGACCAAGAGAGGGGGTGATGAATAGTGCCATGCCTATTCATCACACGGCGCCGTTTTTGGCCCCCCTCCCAAGTTTTCAAAGTTTTCAATTAGGTCCCTCCGATTTTTAATTCTTTCCGAAATTTCAAATCGCAAGTTTTTCTTAAAAATAATTCGTACGCATCGTACGTTAATTTCTCGTATTATCAACTGTTTAATTTTCTGCACTTATCAACTGTTTAATTTTCTGCACTTATCAACTGTTTAATTTTCTGCACGTATCAACTGTTTAATTTTCTGCACTTATCAACTGTTTTAATTCTTAGCATTTTAAATTTCCGCACTTTATTTTCTGCAATTTAAAAATTCAGTTATTTATTTTTACCGCCTACATGGACGGTCGCACTTTAATTTCCGCAATATCAACTGCTTTAATTTTTCGCAAAACTGCTGGAAATCCTTCCGCAATATCAACTGTTTTATTTTCTGCAAATATCAATTGTTTTATTTTCCGCAATATCAACTGCTTTAATTTTTCGCAAAACTGCTGGAAATCCTTCCGCAATATCAACTGTTTTATTTTCTGCAAATATCAATTGTTTTATTTTCCGCAATATCAACTGCTTTAATTTTTCGCACAACTGCTGGAAATCCTTCCGCAAATATCAACTGCTTTATTTTCTGCAAATATCAATTGTTTTATTTTTCGCAAATATCAACTCTCTACTTTCTGCAAATTATCCAACTGTTAAATTCTCGTATGCTTAAAATCAATCATTTTTCGCATGCAATCAACGTAGATATTAAATTCTCCCATGCGTAAAATCAATCATTCTTCGCATGCAATCACGTAGATGTTAGATTCTCACATGCTTAAAAATCAATCATTTTTCGCATGCAATCAACGTAGCATTTTAATTCTCACATGCTTAAAATCAATCATTTTTCGCATGCAATCAACGTAGCATTTTAATTCTCACATGCGTAAAATCAATCATTCTTCGCATGCAATCACGTAGATGTTAGATTCTCACATGCTTAAAATCAATCATTTTTCGCATGCAATCAACGTAGCATTTTAATTCTCACATGCGTAAAATCAATCATTCTTCGCATGCAATCACGTAGATGTTAGATTCTCACATGCTTAAAATCAATCATTTTTCACATGCAATCAACGTAGCATTTTAATTCTCACATGCGTAAAATCAATCATTCTTCGCATGCAATCACGTAGATGTTAGATTCTCACATGCTTAAAATCAATCATTTTTCGCATGCAATCAACGTAGCATTTTAATTCTCACATGCTTAAAATCAATTATTTTTCGCATGCAATCACGTAGCATTTTAATTCTCACATGCTTAAAATCAATCATTTTTCGCATGCAATCACGTAGCATTTTAATTCTCACATGCTTAAAATCAATCATTTTTCGCATGCAATCACGTAGATGTTAGATTCTCACATGCTTAAAATCAATCATTTTTCGCATGCAATCACGTAGCACTGTTAAAATTCTAACATGCGTAAAATCAATCATTTTTCGCATACAATCACCATAGCATTTAAATTCTCGTATGTGTAAAAATCAATCATTTTTCACATACGATCAACCCAACATTTAAATTTCGTATGCGTAAAATCAATCATTTATCGCATGCAAAACAACTCAGCATTTAAATTCTCGTATGCGTAAAATCCATCATTTTTCGCATACAAACAACTGTCATCATTTTTTTCAAACCCAACATCTCACTTTCGTATACGCAAAATTCATCATTTCTCGTATGCAATCAACTGTCATTTAAATTTTCGCACTCATAAAATTGTTTACTTCTTTCTCAAGCTATTACTAATACTCTCACTTTGTAGGTTTTAAATTCAAGCTTCGCTCGAAAGTACGCCTTTCGATTCCCTTTTATTTATTCAGCGCTTTTTTCGTAAAATAGCAGTCGTACGCATGATATATAGAACTGTTAGAATTAAAATCAACCCACATGAACAACGTGTTTAAAGAGTCGCTTCAAATGCCATATTCATGTGATTTTAAATTCTCGCATATATTGACTGCATATACATGGGGACTTTCGATCCCACATCAGTTTTCCTCTTCAAAAACCAATCATTTAAAATTGGTACTCTGTTAGCAATCCATGATAGGTTCACATAGCAATCAATCTAATCATGCATGGCCCAATGATGAAATAAGAGGGCGCTCATTCAGTCTTACAGAAAATTCAGTCCCATCACGTTACGGTCAAGAATAATAGACTGATCTTGATAAACGGTAACCCCGTCCGAAAGATCTTTTTTATTATTTTTGAACGGTCCCGATTGTGGAAAAGGCTAAAGTGACGATTCCTCTGAGGGCCCCCTTTTTCAAAATAAAACGCATTTTCATCAAACACCTTTTAAACACCTCTCTCATCAACCGGTAACCGTTTTCGGATGTGACTCGGGTGCCTAACACCTTCCCGAGACCATAATACGACCCCGAACCTTTTGTCTGGGGTCCAGACCCCTTTTTTGTGCCTTTAGTTTTTTTACTTATTATATTTCCTATGCCATGACGATTAAGGTTCCCTAAAGCCTAGCAACCAAATTAGGGTGGCGACTTCATTGCATGTTGCGAGGCGTCTGTCTACGCTGAGCATTGTAAGGTCCCAAATTTCGTTGCACACTCGCGAGTTTTTAATTTTCGTGGGGGCGCGACAGGAGGAGAGGGCTTTTTTGGTAATTGACTTCTTCCATGTGCTGAGGTGGCACAAAAATGACAATTAATTGGAAACAAAGAATCCGTAGGAAAGTGTCAATTAATAGGAAACGGAGGGAGTATTATTCTAGCATTATAAAGGAATTACCTGAGTAGATAACATATATGATAACAATTGAGAATGTGACATTTGTTGGTCTTGAGAGACATGCTGCATAAATTAAATTACAATATTATAATCTATCCATATTCTTTTTCCAAGTTAAATAATTTATACTTTTATTTTTACCTGAGGATTATTCATAATACTTTGTGTAATTGAGAAGTTACTTGGGAAAGATCTGTCAATTACAGTATGTGCGTTCTTCATTTTTCCTGCATCAAACGTATATATCATAATAAGAATATGAGCTTATAAAATAAGTATACTAATGTGTAATAATAAGAATAAATGATCACTTACTTGAATTTGGTTTTATTTTTTGCGCTTTCTTCTTCTGCTTCTCCCAGTGATTTTTAAGTCTTGCATTTGAAATACCTTTCGGCTTTACATGTGGTGGGTCTAGTACATTTTCCTCATGCTCACCATTAGTATCCATGTTAACCTCATTGTCTTCCGCATCACAATCAACACTCATACTTAGCTTAGAAAGTTGTCTTTCAATTTCTCCATTCATCTTCAACAAACTATCCCGACAAATTTATCTTGTCGACTCATTGCCTTGACATTTTGTGACTATATTGTAGGCATACCTGATCATACGATTGCGAAATAAAGTTTCCGACTCAATATCACCTTTAAGAGATGACTCTGCATGCTCATTGTGAAAGACTCTCTCCTTTGCATTTTTTGTCCATCTGTCTAGTATATATTGATCAGGAATCTTGGTTGCATTCTTCAAATTAAGAACTTTCAATGCATGAGTGCATAACAAACCCACTGATTCAAATTTTTTGCAACTGCAATTAATATCTAAAGTGAGTGCATTGAAATTGATAATGCATGCTCTTGATTGCATCCCCTCCCTAGTTACCTCAAAACTGTAATGATCTTCAACACAAGAAAGTTCACGGTGAGTCGTTGCAAGGGCATCAAGTAACTCTTTCTCAAACAATTTGAAAATCTTGCAAGAGTAAACTTTTGCTGCATGGTTTAAAAGGCCACTATTTTTTATTATTCGAGAAGGAATACCTTGTTTGTAGCGAAAATTAGCTTCAACTTCAGAGAAACGCCAGCTTGCAACTCGATTGTCAAATTCTGCCACAAACTTCATAAGTGAGGTGGTTTTGCTTGCTATTTTATTCAAAACATGATTTGTACTTTCACTTCTTTGTGAAGACAAAATTCCAGCTGAAAAGACATCTTTATTCAAAGCTGTACACCACTTTTGCCTAATTTTATACAAGTCATTCAACCAACGGTGTGCTTTAAGTTCATTAAAGTCCGTCAACATCTTATCCCATGTCTCTTGGAACTCAATTTCTATGTCACACCCCTCTAAACACTTGTAAAATAACTTGCAAAATTCTGGATTAGAATTGAAACCGCCCAAATGAGAAGGTGCATTCTTTGAAATGTGCCACAAACATAACCGATGACGTGTAGTAGGGAAAACCACCTTAATTGCATTGGCCATCGCTTGATCTTAATCAGTCATTATAGTCTTTGGTGTTTTCCCACCCACAGACTCTAAAAATGTCCTAAATAACCACTCGAACGATGATGGTTTCTCATTTGACAAAAACGCACATGCAAACATTACGTTTTGCCAATGATGGCTAACTCCCACAAATGGAGCACAAATTAAGTTATACTTATTTGTGCGATAAGTGGTGTCAAAGATAACCACATCACCAAAAAAATCATAATCAATTCTTGACCTTCCATCCCTCTAAAAAAAATTTACCATCCGATTTTCTTCATCTACATCTTCAAGGTGGAAAAACATAACATCCTCTATGGTTCTTTTCTTGAAATGATTGATGAAACTCTGAGAATCACCAGCTTCAATCATTTTCATTTTCTGCTTATTGACATAATTGTAGCAGTCTCTTTCTGTGAAGCCTACGTTCTCCTCGCCACCAACTTCTCCAGTCATTAGAGAATAAGCTTCAGCAACCCCTATTCCTGCAACAATACAAAGTTCATTAGAATTTAGAGATAGAAATTTGACAGCTACTTTATTAATCTTTTACGTAAATATAGTAAAATGCAAACAAAAGAAAATCGTTGGTATTCTACCTGCATTGACAACGGTATCAATAACATCTGTCTTTACCTTACTTACTTCTCTATTCATCCTTAATAAATGAAGTTCAAAAGGTGATGCCAATTTATGATTATGCATCGGGACAAATGTCGTAACCTTCCACGTGTCATTTTCAATCGAAAAGCGCACCATAGCCCTACAATCGGTTCTTGTCTCAAATTTATTTTGATGTCTATCTTTGCATGGTTGGTAATCAACATATTTCCCTTGTTTTGAGCAACAAAATTCTTTTGATCGAAGCTCTTTTGTTCCTTCACGATATCTTTTTTTTGATTTTCTGACATTAAATCCAACCTGATTTGCATAATCTTTGTACAAATCGTATGCCTCATCTTCACTATGCACCACCATCCCTAATAAATCATCTTTGGCTTCTTCCTTTTGTGCCTCCTTCCCTTTATATTCCATCTCTGCTTTTACCAGTAAAAACTAATTACTATATACACAAAACAAGAAGAATAAGATGAATAATATTAGATTACAGTACACACTATTCTATAGATACACAAATAACTAGTGTTTGTCCTGCACAAGGAACATAATAAACAATCTCCTAGTCCTTAATATTCTCACTCTCGTAGGCATTCCAAAACCAAATAGGCTCTTACATAACATTATTATCATTAGAACCCACTTGATGTGGATGATGGTGATGATGATTATGATGTGGGAAAGCCCCACCCGAACCATAACCATTCCCATAATTAAAATTCCCTTGATCAAACCCATTCTGATACTGATGATGACTGTGATGATTATGTATCCCAACATTCCCATACATTGCATCCCCATCAGATGATGATGGTGTTAAATGAGGAAAGAAATCAAAAGTTAGCAGAGCTGGGGATTTGGAAAATGAGGAAACGATGGGCTTGTGCTGCAGAGCTGAGGAGGGAAGGGGATCGAAGATGATGCCAATTTAGGGATTTTGAAATGCAGGGGATTTTGGCAATGAGGAAACGATGGCTCAAAAAAATTAAAAAGAAGGGTTTGAACGTGAATTGAACACAGAACCTTTAGATTTGAAGTCAAACGAGCTACCATTGCGCCACGAATCCTATTGAATGATAAAAGGGTAAAATGTTCTAATTATAGTGGTTGTCTGTTGAGTGATAAAGAACCCTGGAATAATCCTGATAGTAGTAGCAATTTAATGGTATTCGCAATGATTCTTCTTGGGACCAAAAGCAGGTCCATAACTGCTAGCTAGCTTCTTCATTTTATAATAAGGAAAACATTTGGTTGCCTAATTGCAAGAAAAGAAGGTATTCATGTTAATGGTTAGTTTTGAACTATTCGCGTTATTTATTTATTTTTTTCTCACATTTTTTATATTACTACACTAATTAAATCAGAACTGATTATATTTATATTATTGTCAATTAATAATGAAATCTTTAGCAGTTAATTTACAAGTGATACACTGTCAATCATTTGATAAACAATTTGTCCCTTTCTCTCGATAAAAGATGGCTTTTAGCTAAGATTCTATGCTATGATATGATGGTTTAGTAAGGTTGCATTAGGCTGGATGAGACTCCTAATAGGTTAGTAAATAAAAGTGGTTGTCTGTTGAGTGATAAAGGACCTTGGAATAATCCGGATAGTAGTGGCAATTTAATGGTCTTCGCAATGATTCTTCTTGGGACCAAAAGCAGGTCCATAAATGCTAGCTAGCTTCTTCATTTTATAATAAGGAAAACATTTGGTTGCCTAATTGCAAGAAAAGAAGGTATTCACGTTAATGGTTAGTTTTGAACTATTAGCGTTATTTATTTATTTTTTTCTCACATTTTTTATATTACTACACTAATTAAATCAGAACTGATTATATTTATATTATGTCAATTAATAGTGAAATCTTTAGCAGTTAATTTACAAGTGATACACTGTCAATCATTTGATAAACAATTTGTCCCCTTCTCTCGATAAAAGATGACTTTTAGCTGAGATTCTATGCTATGATATGATGGTTTAGTAAGGCTGCATTAGGTTGGATGAGACTCCTAATAGCTTAGTAAATAAAAGTGGTTGTCTGTTGAGTGATAAAAGACCTTGGAATAATCCGGATAGTAGTGGCAATTTAATGGTCTTCGCAATGATTCTTCTTGGGACTAAAAGCAGGTCCATAAATGCTAGCTAGCTTCTTCATTTTATAATAAGGAAAACATTTGGTTGCCTAATTGCAAGAAAATAAAGTATTCACGTTAATGGTTAGTTTTGAACTATTCGCGTTATTTATTTATTTTTTCTCACATTTTTTATATTACTACACTAATTAAATCAGAACTGATTATATTTATATTATGTCAATTAATAGTGAAATCTTTAGCAGGTAATTTAGAAGCGATACACTGTCAATCATTTGATAAACAATTTGTCCCCTTCTCTCGATAAAAGATGACTTTTAGCTAAGATTCTATGCTATGATATGATGGTTTAGTAAGGCTGCATTAGGTTGGATGAGACTCCTAATAGCTTAGTAAATAAAAGTGGTTGTCTGTTGAGTGATAAAGGACCTTGGAATAATCCGGATAGTAGTAGCAATTTAATGGTCTTCGCAATGATTCTTCTTGGGACCAAAAGCAGGTCTATAAATGCTAGCTAGCTTCTTCATTTTATAATAAGGAAAACATTTGGTTGCCTAATTGCAAGAAAAGAAGGTATTCACGTTAATGGTTAGTTTTGAACTATTCGCGTTATTTATTTATTTTTTTCTCACATTTTTTATATTACTACACTAATTAAATCAGAACTGATTATATTTATATTATGTCAATTAATAGTGAAATTTTTAACAGTTAAGTTACAAGTGATACACTGACAATCGCCCAAACCGAGAGGAAAAAAAGGTGCGAAAAAATAAGACAAGATGACTAGTATACAGTGAATAAATGGATTTTTCTTTTTTTTCTTATTTTTTTTCTTCGTTCATCGTCTTTCTTCTTCTTTTCTTTATTTCTTCTTCTTGTTCGTTCATCGTCTGAATTGGATTTTTCTTCTTTTTTTATTTCTTTTTCTTCTTTTTAATTAATCCTCTTAATTAACAAAATAATAGCAAAAACAAAACAAAACATTCGAATTGAAAATTTCCAGATCTATTAACAAATTTTCCTTGCTTAATTTCCAGATCTATAACCCCATCGTCAACAACCTCAGATCTGGACAACAACAACCACAACAATAATCGCCACTTATCCCGTCGCGACTCGACAACAATAACCACAATCGTCACTTCCTCCTCCACCACGGCTACACTCAGATTTGGACCTTGTTATCCAGATCTGGACAACAACCACCACAATCGCGAATTATCAGGCGGGTAGAAGATAGAATTATAATGATGAGCATTATACTCGAATTGACCTTGTTGTTCAGGTTGAAGCCATCAGAATCATCAAGAATAGGTTGCGAAGGAACAAGAAAATAGGGTTGCCGAGATGAAGAAAGGAGATTGCTTTCCTTCATTTGAACAAGAACCCAACTCATAACTTCCCTTCTCCTTTTGGGTTAAAGAAGGTAAAAATTGCAGCAAAAAGAAAAAGAAGATGAAGAAACATGAGGAAGAAATAGAAGATTACAGAAAAAAGAAAAAGAAGATGAAGAAACCGGAGGAAGAAGAAGAAGATTGCAGCAATTTCAAAGATTCTAAGAAATTTATTAGATTTATTAAAAGGTAAGGAAAAGGAAATGTCGTGCAACAATTTTAAAGATTTATGAAATTAATTAGATTTATAAAAAGGAAAGGAAAAGGAAATGTCGTGCAGCAATTTCAAAGATTTAAGAAATTAATTAGATTTTAAAAAAAAGGAAAGGGAAAGGAAATGACCTGAACAATAAGTTTTTTTCCTTTGGTAACCTGCTATCAAAGGTAAAAAGTAACAGAACGTTACTTTGACTAACGGACAGGACCTGAATCTCGTTGACCATTTGTACATGGTACTCTGATTTGAAATTTTTTAGTCCAGGGGAGGTTTCTATTTTTCGCGTATAGTACAGGGGTATGTATCACTATTTCCCCTAAAAGAAATGTCATTTGCACAAAATATTGGCTTCGAAAAAGATAAAATGACAAGTATTATGAACAGTAAGAATCCATAGGAAAACGTCGTTTACTTTGCACCGGAGGGAGTAACTTTTTTCCACGAGGACAAAAATGGTACTTTAGGAGCAAAACGTTGTGTAGGTTTATCATGTGCCCCCCTGGTCCCTGGACCGCATAGCTTTAGTACAGGCCGGACCAGCAAACATGCCTTTCCAAATCTACCCGTTAGGCACAAAAATGGCCAAGGTGGCCTGGCCGGCTTAGCGAGCTGGAACTTAAATTTTAGCTCATATTGAATGATTTTTTATCTATATCTTGTACGAACGGCCATAAATCATCATTTGTCTATACATATATATATTTATAGTAGTCATACATTGTCAAAACTCAGACTTAGTTTAATATAACGTTAAGTGTTTTAGTTTTATTGGGTCATATAGGTAAAAAAAAATCCAAATTTGTATCTTTTAAAATAGGGCAAATTGCATAAGATATATACAATATTTCACTTTACCTCTTATAGTTTAAAAACTTAAAATATAAGTCATATAATTTTCTAGAAATTCAAAAAAAAAATTTACCCCAAACTTTACTCCCTCACAAATGAAAACCAATATATACTTTGTTAAAATGCAGACAGGAGCGTCAATTTTATAAAAAATGCCAACAATACCCTTATTAAAATCAAATACATTACGTTTATCTAATTTAATTTCTTTCACATCTAAAAGGAACACCTCAATACACGCTCATGACATTGCCGAGGAAGATGACTTAGGAAAGGATCCTCATATGCTCCAAAATTTTTGACAACATCAGTAGGTAATTCCTGCAAAAGAGGTTCATAAACAAAAGAAAAGGAGTTATCAGTGTTAGTATGAGCTAAATGATCCTCATTGCTCAAAGACACGCTCATTGGATAGTTAGCAAATAAAACATTCTCTTTACTATTTTTCTCACTTTTTTCTCTCAAAATTGTTGCCCTCTTTGGTGTTTCCTCACTCTTTTCACTCTCCAAAGTAACATTTACAAACTCAATATTTACATCCGAGTCATTTATGTTACTAGTAGAAGGAAGGGGGATGGAAACAGTATCATCATGGGTTGGTATGTTCATCGAACTCTGATCCAGAATACGACGAAGACATGATGGCTGAGCTCTATCCTGAGCTTGGTAAGTAAAATAAATAAAAAATAAAAAATAATAAAAATAAAAAATACTACAAACATGACTTCTTTCACAGGAAACACAACGGTAGAAGACAATCAACTCAGAAGGCTTAAGAGGAAAAGATCTCAACTTTTTCCTATTTTCAAAAGGACTACCATGACCTTCCCTAGAAGACTGGCGTATGCCATGACAACCAAACGCATAAGACCAAGAAAATGGCCCACAACCATTATCAAAAGACATCAGGAAACATGGTCATCCTGAATAATTGAAAGAAGACAAAAGACGTGGCTGACAACAATTATTAGAAGAAGACGAAGACTTTGGCAAGCTCCCTCCACTCGAAAACGTTTGTGGCAGACAAAAAGAAGAAGACCTTTTGAAGAGATAGATTCCTCATCTCTTATTTTCTCACAATGTAATATAGTTTGAAATTCGTTTGGACTCTTTAAACCTTTATCCCTTTAATACGAATCAAGGTGTTTGAATCGAAGAAACTCAAGGAAAAGAAGTTTGAACCGAAGAGAGGAACGAATGTGAAAAACAGAAAAAATTTCGGTCAAAAAAAGAAAAGTTGATCGCGCGTCGAACGCGTCAAATATAAGTGTAAAATATGTATAAGAATGGGGGTAGAAATACAACTTATCACTTGTCCACAAGGCACTTGTAGATGGTGGTAAGAGGATCATCCACAGAGACTTCTAGGGAATTGTAGTTCCTGGTTGACTTCCTCGTCACTGAGTTTGGTTGGGTGAATCTGAAAATAAAGACAAAAACAAAAGAAGTAAAATAATTCAAGGTAGTCTTGGTCAAAGGTTTGGCCAAGATAGGGGGTCAATACTGGAAAAGTTGAATAAAAAGGGGATTCCAGGTAAGGGCGATATGAGAGCTTCTGTTCTTATGATTCGATCACTGATGCAAGGGTATTCATCTCTTGATTCGTAGTCTTGCTATAGAGTGGAGGTGCTCCTGTTCACTCCTGAATTCCCTCCTCTTCAAATTATCTGGCGGGTGCTCCCTTTCCTGATAATCCTAGCCAAGGGACACCTTGCTGGTTAAAGGGTTTATCCGTTTGACTGCTGTCTTGAATGGTTGTTCGCTTCCTCAATGGTATAGGGGAAGATAGTACCTAGCCAAGTTGTCTCCCTATGGAGACCCTAGGTTGTCAATCTGGTCTTGGTCTAGATCACTTATTTCTTCTAGTCTGGCGCGAGACTAGTCACCTACTTTGCCTAGCCGGCGGGTGCTCCCTTTCCTTCTAGGTTGGTTGCAACTCTTCTCTACTAGGGTACAAGAATGATCAGGTCTTGTCTCTAGTGAGTTAGCGTTGGATTAAGCTCAAGAAATAAGTGAATACGAATCGAAGAGAATGCTAAGGGCGATTTGATCTCACAAAAACATAAGAACGAAGCTCATCAACCCTTACCAAGAATGGGTGTTTAGCTACTCATACTCATAGATGGTAAAAAAAAATACTTGATTGCATAAAGAAAATAAATCTGTGAATTCTCAATTTAGAATTACCGAGCAGAGAAATTGTTTCAATGGTGGAGAAAGAGAGTGTGTCCGAGAGTAGAGGAAGAGAGCGTCCTTATAAAAAGGAATTATCTTTCTCCTCTATCTCTATCCAGAATTCAAAATAAGATAAAATCCAAAAATTACAAAATTCAAAAGATTGTTTTAAATCCTAAAGATAATATTGTTCAGGAGGGAGATCGGTTAAGGACTCTTGAAGATAATCTTTATTGATGTCAATCCCTAAAATCCCATTTTCAGTTGTGATTGCCAGCTTGCGTCTTTATCTTTTGTCAAAATTCTCCAGCTGCAGCCTGTTTCGTGATCTTGGCCAAGACTGTGGCCAAGACTGCTATCTCTGTCCTCAGCAAACTGGTTTGGCCAAACCTCAGGCCAAACCACCTCGAATCAACTTTTCTGCAAAGTTGCGCCTCTGATCAAAACTGCCAAAATCAAGGGAATAATAACAAAATCAATAGCTTTACTGTCCAAATAACAAGTAATTAAACAGTAAAAATATGATAAAATAAGGCTCAATCAAAAGCACACGGTGGAAAAGATGAATCCAGTCGTGAGAAGGGAGTTACCAACCTAGAAGACGATTTGGAGCTATCCTATAAATGAGAAAATGACCATTTTACTCGTTTCTTTTTTCAATATCTCAATTTTAGGGTAAGAATTTTTTTGAAGGGTAAAAACTTGTCAAAATTGACTCTAGATTTTTTCTCTAGGCTATAGACTTGTTGAGATGGACTCTAGAATTTTATATTTCAATTATAATTCTTTTTTTGTATTTATATTAATTTTTTTATTAAATATGGCAAAATGACCATGTTACCCTTCTACTTCAAAATCTCTCCAATTTATTGCAAAAATAATTTCACAAGGGTATAAATTTCTATAAATGAGAAAAATAATGTAATTATTTTTTTCCTTATAAATGAAAAAAATGATAATTTTACTCAATTTTAATGTCAATTTTATGGTAAGAATTTTTTTCATGGGTAAACAATTGTCAAAATTGACTCTAGATTTTTTGTCAAGGCTATAGACTTGTTGAAATGGACTCTAGAATTTTATATTTTAATTCTAATTCATTTTTTGTATTTATATAAAAATAAATTTTAAATATGGCAAAATGACCATGTTACCCTTCTACTTTAAAACCCCCCCAATTTATAGCAAAAAAAAAATTCTGAAGGGTATAAATTTCTAGAAATGGACTTTAGAATGTTGGATTTCAATTATTTTTATTTTTTTGTGAAAGTTTATTTTTTTCCTTATAAATGAGAAAATGACCATTTTACTCGTTTTTTTTTCAATATCTCAATTTTAGGGTAAGAATTTTTTTGAAGGGTAAAAACTTGTCAAAATTGACTCTAGATTTTTTCTCAAGGCTATAGACTTGTTGAGATGGACTCTAGAATTTTATATTTCAATTCTAGTTCATTTTTTGTATTTATATAAAAAAAAATCTTAAATATAGTAAAATGACCATGTTACCCTTCTAATTCAAAAACCCCCAATTTATAGCAAAAAAAGATTCTGAAGGGTATAAATTTCTAGAAATAGACTTTAGAATGTTGGATTTCAATTATAATTTATTTTAAATTCTTGTGGAGTCTAATTGTTTTTTCCTATAAATGAGAAAATGACCATTTTACTCGTTTTTTTTCTTCAATATCTCAATTTTATGGTAAGAATTTTTTTCAAGGGTAAAAACTTGTCAAAATTGACGCTAGATTTTTTCTCTATGCTATAGACTTCATGAAATGGACTCTAGAATATAAATTTTTTTCTTAAATATGATAAAATGACCATGTTACCCTTCTAATTCAAAATCCCCCCAATTTATAACAAAAAAAAATTCTGAAGTTTAAATTCTAATTCGTTTTTTGTATTTATATAAAAAAATTCTTAAATATGGCAAAATGACCATGTTACCCTTCTACTTCAAAATCCCCCCAATTTATAGCAAAAAAATAATTATAAAGGGTATAAATTTCTAGAAATGGAATTTAGAATGTTGGATTTAAATTATAATTTTTTTTAGTGAAAGTTTTTTTGTTTCCTTATAAATGAACAATCAATCATGAAGAAAGAAATTACCAAAAAGTGCCATGGTCTAAATCAAAGTAGTTACTGAAATCGACCATGGTGCTTTTTGGTAATTTCTTTCTTCATGATTGAAGTCCATACTATTGCTTGTTCATTCACCACTTTCAGTTTCCACCGGAAACTATGAAGTGTTTTGGTGAGTTTATGTTTCATTAGTTTGAGATTGTCACGGCTAGCTTAGTTCTTAAAAGAAACTGTTGATATCCAACCTGTAGAATCGCTAGCCCATGAAGTTAATGTTTGAAGTGGGCTCATATTTACCTTCAGGCTTCGCATCATTTAAAGTAATAGAGATGAAAAAGTATATTGACTACACTGTTTTATATGTTCAGCTCTGGAGGTGTTGTGTTGGTCTGCACATTAGGACTTGTTATTTCCGTTTGGGTTAGAGGGACGGGGTTACCGTTTTGTGTCTATGCTAGAGCGGACGTTCCCCTCTTTTCATTTGAGTCATGCATGACTTAATTACTACGTGATCTATCATGTCAAAAACTAGCAAGATACTAATTAATGCATGCACATATATTTTGCGTGGTATTGAGACCACCATACTCATATATCAATACATAGCAATTAATTTCATGGCATGAAAATAAGTGACGTAAACATGTAAGCATGTGAGTTGATTTTATTGTTTTAGCAATTCTATATGTCATGCATACGAGTAGGGTGGTTCTAACTCCTACTAGGGTGTCCGACTGATTCTCCGACTTCCCCTCCATGTTCCCAGCTCAACAAAGGCATAATTAAGGAAAACCTAGTTCTATTAGACTTAGGACTTCTATTTTATTTAATATATATATTAAAATAATTAGGGTTTTAAGGGCGGCGGACGGTGGTTGATGACCGGATGGTGGGTCGGAGCTTCAGGCTTACTTGCTAATGCTTCCTTTTTGCTTGTTTAAAGAGGCTAAGTGTTTTTATGAGAGAGTGGAAGAGTGAAAGATGGTGTGTGAATCAGGTGTGTGTGCTTGTGAGGTGAGAGGTTTCATGCATTTTTGTTTTTATCAATTTGTGTCTTCGTCCCCCTCCCTCCTTTGACTTGGAAATTTTTATCTATATATAGAGGGATGAGGAGAATGGGCAAGGTCATCCCTGGCAGTGAGGGAGAAGGTGAGTTTCATTTAATGGAGATGGGAAAGAACGACGATGGAGAAGGTGAGTTTCATAAAATGTTGATGAGAGTTAATATGAGGATTTTTGTTTAGTTGAAGGGACAAAAGGAATGGAGGATGACTTAAAGGAAAAAGAGATGACCGTTGGATGGTTGACCAATCCAACGGTTGTGATGAGATGGAGATGGAAAGTATTTATTTATTGGTTCGAGCCAATGGTACGGGCAATTTCACCTGAAAATGGATAAAAGCTCGAACCAAAAAATGCTAAAATGTAGAATAAAATAAGCTAAAATAATTAACATACAGTGAGCGACGAAAGGTTCGCCGCAGTTCGATAAAAAAATTACTTGCAAGCGATAAAAGTTCGAGCGTAAGAAAATGCTAAAATAAAAATTGTACAAAATGCAAAGAGATAGTGCGAGTTAGAAAAATAATAAAAAGTAAGTAGCTAATGACCAAAGTTGTTCGACCATCGGCTTCGAGAATTTGACTCGGGAACCAATACGAGTTCGAACGGAAAAAGTGATAAAGATGCGAAAAAAGTATGAAATAAAACTTAAACGACATTAAGTGTAAAAATAAACATCAATTGGAGGAAAATAAATGGAAGTACGATTTTTGAAAAATTGATGATAAGAACGGGACAAATTAAAAATTAAAAATCCAAAATCGGGTAGCAACAGGTCTTAGATTGGAAATAATCACAAAAACAAAGACAAACCTAAAATTAGTCTATCTCCTTCTTTAAATACCTAGAGCTATTTACAAGTGGAAAAGACTCTCACACCCTTGGACAAAGGGGTTGCACCGTGTCTTGTAGTTGGGCTATCGGACGCTACGGTGAACGTGTGGATGGGCCGAGCACATAGGTGAGCGGGCGCGTGACCGAGGGCGTGGGTGAGCCGGAGCGGATGTCTTCATAGGTTGCTAGGGTTGGCGCGGGCGCCCCCCATGGGATGCTAGGGTTGGCGCGTGCGTTCCTCATGCCTTGGCCGATCAACCCATGAGGTTCCACGGCATGGCTAATCTCATGGTCCGCGGTATTCGAAGGAGTTGCGGTGTGAGCGATGGCATGAAGGCATGTCACCCAACCTTCATGGGCCTTCAAGTCAGCTTCCTCATCCCTTAAAGCCTTTAAGAGTTGGAGCACCAAGCCCTTACTCCTAGAGAAGTAGCAAGGTGGTGTCGTGCTCGTATCATTCCCTCCTCCTTTGAGGGGATTCGGCCTCGAATCAAGGGGGCTGCTATTGGCAAGATCCAAGTCAGGTTGAACATCCTCATTTCTGCAAGAAAAGGGGATAAATAAGTGACATTAAATATAGGATGGATGTTGCCAAATGAAGAGGGGAGGTCAAGGCGATAGGCGTTGTTGTTGAACTTCTCCTAAAATAATGGGTCACGTAATGTTATTGGATCCTAAAAAAAATGATTATTCCAGAACATACATTTCAGTCACACCTAATTTAATATATTAAATAAATATCATTAAAACGCATGATGGATATATAAACCTATATAATATCATTTCATTAGTATATTCAAATATCAATTTATTATTATTTCTCATACGGGTCATAAATATGCGCAATTTTTTTTTTTTGAAAAATAGAAACTTATGAGTTTTGCATTTTATTATTTATTTATTTATTCTGGCCAACTATATAAATTCAGATTAATTAATTAATATGTACCATATATATCCATATACTATAAGATACTTGATGGAAGGAACATGTAAACTCATCACTAGTTAGCATCCATTATTATTAATACAGAAGCTTTTAATTTTATAAATAAAAAAATAAAAAATAAAAAATAAAAATAAATGGCAATAATAAATGAAACTAAAAAAGGAAAGCCCTTTGGTCACAGCCTCAAAATATTTTGTAGGGTCAAATATTCACCATTATAATGATCCCACTGCCCATCCCATACCATTATAATGACTCCAATTTAAATACAAATAAAACTCATATTCGTTTATTTAAATTTGAACTAAAATTGGGTGATTCAAAATTAAATTAGAAGTTGTTTTTATATTTAAATTGAATTTTATAATTGAAAATGGCCTTTCAATTTAAAAGAACATTTCTTTATGACTATGGTGATCTGTTCTTAAACATTTCCAACCATTTTTAGAAATATTATTTAATTTTTTTGTGTAATTCACATGATTGTTTGTTTATTCAATTACGGTGAATAAAAATTCCCACGGCCAAGGGTACCATTTTCTAATTTTAAATGATGAACTCTAGAATTTACCCTGGGAAATTCAGTTAATGAGGCCATTAGTTATAATTTTACGTAAATGGGCGATATACGTATATGTTGTTTTGTAAAATGGCCATGGAAATTTTCAATGTAGAATTCACATAAAAATATCTTAATGGTCATTTGATCCTATCTATAAATACAATACATAAAATTCTTACCACAAATTATAATTGTAGCAGTTTTGGGAAATTGCTTCCCAACATTAGATGAGACAATGGCGAAATAATGTTAACAATAAATTAATTCGCTAAATTAAATAGAGTTCAATAGGGTAACATATTATTGAAATGGGCATAAATTGATTAACTTCAATTTATAATGATAATATTAATATAACTATCCCTTTAGTAAATCGTAAAATTTATTTCATTTACTCATGATTTAGAATAATGATGATTAATTCAATTAATTCAATTAATATTGTTTATTTGGTATTTTTGTGTCATTATGGTTAATCATTTTCAATATTCAATATTCATCTTCTGGGGTATTTACTATTTAGGCAACGCTCTACATAAAAACATTATGCCTCTCTTTCTCCTCTCTCTCTCTCCCATCTTTTTTATTTTTCAAACGACTCCTTATAAAGAGTTTACAAGCAAACCCTAATAGGAATAGAAATAGGAGTTCTAATTAAGGAAATTAACTTAATTAACTAATTAATCAATTAACCAATTAACTAATTAACTAATTAAAGTAAATATAAATATATTTAAATACATTCCAGCCGTCCATGTTGAGTTCTCTATCATCGGGCCAAGGTTTGGGCCGAAACCTCAAGTTGTATGTTGTCTTGCGCACAGACTGCGCACCATAATATCGACTTCGATAACTTTTAAACCACTGGGCCAAATGGGCTGAAACTTATCCCAAACGAAAGTTAACATCTAGACGTTTCCAACGAGATGTCGATCGTACAATTCCAACATGTACAGCGCCGGCTAGATTCAGACGAAGTTGCTTGATGCGTCTTGAAATCCTTGTCTGCGTAGGACTACTGTCAACGAGAATGTTGGCTTGATCTTTTGGATGCTCCACCCGTCCAAACATCCTGAAATTTGGACACAGTAAGCACAACACATAGAGGTTTCCATCAAGCCTTTCTGATCCCTGATCGGACTCCATCTGCTCCATCATGTCTTGACGCTTTTGTCCATGTAGTCGCGTGATACATCTTGGGATTGTATCATTCTCTCCCTCTTCGGAAAGATTCGTCCTCGAATCTTACTCAGCATAATCTGCCCACGAAAGCTTCACAATTATATTGCATTCTATTGTTATCAATGACTAGTTATCCTTTGATCAGTCATTAAAGTTTGGTTCCACTGTGGTTACATCCCCCCTCCCCTGAACTCGGGAAGGTATACTCAATCACCATTTAATATAAATTTAATTAATCATCCTATGATAATTAAATATGATATTTTTTTCAAGATTATAATGGTAGAGATGTTAAGTACTTGCATAATTTTGATGTCTAGATAAAAAAAGACAAGTAATATAGAACGGAAGTAGTATATGAACATATTAAGATCTTTTTTTAAAAAAAAATTTAAGAGTTAAAACCTCTTAAGTTCATAATATAATGACTAAAATAGCGAGGGATAAGAAAATTGGAGTGAAAGTAACAAACAACAATTTTTCTGAAAAAAAGAGGAAAAGCTTAAAATTCAAATATTGTGCCTGGGTCAACCGGGTCATCAAACCCACCAAAAAATGCATTCCTTTGTTGAATGAATGCTAATTCCTTTTATTAATGAATCCTTTCCTTTGTGGAAAATTAAACAAAAACATGCTTGTAAAAACTGAAAAATATGTGTTGGCAATTTTAAGTTACAACAAGATGTGATTTACACACTCGACAACATAAAGGAAAGTGTTTTGAATTGGTGGAGGTAGGTTTTCAATTATCCATTTTATGCATTACCCTTGCCAAATTCTTTCTAATTCGGTAAAAAATTGTTTTAAAATTTAATATTCTTAAATTTTGAACCATTTCAGTATCCATTTTATTTAAATTAATTTTCACGTCGTTAATTTAAGAATATTAAAATGACCATTTAAATATTGATAAGTTGAATAGTTCTTAAACTTATCAATTTAAGAATTGAAGATTTTACCGTTGAGCAACACTTCCGTAGAATTATTCGCCGAAACTAGCACAAGATAAGAAATATCACTAGAGAGATATCATTTTCAATTTTAATTGACCATAATTATACTATTATTTGAGATGAACATTTTGTCAAGGCGATAGACCATTTTGATGAATTGTGAACTATTTCAATAAGAGGAGAAATAAATTTCCCAAGAGTAATATGGTCATTTTGTCATATTTAATAAACAATTTCAATTTAAATACAAATAAAACTTCTAATTGAAATATAAAATTTTAATATCATATTATAATTTAATGGTTGAAGAGATAATTATACTCTTTCAAGTGTCATCTTGACGAAATGACAAATTCAAATTAATCATTATGCCTTAAAAATTATTTAATAAATAATTTATTTGGACATTAATAAATATTACCCATTTATCATCTTGTCATATTCATGTTACCCTTCTAGTTCAATACATGTTACCTTGGAATTATAGCATAAATTCTTTATTGAAGAAAAAATAAAATAAAATGGCCATTTTACTATAAAAGAGTAAAATTATACAATATTGAGAAATATTATAATTTTTTTAAAATGATCATTTTAATAATGAAATATATAAACTTATAATTTTGGAAAAAATTCTTACCATAAATTTGAGAAATATTGATGAAAAAAAAGAATAAAATTGTCATTTCTCATTCATAGGAAAACAATTAAAATTTCACTACAAAAAAAATGATAATTGAACTCTAAAATTCTAGCCTTATAATCAATTTGATAAAATAACCATATTGCCTTTCTACTTTAAAATCTCTCCAATTTATGAAAAAAAAACTATCATAAACATAAATATTGTCAGAATTTTTTTCTATGAGAATTAGGATATAAGTAATTTGAAACTCATATTCTAAAATGCCCATTTTAGGGTATACCTCCAAAATGACCATGGTATTAAGAGTTTAATTCTTCTCAATTTAAATACCCGGTCAGATAATATGTATTGGGATCCACAAAATTATTGTCAAACTAGGGAGAAGCCACCCGGAAGTCCCTGCGGTTATTATTTTCATTTTAGTTGGTCCCCAAAGCGATTTTTGGTTCAATTTAGTGCCTGACGTTATGCTCGTTAGGCACGCTAGGTCCCCGCCGTCAAATTCGCCAATAACGGATACTAACGGTCGTTAACTCTCAATATTTTAATATTAACTCTAAAAAAGCACATGACACTGGGCCCCACTAACAAGATTTTTCAGATTTCTTATTTTCTTAATATCTAAAATATTAGTTAATTTATTTTTAAATTCTTTTTAATAAAACTTAAAGTTAAAAAAAAAGATTATTAAAATTCTAAAATCTTTTCCCAGAAATCAAGAATCATACAAAAATTCTAGTATATTTCAATCGAGACAATACACATTCACCAACCCTATATTCTATATGCTCTAACCAACGACATATGATCATGAGTAATTTTACAGAGACTTATACCAACGAGCCAAAAATATTTTCTCATTTAAATATGTTACCTTCATTTAACTTTAAATTCTAAGAACTCTTACATGTATTATCTTTCATCTATCCAAGCCAAAATAGACTATTTAAGCACAAAAATTGAATTGGTTATCATTAAATACATGGTAATGACATTCAGTCTATCCAATTAATTTTATATTATTTATTTTAATTGCATTAATGGTTCAATTATGGTGCGCAAGTAGGTGACGTGTGCATCAATGGAAGAACTATGAATAAAAATGTCATCAAAATAAACAACAACAAAGTCCCCAAGTACATGGAAGTAGTAGGTGCATTATGGCATTACCATTAGGACAATTCATATGCATGGTCTATCTTAGGCCCTAAATTGTCAACTTATTACTTAATAAGATAATATATCTGTTTAAATTCGAAATATAAATTCTAGACCTAAGGGTAACATGGTCATTTTGAGGTTATTTATAATTTCTTTAACTAATCAACTAATCTAGAGATTTTAACAATTCAATATTTTCGCTTTATAAAATATATGGTGGGATGCATATATTTGGCCTACAAGTTTAAATTCATAACTTGTTTAAATCTTTTGAAGTAAAATTTACCCAATGTTAAAATAACCTTTTTAATAACAATAAACTTTTTTAAATTGGTTAGGACAATGTTTTTTGATAATGGCCAATTTTATGAGATAATTCCAATTTTAGAGTCTATAAATTATCATCGAACTAAAATTCTAATTGATAATTGAAATAGGTCATTTAATTTTTGTTGATTGGTCATGAGATGAATGGTCATGTGAATAAAATAAAAGAATCTAATATACAATTTAGAAAATTGAAAATGAGTTTAAAATAATAAATTCTATATTGATTACGGTAGCTGATATTTAATCCATATAGTTTACGCTTGGACCCAAATTTATATAATAAGTGAGATGTCTCAATTATAGTTATGATCCATGTAGGGTAACCCTAGATGATTATAGTAAAATTTCATATCCAATGATTAATATGTGATTCATGAGTAAATATCATTAAAACGCATGATGGATATATAAACCTATATAATATCATTTCATTAGTATATTCAAATATCAATTTATTATTTCTCATACGGGTCATAAATTATGATGTACCATTATTTAAAATTTATATCATACTCTCTATTTTCCAGTTACCCTAATTTCAAATTATACCATTAGTTATACCATGTGGTTGATGAAATGGTTTAATATTTTTTATGGACAATATTAATTTGGTTCAAATTTATTAATATGAACAATGGCCATTTGATGGAGTGAATTTTAGTGAGTACGATCCGATTAGAAGTTGATGGTCATTTCTCAAGTCAGTGTATTAAATATTGAGTTACTCGAAATGACATGCGTATTTATACATTCAGTATGCTCATTATATGGTCTATCGGATAAACTTCTACTCCCTCCCGCTTTTTTTAAGTTTCCTTTGATTTTTTCACGTTTTTTGAGACGGTCGGATGATTCACCATTTTACTCCGAAAAAATTCGGAATTTTTTTTCAGACGTACGTTAATCCTTTAAATACGTTCGAGTTTTTTTTTAGAATTTTTCAAATACAAATAATAAATCATCCGGTCGTCTTGAAAAACGTGCAAAAAGTCAAACGAGTAACATTTTGTCCACCATTTTTTCTTAATTGAACATGAACTTATACAGGTTTGAAATATAAAATGATGGACGTCAAATCAATGATTGCCAATACCGAATATGTAATTATTGAAATGACTTGAGAAACATGGTTATTAATAGGTCATTTTGACTCTAATTGAAAATGAGAAAAATACTCAAATAGAGTTCATTTTCTATTATAGATTAAATTTGAGTTATTTAAAATTGATGTGAAAATGATATTTAAAGTCATATTTTTTTTTTGGAAATATATAATGAATATTACCATCTCATATTTTTTATCAACCATTGAGGAATATAATTGTCTGTTCAATTATCCATTTTATGCATTACCCTTGCCAAATTCTTTCTAATTCGGTAAAAAATTGTTTTAATATTTAATATTCTTAAATTTTGAACCATTCAGTATCCATTTTATTTAAATTAATTTTCACGTCGTTAATTTAAGAATATTTAAATGGTCTACTCTCTCCTGAACTCGGGAAGGTCTACTAAATCACCACTTAATATGAATTTACTCCCAAATAATTAATTTTTATCTAATTTTAGAATTCTTTAAATAGTTCAATATTGATATTAAACCAAGTTAATTAGGAGTATTTATCAGCAACTTCAAAAGCATAATTTAATTAATAATCTATACGAGTGAGAATCTATGGGTTTGACCAACTTATTAATTGTTGTGACGAGATGTTGATGGTTTGACCAACTTATCATTCAATCTCACAATGCATTTTTTATTTATCCTACTTTCTCACGCTATGTTGCTTTTTGGTTTTTTTCTATATAAAAAATTAAAACTATTATTTATTTAAATAAAAAAAGAGTGATATAAACCTCTCTTATCAAATCAGTTAGAATTTTTTGTTAATAAAGTTATTAGTATCCCTAAGTTATTAAAAAAATAAGAAAGAATTTGAATTTGTGATACCAACAACCACGAAGCTTCTGATACAAATCGAAGTGAGACGATATTTGTTTTTCCATTTCTATATAACTAGCCGTAGCTGTATGCGATGCAGTTGAAACAATAACAAATTGAAACATCATCTGTTTCCCCCCAAAAAAAGTGATCGAGATGAATAACAGGGATAATCCTATCCAATTTATGCAGTCTCCTATTGAGTATATGTATTTGAAATAATGATATAGAACAATTGTTTGACTGATTTGGTACCTCCACTCTGGAGTACTCTGCATCCAATCATCAAATTTTCATAGCATATCAGTGCATATAGATATGTTCAGGAAAAAAAATCCATTCTTTAAATAATATATAAATAAAAACTCAAATAATTGAAACTAATTAAACAACAATATACTAATACGCTCAAAATTGGTAAAACACAAGTCGTCCTAAAAATCACACTATTTGATTTTGATTGACCTTAAATTAATTGAAGATTTAAAATATTGTATACGAATAAAAAAAGTCAAATATCAATTTGCAATAGTAATATCAAGTGCATACCAATTAAGGATTATATAATGTTGCATTTTATAGAAAGCATATTGAAATTAATTATTGGTATTCTAAAAAAAATGAAATTATTAGGTAGGCCCGTACCGTCACATTTTTCGCTCACTCCTAAATCAAACCTTAATTTTACCGGCCCCCTAACTTTTTAACTCTGTTACTCACGTTCATTCACGATTTATTTGTCGTTATTCAATTACATTCATGAACCTGTAAATTTTTACCTAATAAAGATTACCATTGGCAGTCTCTTTCATTTTGTTCCCTCTAAATAACACGCGTGCTAAATGAAGCTGTTTTTATACGTTCTAAAAATAAATAAATTATTTTAGATAAGTTTCAAATTTTATATAAATAAATTAAATGGAGAGGCGAAATTAAAGAATAAAAAGATAGAATTTCTTTTGTATTTTATTTTGTCATTTTTAAATTAAAAAATATATATATATTAAAAAATTAGAAAGTTAATAAGAAAATAGGGAAAATGAAGATGGAGCCTTTTTTTTATTAGAAATAGGAATAGAGAAGTTGGTAGGCAATTTCAAAAAAAAAAGAAAAAAAGAAAAGTTGGTAGGCCCATAAAACTAAAAAGATAATGAGAAATTCACTTTCCAAATCTTATTTCCTCACTCTAGACTTTGATAACAAATTTTATGTTACAGACTTTTTGTGCTAAGTAGGGGTGTCAAAACGGGACCCGGTCCGTAGACCCGTCCCGGACCCGGGGTCTCGGGCCGGGGCTGGGACCAATTTTTGGTCCCATTTTGGGTCGGGACCGGGACGGGACCAGTCCCGAATAGTAACGGGACTGCCGGGTCGGGACCGGGTCGGGACCGGGACTGGACCCGACTAAATGAAAAAAGAAAAACCCTAGCCTTTGTTCTTCTTCCTCCTCCAGCAGCCACCTCAAATCCCAACCCACCATAATCCAAATTCCAAACCACCACACCACCACCTCCATCCCTCACTGTAAACCACACAAACGCAACCCAAATCAACAAAATCGCAACTCAAACCAACACATTCAGACCAAACCACACAAACCCATCGTCATCTCTCCCGATCTGCTCGCATCATCACACAAAAAATAAAAATCATCACGGACCAGACCCCAATTTCGGATCTCTCTCGTTTTATTAGAACAAAAAATAAGAAAGAAAACAGGAAAGAAAAAGAAAAAAGAGCAAAGAAAGGAAAGAAAAAAAAGATGAGAGGAAGAAGACAGAGAGTGAGGAAGAAGATGATGAAAGAATGAAAGAAAGAAAGAAAGAAGGAAAAAACGTTCTGGAAAGAAGAAAAAGGAGAGAGGGATTGGGCTTCGGCCCAACCCAAGAAAAAAAAGAAAAAAAGAAATTTTTTTCCCGGGACCATTTTTCCCGGGTCTGGTCCCGTGGTCCCGGATTCTTATACGGGCCGGGACCGGGACCAGATTTTGGTCCCGTTTTTTTTCGGGACCGGGACTGGTCCCGACCGTATTTCTTCGGGACTGCCGGGTCCGGGACGGGACCGGTCCCGCAGTCCCGTTTTGACACCCCTAGTGCTAAGCTTAGTAGGCGAACACATCGTTTACGACATGGACTACCAGGGTCTCTAATCTCGTTTCCTCTCCATGCTTTCGCACTCTAAAATGAAATGAAAGTTCCATACAAAATCTAATTACATTTTTCATAATGTTTTCTTAAACAAAGTTATTTTCATATATAATTAAACCAATAAATCCAAACTAAATTATTTTATTAGTCTGAAGTACATTTATTTTATATTATTCTAAAATAAGTTTTTTCTCTAAAATAATTTATTGAATCCTAAAATTGATTCAAAATAATTAATTGATTGATTCCTAAAATAATTTATTGAATCCCAAAAGAAGCTTGCTTTCTAAAATAACCTTATTAATAAAGTCAATTTCTAATTAATAGTTTTCATGTTTTCGTTAGGTAAAGAGTTAAGGATATGGGGGTTTTAATTGACTATAGGCAGATAAATTTGGGACAAACATGAATAATAAATTAAAAAATTAAGGCCTATTTAGCGTGTTTGGTAACTAACTAACCGGTAAATACTAGAATAAATTCTATATAATTATAAATTTTATTATAATTTATCTCCCTTTGTTGGCTAATTATCTCATTTTTATTAATTTTACATCATGTGTGTTAAACATAGAAGTAGATTTTAAAATTTGTATTAAATAATAGTGGTACAGCAGACATGTAATCTAAGAAGATCCAAACTTTATGCACGAATGAGAAAGGAGGACTGAGTAGGAGTAGCGGCAGACGTACGTATACTAAGTCTCAAGATAAAAAAAAATAAAATAAGAGTTGTGATGCTCCTTCAAGTTTATAAGTTTATAAGTAGTACTGCAGTGCTCCTTCAAGTTGTGGTTCGGTTAGGTTTTGTTTGAATTGAATCGGAGGCTGGTCAAAGTAAAATTAAAAAACGCCTTAAATATGCAAGATTTGACAACTTCACGAAACAAAGTTTGATAAACAGATATCACAAACACATAATGGCTCAAGATATGGAGCCACCAACATTGAAGATAGTGCATATCTTCTCGGTTGAAGATATGCACAGATATGTAATCTTAGAAATTAGAATTGTGTATAAGAAAGAATTTGAATTTGTGATATCCACAACCACGAAGCTTCTGATATAAGTTGAAGTGAGACGATTGATCGCGCGTCGAACACGTCAAATATATTAGTGAAATAGGTATGGAATTGGGGGTAGAAATACAACTTATCACTGTCTATAAGGATTTGTAGATGATGGTAAGAGGATCGTCCACAGAGACCTCTAGGAGATGTAATTCTTGGTTTGACTTCCTCGTCACTGGATTTGGTTTTGGTAGAATCTGAAAATAAAGACAAAACAGAAAGAGGTAAAATAGTTCAAAGTAGTATTGGCCAAAGGCTTGGCCAAGACAGGGGTCAAGATTGAAATAAATCTAATAAAAGGGAATTCCAGGTAAGGGTGATATGAGAGCTTGCGTTCTTATGCTTCGATCATAGATTCAAGTATATTCATCTCTTCATTCATAGTACTGCTATAGAGTGGAGGAACTCCTTTTCACTCCTGTCTTCCCTCCTCTTCAAATTACCTGGCGGGTACTCCCTCTCCTGATAATCCTAGCCAAGGGACACCTTGCTGGTTAAAGGGTTTATCCGTTTGACTGCTGTCTTGAATGGTTGTTCGCTTCCTCAATGGTACGGGGGAAGACAGTACCTAGGCCAAGGTGCTTCCCTGTGGAAACCCTAGGTTGTCAATCTGGTCTTGACCTAGATTACTCATTCCTTCTAGTCTGGCGCGAGACTAGTTGTCTACTCTATCTAGCCAGCGGGTACTCCCTCTCCTTCTAGACTGGCTGCAACTCTTCTCTACTAGAGTACAAAGATGATCAGACTTTATCTCTAGTGAGTAAGCGATGGATTAAGCTTAAGAAATAAATAAATACAAGCAAAGAGATTATTAAGCATGATTTGATCTCACGAACGCATAAGAACTCAACTCATCAACCCTTACCAAGAATCGGTGTTTAGCTACTCATACTCATAATTGAAAAGATAAAATATTTAATTGCATAAATTAATTAATCCAAGATTTAAATAAATCTGGAGCAAAGTGTAATAATGTCGAAAGAGAAAAAGAGAAGAAGGAGGAGAAAATCCGATGATGGACCGCCGGGACAGAGGAGAACAATGTTCGGCTAAATAGCTCTAAAACTCCTCTGTCATACTCCAACTCTACTTCCTAGAAAATCTCTAAAATATTGTAATAATAAATTGTTTGAGTCACAATAGGAATTAAATCGCAATTACAAAAGAGGGAGATCCCATGCGGGATTCTTCCAGAGATATGCGCTTCAGATCCCTCTAAGATTGCGGGACAGCTGCTACTTGCCAGCTGCAAAGCCCAATGAAGAAACGGCCCAAGCGGATGATGATACTGCTCAATCGCAAAAGAGTCTCGGCCGAAGTCTAAGCCAAGACGATCTGACTGGTGCGTTGTTTTGGACGGGAAAGTGTCTTGGCCAAAGTCTAGGCCAAGACTGGGAAAATCAGCTTCAACTCTCCACATCAGAATCTCCAATATTTTGCCATCAGACCAGAACTGCCAAAAAAAGGAGAAATCATGGATAAATCAGTAGATTTACTGTCCAAATAAACAAGTAAATGGACAATAAAACATGATGAAATACAATGCAATCAAATTCCCCACACTTAAACTATGCTTGCCCCCAAGCATACAGACTCAAAACTCAAAATAAAAATTAAAACATAACAAAAACAGAACAGAAACAGAACAGACACCAAGAACCCCCTGGACTTTCTCAATTTCAGGCTGTCTACCCCTTCACTGGATCTGCCAAGACACTCCACTAAGATATCCAATGCTAGACTAACAAGGAATAATCAATACCCTAAACATACCCCTTCCACATGGTATGAAGACACCCTACTAGATAAAAAAGATTAAGTATAGGGTAACAAGGTTCACTACCGATTTGAGTCCCACCGAAAGTGTTGTCTATCCAATAGTGCCTAATGACTGGTGTCATTTGAATCACTTTGACAAATTTTTCTTTTTCTTTTTTCCTATGCCTTTTCTATGTCTTTTTATTTGTTTTGCTTTAGGCATAACAAGTGTCCTTTGTATTTTTACAGACACGGCACATAGACAGAGCTTGTCCTTTTCCGCGGGGACTTCCACCTTTGCTATGTCTGCCCTATGACGTTCAACACCTTCTACTGTCTCACACTCTAGACAGATAGAACAACACACTCAAATCATGACAGCAAGCCCCTTCATCCTAATAAGAGTTAAGGTCCTAGCTAAGTGTCCCTACGACCATGTGGATGGTTAATGTTTGGGAATCATAAGAGAATATGCCCCTCAGACATTGATCATTTACGCTCATTTGCTTCCTTGTTACTAAAACATTATATCCCTTAGGAAAGTGTCTAAATGCAGTCCCACCGAGAGACTAAACAACCTAAGTAAGAAAACAGGGGTCCGGGTGTGTACAAAATAGACTCAAAACATGCAGAAAAATACAAATGAAAATCATGCAAATTACAAACGCAAAACTAGACAAACTTGTGTAAAAAGAAAAAATTAAGACACAAAAAATAGACTCAAAAACACACAAATTAACCAATATTCACAACAAACACAAAACAGAAATTAAAACACCCTCCCCACACTTAAAAGACACAATATCCTCATTGTGTGGAGAGACAAATAAAAAAAAATAAAATGAAAGGAAAAGACACGACCTGGGGGCAAAAGCAGCTTATGCTGCTGGAGATTTGGCGTCTTGGCCAGAAGCTTAGCCTAGACTCTGGTCTGGAGGTGGCTGTGAACTTGCTGGATCTTTTGGAGCAGGAGGGGGCATAGACGGATGCGGTGTCTTTGCTAATGGTGCTGGTGGTTTGGGGTCATCCTCCTCATCAGAGGACTCACTGTCGGATCTCAGATTATCGTATAGAGCTCTGAGGTACTTTAGGTGGACCTGCAGATGCTGATAAACGTGGAGAACGTTGGTCCTGGTGAGTTTCTGTTGCTCGAGGAGGACATCTTGTCGGTCAGAAAGTGCTTTGGCCCAGCGAGGCACCTCTTCACTGGTGGATGCAGATGAATGGTTTTGTGCTTTGTCCTGGGGCTTGTCTTGGCCTAGACGGTCCAGGATGATCTTCTGCTGCTCAAGGATCAGCAGCTGCCTAGCTTGAAATTCCCTGGCCCATGTTGGAGGTTCATTGGATGCATCGGTTGAGGGATCTTGGCCAAGATCAGCCGCCGAAGGATTTGGAATGGGAGGATCTTGGCCTATGTCTTGGCCTAGATCCTGGGCAATATTGTCCTGTACTGCATCTCCTGGGATTTGTACTGGGCGCAGCTTGTACTTCCCTTTATTTTTCTTCAAGAAAATGTGCTCCCCGACTGGTGTAAAACCTGTATTACAAGCAACAAACTCTCCGTCCAAATGGAAGTATCCCATTTGGTCGAAGGCTCTCAAATCTAGAATTTTGGAGGAACAACACTTATGTAAATCAGCAGTGGCAAGATCCAATTTAGCAATTTGAATAGCAAGCCAAGTAATTAAGGATCCAAAAATCAGTTTGGTTACAGACTCACGAGCATGCAATTGCTGAACCAAATATAAACCTAAGTTGACTCTTTTCTGGTGCAAAATACACCAAAGTAAAAACAGTTCAGACTTGGCTAAATTTCCAGAAACCTTTGTCTTCCCCGAAAGGTTAATAGACAAGGTTCTATGGAGCATCTTAAGCGCAGGGTTCAGAATAGCATGTGCCTTAGAGTTCCTATCGAACTTTGCATCCAGATCACCGGTGATCTCTCTAAAGGCAGCATTATTATCCCAATCAATGGGGTAGTCAAAAATGGCCTCATCACTATATGCAAATCCTAACAACGAATTGAAAACATTAACAGATAAGTGGCTTCATTTATCACACAAGCGAAAATTAATCACATCATCAGCAGCAAAGTCAGGTTTATCTCTACCCCTAACATACAAGGTTTCTTCGTCAAACCAGAAGGATGTGTGAAACTCTAAGCACAGTTCAGTGTAAGCATCACACTCAATAGACATAAACGGGATCCAACCAATGACATACACAAACTCCCTAATCTTATTCCCTAACCCCATTTCATCTAAAAATTTAAAATCAAGCCTAGCAAATGCGGGGATGTCACAGGAATGAAAATCACGCAGTTTAACTTTGAGGTATGGTGTATCAAACTTCAACCAGCCTCGGAGTGTGTGCAGGGGAGGAAGAGAAGGTACCTTAGTAGTCTTGGCTGGAGTCTTGGCCAAGACTGAAACGTCTTCATCATCCTCAGCAGAGTCTTCCTCGATCACCTTCTTCTTCCCTTTGCTTTTGGCAGTGGAAGGAGAAGTACTGGTTTTGCCCTTCTTAGGGTTTGGCGGCGGAGGCGATGAATCTGGGATCCTCGCCGGCTTCTTCGTCGGGGTATTTTTGTGGGCCACTTGCTTGATGCGCCCTGACTTTTTTGGTGGTGCAGTCCCCGCTGGTTTCTTCGCCTAAGGTGGCGGTGGTGTGGGTACAGCAGTGGCGGCGGCAGCAGGTTTTGGGGCTGCAGTGGTCGGAGCTGGGTTTGATGCTCCGGCTGCTCCTATCTTCTTCTGGAGCCTCTTCTCTCTCCGGCTCTCTCTCTCTCCTGCCGATGTGGGAACGGAAGGCCGCATCCTTTTTGCAAGGGAGACGTCGTCGGAGTCCTCATCACTCACGACAACGGCCCGGTCGACTCCCTCAACACTATCCTCAGATTCGCTAGGCAAATCGTCTTCTGAGGACATCGAATCGGTGTTCTTGAGTGCTTCGAGCAGACGTCTCGCGGCGGAGATGCCGTCGGTCGGAAAGACAGGCGGTGCAGGTCCACGGAGGTCGTCACTGGGCTCTGGAATGTCAGACGGCAGTGGGTTCATGGTTATGGAGCGATTGAGAGGAATGGAGATTGAAATAATGGTGGGTTTAGAGTTTAGGTTTTTGAGATTTTGTGCGATTGAGGAAGAAGAGGAAGGAGAAGGGACTGTTGCTTTTTTAGCTCAGGTGAGAGGCCGAATTTGTTGGTTACGTGGGTATGTAGTGTCAGAGTGGGAAGGGGAATACACAGAGCCAGGGTGTTTTGTTTTTCCCACGCTTTCCATAAATTCCAATTAATTGCTTTTTGGATTTGTCCGTTCAAAAAGCAATTAAAGGCCTTTAAAAGACGGCGCTGACACGTGTCCCACTAACTCACAAAGAGCGGCTCTGATGCTAAGCAATCTAGCCCCAAGGCTTGGCCTAGCTCTAGGCCAAGCTGAGGGTCTTACCCACACTTAATTTCCTGCACAAAATCAAAAACAACCCAGCGAAATCAAATGCGACAAAATAAAATAAAATAAAAACTTCCTAAAAATAAAAGAAACAAGGGTTGCCTCCCTTGCAACACCCTTATTTTAAGTCCTAGGCTTGACTCTGAATTTTCTTCACTTGTTTTCTGGTGGCAAGTCCACCTTTTCAGAAATCTTTTCTTCCTGGAAATTTTTGAAGAATGGCTTCAATCTTTGCCCATTCACCTTGAGCTCGACACCTATTTTTTCATTTCTAATATCTACTGCACCATGTGGGTAAAAATTAGTAATAACAAAAGGCCCTTCCCACCTTGTTTGAAGTTTTCCAGGAAACAATTTAAAACGGAAATTATAAAGGAGAACCTTCTCCCCTGTGTGGAGAGGTTTCCCAACAATTCTCTTATCATGGTAAGCCTTCATTCTGATCTTGACAATCAGCTGATTGTCATAGGCTTGGTCTCTCAACTCCTCTAGCTCATGGAGTTGTAATTTTCTCTCCTGTCCAGCTTGGTCATAACTCAAGTTGCACTTCCGTATGGCCCAATATGCTTTGTGTTGCAACCCTACTGGCAAGTGGCACGCCTTCCCATAGACTAGCTTGTAAGGCGTCATCCCAATTGGACCTTTGTAGGCTGTTCGGCAGGCCCACAACGCGTCATCTAACCGCTGGCTCCAATCGCGTCTGTCTAGGCCTACTGTCTTGGCCAAGACAGATTTCACCTCTCTATTCGAAACTTCCGCTTGGCCGTTTGATTGAGGGTGATAGGTTGTGGATACCCTGTGTGTGATGCCATATTTCCTGAAAAGAGAAGACAAAATCTTGTTGCAGAAATGTGTTCCTCGATCACTAATGATCCCACGAGGAATTCCAAACCTGTTCAAGATGTTAGATTTAATGAAGGAAATAACAGTCCTAGCATCATCATTCTTGGTGGCTTTTGCCTCAACCCATTTTGATACATAATCCACAGCTAATAAAATGTATCTGTTGCCAAAAGAAGTAGGGAAAGGTCCCATAAAATCTATGCCCCATAAATCAAAAATTTCACAAGAATAAAGTTCATAGGCATTTCATTTCGGGAACTAATATTCCCTACTTTTTGACAAACAGGACATGTTTTACAAAACAAGAAACTGTCTTGAAAAATACTAGGCCAATAAAACCAGCCTCTAAAACTTTTAGGGTTGTTCTCCTTGCTCCAAAGTGGTCTCCATATGCTTGAGAATGACAGAAAGTTAAAATAGATAAAGTCTTACTTTGAGGAACGCACCTCCTTAGCAATTGATCAGTACCTATTTTCCATAAATAAGGGTCATCCCAGACAACACTTACTGTCATGTTTGACCTTTACCCTCTCATAGGTAGTCATATCTCCATAGTGTTTACCTGTTGCAAGGTAATTCGCAATTTCAGCATACCATGGTCGCGGGTTTGGCTGAGGTCTAGACCTAGACTCCGGGCTAGACAGTGTGACTGAAAATAGTTTTTCATCAGGAAATTCCACTCTCACTAGTTCCAGATCTCCTTCTGCTAGGCAGCGGCTAAGGTGGTCTGCCACGAGGTTTTCCCTGCAGCTCTTGTCCTTAATTTCCAGATTGTATTTCTGCAAGAGAAGAATCCATCAGATTAGTCTAGGTTTGGCCTCATGCTTGACCAAGAGATATTTTAATGCCGCATGATCTGAAAATACAATTATTTTTGTGCCCAATAAATAAGATCTAAATTTTTCCAAGGCAAAAACAATTGCAAAAAGTTCTTTTTCAGTCATGGTGTAATTCCTCTGGGCATCATCTAGCATTTTTTATGCATAGTAGATGACGTGTGGATCTCTTCCTTTCTTCTGCCCAAGAACAGCCCCCACAGCAGCATCACTTGCGTCGCACATCAGCTCGAAAGGCAAGCTCCAGTCGGGTGCTTGAATGATCGGTGCTGATGTCAATCGCTCCTTCAGCTCGTTGAACGACTTCTGACATCCTTCATTGAAGTCGAATTCCACCTCCTTTTGAAGTAGCTTGCACATTGGTTCAGCTACCTTCGAGAAGTCTTTTATGAACCTGCGATAAAAACCTGCATTTCCAAGAAAGCTTCTAACCTCACGCAAGCATGAGGGGTAAGGCAAGTTCTTGATAGTGTCTATTTTTGCTTGATCGACTTCAATCCCTTTCTTTGAAACTACATGCCCAAGGACAATTCCTTGATCTACCATAAAATGGCATTTTTCATAATTTAAAACTAAGCATGTATCAACACATCTCTTTAGAATATTTTCTAAATTATGTAAACATTGTTCAAAATTATTACCGTACACGGTAAAATCATCCATGAACACCTCGATTCTCTTCTCTACATAATTAGAAAAAATGCTTACCATGCACCTTTGAAAGGTGGCCGGCGCATTACACAACCCAAATGGCATACGTTTGTAGGCGAACGTTCCAAACGGGCAAGTGAACGTCGTCTTTTCTTGGTCCTCGGGTGCAACAGGGATTTGATGAAACCCCGAGTATCCGTCCAGGAAGCAGTAGTGAGACTTTCCAGTAAGTGTCTCCACCATTTGGTCTATAAACGGTAGTGGGAAATGATCCTTCCGAGTGACTTGATTCAGCCTTCGGTAGTCAATACATACCCTCCATCCATTTTGGATCCTTGTCGTTCTTTGGGTGCCGTCTTCTCCTTCAATCACTGTAATTCCAGTCTTCTTAGGAACTACCTACACAGGAGACACCCCATTACTATCAGAAATAGGATAAATTACACCTGAATCTAGCAATTTGATTATTTCTTTTTTAACAACTTCCATCATCGGAGGGTTTAATCTCCTCTGGGGTTGCCGGATAGGTTTCTTATCCTCTTCCACATGTATTTTGTGGGTACAGATATTGGCTGATATCCCCTTGATATCTGCCATGGTCCAGCCAATTGCTTCCTTGTGCATCTTCAAGACTGCCACCAATCTTTCCTCTTCATCTTTCGTTAGCTTTGCTGAAATGATGACGGGTAGGGTGTCGTCTAGGCCTAGATAGGCGTATTTGAGATGATCGGGCAAAGCTTTTAATTCCAACTGAGGTGCCTGCACAACAGAAGGTAAGAATTTAGGAGTCGAAGATTGAATAAATTGACAACTCACTGTTTTCTTTTTCAGTTCGGCAGTCTTGGCCCGCGTCTTGGCCAAGCTCGAGGCCAAGATTGATTCTGGTTCTTCTGGATCGGTCAAACTGTCTAGAATTTCCTGGAGTTCCTTCTGATCTCCAGTCCTTTCCTCTAATTCTTTTAGAGTTCTTGTGGAAATTCCCCTGCTCAAGACATACTCAAGGGGGTCGTTAATATAAATGTCAGCAATTTCCTCAGTAATTGGGTCTAAAACATCAAGAAAATTCACACAATGTAAATCATTAGGATGTTTTAAAGCATCAGTAATGCTGAATTTAATTGTTCTTCCACAAAATTCTAAAATTATGCTTCCTTCATAGCAATCAATTTTAGCTTTTGATGTCCTAAAAAATGGTCTTCCTAATAAAATGTCAGTGGTGCAAGAAGGCAATTGTACATTCATTTCAACTATGTAAAAATCCACTGGATAAATAAAATCATTTACCATTACCAAGACATCAGTTACCACTCCCTTAGGCCGAATGATCGTCCGATCGGCCAACTGAATTACCAAATCTGTCTCCTTCATTGTCCCAATCTTTAAGGTCTCGAATTCGCTTAGGGACATTACATTGATGCCAGCCCCTAAATCGCAAAGGGCTTTCTCAATGATTTTATTTCCTATTTGACATGGAATGGTAAAGGTCCCTTGGTCCTTGCACTTTTCTGGAAGCTGCTGCACTGCTGAGACATCATGAGCTAGGTTCACCCTCTCTATACCTGCAATTTTCTTTTTATTAGTGCACAGTTCTTTAAGAAATTTAGCATAAGAGGGGACTTTTGCAATCAAGTCCAACATAGGAATATTAACAACTATTTTCCCAAAAACAGCCATGAAGTCTCTTGCTTCATCTTGCCTCTTCTCCTTCGAAGATCTAGGAGGGAATGGTGGAGGAATTTCTATGATTTCCTCTGGCCGGTCAGGCTTGGCCTGCGTCTTGGCCTGTGTCTTGGTCAAGACTGGTTCTTTTTCTTTTGGTTCCGCGATAACTTCAGTATTGGCCTGTGGTTTGGCCAAGACTACTTCCGCTTCAGCTTCCTCTTCCTCATCTTCATCCACATCTTTCGACTGGATTTTTCTCAACTCCTCATCTGTTTTCGCTCCTTCCCTCTCTGGTAACACAGCTCCACTCCTCAAACTAATGACACTAACATTGTGTTTTGGATTTTCTACGGTTGTAGATGGTAATTTCCCTTGGTCTGCCATCTGATTTATCTGCTTCTGCATCTCTGCCAAGCTAGATTACGTTGATTGCATCAAGTTCTTTTGCATCTCAACCAAACTTTTAAGTGTATCCTCCATGGAGGGCCCGGTTATTTGCAAAGGTTGAGGGGTTGGAGGCAGCTGAGGCACATGGGTTTGGCCTGGATTAAGATTTGAAGGACGAGGTATGAAGTGTTGAAAGTTAACTGGCGGTTGTTGTTGCTGATGTACGTTCTGATTTTGATTTTGGTTTGGAGGGACTGGATCTCTCCACCTAAAGTTCGGATGTGCTCTCCATGAGTACTGATTACTCCCTTGTGGGAAGTTTTGCATACTTCCTTGGTTCTGACCATAGGCTGCATTCACTTGTGTTACTTCATTAGGAGGGTGTTGCACCATGTAGCAATTGTTTGTTTGATGATCTTGCTGCTGGCAGATTCCACAAGCAGAGGCTACCTGCTCTTGGCTAGGATTCCCCGTGGTCATTGCACCTGAAATATTGACAGAAATATTCTTTACCATGTTAGTTAATTCAACCAATTTTTGTTCAACATCAATAGAGCAAAGACTAGAAGGGGCAGAGTTTCTATCAGAAGAAGTATTATTTTGGCAGTTGTCTGCCATGGTCTGAAGTAAGAGCTTGGCTCTCGTGACAGTTAAGTCTTGCAGTGCTCCACCCGCTGCTGAATCAACCTTCTCTTTGGTGGGTTGAAGCATCCCATCATAAAAGTATTGGATCATTGTTTGATCCGCAACGCCATGTGTGGGGCAAACCTCTTGTAATTCTCTGAACCGTTGGTGATATTCACTTAGGCCCTCATTGTGTTTCTGATGAATGGTAGCCATGTTCTTTCTAGCTACTCCTGCTTTCGTCGCATTCCAGCACTTGTTGAGGAACAAAGTGGACATCTCGGCCCAAGTGTTGACTGTGTTATGAGATAGGCTGTAGAACCAATTCTGCGCAGCCCCCTCAAGAGAACAAGGAAAGGCTTTCAGCTTCGCTCTCTCCATGCTCACGGCAGCTGGTTTCATCATGTCGCACTGGACATGTAAATTCCTCAAGTGTTTGAACGGGTTCTCATTTGAATGGCCGTAAAATTTGGGAAGGTTGGCCACCATGTTGGTCTTGATCGACCAATCATTTGCCACTATCGGCAGAGCTATACAGGAGAAGGTTTCCTGCTCTGCTGTTTTGTTCAGCTCCCTCATCGTAGGTTCTTGCTGATTTTCTGCCATAGCTGGACCAAAGAAATTGTCTTGGTCGAAGTCTTGGTCTAGACTATGATCTGATTCGAAACTGGAGGCTTCCGATTCACTTTCTTCTGGGGTTTTCCTTCTCTGAGCTATCTTTCGGAGTTGTGCTTCGGTCTTAGTGAGATTCGGATTGTATGGTAGCAAATCTTCTTCTCTGCAAGAGGACCTGGTCATCAATTATCAAAAACAAAATAAAACAAAAACTACAAATACCGTTAGAGATCCCCGGCAACGGCGCCAAAATTTGATCGAGCGTCGAACACGTCAAATATATTAGTGAAATAGGTATGGAATTGGGGGTAGAAATACAACTTATCACTGTCTACAAGGATTTGTAGATAATGGTAAGAGGATCGTCCACAGAGACCTCTAGGAGATGTAATTCTTAGTTTGACTTCCTCGTCACTGGATTTGGTTTTGGTAGAATCTGAAAATAAAGACAAAACAGAAAGAGGTAAAATAGTTCAAAGTAGTATTGGCCAAAGGCTTGGCCAAGACAGGGGTCAAGATTGAAATAAATCTAATAAAAGGGAATTCCAGGTAAGGGTGATATGAGAGCTTGCGTTCTTATGCTTCGATCATAGATTCAAGTATATTCATCTCTTCATTCATAGTACTGCTATAGAGTGGAGGAACTCCTTTTCACTCCTGTCTTCCCTCCTCTTCAAATTACCTGGCGGGTACTCCCTCTCCTGATAATCCTAGCCAAGGGACACCTTGCTAGTTGCGTTCTTATGCTTCGATCATAGATTCAAGTATATTCATCTCTTCATTCATAGTACTGCTATAGAGTAGAGGAACTCCTTTTCACTCCTGTCTTCCCTCCTCTTCAAATTACCTGGCGGGTACTCCCTCTCCTGATAATCCTAGCCAAGGGACACCTTGCTGGTTAAAGGGTTTATCCGTTTGACTACTGTCTTGAATGGTTGTTCGCTTTCTCAATGGTACGGGGGAAGACAGTACCTAGGCCAAGGTGCTTCCCTGTGGAAACCCTAGGTTGTCAATCTGGTCTTGACCTAGATTACTTATTCCTTCTAGTCTGGCGCGAGACTAGTTGTCTACTCTATCTAGCCGTCGGGTACTCCCTCTCCTTCTAGACTGGCTGCAACTCTTCTCTACTAGAGTACAAAGATGATCAGACTTTGTCTCTAGTGAGTAAGCGATGAATTAAGCTTAAGAAATAAATAAATACAAGCAAAGAGATTATTAAGCATGATTTGATCTCACGAACGCATAAGAACTCAACTCATCAACCCTTACCAAGAATCGGTGTTTAGCTACTCATACTCATAATTGAAAAGATAAAATATTTAATTGCATAAATTAATTAATCCGAGATTTAAATAAATCCGAAAAAAAGTGTAATAATGTCGAAAGAGAAAAAGAGAAGAAGGAGGAGAAAATCCGATGATGGACCGCCGGGACAGAGGAGAACAATGTTCGGCTAAATAGCCCTAAAACTCCTCTGTCCTACTCCAACTCTACTTCCTAGAAAATCTCTAAAAGATTGTAATAATAAATTGTTTGAGTCACAATAGGAATTAAATCGCAATTACAAAAGAGGGAGATCCCATGCGGGATTCTTCAAGAGATATGCGCTTCAGATCCCTCTAAGATTGCGGGACAGCTGCTACTTGCCAGCTGCAAAGCCCAATGAAGAAACGACCCAAGCGGATGATGATGACTGCTCAATCGCAAAAGAGTCTTGGCCGAAGTCTAGGCCAAGACGATCTGACTGGTGCGTTGTTTTGGACGGGAAAGTGTCTTGGCCAAAGTCTAGGCCAAGACTGGGAAAATCAGCTTCAGCTCTCCACATCAAAATCTCCAATATTTTGCCATCAGACCAGAACTGCCAAGAAAAGGGGAAATCATGGATAAATCAGTAGATTTACTGTCCAAATAAACAAGTAAATGGACAATAAAACATGATGAAATGTAATGCAATCAACGATATTTGTCTTTCCATTTCTATATAAGTAGTCAAACACATAATGGCTCAAGATATGGAGCCACCAACATTGAAGATAGTGCATATCTTCTCGGTTGAAGATATGCACAGATATGTAATCTTAGAAATTAGAATTGTGTATAAGAAAGAATTTTGAATTTGTGATATCCACAACCACGAAACTTCTGATACAAGTTGAAATGAGACGATATTTGTCTTTCCATTTCTATATAAGTAGTCGTAGCTGCATGCGATGCAGTTGAAACAATAACAAATTGAAACATCATCTTCTTCCTCAAAAAAAGAGTGATCGAGATGAACAATAAGGATAATCTTATCCAATTTATGCAGTCTCCTACTGAGTATATATATTTTAATGCCTATACCTTCCAAAAATAATGGTATAGAAAGATTGAACTTTTAACCTAATGAGTTTAAATGATATCTAAATGGCTACAACATTATTTATTACTAGTATCGTGGAAGGGTAAAAGACATTCCTAGTTCTTACCCGCAAAGATTATTGAGGATGCCCAAAATGGAAATGCATAATCTGATACCTTTCAGAACTATTGGAAGTTGGAACGAGAAGATGGGATACAATCAAATCCCTCAGTCCCTGAACTCTGATGACACGTGTATGTGCAGCCATGTTTGAAAAGTCAATGGCATGAGTGTGAAGTTGATTTATCCTAAATTTAAACCATTAATTAATTAATTTAATTATTTCAAATATTGTAACAAAACATTTGCACCTAAGAAATTAATGTGCATATTTATGTTGTCGAGTGTGTAAATCACATCTTGTTGTAACTTAAAATTACCAACACATATTTTTCAGTTTTTATAAGTGTGTTTTTGTTTAATTTTCCACAAAGTAAAGGATCCATTAATAAAAGGAATTAGCATTCATTCAATAAAGGAATGCATCACGTACTCACACTTTGACAAAATTTAAAATGATTATTTTTTTTAGATAACTGAAAGTGAGATTGAAACCTGAATCCGAATTTTTACTAGAATTCTTTACGCATTAAGTAATTTCTAAAAAAAGAAACATCAAAACCAATATTTAAAATCCAGCCTGCCCGACCCCGACAACCTGAAAACCTAGGGACAAAGTGCGTGCATTTTTGGGTGGGTTTCGGGGTTTTCACCCGGTTGACCCAAGCACAATATTTGAATTTTGAGCTTTTCTTTTCTGTTTTTCAAAAAAATTGTTGTTTGTTACTTTCACTTCAATTTTCTTATCCCTCGATATTTTAGTCATTATATTATGAACTTATGAGGTTTTAACTCTTAATTTTTTTTCCAAAAAGATCTTAATATGTGCATATACTACCTCCGTTCTAAATTACTTGTTTTTTTTTTTATCTAAACATCAAAATTATGCAAGTAGTTAAGATCTTATTTGTTGACATCTCTACCATTATAATCTTGAAAAAAATATCATATTTAATTATCATCAAGATGATTAATTAAATTCATATTAAGGGGTGATTGAGTAAAATTATACTAAGACTTACCTAAAAAAATAGAAAAATGACAAGTAATTTGAATAAGGAGAAAAAACTCAAAACGACAAGTAATATGGAACGAAGGGAATATTTATTTTACCAATTTCTATTTATATTTTTTCTTAGATCTTAAGTTTACTAGAAGGTCATATCTCTGTGATGGGTGTTGAGACCATAAAAAATAAATACAACTTAACAGTACGTACAAAAAATTATAAATAATGGTAAGAGGTTCAATCCATAGAGAATAAGTACCCTTAGAACAAGATAAAGACCAGATTTAAACACTTAAGTAAAATGATGAAATTAAGAATTGAAAACAACAATTAAAGCAAGTGTAAAGTTCAAGCCAAGAATATTATTCTTGGTCAAGAACGATCGAGTTGAACCGGATTTGACCGGATTGACCTACTAAACCATTTTGAACCATTTGTTAGCCCAAAGGGTACTCGAACCTATTTTGATGATGTCAAGACTCGTAAATTAATTAGATAGCTAATTGGATTTTAAGTGTGAATGTGTGTAGTTTGCGACGAACATTAATTGGAAGCAACGAATTCAAGAACTCGCAAACTCAAGATCAAGTGTTATTTAGGATCGAATTTATATGTAAGTATGTATTATTTTAACACTTGGTTTGTGTTCAAATACCTCAGAGATTAAGGGTCAAAAGGTTTTGTGTCAAACAAGTTTTGAAAAACGTTTTAAGGATTTCATATCAGGCCTTAAACGTGATCACGGTTATGGCTAAACGTGAATCACGGTTTGCAATTTCAGCTAACCGTGATCACGGTAAGCCTTACCGTGAATCACGGTTAAGGTGTGTCAAAATGAATTTTACTTCCGAGAGTAACGTGAATCACGTTAAGGGGTTTAACGTGATCACGGTTAAGCAACCGTGATCACGGTTAGACCTAAACGTGAATCACGTTAGTCTTGATAAATCAATATATGGACTAGAGGGGGGGTGAATAGTCCCTTTTAAATCCTTTTATCAATCTTCAAATTTTCTGCACACAAGGGAAGGAAGGAAAGCACAACACAAGATGTATAGTGGTTCCAATTCACAACTGAATTGTACTCCACTACCTAAGAGTCCCCCTCTTAGGATTTCTGAATGCAATCCTTGCTATTCACTAGAGCTTTTACGGGTTCAGCTCAACAACCTTACAATTTGGTTTTCCGGGGCTCACCAACAACCTATCAATAGTTTTTCAAGGCACAACTATAACCTATCAATAGTTTTCCAAGGCTAAACTATAACCTATGGTTTTTCAAGGGCTCAACCACAAACCTAAGTTCTCTTTCAGTGGGATGAGAACACTACCCTTAACCCAAAAGTGTTAGGTACACTTTCCAAACCTTAACAATGGAATTGTATCAAAATGCAACAAACAAATTGGTGTACAAAATATATGAATATATGATTCCAAACCAATACCAATAAATATTCAAAGTTACCTCAAGAAGAACCCAGAAGACAAGCTTGACAAGATGAAGCAAGATGGATAAAATCGTTTTTAGAACACTTGCTTTGTGAAAATCTGATTTGAGTGAGCTTGTAAAATGTAAAAATGTGTTTGAAGGTTTCTTAAGTTTTTCTCTTGTTCTTCTCTAAGTTCTACTCATCTAGGATGAGTATTTATAGTCTTTGATAGAGGAAGAATCGGACAAGAGGGTATGGACACAAATTGAGCCGTTTTAAGTGGACAAAATAGCTGTTGGAACTTGTCTGCTTCTAACCGTGATCACGGTTAGGAACAACCGTGATTCACGGTTAGGACGAGCTCCTTCAGCTTTTGAAAAACTAGCCGTTACAAACTGACGTGATTCACGGTTAGGTCTTACCGTGATCACGGTTGCGTAACCGTGATCACGTTAACACCCTTAACGTGATTCACGCTACCCTCGGATGAAAAATGGTGTTTTGACACGAGACAAACGTGATCACGGTTAGGACCAACCGTGATCACGGTTAGAGAAAATCTCTCACCGTGATCACGTTTAACCCTAAACGTGATTCACGTTTAAACATCTGATCCGAAATACTTAAAACGTTTTTCAACACTTATTTTGACCCAAAACCTTTTGACACTAAATTCTTGAGGTACTAGAACATAAATCAAGTGTTAGAGTGAAATCATACTTACAAGAATAAGCTCAAAAACACTTGATCTTCACGCTTGCGATTTGATGAATTGTTGCTTTCTTAAAGTCTTGATCGCAAACTGAAAATACATTCTTACTTAAAATTGAATTAGTAGACTAATTAATTTGTGTGTTATACATCATCAAAATAGGTTCGAATACCCCTTGCGCTAACAAGTCTAACGGCTAGTTTTTTTTAAAGGCTTGAGGAGCTCGTCCTAACCGTAATCACGGTTACTCCTAACCGTGATCACGGTTAGAAGCAGACAAGTTCCAACAGTCACTTTGTCCACTTAAAACGGTCATTTTTGTTCCCATCCTCTCTTGTCCGACCTTCCCTCTGCCAAACACTATATATACTCATCTTAGATGAGTTAGATAGTAAGGTTGAACATATAGAACAACAAGAGAACATTTGAGAAAGCTCATTCATAAAAATTCCATTTTTACAAACTCCAAAAATCTAAACACTCTGTATACAAGCTGTCCTCAACGATTTCAATCTTGTCTTGTGTCATTTTGGGAGTTCTTTTGAAGCTTTCTTTCTGAGGTAATTTGTTCATTTATTGGTGTTGAAGTTAATCATACAATTATTCATTTTGTGTACACCAATTGTTTGTTGCATTTTGAGATAATATCTTTGTTAAGGTTTGAAAAGTGTACCTAACACTTTTGGGTTAAGGGTAGTGTTCTCATCCCTTGAAAGAGAACTTAGGTTTGTGGTTGAGCCCTTGAAAAGCCATAGGTTGTTAGTGAGCCTTGGAAAACTATTGATAGGTTGTGGTTGAGCCCTTGAAAAACCAATAGGTTATAGTTTAGCCTTGGAAAACTATTGTAAGGTTGTTGGTTAGCCCCGGAAAACCAATTGTAAGGTTGTTGAGCTGAACCCGTGAAAAGCTCTAGTGAATAGCAAGGTGTTGCATTCGAAAATCCTAAGAGGAGGACTCTTAGGTAGTGGAGTACAATTCGTGTGAATTGGAACCACTATACATATTTGTGTATTGCTATTCTTCTCTTCTCTATTTGTGCAGAAAGTTTGAAGTTTTTAGAAGGGACTATTCACCCCCCCCCCCCCCCCTCTCTAGTCCATTCATTGACTAATCATCAATTGGTAGCGGAGTAAGGTCACTTGGAACAAGGTTCAGCAACCTCAAGTGAAAGATTCAAATGGATAGAGGAAGTATTTCCAGCACTTCAGATAGAGGAGCTTTCAATCAACCACCTTACTTAGATGGCAACAACTATCTTCATTGGAAAATCAAAATGAAGACCTTCCTTACGTCTCTCAACTGTGAATTGTGGGATTGTGTCGAGAAAGGTTTTGTGGCTCCAACTGAACCAGCCGGGACAGATGGAACTACAAGAGTTCTTGATTTTGAGAGATGGACTAATGCACAGAAGACAAGGAAGACTTTAGAAGCTAAAGCCATGTATGCACTTCAAGTCTCAATTTCCTTTGGTGAGTTCAATCGCATCAGCTCTTGCAAGACAGCAAAGCAGATTTGGGAAACGTTGGAGATGGCGCATGAGGGTACTGCCCAAGTTCGTGATCTTCGATTGGACCAGCTCAAGACTGAGTATGAGCTTTTCAAGATGATGCAGGGAGAGTCTATCTATGATCTCAGCACAAGATTGCAAAATCTGTGCAGTGCCATGGATAATCTCGGATTGACTCAAAGCGATTCGGAAATGGTGAGAAAACTTCTGAGCATTCTTCCAAGCAAGTGGGTAGCTATCAAGACCACTATCAAGTAGAAGGAAGTGAAGCCATCATTCACTCAACTTGTGAGCTCTCTTACAGCTTTTGAGCATGAGTTGGGTTTGTACAATTTGGAGGAGGCAAATGTCAAGGAAAAGAAGAGCATTGCCCTTGCCAGTAAAATGGCTGAAGAGGATGAAGACACTCTTGCCTTCTTCACAAGGAAATTCCAAAAGCATTGGAAATCAAAGAAGAACAAATATCAAGGTGAGTCTTGTAACCATTTAAAGTTAAATTCTAATGCTGATGTTGTGTGCTTTGAGTGTGACAAACCAGGACATATCAAGAGCGAATGTCCTAGATTGGAAAAGAAAAAGAGATATGAAAAGCACAGCTCTAAGTACAAGAAGGAGGGAAAGAAGCATCATAAAAGAGCTTTCAAAGCTACATCTACATGGAGTGAAGATGATGCAACCTCATGCAGCAGTTCTTTGGAATCCTCATCCGGAGATGAAATGGCAAACTTGTGCCTTATGGCTCTAACGGATGATGAGGTAAGTTCTAGCAACTCTACTTGTGATGAACGTGATTATGATGAGTTGCAAGAGGTTTTTAATGAACTAGCTGATCGGTATGATCATGCTAATAAAAAGAATGCTAGTCTTGTTAAGGAACTAGAAAGCCTTAAGAATGAGATTAGTAAAATAGAAGAGCTTAACAAAGAGTTGACTAATAAGAATAAATTGCTTGACATAGCTTGTGGTAAGCTTAAGGAAGAAAATGGCAAATGTGAACTTTGTAAGAATTCCTCTAAGGAAATCTTTATTTTGGAAGAAAAGGTTAAAACGCTTGAGAACACATTAGCTAAATATGTGCGTAGCAATCATAGCCATTATCAATGCATGAATGATCAAAAGAATCTTGGTAATATGCATGGCATTGGTTTTAAATCTTCCACAAGCATGAACATGGGTAAAACCACTTTTGTCAAAGCAAACTCTTCTAATAATCATGCTAGTTCATCTAGAGTTCAAACCAAGTCCTCACATGCTAAACCGATTTATAAATGTAGCTATTGCAAAAAATTTGGTCATCTATCTTATTTTTGCTACATTCGTAGAGGATTTGTTGGTTGGAAACAAATTTGGGTACCAAAGGGTACTTATGCAAATGAGGAAGGACCCAAACGTGGTTGGGTTCCTAGAGCTAACTGATTTTTTTTGTAGTTGTGCCGAAAACCCAGTGCAGATTAAAGATAATATTTATCGGGTGTTCGTGGCACATTTCGGGTGATGAATCGAAGCTCACCCTTGTGGTAATTTTGAGATGTCATTTTTGATTCAACTATTATGTGATTATTTACTAAATGTAGTTGATCATGTGGTTAATTGTTTCAGGACTGATAATCTTGTTTTGTTTTGTTTTGAATGAGTTTGAGATGTGTTTAAACGTTTTCGGTTTGAAAGTTCGGTTTTTGGACTTGAAATTTCAAAATTTTGGATTTCACATCAGCACCTAGCGTGATTCACGTTTAGAGTCTAAACGTAATCACGGTTGGCAATTTTTGCTTACCATGATCACGGTTAGACCTAACCGTGATCACGGTTAGGCACTGGGAATTTAAAACGCGTGTTTTCCCTCTTTTTCCCAAAAACTCAGTTTTACTCTCTCTCTTCAAACCCGAAATCCCTCTCTTCTCAACTCGATTTCTTTGCCGATTTTACACTCAAATCTACTCGGATTTCGATCAAACTTTTCCAAAACATTACCCACACATCTCTAAACAAAACCCATTTGTTGATTTTGGATTTAATCCGCAAAATTAAGTTTTCCTCATATTTCCCCAATCCGAAACCCTAACTCTCTAAATTCGGATTTTTACTGTTTGTCTTCGATTTCTTCTATTTGTAATGGCTAAAGGATCGTCCTCCAAGCGTCCTAGAGCTACTACACCAAAGAGAAGATGACTCAAGAGTGTAACCGGAGCTGCCGCGACAACTTCTTCCGTGGAACCAGATTATGCAGCTTTAGCAGCAGTGGATCCTCAATTCTACGTGCCTCCTACTGCATTTGACTCCAGGTTTTTCGTTAATGAGGATGCTTTTGAAAATTATCACAATGTCTTTAAGAAGGGTCAGTTGATAAAGCCACACTTATTTAATTTTAAGAATTTCATTAAGTGTGATGTGCCTATGCTTGTGAATGCACAAGGTTGGTCTGGAGTGGTTGCTAGGTCTAGATTCTATAGTCCTGTGCTTGTGAAGAATTTTTATGCCAATCTTCAGTACAATAGAGCAATTAAGTTTGCGGACCATTGTGTAATTACTTCTCGAATCTTTGGGAAAGATATTCGAGTTGATATGGAGATGATGTGCAAGATTCTGGGTGTGCCGAATGAGGGAATGTGTTTCTACAAGTCTCGGGGTACAATTGATCATCCTGATTTTTCGACTTTTGAGCAATGGAAGACAGTAGCTCCTACTGAGCTCGTTCGTAAGCCGGTTCCCCTTAAGGCTTTGGATCCTTTGTGTTTCTTGTTGTACCACCTAGTGTCCAAGATAGTTCTTCCTAGGGTGGGTGATTTAAGCACAATTCCGGGTATGGAGGTTTGGATTCTGTTTTGTTTGTTGACGAAAAAGAAACTCAACCTTGGATTTTTGGTGCTAAATCACATGGCTAAGGATCGCCTTAAAGGTCATGGGTCTGTGGTTCATCTTCCTTATCCACATTTGGTGATGGACATTTTGGAGGCTCATGACATCCGCATCCCTTATTGTGACGAGTTTTCGAAGGATTGTGTGACTTATGATATGACACACATCACTTCTCGATGGAAGCTTCGTTTAGAGAATGGTCGACTTGCCTATGGATTTGATAAGATGCCAGGCAAGCGCTTTGAGGTGGCCAGGGATCTCTCTTCTCTTGGTGATGGTGCAAGTGCTTCCCAACCTCCGGAAGATGATGCTGAAACGGAAGAAGAAGAAGAGATAGAAGCTGATGCTGATGCTGAGGATGAAGATGGTGCTGATCAAGAGTATGTGGACTTTACATCCTTGGGGGAGCGGATGCTTGACCTCTCCTCGGATGTGGCTGATCTTCAGACGTCGATGCGCCACTTTGGGATTCGTCTTGCTCAGCTCGATGAGAGACAAACAGCTAGAGATGCTAGGAGTGAAGAGATGTTTCAGGCTATCATGGCTCGTCTTCCACCTCCTCCACCACAGTGATTTGTAGTCACTTATGTTGGTTAGCATTTCGTTTTTAAACTCTTTTGGCATGTCTAAGTAACTAACTCTTATTTTTGGATATTTTAGGATGTTTAGTTATTATTTGTAGTGTGCTTTGTTAGCACTCTATGAGATGATAACTGGATTGTCTTTATATTCTAGTTGCTTATTTGCCTTGTTTGGATGCTTTCTCCTTTACCTTCTCTTATTTTTTAATGATTATATTCTCCTAGTTTGGTTTCCTTCATGTTGTGCCTCCTTTTTGTTGATGACAAAGGGGGAGAAAAATGGAGTAAGGAGGAAATGTGAGAAGTATCTAATGGGAGAAGTATATGCTATGGAGGAGAATGGAGAATTGAATTTGTTGTTTTGATCTTTATATCAATAGGTAGCATTTTGTTTTTATTGGTTTGCCTTTGTGCAAGCTTGGTTGGAATTGATAGCAAATGTGTTGATATCAATTGGTAGCTTGTTTATTCTTTGTCATGCTTCTTTGTGCAATCTAACGTGTTATGTAGGGGGAGCATTAATGCTCTTTATGCATTTCGTAAGGGAAGCTTTTATGGCAAAGATATAGGGGGAGTATTTTCTTAACTCACCATTTTCACATTTCAACTTAAAATTATGTACTAATTGTGTTTTAGTTAATTTATGGTTGTCATCATCAAAACGGGGGAGATTGTTAGCCCAAAGGGTACTCGAACCTATTTTGATGATGTCAAGACTCGTAAATTAATTAGATAGCTAATTGGATTTTAAGTGTGAATGTGTGTAGTTTGCGACGAACATTAATTGGAAGCAACGAATTCAAGAACTCGTAAACTCAAGATCAAGTGTTATTTAGGATCGAATTTATATGTAAGTATGTATTATTTTAACACTTGGTTTGTGTTCAAATACCTCAGAGATTAAGGGTCAAAAGGTTTTGTGTCAAACAAGTTTTGAAAAACGTTTTAAGGATTTCATATCAGGCCTTAAACGTGATCACGGTTATGGCTAAACGTGAATCACGGTTTGCAATTTCAGCTAACCGTGATCACGGTAAGCCTTACCGTGAATCACGGTTAAGGTGTGTCAAAACGAATTTTACTTCCGAGAGTAACGTGAATCACGTTAAGGGGTTTAACGTGATCACGGTTAAGCAACCGTGATCACGGTTAGACCTAAACGTGAATCACGTTAGTCTAACGGCTAGTTTTTTTTAAAGGCTTGAGGAGCTCGTCCTAACCGTAATCACGGTTACTCCTAACCGTGATCACGGTTAGAAGCAGACAAGTTCCAACAGTCACTTTGTCCACTTAAAACGGTCATTTTTGTTCCCATCCTCTCTTGTCCGACCTTCCCTCTGCCAAACACTATATATACTCATCTTAGATGAGTTAGATAGTAAGGTTGAACATATAGAACAACAAGAGAACATTTGAGAAAGCTCATTCATAAAAATTCCATTTTTACAAACTCCAAAAATCTAAACACTCTGTACACAAGCTGTCCTCAACGATTTCAATCTTGTCTTGTGTCATTTTGGGAGTTCTTTTGAAGCTTTCTTTCTGAGGTAATTTGTTCATTTATTGGTGTTGAAGTTAATCATACAATTATTCATTTTGTGTACACCAATTGTTTGTTGCATTTTGAGATAATATCTTTGTTAAGGTTTGAAAAGTGTACCTAACACTTTTGGGTTAAGGGTAGTGTTCTCATCCCTTGAAAGAGAACTTAGGTTTGTGGTTGAGCCCTTGAAAAGCCATAGGTTGTTAGTAAGCCTTGGAAAACTATTGATAGGTTGTGGTTGAGCCCTTGAAAAACCAATAGGTTATAGTTTAGCCTTGGAAAACTATTGTAAGGTTGTTGGTTAGCCCCGGAAAACCAATTGTAAGGTTGTTGAGCTGAACCCGTGAAAAGCTCTAGTGAATAGCAAGGTGTTGCATTCGAAAATCCTAAGAGGAGGACTCTTAGGTAGTGGAGTACAATTCGTGTGAATTGGAACCACTATACATATTTGTGTATTGCTATTCTTCTCTTCTCTATTTGTGCAGAAAGTTTGAAGTTTTTAGAAGGGACTATTCACCCCCCCCCCCCCTCTCTAGTCCATTCATTGACTAATCATCAATTGGTAGCGGAGTAAGGTCACTTGGAACAAGGTTCAGCAACCTCAAGTGAAAGATTCAAATGGATAGAGGAAGTATTTCCAGCACTTCAGATAGAGGAGCTTTCAATCAACCACCTTACTTAGATGGCAACAACTATCTTCATTGGAAAATCAAAATGAAGACCTTCCTTACGTCTCTCAACTGTGAATTGTGGGATTGTGTCGAGAAAGGTTTTGTGGCTCCAACTGAACCAGCCGGGACAGATGGAACTACAAGAGTTCTTGATTTTGAGAGATGGACTAATGCACAGAAGACAAGGAAGACTTTAGAAGCTAAAGCCATGTATGCACTTCAAGTCTCAATTTCCTTTGGTGAGTTCAATCGCATCAGCTCTTGCAAGACAGCAAAGCAGATTTGGGAAACGTTGGAGATGGCGCATGAGGGTACTGCCCAAGTTCGTGATCTTCGATTGGACCAGCTCAAGACTGAGTATGAGCTTTTCAAGATGATGCAGGGAGAGTCTATCTATGATCTCAGCACAAGATTGCAAAATCTGTGCAGTGCCATGGATAATCTCGGATTGACTCAAAGCGATTCGGAAATGGTGAGAAAACTTCTGAGCATTCTTCCAAGCAAGTGGGTAGCTATCAAGACCACTATCAAGTAGAAGGAAGTGAAGCCATCATTCACTCAACTTGTGAGCTCTCTTACAGCTTTTGAGCATGAGTTGGGTTTGTACAATTTGGAGGAGGCAAATGTCAAGGAAAAGAAGAGCATTGCCCTTGCCAGTAAAATGGCTGAAGAGGATGAAGACACTCTTGCCTTCTTCACAAGGAAATTCCAAAAGCATTGGAAATCAAAGAAGAACAAATATCAAGGTGAGTCTTGTAACCATTTAAAGTTAAATTCTAATGCTGATGTTGTGTGCTTTGAGTGTGACAAACCAGGACATATCAAGAGCGAATGTCCTAGATTGGAAAAGAAAAAGAGATATGAAAAGCACAGCTCTAAGTACAAGAAGGAGGGAAAGAAGCATCATAAAAGAGCTTTCAAAGCTACATCTACATGGAGTGAAGATGATACAACCTCATGCAGCAGTTCTTTGGAATCCTCATCCGGAGATGAAATGGCAAACTTGTGCCTTATGGCTCTAACGGATGATGAGGTAAGTTCTAGCAACTCTACTTGTGATGAACGTGATTATGATGAGTTGCAAGAGGTTTTTAATGAACTAGCTGATCGGTATGATCATGCTAATAAAAAGAATGCTAGTCTTGTTAAGGAACTAGAAAGCCTTAAGAATGAGATTAGTAAAATAGAAGAGCTTAACAAAGAGTTGACTAATAAGAATAAATTGCTTGACATAGCTTGTGGTAAGCTTAAGGAAGAAAATGGCAAATGTGAACTTTGTAAGAATTCCTCTAAGGAAATCTTTATTTTGGAAGAAAAGGTTAAAACGCTTGAGAACACATTAGCTAAATATGTGCGTAGCAATCATAGCCATTATCAATGCATGAATGATCAAAAGAATCTTGGTAATATGCATGGCATTGGTTTTAAATCTTCCACAAGCATGAACATGGGTAAAACCACTTTTGTCAAAGCAAACTCTTCTAATAATCATGCTAGTTCATCTAGAGTTCAAACCAAGTCCTCACATGCTAAACCGATTTATAAATGTAGCTATTGCAAAAAATTTGGTCATCTATCTTATTTTTGCTACATTCGTAGAGGATTTGTTGGTTGGAAACAAATTTGGGTACCAAAGGGTACTTATGCAAATGAGGAAGGACCCAAACGTGGTTGGGTTCCTAGAGCTAACTGATTTATTTTGTAGTTGTGCCGAAAACCCAGTGCAGATTAAAGATAATATTTATCGGGTGTTCGTGGCACATTTCGGGTGATGAATCGAAGCTCACCCTTGTGGTAATTTTGAGATGTCATTTTTGATTCAACTATTATGTGATTATTTACTAAATGTAGTTGATCATGTGGTTAATTGTTTCAGGACTGATAATCTTGTTTTGTTTTGTTTTGAATGAGTTTGAGATGTGTTTAAACGTTTTCGGTTTGAAAGTTCGGTTTTTGGACTTGAAATTTCAAAATTTTGGATTTCACATCAGCACCTAGCGTGATTCACGTTTAGAGTCTAAACGTAATCACGGTTGGCAATTTTTGCTTACCATGATCACGGTTAGACCTAACCGTGATCACGGTTAGGCACTGGGAATTTAAAACGCGTGTTTTCCCTCTTTTTCCCAAAAACTCAGTTTTACTCTCTCTCTTCAAACTCGAAATCCCTCTCTTCTCAACTCGATTTCTTTGCCGATTTTACACTCAAATCTACTCGGATTTCGATCAAACTTTGCCAAAACATTACCCACACATCTCTAAACAAAACCCATTTGTTGATTTTGGATTTAATCCGCAAAATTAAGTTTTCCTCATATTTCCCCAATCCGAAACCCTAACTCTCTAAATTCGGATTTTTACTGTTTGTCTTCGATTTCTTCTATTTGTAATGGCTAAAGGATCGTCCTCCAAGCGTCCTAGAGCTACTACACCAAAGAGAAGATGACTCAAGAGTGTAACCGGAGCTGCCGCGACAACTTCTTCCGTGGAACCAGATTATGCAGCTTTAGCAGCAGTGGATCCTCAATTCTACGTGCCTCCTACTGCATTTGACTCCAGGTTTTTCGTTAATGAGGATGCTTTTGAAAATTATCACAATGTCTTTAAGAAGGGTCAGTTGATAAAGCCACACTTATTTAATTTTAAGAATTTCATTAAGTGTGATGTGTCTATGCTTGTGAATGCACAAGGTTGGTCTGGAGTGGTTGCTAGGTCTAGATTCTATAGTCCTGTGCTTGTGAAGAATTTTTATGCCAATCTTCAGTACAATAGAGCAATTAAGTTTGCGGACCATTGTGTAATTACTTCTCGAATCTTTGGGAAAGATATTCGAGTTGATATGGAGATGATGTGCAAGATTCTGGGTGTGCCGAATGAGGGAATGTGTTTCTACAAGTCTCGGGGTACAATTGATCATCCTGATTTTTTGACTTTTGAGCAATGGAAGACAGTAGCTCCTACTGAGCTCGTTCGTAAGCCGGTTCCCCTTAAGGCTTTGGATCCTTTGTGTTTCTTGTTGTACCACCTAGTGTCCAAGATAGTTCTTCCTAGGGTGGGTGATTTAAGCACAATTCCGGGTATGGAGGTTTGGATTCTGTTTTGTTTGTTGACGAAAAAGAAACTCAACCTTGGATTTTTGGTGCTAAATCACATGGCTAAGGATCGCCTTAAAGGTCATGGGTCTGTGGTTCATCTTCCTTATCCACATTTGGTGATGGACATTTTGGAGGCTCATGACATTCGCATCCCTTATTGTGACGAGTTTTCGAAGGATTGTGTGACTTATGATATGACACACATCACTTCTCGATGGAAGCTTCGTTTAGAGAATGGTCGACTTGCCTATGGATTTGATAAGATGTCAGGCAAGCGCTTTGAGGTGGCCAGGGATCTCTCTTCTCTTGGTGATGGTGCAAGTGCTTCCCAACCTCCGGAAGATGATGCTGAAACGGAAGAAGAAGAAGAGATAGAAGCTGATGCTGATGCTGAGGATGAAGATGGTGCTGATCAAGAGTATGTGGACTTTACATCCTTGGGGGAGCGGATGCTTGACCTCTCCTCGGATGTGGCTGATCTTCAGACGTCGATGCGCCACTTTGGGATTCGTCTTGCTCAGCTCGATGAGAGACAAGCAGCTAGAGATGCTAGGAGTGAAGAGATGTTTCAGGCTATCATGGCTCGTCTTCCACCTCCTCCACCACAGTGATTTGTAGTCACTTATGTTGGTTAGCATTTCGTTTTTAAACTCTTTTGGCATGTCTAAGTAACTAACTCTTATTTTTGGATATTTTAGGATGTTTAGTTATTATTTGTAGTGTGCTTTGTTAGCACTCTATGAGATGATAACTGGATTGTCTTTATATTCTAGTTGCTTATTTGCCTTGTTTGGATGCTTGCTCCTTTACCTTCTCTTATTTTTTAATGATTATATTCTCCTAGTTTGGTTTCCTTCATGTTGTGCCTCCTTTTTGTTGATGACAAAGGGGGAGAAAAATGGAGTAAGGAGGAAATGTGAGAAGTATCTAATGGGAGAAGTATATGCTATGGAGGAGAATGGAGAATTGAATTTGTTGTTTTGATCTTTATATCAATAGGTAGCATTTTGTTTTTATTGGTTTGCCTTTGTGCAAGCTTGGTTGGAATTGATAGCAAATGTGTTGATATCAATTGGTAGCTTGTTTATTCTTTGTCATGCTTCTTTGTGCAATCTAACGTGTTATGTAGGGGGAGCATTAATGCTCTTTATGCATTTCGTAAGGGAAGCTTTTATGGCAAAGATATAGGGGTAGTATTTTCTTAACTCACCATTTTCACATTTCAACTTAAAATTATGTACTAATTGTGTTTTAGTTAATTTATGGTTGTCATCATCAAAACGGGGGAGATTGTTAGCCCAAAGGGTACTCGAACCTATTTTGATGATGTCAAGACTCGTAAATTAATTAGATAGCTAATTGGATTTTAAGTGTGAATGTGTGTAGTTTGCGACGAACATTAATTGGAAGCAACGAATTCAAGAACTCGCAAACTCAAGATCAAGTGTTATTTAGGATCGAATTTATATGTAAGTATGTATTATTTTAACACTTGGTTTGTGTTCAAATACCTCAGAGATTAAGGGTCAAAAGGTTTTGTGTCAAACAAGTTTTGAAAAACGTTTTAAGGATTTCATATCAGGCCTTAAACGTGATCACGGTTATGGCTAAACGTGAATCACGGTTTGCAATTTCAGCTAACCGTGATCACGGTAAGCCTTACCGTGAATCACGGTTAAGGTGTGTCAAAACGAATTTTACTTCCGAGAGTAACGTGAATCACGTTAAGGGGTTTAACGTGATCACGGTTAGACCTAAACGTGAATCACGTTAGTCTAACGGCTAGTTTTTTTTAAAGGCTTGAGGAGCTCGTCCTAACCGTAATCACGGTTACTCCTAACCGTGATCACGGTTAGAAGCAGACAAGTTCCAACAGTCACTTTGTCCACTTAAAACGGTCATTTTTGTTCCCATCCTCTCTTGTCCGACCTTCCCTCTGCCAAACACTATATATACTCATCTTAGATGAGTTAGATAGTAAGGTTGAACATATAGAACAACAAGAGAACATTTGAGAAAGCTCATTCATAAAAATTCCATTTTTACAAACTCCAAAAATCTAAACACTCTGTACACAAGCTGTCCTCAACGATTTCAATCTTGTCTTGTGTCATTTTGGGAGTTCTTTTGAAGCTTTCTTTCTGAGGTAATTTGTTCATTTATTGGTGTTGAAGTTAATCATACAATTATTCATTTTGTGTACACCAATTGTTTGTTGCATTTTGAGATAATATCTTTGTTAAGGTTTGAAAAGTGTACCTAACACTTTTGGGTTAAGGGTAGTGTTCTCATCCCTTGAAAGAGAACTTAGGTTTGTGGTTGAGCCCTTGAAAAGCCATAGGTTGTTAGTAAGCCTTGGAAAACTATTGATAGGTTGTGGTTGAGCCCTTGAAAAACCAATAGGTTATAGTTTAGCCTTGGAAAACTATTGTAAGGTTGTTGGTTAGCCCCGGAAAACCAATTGTAAGGTTGTTGAGCTGAACCCGTGAAAAGCTCTAGTGAATAGCAAGGTGTTGCATTCGAAAATCCTAAGAGGAGGACTCTTAGGTAGTGGAGTACAATTCGTGTGAATTGGAACCACTATACATATTTGTGTATTGCTATTCTTCTCTTCTCTATTTGTGCAGAAAGTTTGAAGTTTTTAGAAGGGACTATTCACCCCCACCCCCCCTCTAGTCCATTCATTGACTAATCATCACCATTCACACATCGAACCATTCAATTTTAAATAATTGAGCCAGATTGAAGCAGCTGGTTCAATGTCTATAATGGGCCGCCCATCAAATTTTTCAAATAAAAAAAAACACAAAACGGCGTCGTTTTGTGCTTGGCATTGAACCAGCCGGTTCAATCCAGTTCGTCGGTTGTGTAAATACCGGCTGGTTCAACTGTTTGATTTTCGGTTCGTATGCATATCCGATCAGGTAGATGAATCGAACTGAAAATCTGAAAAACAATGTTTGTTGAAAAGCAATGTTCTGTTCGTAGGCATTGGAATTGGTGCCTCCATCTTTGTTGAAAAGCAATGTTCTGTTTCAATTTTCAAGAAAGTTGTTTTTTTCTTTTCTTTTCACTCTTTTAATAATTAGCAAGCACATAAAAACTACTATATAAGTCTATAGAAAAAGTTTTTTCATCTTTTTTTTTCCTTTTATAAGCAGCTCTTTTATTAAGTTTGATGTACACATAATTTAATAACTTATTACTTTTGACTAAGTTAGAAAAAAAACTTTAAACCCTCTAGTTAAAACTGAACATAACTTTTTTGAAATCGTAATCCCCAAATTTTTTATTCTTTCATAATAATCCTTAAAATTCTACTAGTTATAATTTTATTAATCCTTTAAATTTGCACATGTATAAAGTTTTAATTCTTTCTATAATAATAATTAAAATTTCATTATTTTTTCAGTTATCCATCCTTAATTAATGTTCGTTACTTCACAATTTTAATTTCTTTCATGATATAGCCTCAAACGTTCCATCCATTTTTTATTTTTATTTTTATTTTATTTTTACTTTTAAAAAATATTAATTTTATTTACCTCCTAAATATTTTACTCGGGCTTGGGCAATGAATTTCTTTTTAGCAAGAAAATACTTTTGGAAATGTGTCCAATTTTAAAATAAAATGGAGTGATAAAAAGAAAGAAAAAAAGTAGTCAAGAAGTGGAGTGTGACTCCGGCCCTGGCGGCAGAGCCAGGGACCAGGTGGGGCAGGGTTGTGTCCAGGCTCAGACTCTGGTGGCAGAGATAGCCTCTGCACTTAACACTGCACTTCCCTGTAGTCATCACTCATATCATTATTTACAAATACTCACCACTCATACACTGTTGTACTACTACTTTATGGTATTAATCATTATTTACAAATGCTTCCGGTGGTTTGGGGTTTGAGTAGTTGGAATAGGAATAAGTAGTAATAGAACTGTTAAAAAAGAAAAAAGAAAAAGAAGAGAGAGAAGATAGAATGAATCATGATAGAGAAACACAAAGGAAGTGCAGGGTTAAGTGTGACTCGGAAATTTGAGATTCCGAGTTTTATTGCGTTTGGTTGCGATAGAGAATCACCCTCCCCTCGGAATCCAACTTTCCTTGACCGTTTTAACTTTCCAAAAATAGGAGAAAGTGATTCCTTGACTAGAGCGTGGGGAGAGTGATTCCCCCTACAGGAAAAGTTAATTTTTTATATTAAATGACATATTTATCAAAAATTAATTATAAAAAATAACCTAATAAAACGTCTTCTTTCTTTTTTGTTTCGAAAATTTCACCATGTAGCGCAGTATATATATAAAGAATAATTAAACACCTAACAAGATAATAAAAAATACCTAACAGGATAACAAAGACACAAATATAGAAAATGATAAAGTAGTCATTTTTCCATGAGGATTCTCAAGTACAAAACAAATACAATAATGTTACTTTTCCGGGAATTTTAAATCTCAATCAAACACAAAAAATTAGTATTGTGTTGCTACCCGATTTGAGCCTATGCCCCCTCAAAGCCACGAAAAGTTTTATTTCAATGTTTATTGAATTACCAAGATGATCTTTTCGGAAAAAATGCTTTCTCTTGGTTTTTACTAGTTTCTGCTCCTATAGTAGTACTTTTAAATTGAATTTGTGGAGGTAGGTTTTTCATTTCTTCTAAATGTTTAGGTTGTTCTTCATTTAACATCATAATTTTTAGGTTTAATTTAGTATTTTCTATTTGCAATTTTTTTATATCCATTTTAATATGCTTTATTTCTTCTTTCAAATCTTGAGTTGATATTATAGATTCTTTAGGGGAAAATCGGTTAATAATATTTTTTAAATTGTATGGTTCTATTTTTTTAGTTTCTTTTTCTCTTATTATTAAATCTTTTAGTTTATTTAACTATTCTCTTTGTATTTCGGGATCCTCTATTTTTCCTAATTCTTTTTTACTTTGATGAAGTTCATTTTTCATTTTAGCTTTTAGTTTTAAATCAGTACAGAGAGCTAATCCTTCGTTATTAATGTGTGCTATTATTTCACCATAGGTTAATAATTGATAAGGAATTACTCCACTATAAAGATTTTTAATTCTAGTTTTTACTTTTTCTGCAAATAATTTTGGTAATCCTGAAATGAATTTTTCTTTCCAGAATGGATGATTACAATCTTCTTTTAGGAATATTTTTGTTAGAAACATATCTTTGTACCATCTAAAATCTTGCAGTTTTGGGCAGGTTAAATTAACCAATATTTCCGTGGTTTTTTCTTGAAATTGACTGGGTTCTCCTACAAAATGTTTTAATATAGTGTATACCAGGACATTAGTAGCGTCCTCTTTAGGTTCTTCGTTTTCTATTTTTTCGGCATTTATTATTTCTAATTTTTCTTCTAGAGTTAAGTAATTATCCCACCAACTTTTAAGTTGTCCATAAAATCCTGAAATAATTATCTGGGCTACATATTTATCTGTGTTTCCTCTTGCCTTATATGTAGTGGCTGCCATCATCATATTTTCTAACATTGTTATTATATTATGCTCACTTTGTCCATCTAAATTCCATTCTATAATACTTTGACCATCATAATTGGCTGAAGTTCTAGTATTCTTATCTTCTGATTGTATGTCAGGAAATGTTGGTTTAGGATAAAAGTGCTTTATTCTTGGATTTTGATAATTTCTTCCTCTTAATTTATTAATTTCTAATTCCTGAAATTGTTCTGAGATATCTTTTACATCTTTTTCATCTATTTATCCAGTCAGCCACAGCCCCCTCAAAGCCACGAAACCGCTGCCAGAACGACTGCACGAACGCGTCATCCCACCTCGGAGTGATATCGATTAAACAATTGCGGCAGGTCATGCTAAAGAATTTGCGAAATAAATTGAGAGATGGGGTAAGAATGTTCTCCAGTTCGCAAGCGCGAAGAAAGGCATAAACCCCACACCAAGAAGAAGGAGTTATCTGGGCAGGATTAAGCCTATGTTCCCGCAACAGTGCTGTTATTGAAGCATGTACTGGGAGACGAAAACCATAGAGGAACATTTTAAAGTAGACTAGTCTATAGTTCCCCCACAATGGATCGTGAAGTCGCATGTCACCCTCGGGAACGGTAGGGACATATCCAGGAGGGAAAGTAATACCGTTTTCCTCTAATTCAGCATTTAAAACCGCCTCACATGAGAAACACACTGGGTGTTTGTACGATTTCTGGATCCACAGGTCTCTAGAGGAACCACCTGGTTCTAGTCATAACCATAGTAAGCTAATGAACAGAAAATCTGAAAGGATGAAGTGGTACCTTGGAAGGAAAGATCCACAGGTGAGCCGGCGAAGGGCGGCGGACGGACAAGAAGTTCTTCCAGAGAAAACAAAGAGAAGAGTAGAGAGAAAATTTAAAATGAGGGCAAAAAGTATCAGAAAGAGAAGACGATCCCTTCTTAAAGGATTAAGTGCCACCACATTAATTGAACTACCAGTCGTGCGAGGACGCGTGTAAAGGAAGTTGGCCACGTGGAATCATATCCAAGGGTTAAAAACAAGCAGTTATTTGCCACAACTTACCAAGCGGCGGTTAATGTTGACCAAGTCAAAACAATCGTAAAGCGATTGACTCAGCGAGGCTAACGTCTTCGCGTCAGCCATCAACAAAATGAAAATGCTGACAAGAGAACATGGTGGCAAAAGAAAGAAAAATAGAGAACATCAGTTTATTCATTAAAAGCCATACGACATCTACAGTGCGCCTAACGCCAGGGCACTAATCCTCATCAGGCCAGTATATGTCATAGTAGAAAACGTCGTCATCATCTGAGAGCGGCAGACCTTCGTTGAAAGGAGGAAAAGGCTCGTCAACCCTTTTTTCTTGACCCAACAGAGCCGAGCTCGGCCCTTCCACGACGTTAGCAACCGTCGCTTCAGAACCAGTGTCACGAGAGGAATCTTTTTCCAAAACGCGATTAACATGAGGAAACAACTCATTATCCTTTCGCACAGGGGCCACAGAGAAAGCAGAAGGTGTGTTAACCGTTTTAGAAACCTTCCTCTTCGACCTTTTGCGACCTTTACGGCGAGGGAATCGCCTTTTCAGACATGAAGGAGAAGGAGGATCATCGGAATCCGGGGGACTTGGAGGAGTGAGTGGAGGCTCGCGCTCATCAATCTCCATATAGTACGAATTGAAACAATCTGAGAAGAGAAATAAGAAGAAGAAGGTGAGCAGAAAAAAGAAAAGAAAACTCCATTAAATAGCTGAGGCAAAGAGATACGCTGATCTCTTCGCGCGTCCCTCGAAAGCAATGAATACGCCTGGAGAAGAACAACCCTACTTGTAGGATCTGATCCCGCGTGATCACCTGCTCGAAAATTGCACCAATCAAAAGGCACAAAAAAACCGCCCAATCACCCACCACTGAGAATGCGGCGCAAAGAACGGTTGAACAAAATATTTATGACTGATTTTCAGAATGCAGGCACTGCAGTACCATATCCCGAGAAAGACTCATTTTCGATTGGGCTTATAGCAACCGCACCTAACTAGCGCAGCAAGCAGAAAGATATCAAAAGTAGAAGATGGTGCAATAATTGAAACGACATTTTATTTATTTATGGCCTGAACGGCTTAAGCGCCCCAGCGCGTACACAGGAAATATAAAAAGCAAAGAGGCAACGGCCGGCGGTCAAGCATGGGACCCAGCATCGTCATCCTCGAGGGCAGTAGGAATCTCCCTTAGAGCATCCGCCATCGAGGTCAGTTCAGTGGAAGAAACCCTCATGCCCTTCAAGCAGCACACCAACAGGTCTTTCCTGTGCTGCAGCATAGTGATGGTCACCTCGATGCGGGAGACTGTAGTGGCCAGCTTAGACACATTCTGTATGGGACTAAAATCCTCCATAGAAGCAGCTCCTTGCCTGGACAATAAAGGGGTCACCATCCCCTGAAGCTCCAGGATGTCCTCAGAGGTTTTCTTCAGCATGCTCTCCAGGAAACCAATGTCAGCCTCAGTGAGATTCTTCAGGTTGTGCACCTTCGAGATCAGAAAGTTCCTCGTAAGATCATCCATAGTAAAAATATCAAAGGAAATGCAAAAAATGGTTGCGAAAAAAGCCAGCGCGATAAAAGGGTAATTTATAGGCTCAGAAGAACGACGGTTGAAAGAGGCATATTTCTCGAAAAATGAATCATCCTAACGCGTGAAAAACCATTGAGTCGACAAGACTGAAGATGAAGCGGTAGCCCTTGGTGAACACACGAGCTCATTTTCGGTTGGGCTTATGATAAAAATACACTTAACGCCAAGGGCATTTTCGTATTATACCCCGCATTAGGGTATAAAGCTGCTGTCCCTACCGCTCAGACAACATCGAGGCTATCGCCTCTCTCCATGCGATCAACACTGGGATGGTCGACATCAGCGAGGGGGTCCCATACGTCACTTTGTCATGACACGTGGCGTTATCCCATCCCAGGCCAAACACGACATCCCATGAGGAGCATAGGCGTTACCTTGCCTAGGTAACGCCTACCCCTATACACCTATCTAACGCAGCGATAGCACACCATTGACGGGGAATGCCAACACCCCGACAGGCCCGTTAGCGCCCTATATGGCCGAATTCCCCTGAAAATACTCTACTTTTCGCCTATAAATACCTCCACAATTAAGGGAGAAGGTAAGCCTAAGATTGCTGGCCAAAGCTCTACTATTTTCACCACTCTTACTAACTTAAGCATCGGAGTGTTTACGCTGGAGACCCCCTCCGGCGCTTCGCAGGTACACCGGACGACCGAGGACAACAAACCCCAAGAGCCATATTCCCCTCCTACCCTTCAGCAAAGAGTCTGAATCTTATCACATAACTTTAAAATGGTTACAAGCATAAAAGAAGAAAAATAAACTTTTCCAACGGAACCTACTAATTATACTTTGCATTCCATATTGACAAGAGAGATTACCATAGTGGCTCAATAAAAGCGTAAGCCGTTGATTTACGGACTCATTTTATTCCTCATTGTTTCATTTTTTTTCTTCTAATTTCCACTGAAATTACCACACCATCATTATTTCCACAAAATATATGCTTCGAAAAAGATAAAATGACAAATACCTCAAATAGTAACAATCCGTAGAAAAGTGACAGGTAATTTGGAACAGAGGGAGTATTTAACAAGATAATAAAGCTTCTCTCAATTGAGCCTTAAACTTTGATAAAATCATACAGAACCTCCACCTTGCTAAGCTGGTGGCCATTGACTTCCATTTCCTACATGTTCGAAATTCATCTGCCGAGTGCTAGTAATATATCAGGTGACCATGATCATTTACCCAAATATAAGTTTTATGTAGCAGAACACCGACATTACAACCAGATATGACTTCTAGTAGATGCTCCCCAACAAAGGAAAACATTATCTACCAAAGAGGAATAATAACTTGAAAGTTTCCAAAACTGACAAGTATCATCCCCACCATGCCCCTATTTCCACACTAGAAAGAAGAACACGAAAGGAAACACTAGAACCCATCTGTTGTTCTCATGCCAGCTGTTCTCATACAATTTTTGTGGCAAACAATTTTATGAATACCCAATTAATGGGTTCCTTAATTTGCACTTGCACATCATTAGCATCTTCTACCTAACAATCTCCTTTTCATCCATTAGTTCGCTGCACAATCCGCTATCTCCTAGCGACGTTATCTTCTCCATTAAACACCATTAAACACCATCTACACCATACATCCTTGTGTTTACCACCTCCCAAAGGAGACTAGATCCATTCAAGCTCAAGAACACAGTTTCTTCCTTCAAGAGAAGCCCGAATATTATCAAGTGGTAGCGGAGCTCCAAATCGTCTTCTAGGTTGGTAACTCCCTTCTCACGACTGGATTCATCTTTTCCACCGTGTGCTTTTCATGTTTTGACCGAAAATTTTTCTGTTTTTCACATCCGTTCCTCTCTTCGGTTCAAACTTCTTTTCCTTGAGTTTCTTCGGTTCAAACACCTTGATTCGTACTAAAGGGATAAAGGTTTAAAGAGTCCAAACGAATTTTAAACTATATTACATTGTGAGAAAATAAGAGATAAGGAATCTATCTCTTTAAAAGGTCTTCTTCTTTTTGTCTGCCACAAAAGTTTTCGAGTGGAGGGAGCTTGCCAAAGTCTTCGTCTTCTTCTAATAATTGTTGTCAGCCACGTCTTTTGTCTTCTTTCAATTATTCAGGATGACCATGTTTCCTGATGTCTTTTGATAATGGTTGTGGGCCATTTTCTTGGTCTTATGCGTTTGGTTGTCATGGCATACGTCAGTCTTCTAGGGGAGGTCATGGTAGTCCTTTTGAAAATAGGAAAAAGTTGAGATATTTTCCTCTTAAGCCTTCTGAGTTGATTGTCTTCTACCGTCGTGTTTCCTGTGAAAGAAGTCATGTTTGTAGTATTTTTTATTTTTATCATTTTTTATTATTTATTTATTTAGTTTTTTTAGTTTTTTTATTTTTTTAGTTTTTTTATTTTTTTATTTTTTTTACTTACCAAGCTCAGGATTGAGCTCAGCCATCATGTCTTCGTCGTATTCTGGATCAGAGTTCGCTGGAGTGAATACTTCTTCTTCATCTTCATTGTCTTCTAATTTTGACAATTCTTCCATTAGTTTCTTTTTGTATTCGCTTTTGGAGGATGATGAGGATGCCATACTGGCGCTAGTCTTCGTCATGTTTACTCTGGTAGGAGTAGGATTGTTGATAGTATTTTCTGAGAGTATTTTAAGGACGGAAAATTTTGATGCTTGTTCTTGGGGGAATCCTTTCCACCATTTAATCTTCCAACGTCTTAAGAGAATATGAGGTTCTGCGTCAGTGCTGTCATTGATTTCATAATCCCAGTAAATAATCCATAGGAGATGGAACATTAAAGCGAAAGATAAAGTCTTTGGGGAATGATTTGACTGATAGTATTTTTGTTCTAATGTTTCAAATCCACCTTTAACTATTTTTGGAAATGCTAATTCTGAGGCCCCATAGTGTTGCCACCATCTGAGGAACCAATGTGGGAATACATCTGAAAGATGCCGGTCAAAGTGGAAAAACCAAGAATGTCGTCTGTCTTCATAAAGAAAGGCAAGGTGCCAAGCTTTCTGGTAGTCGTAATAATTGTAACCATTTGGAAAAAATGGCTGGGAGAAAGTATTTTGAGTATAAAGATTCATTTTCCAGCTAGTTTATAATAATATTTTGTACTAAAAATTACACATATAAGGCCCTGTTTACCTCAGGGAATTTTCTTGAAAAATCTCCAGTTTTTTGAAAACTGGACTTTTTTTCCAAAAACGTGTTTACTTCGCGCTATTTTCATTTCGAAAATAGAAACGAAAATTTTCAGAATAAAAACTCATGTGTAAGTTTTGAAAACACCAAAAACCTGTTTTCAAATTTTTTAACTCAACCAAACATAAAACTGAAAACTCGGTTTTCAGTTTGAAACATTAATGAAACTTTTTTTAATACCATTATACCCTTCTCATCAAATGGTCGAGTAAACGCAGCCAGAATTCTTCTTCTTCTCTCCTTGCCCTAAATCACACGACGCTCCTCTTCTTCTCCCTCACGCCTAGGGATGGCAATTATGCGGGTATGGGCGGGTATGGATAAATATCCACTCATACCCGCAATTAAATATCCATTATTATCCATACCCATTATACCCATTACCCAATTGGATATGTAATGGATATCCAATTATATTTACTTATTAATTATTTCACTTAATAAACTTCTAAATTAATTCAAAATATATTTAAATAATTTGATTAAAAAAAACTCATTTATACTTATTAATTATTTCACTTAATAAACTTCTAAATTAATTCAAAATATATTTAAACAATTTGATTAAGAAAAAACCCATTTATAAAAGATTAAGAAAAATATGAAAAGTGGATATGTAATTACTCATCTTAAGATGAAGATTATGTTTTTGTAATTTTTAATTTATTTTGTTCAAGCATTAAGGAAGAGATTGAGTTTTTATTACGGGAGAAAAATAAAAAAAGATGAGAAAGAGAGAGGAGAAAGGAGAAAGAGTGGCGGAGAGAGAGAGGAGAAAGGAGAGAGGCATTTTGCGGGTATGTTGCGGGCACAATTATAAATGCGGGTATTATCCATACCCGTAATTACAGGTATGGTTATGGGCGGATATGCGGGTATGGGTACCCATTGCCATCCCTACTCACGCCGGCCTTCTTCTCCTCTTTACGTGAGTGGTTATGGGTTGCGGAGGATTACCAATCGACAGGCGGTCATGTCGTACAAGAACAATAACAACAACAACAAGATGAAGAGGGAGGGAAGGAACAAGGAGCGGAAATCATATCTAGTATGCTGAATACTACGATACCGTAATTTCCATTCTCTTCTGTCATTATTCCTCTCACTTTTTTTCGGGTATTGATTGATCATTTGTTGTTTTAATTGGTTTTGTAGTTGTCTTCCTTGTGGGCATGTATTTGGATTGTCTTGTATAAATAAATGGTTAGGCCAGAGTGGGCGCTCCGCCAAGGATTGTCTTGTGGACATCATTCACCCAACATATCCACATATAATCCCTAGCACGAGCAATGCTAAGCAGAATTGAGGAAGACAACAAAAGAGTAATCGGAAGTGACTTGGTGTGTGTTTCTAGCATGTCAGCCATACACTGATTAGTGTTCTAGAAACTCATGCTTGTGTGATAAAAAGCTATCATTACAAGCTTTTATAAAAAGCTATTGATCATCGTGATCGTGTATGATTTATCAATTTTATGCCTTTTTGTATAAAAGTGAGCGAATATTTAGTGCCTCTTTCTCTAAAGTTGGGTTTTTAATGGAAATCCGAAGTAGATAACTTTTTTGTTTTGTTTTTGGTTTATTGGTGATGGATAACAGTGGAGAAGGAGTAGATGATCAGGGCTCTGGATGGTTAAAAGTGAAAAAGGTGTTGCCTTAATTTATTTGTTCATTTGAGCTTTATGTAATCAATTTGTTTCATGCACATTTTTGTACGTTAAATTTTTGGTGTGATATGTTTGGATTATTTTTATCTTTGTGCAATGTAAAATAAATATTATTCAGGGAATGAAAATTTTCTTTTCTACCTTCTAGTGGAGAAAAGAGGCTTAATTAATCTTAGTATAGTGGAGTTCTCCATTCCTCGGTGTTGTATGTTGTACACTGTTGATATGCTTAGCTGAGTGAGTTTCCCATATATTAGTTTGTCTAAATGTAATGAAGAATTGTAGATGTTTTCGTTGCCAATCTTTGCACTTTTTGGTCAATTGGTGAATAGATAATCAAATTCAAAGCTATGTTCTGTCTAGATCTACTTGTAATTTGTTCTGTCGTAAGAGTTGTGCATTTTAGTTGATTTATCCCAGAATGTGATGGCAAATAAGACATACACTGTCTTTCCTAAAGCTATTGGTGCGAGTCTTGAGCAGTTTAAGTGTGCATTAGCTTAGATTGAGTCTAATGTAGTGCTGTAACTATTTTAAGATGGTGAATTGGATGCCTGTTTCAGTTGATCGGGACATTCTTTTGAGTTGTTGATTGGTAATGAAACTCTTCAGTTAGGCATGTACCTTTATTGTAATGCCATATAATATGATCAAGGAAAAGCAACCACATGAGACACACAACCCATGTCCATGCCTGTAATAGTTACTTATGTGGAAGCCATCAGTATTTAATTTCTTGGTGCAAATGTTCTTCTTGCTAAAAGTACTGATTTGGCTTGTTTATCTCTGTAGGTGTTTGCTTAATGTCTAATGAGATGGTAAGAACTATTTCTTTCAAACTTTAAAATATGCATGTGTCTAGCTTAGATAAGTTGTAGAATGTTTTTTTTCTTTTTTCTTTTCTTTTCTGTAGTTTAGTGAAGGCATGAGGGTGATCTAAAAACGTATCTTCTAAAGGACTATTTCTCTAGGAAGTGCGTATGTGGTATAATGAATTTGCATGTTGGACAGTCTACCATATATCATTGTCTGAATATTTGGTAATTACAGTATAGAATAGCTTGGCTTATGATTGGTTTCTGTTTTTTGCAGCCTAGATATGTAGTGAACCAAGTGACCGCTGGCAATTATGGTTGCCCCAGGAAGGTGTTGAAGTTCTTGACAGATCTTTATGCTTTAAGATTAGAGGTTTGACAACCAGTGGAGATCCCACTGTGAACCAAGAAGCTGAAGGTCAGTCATAGTTTACAAAAGGCCACATACTAGTTACCATCTCTCTCATCACCTTGAGTTCTGTGGAGCTACACTTTGAACATCAAAACAGCGGTAGAGGCTCAGTGTTGTAACCATTTTCTAGAGATGAATGGTTAAGAGGGATGATCTTCTCTTGTTCTTTTTTCCGTAAGGAGTATGATTTCAGAAGGTTTATAATGTAATATTTCCAAATATTATGATTGTTGAATGTATGGGGGAAGTCAATAGGTGTCCTTTTCACTATTTCACAATCAACTGCAAGTCTTCAACTAACTGTAGCATTGTAGACCTGAATTGGTGGGCCTGGATTGCCACATATTGCCATCATCATACTCTTCCAGCTTGAAGTTGAATCTAGTACATGAAACTTATTGTATTGAATTAGAACAGTTCTGACAACTATTACTGCTAAAATTGCCTTCTTTTTTGCTGATGAAAATGAAGGGATGGTTGTCTAACTTGAGCACTGTCATGGATTATCCTATCGGGCATGGAGGCCATGATTACTTCCAATGACCTGCGAGTTGTAACTACTTCACCGGAAAATTTACCTCAATAAGGTTGCGTTCGGCAGGGGGAAGGTTCGTCATAGCAATGACGAGATGGATATGGAAACTAAATTAGCACTAAAATGGTTGTAGAAGGAGGTGATTCCTGCTAATAATTCTCCTACCTAACGTATGGATGGAACCTATTGATTTAGGAATGAATCCTATCCTACACTCGATAATAGACTAGCTACGTTATTATGAGGGAGCTAACACAAAACATTGCAAATGAACTGTGGGCTCATCATAATAATCGTTAGATTACGAGGGAGCAACGAGTCAAGTGGAGTACGTTTGCTATGTAATTTTTTCATCAATTACTATATTAGTAGATTGCTTTTATTTTCATGTAGGAATATAAATTACAATATTTAAATGCAATATTAGATGATTGATGTTATATTTAATAAGTTTTCCCTTTTTAAAATGACTATTAAATTTTCAAATGATTTATTTTTTTCATTACAAATATTTTCGGTTTTCCACAAAAAATGAAAACGCGCGAAGTAAACACGTTTTTCAGTTTTCAGATCAGGAAATTCTTACATTCAGTGCGAAGTAAACGCGTTCTCCAGTTTTTCTGATCAGGAAACAAGAGCGAAATAAACGCGTTTTCCAGTTTTTAGAATGAAAACAAAATTCTCGAAATTCAGAAAAACAGCAAATTTTTAAACTGAAAATTTTCCTAAGTAAACGAGCCCTAATAATTCTTTATTAATTAAATGAAGCATTATTAACCGGAGCAAAATTAACACACTTATATGGATATTTTATACACTAAAATATCTCACTATTGTTAAGAAACAATTGAAGATGATCGTAGAATATATACGATTGCCTATACCTATAATCAACTCCATATAAATTAGTATAGTGGAAAAATTTATATAATATACTCCCTCCGGACTCCAATGATTGACTTTCTGAAATAGTAAAAATTCGTAGAACAATGATCTTTGATCTTATTATATTCCACATTGTTTCATTTTTACTTATAATTTCTACTCAAATTACCACACCATCATTAAATTGGGTTGATACATAATTTTTTTTTGCCATTTTTACAAAATATAAGTTTCGAAATGCATAAAATGACAAATATTATGAATAGTAAAAATTCGTAAGAAAGTGACAATTATTGGAGTCCAGAGGGAGTATAATATTTTGTTACTAAATTCCTATTTTATTTCACAATAATTTTGGTATATTAATGTGGAGTTGATGTTAATTTATGAGTCAATTACATGAGTTTAGCGGAAGCATAAGTTATTGGTAATTACACAACTACCAATAATTAACTCATTCTTAAAAGATATAGCTACTTAGTAATGTTTATAACAAAACTGAGTAATTATTTTAGGCCATTTTTTAATACCTGAAGTAAATAGTTAATTATTCTGTGTGTAATTAGATTTCCTATGTATAATCATAAAATACGTAATTAGTTTTCCCAAATTTAAAATAACACAAACAATAATTTGTGGATCAATACCATAGTTTTCGCTTAAGCATACGTTATATTTTTACTTGGAACTTGAACATATTAGTAACTTATAACCCTGTAACAGATATTATTTTTTTAAATTGGTTTGATTAAGTACTAAATAAGTGCATAGTTGATCACGACCTTAAGCAGTTAGTACTAATTTAGTTAATATGTTAATTTATAAGTTACCTTAATATCTAGATGGGTAAATAATTTAGCACATGCGGGTTACTAACATCCCGACTTTGATCATAACTTGTTCACCCATATTTTTCCGTGAGAATTAGACAATTAATATGGTATTGATCCACAAATTATTGTTTACCTGTAACTTATTGGTATGGCTAGCTAGTGACTAAACATATAGTTGATTATGGCACACCATACCTATACCATTGATTATGTCAATCCATCTTGATATTAATTATTAAACACAAACAATAAAATAAATTCGTTTAAAAAAAATAACAAAAAATAACAGATAATTATTATGGTTATATTATTGAAAAATACTTATAAGCTATGACTTATAGATAATCACTCGTGAATAATTTTTAGTAAATTTGGAAAAAAATAGTTCAATCAATTTAGTTAAAGCAGAAGTTGTTTCGTTGAAAAAATAATTTAAAAAAAATTGTGAGAGCATTTTTAATAAAGTGTTTAATATGTTAAACATGTTGATATTATTAGTTCATAAAAAGCGGAAAGTTATTAGTAGTCACATATAATGCCCACAGAAGTAATAGTAAAATGAACTTTTTGTAACTTGATTTGAGCATATGTGGAGTAAATGTTTTGTTTCAATGTTTATTGAATTCATAATGTATAAAGGACAACAAAAGCGCATACAACAGTTATGTATGTGAAAAGATTGATGTTTTTGAGCTTTTTGAGTCAGTTTTTTGCGTTTTAATTTTTCTTTTTGCATTAGTATGTTCAGTTTTGAGTCTGCTGTTTGCATGATTTTTTTATTCTTTTTTTTATGTATGTTTTAGTCTGTCTTGATGAGTGTACACTTGAACCCCAGTTTTCAACTTAGGTTGTTTAGTCCACCACTGAAACTATATGTAGATACTTGTCTAGGCGAAACAATGCTCTAGTAACAGGGAAGTGAATGAACGCAACCTGATCAATGCCTAAGGGGCATATAACCTAATGTAACCCAAACATTAACTATCCACATGGTCGAAAGGACGTCTAGATAGGATTCTGGTTCGATTCACGAAATGTTTGGTCAATTACCAAGAGACCCTCCAATCAAACACAATTATATGCTCAACTTCCCTTATCAAATCATTTCTCTATTACCGGAGGGCTTTTTATACATTTGACTTATGTCCATTGTAAATTGACATTGTAGGCCTTCAGAAGATTTTCAGATGATAGTGTGACTGTAGAGTGGTTACATTCTGTTCCGCGTTTGATATTTGATAATGAGTTAAGCATTCAGAAAGAATGTGAGAACCTATTCAAAGAACTGCTTTTGAACTGCATTTCAAGAGCTGAATATGCCAGTACAACACGCAACACATCCACTTACTCTCATTCAAAAGCAAAATCTTTTGAAATGGAGACTGACTTGAAATTTCCTGAAGGAATTTTGAGTCTTTTGAAAGATGTGCAATGGGGAGGTAGCACCTTGGACATGGACGGATCCAGCGGATGGCCAGGGTGGGCTACCGCACCCCCTAGCCCAATAAAAAAAAGGAGTAATAGTAAAAAGATCCTTGTACAATCGCGAAAAATAGAAACCTCTCCTGGCATTTAGTTTGATTAGATCGGGTTTGGTGGAGTATTGATGGGTGGATGATTTCTTGGGCAGTACTGGTAGTGGTTGTGGATCGAAGAGGAGATCGGCGGTCGGAGGCCGATTTGTTAGTGGTGGTCGCTTTAGTGGTTGGTGTGGGTTGTGGCCGGTTGGGTTGGGTTTAATTATTATTTTTTGATTGGGCGCACCCCCTGGTCTAATGCTAGATCTGTCCTGGGAAGGGGTGAGGATAATGGTCTCTAATGGGGTCTACTGGGTTGATTAGATTTTTTTCAATGTAGTGATTGTAATTTCCCGACAAAAGAACCCATTATTGGGTATTGATCCAATATTATGGAGCTAATTTACTTAAAGGATAAGATATACTTATAACTAGGGGTGGGCATTCGGAATTTCCGATACCCTAATTTTCAAATTTCGGGTATTCCGAAATTTGATTTTTCTTTCCCGAACTCGAATTTCTAAAATACATACCCGTACCTGAATTTTTGAAATATAATTTCGGAAATTCTCAGAATTTCAAAATTACCCGAAATTTCAATTCCAATTCAACCACAAAACAACCTAAGAGCACCCAAAAACCAGTAAGAATTGAACAGGGATGTGTAAAAATTGAATAATCACAGTTCACAGCAACATGAAATTCCAGAAGTCACAAATAAATATATATACAATACTACTCCCTCCGGACTTTATTAACTGTCACTTTTCTACGGATTCTTACTGTTCATAATGATTGTCATTTTACTTCTTCGGGCTCACATTTTTTTACCTTTTCGATCCCATATTTTTTGTACTATTGAAGGATGGGTTGACAAGTTATTGAACAAAAAATTAAAGTTCGATTTGAAGTAGAAAAAAAAAATAAAAAAACAAAAAAATGGGATTGCACAATCCCACTGTGCCTGGACGTCATGCTTTGGCGTCCAGAGGGAGTATAAAATAAATAAATATAATAAACAAATAAAGTATTATGAAAAAAGAAAAAGAAAAGAAAAAAACCTTATAATTGGGTCATCTCCACCACCGTAGCCGCCGCCTCCACCGCGATCACCATCTTTGTCGCCCCTTCCTTCGCTCACGTCGCCGGCCTTGGAAACCCTTAGATCTGATGGAAGATTGGTGGATGAACAGATCTGATGGGTGTGGGAGATGAACGGTGATGGAGAGAAGAGACTGAGATGAACGGTTGGGAGACTGTAGAGTTGAAGGCCATGGGAAGATAATTAGCAAGGCTATGGTTCCCTCCAGCACACAATTGACGGGAAAAAAGCAAGCAATGAGTGCCAAATGTAAATATATGGATTGACAAATGTAGGAAAGATGGGCGACCAGTGGAAAGGTTGGACAAAAGAGGACCAAACCTGGCAAATGCATCCAATTGCGCATGCAAAAGTTTGTTAGAGAGAATTGGCGATACCCCTACTTCTTTTGATGCATTGTAGAAAGTAAGCTCGGGGCTAATAGCCTGCAAAGAGCACACATCAGTCAAACACAACATAATGGTGCACAAAAGAGCTGGGTTACACAGTTCATAATATAATTCATGTTAGGGTATCATGCTGATTCAGGATGGCATAGGTTCAATGAATCCTCAAAAACACTCTCAAACCAATGTTAATTCCACAACATATGAACATAAAAAAACATAATCCTACCACAACCTATGTCATGAAGGAGTGAACAGATGCAAAAGATTTTTCTCTCTTTCCAACACAGTTCCTCAAATATCTACTATACTCATTCCTTTTAGTCCCTGTTTGGAAACTTTGATCCATCGTTTGATGCACAAGGGGAAAAAAAATTATTTTGCTTCTCCAGGACCGAGTATTCCTAGACTTTTGTCACTGCACCACATTGATTTTCCACACAACTACTTGCTACCAAAAGCCACCCAACCCGCATTCTCAACTCCAATGACAACCATTCCCTCTTAATTTCAATTACCAAGAGACCCAACAACAGAATACCAATTTGCCAAAATACAACAACTCAGATCCCTGAAAAGAACTGTCCTTCAATTCACACAGCGAATGGTAGACTAATCAGTCGATACACAAGTGGAAAAGAGTAATCAAATTGCAGTAAGGAGAGAGTAGCAACACAAAGAAGGTCAAGAAGGTGCAAAAATGACCCAAATACACATGCACACCATCAGAACAGTTTAAATAAAATCCAGCCCATAGTAACAACTTATGCATGGTCAAGGAAAATAGAGTAGTCATTCGTTTGAATTCATAATGTATATAATTGTGAAGCCATGGTGTAAATCAAAAACAGCTTGGATCAGCGGGGGAGAACAGACGTAACCATAGTGACTTTGAAATGAGAAAGCTTCCATTAATTAATTTTAATTGAAAGTATATTGCATACATATAATAAAATAATAAAATATAACAAATGAAAACCTTCACATCAAACTAATTATATATAATATTAATTTATAATTTTTTATTGAAAGTTAGAAAATGATAAATTTGCACATGGTGCTGGCATGACAACAGAACCATTTTTTTCTTCTTTTTTTTGTTGCCAAGGCTTTGTATGACTTTATCAGCTTCTAACTTACTACTGGGCCTGTACGCCCCCTAAAATAGGCCTATACGTACTTGATCCTTTTGGGCCGAAGATTTTTACACCAGTATCAGCTAAAAATAATAACTACTGGGCCTGCAAAACGACTTTTGGGCCTGAACTAGCTCAGCTCTTTCCTTCCCTCATCAAATTAATTTAATACTAATTGTTTTATTATTATCATTATATTTTTTGTGCAACTGCATTTTATGGATGATCTGGTGTTGTGACGTTGATGAACGTGATAATATGGTGGCTATGTTGGCGATATATGGAGCTCTCTAATATTGGATGATGACATAGTCTAACGTCATATGGCCAACATTAACTTGCACGAAGTATGAAAATCATCCATCATATTACGGGCTCCGCTATCAGTTATTGGGGTTAATTCCAATTGACAATCAATTTACGCAGCTAATAATCTTATCCCAAGGATCAATAACACCTAGCTATCAAATGAATCAAAAGCAATTAAGAAAAGAACTCATAGATTTTTAACGTGGAAAACCTTAAGACGGGACCAAGCCAGTAACAATCCACTATATGATGATCAATGTGTACAATCAAAAAACCCCTCTCTTAACTCTAGGAATTATCTGACATACACCACTATCATCAATAGTATCAATCAAACAATCTAATAAAAAAATCCGAGAAAAACAAGAGATATGAGAATAGAGAACCAAAATCAGATTTTTACTACTTATGTCGGGACATGATTTCTACCACCTCGGACAACTTATCACCAATCCAACCGTTCAGATTTAAGAACAATTTCTTGCTCCGAAATTTCCCAGTTTTGAGAATTCACGGATTTAATAATTTTTATGCAATCAAAGTATTTTTCTTTTCCATCTATGAGTATGAGTAGCTAAACACCTATTCTTGGTAAGGGTTGATGAGCTACGTTCTTATGTATTCGTGAGATCTAACCGTCCTTAATAATCTTGTCGATTCGTATTCGCTTATTTCTTAAGCTTAATAAAATCGCTAACTCACTAGAGACAAGATCTGATCATTCTTATACCCTAGTAGAGAAGAGTTGTAGTCAGCCTTGAAGGAGTTGGAGCACCCACCAGATAGACAAAGTAGATAACTAGCCTCGCGCCAGACTAGAAGAAATAAGTGATCTAGACTAAGACCAAGACCAGATTGACAACCTAGGGTCTCCACAGGGAGACAACTTGGCTAGGTATTGTCTTCCCCTATACTATTGAGGAAGCGAACAACCATTCAAGACAACAGTCAAACGGATAAACCCTTTAACCAGCAAGGTGTCCCTTGGCTAGGATTACCAGGAAAGGGAGCACCCGCTAGGTAATTTGAAGAGGAGGGAAACAGGAGTGAACAAGAGCACCTCCACTCTATAGCAGTACTACAGATACAGAGATGAACATCCTTGAATCAGTGATCGAATCATAAGAACAGAAGCTCTCATATCGCCCTTACCTAGAATTCTCTTTTATCTGATTTTCTAATCTTGACCCCCTATCTTGGCCAAGCCTTTCAGATTCACCCAACCAAACTCAGTGACGAGGAAGTCAACCAGGAACTACATTCCCCTAGAGGTCTCTGTGGACGATCCTCTTACCACAATCTACAAGCCTTTGTAGACAGTGATAAGTTTTATTTCTACCACCATTTTCATATCTATTATACACTTATATTTCTACACCAGTTGTATCCCCGAGTAACCGAGATACCTCTTGCGCCAATTGAATTTCCCTTGGTGGTAAATTCTTCTACACCAGTCAACTTACCTGCAACCACAGTTGAAGTCCTATTGACAACGAGTTCGCTTCCGTCGGTTGGCGTCCCCGATTCTCCTATTTCTTCTTGTATTCCGGACGTGGTGACAACGGCCCCAAACTTGGGTGTGTTTCCTAAACCGTCAACGAGGGCACCTCAGCGGCTGTTTTTTACTTCTACTCCAAGAGCTGGGAGTTCTGTCGGGGGTTCCACTCCTTCTCTCACTGTCAACCTTTCTTCTCAAGGCCCTGAGGGAGTTCCCTCCCATCAACTAAACTTAATGGGTTTCGGGACTAACGGGCTTCGCGCCCTGGGGGTATTGGACCCCCTCTCGGGATATCAGTTGACGACGACTTTAATAGGTGGGATGATGAGTCTTCCTGAGGATAAAGAAAAGTTCTCACAGCTTTCTCCAGGCTCTCAGTACGCGCGCGTTATGCATGACTCCTTGGCTATCTTTCGCAAAATGCATTATTTCTTCGAGGCTCACGGTAGCAAACTTTATGATTTATCCAACACCAGGGGGTGAAATGAGAAAAATAGTGTTTACCTTATTTCTTAACCCGTCACTCTCACTAGGGTTTGTTTGTGCACTAAGAAATTGAACCAAGCCAATATAAAAGTTACATAATAGCACAAGGATAACTTTTGATCCAAGATCTTAATGATTTGTATAGTCTGGCCACCCATACATATATACCAGCTTAGTAGAACACAAAGATCGAGCAAGCATTTTTTCTGCAACAATTATAACCATTTCAATCGAATTTTTGATGCCCAATACGTTACACATATAGAGAAGGTAAGTTGATACTATTAAATTTTAAGAGAATCACCCATAAATGTCCTTTTCTATCATCTTTAGAAGGGTGAGAAAACGTGGTGGTAGATCTTCAAAAAGTGACCCATCAAAAGAAATCCACTTGATGAAACAAACAAAGCACTTAACGGAGAAGTAGAAGAATGAAACTTTCCCCTCTTTCTTATATGTAACTTTTCTTTATCCATAGAAACAGAATGGCCAATGTGAAGGACCACAGGACAAACCAACAGATTCAACAAAACAGTATATTGAAAGTTAACCTCTCAATTTCCCAGTGCCCAGAAATGGAACCAAATCCCAGGTAAAGTTTTAGGAAAGTGCATAACAACTTTGACGCAGGAGCCATGTTGAAAGAACAAAACCAGTGTAAATCAAACATGAACACGCTTTAACATATCTGCCTAGAGTGGCTAAACAAGACTTAGCTGGTCTTAATGCCATATAAACATCAGGAATAAATCTAAAATTAACAGTAAGTAGTCCACTGTTAAATTTTTGCATTTAATTGTCAATTTGTATTGATGTATATTTTGTTTAATCACAACCCTACCGTCACGTTTTGCTGATGTGGCACCGTTATGTGCCTCGTCATACACTTTCTCGATGCCACGCCAGCAACTTGCCACATCATCCCAGCCAGATCAAGAAGCAAGCCACATCATCAAACAAGAGGGGTAATTAAATAAAAATATTAAAGTTTAGGGTTGTTTTATGTCCTCATATTTATTTTATTATACTTTCTATTTTTGTTTCTTTTTTATTTTTTCTTTGGATGGAAATGGAGAAAGAAGACAGAAGTTATAAGGTTATAACTATGTAATAGAAAGAAGAAGAGTGGGCGGCGGCGCATGGAAATGGAGGAAGAAGATAGAAGTTATATAGTTACAAAAAATAAATACAATTAAGGGGTAATAATTATTTTTCTGAATTTTTAAAATCAATTATAGTATTTTTTTTGGATTTTTTAAATTAACTACATTATTTTTCTGAATTTTTAAACAAAAGAAAAGGAAAGAAAAGGAAAAAAAAGGGAACAACATATTTTTTTTTGGGTAACTTGCTATTCAAGGTCAAAACTAACAGTCTGTAGTTTGACTAACAGAGGGACGTGCGTTTGTAATTGACTAATAGTTCAGGAAGGAGTCTGTTTTTTTTTAAGTACAGGGGAGCTTCATGAAAAAAATCCATTAATAATCATAATTAATTAGATTAATCATAATTATCTCTAATTGTTAAGTTATTTTGTAGGCAACCTTATTTTAGATTAATCATAATCACCCCTAATTCTATCAATGAAGCATTAATTTCAAATTTTTTATTTATTATCATTATACTGTTGTATATAAAAAGAAAGGAAAAGAGGGTGCAGAGCTTTTACATACATGTTGTGAGAAGTCGTTTTCAATGGTCTGAGAATGATTTATGAATCTAGTAACTGTAATAATGATCCCATCTTTCGCCTCAAGAATAGTAGTATCATGTATTTTGATAATGGTTGCTGAGCAAAAAAATCTAGATCGCCTGTGTCATACACCCAAAGTTTTTACTTTTCAGGAAAAGCAAAGCAAAATGAATGAAACACAGTAAAACATTCACCTTGTGATATGCATTGGTTCACTCAAATTCACACCAGCACTCTCAGTTGGTTAGACAATTGGGTCCAAAATGTACAAGAAAGCAAAATTACAAGTACACATTTTCACTAATCATTAGTCATGAATCGCCATCGCAAATACTGTAAGCAAAGATGTGGCATACACTAATAAGTGTAAGTACACCATAGACCTCACAAGAGTGTAGAAATATGGTTTCACATATACAGATCTGGATCCTTCTCGCCTAGGTCATGCACCCAACAACAAACGAAACGAATCAAAACAAAACACAGTAAAACATTACACCTAGTGGTTCACTAAGATTCACACCAGCACTCAGTAGGTAAGACAATTGAGTGAAAAATGTACCAGAAATCAAAATTACAAGTACACATTTTCACTGCTAATCAGTCATGAATCGGCATCGCAAAAATTAAGTGCAAACCATTCAATACTGTAAGCATAAAGAAAATGAGTATCCATGGACCTCACAAGGGTGTAGAAACAGGGATTCACATACACAAGAAAATACTGAATAAAACTGCTGAAATTTAGCAAGGGCTCTTACTCTCTTGAAGTTGAAGCAAGCCCAGCAACAACTATACCATTCCCATCTGCTAGCTTAGCCAGCCACCAATCATATAACAAGACCTATATAGCCACACAAAAACAAGATGAAAATAAGACTTAACAAAAACCCAGTTAAGAGCACGAGAGAGTAATAAAGAGAGGAAGCGTACAAAATTTAGGTCCAACGAGGAGAGATGGGTAATAGGTTGCTGAGTAATCGGGTTTGTGTTTTGGGGGTCAACCACCAGCGGCTGCGCTGGGCTAGGGCGAGGAGTGGTGTTCTTCCTAGCCTTGGAGGATTTGGGTGTGGAGACTGGAGGTGTAGGAGGCATGAAAGCGGCAGAGGTAGGGGTTGATGCTGCTGGCGGAGATGACGGGGCGGCGTCGGAGGAACGGAGGTCCCTTGCTGGTCGGTTGGATCGGGTAGCGGCGGTCTTGGATCTGGCCATCATTGGGGAAGGAGAAGAGAAGTTGAAGAGGTGGAAGCTTCCTAGGGGAGATGAAAGAAACGCAAAGAAAAGCAAAAAAATAGGAGAGCGGGAGAGTAGTGAAAAAGGAAGGAGGACTTCCCTAATAAGGTGTCAAAATGGGTTCGACCCGTACCCGACCAGCAGTTTGACCCGTTGGGTTATCATTTTTGACCCGACCCTGACCCGCCCCTCCACTCTCCACTCTCCATCTCCTCACATACTCGCCTTCTCGCTTCCCCTCCTTCAAAACCCTTAACCTTTCTCCCCCGATTGCCTCCCGTCACCTCACCATCACTGAAACAACGCCCGACCGCTTACTTCCTACTACTACTGCTCCCGACAACCACCACCACCACCGCCATCCTGTCACAGCAGCAAGGAGAGTACCAGCTGGACCAGCTGTCACAACCTCAAGTGGCTGCAATTCAAACTCAATCAGAAGCGCGTGAAAAGGAGAAAGGGAAATAACAACTTACTCAGTTGTCATGCTTAGCTGGCAAGTTTGTTACAACCGCAGGTAGTGGATCAGCTGGCCAATGAGAGATCAGGAACGGTTGCAAGGAATTTAAAGTTAGCTAAGCTGTTAGTAGTCAATTAGTAGCTAATTGTTGGTTTATAGAACAAGTAGTATAAAAGGTAGTAGTAAGTAACAGAAAAAGGATCTTTGAAAAATTGTAATTCAATTGTAATTGTTCATTTCAATGAAATGCAATACACATAGGTTAAATGAACCTGAATTACAGCACAAAGACTTGCAAACACATTTTCCTAACTAATTTCTTCTGCTGCACTTCATCTCTGCTATTCTTCATCTGCCCTTCACAACCAGCAACCTTCAACCTTCTATCCAACTCCATCCCAAGGTCTTGAGTTAGCTTTTCCATTTGATTCGTTCTCCTTTTCTTCTTATTTGTGTGTGTGCCACGGTTGGAATCCTTCCAGGCCCGTGACAATTGATAGCAGAGCTCTTTCCTGCTGCTCCCTGTGTTGATCATGCCAAGGATTATTCATCCTATCACAAACTCCACTGGTGGAGGAATTCTCGGAATGACAAAAGAAGTCAACAATCCCATGGATGACAGGTTGACTCAAATTGAGCAATCTATGGAGGAAATAAGAAGATCTCTCCAAGAAGAATTAACAAGATCTCTCCAAGAAGGAATGAGGAAATCCTTCGAAGACATGACTGCTAATATGGCTACTCTCATCCAGCAAGGAATACAAGGATCAATCGTTGTTCTCAAGCCAAGGACTGAGAATATTACCCGACCAAATTCAGATTCCACATTCCAGGCAAATCCAAAACCCACTGTTTTGGAGTTTCCTTGGTTTAATGGTACAGATGTGCACAATTGGGTCTTCCAAGCCAATAATTACTTTCAAAGCATGAGTACTCCTGCTCAGAACCAGGTGGAAGTGACCTCTCATCATCTCTTTGGTGATGCCTTGAAGTGGTATAAAGTGAAGCTGAAGCATCTAACTGGCATAGAGTGGTTGTGGCCAGATTTTACGAGATGTGCGGTTATGATAAACTCCGGCTTCCAAATGAAAGAAACTGAGCTTGGAACTTATTGGAGGATCTAGCTTAGAGCTGCAAGCACAAGAAGAGACAAGAAACGAACAAGATTGATGGATATAAGGAAGGAGTTAGGCAGCGAAAAATGCTTGATATTTGTGTTGAAAATGAGAGTGAGATGAACATACCAACCCATGATGATACTATTTCCATCCCCCTTCCTTATACTAGTAACATAAGTGACTCGGATGTAAATATTGAGTTTGTAAATGTTACTTTGGAGAGTGAAAATAGTGAGGAAACACCAAAGAGGGCAACAATTTTGAGAGAAAAAAGTGAGAAAAATATTAAAGAGAATGTTTTATTTGCTAACTATCCAATGAGCGTGCCTTTGAGCAATGAGGATCATTTAGCTCATACTAACACTGATAACTCCTTTTCTTTTGTTTATGAACCTCTTTTGCAGGAATTACCTACTGATGTTGTCAATAATTTTGGAGCATATGAGGATCCTTTCCTAAGTCATCTTCCTCGGCAATGTCATGAGCGTGTATTGAGGTGTTCCTTGCAAGGTATTTTGAATTGTGTGTTAGAACAAGAATCTGGAATTAAAGTTATGGATTCGAGGACGAATCCTTTCGAAGGGATATATTGCCTCTACTGTCACAAACAATCACTAACAATAAATTGATATATATATATATATATATAATCAAAATATAAAGTTTTAGTTGATTACCCAGCTTCTTTTAATTATGCAAATTAGATCGATACTTACTTGGAGATATGAAAAATTGCTAAGCGCAATTTGAGGCTCCAGCATCTAATTGATAATTATGCATAAAAACAGAAAATGATAGCTCCTTCCCAAAACATAGAATTAGGTTTTTGACTTGGTCTTTATAAATGTTTTTCAATTTTTTGCAAATTTTAGTTTACTTCTAATATATAATAAATTATATCCTTCTCGCCTAAATTCACCGACCGCGTCCAATTATATAACAACATTCAAAAAAAAAAGTGTTAATTAAATAATTGAAACTCAAAAAGAACAAATATAGGGATAAGAAATAGCCTGATTTAATTAAAGCACATCCACGAGACAGTTGAACAACGCCCTTCACAAATGTGTATCCATCTTTATAAATTCCTTTAGATTGTTGGAAAAATCTACAAAATAAAGTTAGAATATAAAAATCGAGTCATGTAGAAACACTGTCCTAAAGAAATTTATTTCCCTCAGGATAAAACGATCTCTTCCGAATTAAAAATCTTGAGTAAAATTATAACATTTGATAATTTTAGGTTTAGTTTCGTCTAAAATTTATAAAACGATCATATGAACTTATCTCCAATACGATGCTAAAATATATTATGGGTAATAACACATAAAGACAATACTAAATTGTCTCTAGTATATTTCAATAGAGACAATACACATTCACCAACCCTATATTCTATATGCTCTAACCAACGACATATGATCATGAGTAATTTTACAGAGACTTATACCAACGAGCCAAAATTATTTTCTCATTTAAATATGTTGCCTCCATTTAACTTTAAATTCTAGGAACTCTTACATGTATTATCTTTCATCTATCCAAGCCAAAATAGACTATTTAAACACAAAAATTGAATTGGTTATCATTAAATATATGGTAATGACATTAAATCTTGTGTACAACAAGATTTCATTACAGTACACACTATTCATAAGAAATTTCATATTTTATTTAAAAAAATCCAGCTTTTCTAGCTCCAACGCACAAAGTCCTAGGATATTCCTCAACATGAAGAGTTCCCATTCATTCTAAAATCAGACAGATACAATGCTTTGCAGAATATTCAATCGTTGGTATCTATCAAACAAATAACAACATATTCATATTTTGCTTTTTTGTTTTATACCAAAAGTTAGATTAGAGAGGAAATGACGCAACCCCTGTTCGTCTTTCTTTCAATACAAAATGAGCAAAACACTCAATCAAACTAATGACAGTAACAGATACCTCTTACTCTTTTTCAAACCTAAAATTAATTCTTCTTTGTCCAAGTAAACACACTCACTGTTTACATACCAAATGACCAACCTCACTCCACGAAACAAAATCAGAGAACTAAATAAACAAATAAATAGCAGGGAAATTGGACAGATTCATACCAAATGACCAACCTCACGCCGCCGTTATTGGTCTTTCTTCTTGTATCGACGAAACGAGGTGAGGGTAGGTTGTAGGAGTGGCGTCGATGGAAGAGCGAGGAGGAGGAGGTAGGGGTAGGTTGTAGAACAGTGGCGGCGTCTGTGGAAGAGGGAGGAGGAGGAGTTGAAAATAGAAAATAGAAATTATTAATTTCTTTCTAATTTTGAATTAGGAGATGACTAATGTTTGTTTAGAGTAATTTTTAAATTGTGTGATGTGTAAAAAAAACACCATATGGCGGATTTTTATTGGTAAGAGTATGACAACTCATTCGTGTGAGATGTCATCCCCCGAAACTCAACCAGCATCTTCTTGACATCCCAAATTGTCTTGTACTTCAGTCAGGGCTCGTGGGAATTTATCTATGTCGAAGATGGTTTGGTGGTCAAACTCGTGTGCGCTAGACGCGGCCATGAGCAGCGTCACGAGCCTCGGCTCTCTCTCTCGCAGCGTAACCTCCTTGATGAGTGTCTCTCACTTCAGCTCCTTGTGGATCAGCTATGAGAGCCTCGCTTGTAACTTCTTACCTCGAGCGGGCATCATCGGTCCAACGGGTGGCAATGGCACCTTGTGCGCATGCGCGGAATTAGGGTTTGTGCGAGGAATCACATCATTCCCTTCCCTTTCGAAAGGATTCGTCCTCGAATCTGGCTCCTCTCCATCATCACCTATATCAAACAAACTCAAGTCATAAATATTGAAAGAAGCACTAACGGAACCATACTCACTCGGCAAGTCAAGCTTGTAAGCGTTATTGTTGATCTTCTCAACAATTTGGAAAGGACCGTCGCCTCGCGTGGAAAACTTCCCACAACGTTAGGCTGGAAACCGCTTGTGGCGTACGTACAACCACACCCAATCACCAACGTTGAAAGACACGGTCTTCCTCTCGTTGTTCTTCTTGTGCGCCAACTTCTCATTCATTCGCTCGATGTTCCTCTTGACCTTCTCATGGATTTTCTTCACTAAGTCTGCCTTTTTAGCACCATCTAAACTAGAAAATTCATTCAAAGGTAAAGGCATCAAATCTAGAGGATTAAATCCATAAATAATCTCAAAAGGCGAATAGTGAGTACTCGAATGAATAAAACGGTTATAAGCAAACTTAGTAAAAGGCACATACTCGACCCAAGTAGAAACATGCTTATTAACCAAAGTACGCAACAAAGAACCTAAAGTCCGATTAACCACTTCCGTTTGTCCATCGATTTGTGGGTGACATGAAGTTAAAAATAACAATTTTGTACACATTCGACTCCACAAAACACGCCAAAAGTGGCTAACGAATTTCCTATCTCTATTGCTAACAATACTAAGAGGTACACCATGCAAACGCACAACCTTATGAAAGAACAAGTTAGGAATATGAGTAGCATTACGTGTATTAGCGCAAGGAATAAAATGTGCCATCTTTGAAAAATGATCTACCACTACAAAGATGCTATCCTTCCCATGCCTAGACTTAGGCAAACCAACTACAAAGTCCATAGACAAATCGGTCCATGGATGGGAAGGCACGAGTAAGGGCATATACTCACCATGGTTCGAAACCTTAGATTTTTCTTTACGACAAACTAAACATCTAGCGATGATGCGGACTACGTCACGCTTCATATGTGGCCAATAAAAATATTCCTTGAGTATGTCCAAGGTCTTATTAACACCAAAGTGCCCCATCAAGCCACCACTGTGTGACTCATGTACAAACAAGTCACGCAAAGAACAATTAGGCACACATAAGTGTCTACGCTTAAATAAATACCCTTCATGATGATAAAACTTAGACTCGGCAGTAGTCATGAAATTATTATATATGTCACCAAAGTTAGAATCAGTAGGGTATAAAGAGATAATGTGTGAAAACTTTAGCAACTTAGCACTAAGAGAGGTAATAAGCGCGTACCTTCACGATAGTGCATCGACCACTACATTGTCTTTACCTTGCGTGCACTTGATGTGGTAAGGGAAGGACTCTATGAACTCCATCCAAGTAGCATGCCTTCAGTTCAACTTCCCTTGACCCTTGAGATACTTCAAGCTTAGATGATCCGTGTGAAATATGAACTCGCTCGGCATCAAGTAATGTTGCCACACCTCTAGGGCATGCACGAGTGCATACAACTCCTTGTCATATGTCGGATATCGTAGCTGAGCATCCTTGAGCTTCTCGCTAAAATAAGCTATTGGACGCTTCTTTTGGATAAGGAAAGCTCCAATGCATATTCCGCTCGCATCACATTCAACTTCAAATGCCTTGTCGAAATCGGGCAGCGCTAGAATGGGCACAGAGCACAAGAGCTCCTTGAGCATATTGAATGCTTCCTCTTGAGGCTAGTACCACCTGGAATCAACATGATTTTTAGTTAGTTCGTTCAACGGCACAACAATTGTACTAAAATCCTTGACGAATCGCCTATAAAAACTCGTTAAGCCGTGGAACGAGCGCACGTCGCTTGCGTTCTTTGGAGTCGGCCACTCCTTGATCGCCTTGATCTTCTCTTCATCAACCTTCACACCTTCTTTCCCTACAAGAAAACCAAGAAAGCTAACGTGTTCCAAAGCGAAGGAACACTTGTTAGGTTTCACATATAATTTGTTATCACGCAAAGTAAGGGACACTTCTCTAAGCTACGACACATACTCATCAATAGATTTGCTATATATCAAGATATCATCAAAGTATACTACCACAAATCTACCAATAAATTGCCTAAGTACATGATTCATAAGCCTCATAAAAGTACTAGGCGCATTAGTCAAACCAAACGACATTACCATCCACTTATACTTAGTTTTGAAAGCCATTTTCCATTCATCACCCTCTTTCATGCGAATTTGATGATAGCCACTCATTAAATCAATTTTTGAAAACACTTGACTACCACTCAATTCATCTAACATGTCATCTAAATGAGGTATAAGGTTGCGATACTTTACAGTGATTTTATTTACCACTCGGTAGTCGACACACATCCGCCAAGTGCCATCCTTCTTTGGCTCTAGGATCACGGGCACGACGCAAGGAGAAAGACTCTCCCTCACATACACTCGACTAAGCAACTCGTCGACTTACCTCTGCAACTCGTCGGGGTTGCTCCTATAGGCCGAACGATTAGGGATTGTAGAACCGGGGATGAAGTCAATTTGATGTTCGATCCCACAGATTGGAGGTAAACCCGGAGGCATCTCGTAGGGTAGAACGTCCCTAAACTCCTGCAAAAGAGAGGTAATACCAACATGCGAAGAAAGTGAAGAATTAGTGTTAGAAGCGCTTAGGTTAAACGCTTTGAAACGAAGTAAAAGTAAATGACGGCTTGCGCCTAAATTCATTTTTTGTAAAACCAATGCTTGTCTCACATCTCTCCCTTTGGCATATAATTTCACTTTCTTTTTGCCAATTTCAGCATGCTCATTCTTTTCATGGGAGTGTTTTCTCTCTTTTCCCATGCTCGCTCTTATCATGGGGGCTGTTTTAAATTTCTTTTTCTTTCTTTTCAAGTTGTCTAGAAATCTCAAATTCAGCAAAGGACTTCTCGAGGTATAATTGATCTTCTAGCACTTGAATCAGTGTAAGGGGTGTAAGCGTGTATTTAAATCCATCTTTCTCTAGCTTGTACCGATTACTATTTATTTCATGATTAGCATTCCTATCGAATTGCCAAGGTCGTCCGAGCAAAATATGGCTTGAATGCATCAGGACAACGTCACAAAGGATATCATCCTTGTATCGGCCTATGGAGAACGCAATTAGGACTTGTCTCGTCACTTTGATTCCTTGGCAATCGTTCATCTATTGTAATGAGTATGGCTTCGGATGTTTCACGGTAGGTAAATCCGACTTGTTGACTAGTAGCGTACTCGCACAATTAGTACAACTTCCATTATCAATGATTAAGGAACACTTGTATTTATCCACTAAGCAACGAGTATGGAAAATATTTTCCCGTTGCTCCTCTTCCTTTGGTTCGGCTTTCGCTTGAGCACTCAAATTGCACCTAATGACAAGCATAAGGCCGGACTCACTCTCTTCTTCCTCATCCGAATCATGCTCTTTCTCTTCTCTCACCACTTCTTTCTCTTCAACCTCACGGTCATCATCGGAGGCTAGATCTCCGTTCTCGCGAATAATCAAGACACGCTTATTGGGACACTCCGATTGTTGATGACCGCTACCTGCACACTTGAAACATATAATGTCCTTAGTAGCGATTCTACTCGCTGAATTTTGAGGAGGGGAATTATTATTGTAAATGCGTTGAGGTGCTTGAGTAGGAGTCACGTTTTTGACACCGTGAGTGTACGGTAACACCTTATGAGGCTCATTCGCAACCCTACTTTCTCTTGTCCAAGTAGTCTTCTTCCATGATGCGGCCTTGGTGCTTGCCGAAGGGGCGTGATACAGCCCAAGTCCTCGGCCAGGCCTTCGGCCCATCCAAAGCCACACGCAGTCAAGGCTTGAGGAGCCGAGACATGTTCAGCCTACTCATCCGAGCACTTCGAGCAGAGGAAAGCAGCATGAAGATCGAGGCCCAATGGAACGTGTGCATCCACGCCAACGACTCAACTCGCAGCCTCACGCCCGAGCTTGAGTCCGAGCCCAAAAGCCACACCAGCAACTCGACTCGCAGCCTCACGCCCGAGTACGAGCCCACGCCCATCACAAGGGCCGTACGCACTTCTGGCGCAAAGGCCTCGCCAAAACCCACCGCTAATGCGTCGGTGAGTCAGCGCGCCCAGCCCACACCCGCACCTCAGCCCAAGGCCGCGGCATCGCAGCATCGCTCGAACCAGCACGCACCCACTCGCGCAGCCGCGCACGCAGCCATCGCACGCGAGCCAAGCAACGCACACATGCGAACTCCTTGTCACTCGGCCGTACAAGAGACACGTCAAACACTCAAGAGAGCTCGCGTGTCCCATGAATGACGTGCCCCTTTGTCCAAAGGTAATTGGGTCTTATCCCATGTAGAGACTTGCCCTATAAATAGAAGGACTTAGCCTTCATTTATGGTTGCTTTTGTTTTGTGATTTATTTCCCAAAAGCCTTAAGCAATTAGCTACTCTAGGGTTCTTAGAGCCGTAGCTTCTTCTTCTTCAAGGAATCCGTTTGTTCATCATCCTCCATTGATGACCAAGCCAACCTTGGAGAGATAATCGTTAGTTGTTTGTAATAGGAAGGTTGCTTGGCCTTCGTTGCTAAGAGGGTTTCCTCCAAACTTCTATGTTCGAAACCCATTATAAATATATAAGACTCATTTCCTTTTTCCTTCATCCGATCTTCCATTTCCTTCATGTCTCCTTTTTAAGTCTTCCGCTCCAACTCCTTTCACGCTTCATCCGCTCAAATCCCACATCCATTCCGTTCAACCAACTCCAACCGTGCACGAGACAAGATCCAGCTCCATCCGAAGCAACACCAAGGCTCCAAAGGTATTCGAGCCGTATCAGGGCGCCACTGAAATTAGACCTCGCCTTCCTTTGTTTCTCGATCTTGATAGCCATGTGCAACATCTCTTGTAGTAATAGTGTAATGTGTTAGCTCTAATGCGTTGGCTATCTCCCGATTGAGGCCGTTTAAGAATCTCGCCATTGTGGCCTCAACCCTCTCAACCACTTGCGCTCTTAACAACGCTATCTCCATCTCATTGAAGTATTCACTAACGCTTCTACTTCCTTGAGTTAGAGATTATAATCGTTGGTGAAGATCACGCTGAAAATAAGCGGGTACAAAGCACTCCTTCATTAGCGCTTTCATGTCTTCCCATGTAGTCACGAGTCCTGCTCGAAGTAGGGCACGATCTTGGTTGATTTGTTCCTACCAATAGACTGTATATCCATTGAACTCAACCGCTGCCAACTTGACCTTCTTATCCTCCAAATAATTGTGGCATAGGAAGATAGATTCTACCTTTCGCTCCCACATAAGATAGGCATCGGGATCGTCCTTCCCGTCGAATGATGGGATTTTTATCTTTATGCTGCCAATGTTGGAGTCAATTCGCTCCTCAACCCTAGGCTGCCGCCTACCAACGTCTTCGTCTTCATATTCAGCTCCCTCGCGCCATTGTGCGTGAGGCGCGCGATGCTCGCCCCCTGATAAGATTTGGACTTCTAGGGAACCAGGGGTGGGGACCACGACCTCTCAAGGTTACTGTGCTTGCTATCCGGTGTACCTACAAAGTGCTGGAGGGGGGGATCCAGCGTAGACACTCCGATGCTTAAGTCAGTATGGCTGTTCCAAATGACAGGGGTTCAACCAACAATCATAGGCTTACCTTTTGTCTTGAATGGTGGGGTATTTATAGGCGCAAAGACGGGTGTTACCTCTAGGGTGTGGGCGTTACCTAGAAAGGATAACGCCTCAAGTGACGTCATGGTTGGCCTGGGATGGGATAACGCCGTGCGTGTGGGCAGATAAGGTGTGAGACCCCCCACCTTGCGCTGATGTCGACCATCCCAGGGTTCCTCGCTTGGTGAAGGACGACATCTTTGGTGAGGCGCGCCCGATTGGAGCTATAGTAATCCGAACTTATGGCTGAGTGTAAAGACGACAATGCCCATAGAATTGCCTCTATTGTTATCACAAGCCCAACTGAAAACAAGCCCGAGTGTTTACCAAGGGTTAACGCTTCCTCTCGTTTCCATGTCATGCCTGACGGTCTTTGAGATAACGGGGTTGCTCGGTTTTCGAGGGACACGTCTTCTTAACCGCCCTTTCTCTGGGCCTATAAATTTGAACTTCCATCGCACATATTCCACATCTTTTTAGCACTTCTTTTGGCATTTTCATCACAGATGAATTGACTAGAAACTTCTTGATCTCCAAGGCCCACACTCTGAAGAATCTTACTGAGGCTGACATTGGTTTCCTGGAGACCATGATGACCAAGACCTCCGAGGATGTCTTGGAGCTTCAGGGGATGATGACCCCTCTTCTGTCCAGGCAACTCAGAACTTCCCTGGAGGACTTTAGCCCTTTGGAGAGTGTGAGGAAATTGGTCACCGTCATATCCCACATCGAGGTGGTCGTCTCCATGCTGCGGTACAGGAAGGACCTGCTGATGTGCTGTTTGAAGGGGATGATGGTTTGCTCCTTTGAACTGACCTTTGTTGTAGACGCTCTGAGGAAGGTTCCTATTGTGCCAGGGGTGGACGACGCCGGGTCCAATGTCTGACCATTCACCGTTACCGTCGCGTCCCTTTGTTTTTCTTTTTTATTTCATGGTGTATGCATGTGGGTGTACGTTTGGGCCGTTATGCCATAAATAAATAAAGTGTCTTTTCGTTATCTTGCGTGTGACTTCTTTCCTTTTTTGATATGCCTATTAACGTTTCAGTTGAGTGCCACATCAGCCCAACTGAAAACGAGTCCACCAATGGTTGGACTTTTACAGCGCTTGTTTTTGCTTGTGAACCGTTCCACATTAATTCCGCGTCGTTTCTTCAGTATCAACTGATTGGGCAGTTTTTTGGTGTCACTTGATCGGCGAAAAATCCTATCAGGCGTGATCACAGAATCTGATTCTGCAATTATGACCATTCTTCTTGAAGCACATTGATTTCTCTAAGAGGTCGTGCGAAAAGGGTAGGGAGGCCTCTTCGCTTTAGCTATTTAATGGAATTCTCTCTTCTTTTTCCTGTTCATCTTCTTCTTTGTATTTCTCCACTAAGATTGCTTATGATTTTATGGTTGATTCACATTCCATGGAGGTCGCTGAACGTGATCCTCCATCGAATCCTCTGACTTCACCAGATTCTGACGATCCTCCTCTACCGTGCCTGAAAAGACTACCTTCTCGACGCAAGGGTCATAAGAGGCCAAAGAGGAAGGCCTTCAAGGCAACCAACGTGCCTTTTGACCTCCATGTCCCTACTATTCGGAAGGGCGGTGAACTGTTTCCTCACATTAGTCATTTCATGGAAAGATATTCCTCTAACGATATCGGTACTGAGATGGCAGCTTCCGCCACTAAGGGGGAGTCAAGTTCGTCAAAGCCTGGTCAAGAGAAAAGGGTTGACGAGCCTTTCCCTTTTGCTAATAAGGAGTGGCCATCTTCGGATGTAGATGACTTCTACTGGCCTTCCTACTGGCTTGACGAGGATTAGTCCTTATGTGTCATGCATATTGTAGATGTTGTATGGCTTTTTTATGAATAAAAGAACGCTCCTCGCTTTCGCTTTCTTGCCGTTACATTCTCGCGTTAGCTCTTCAATCATTGGGCAGTTAACGCTGAGCGGTTGGTTATCGCCTGATGTAACTGTTTCTTCAACTCCTAGTTGTTAACCGCCTTCCTCTAAGGATATAAATGCTCAGCCATAAATATTCTTCTGATGTCTTTCCACGTGTCTTTTTCTGTGTTATACGAGTCTTGTTTTCATAGGTTACTCAGTCATTAAATTTTGACCTTTAAAAGAAAACAACTCTCCTCTTCTCACACTTTTACTTGCGCTACGAATTTTTCTCTGCTATTCTCTTTCTCTGCTTCTCCTTTTGCTCGAGGAAAACTTCTCCCACCGTTCATCGGTGCCGGCGGTCTACTTATTACTTTCTTCAAGGTATTTTTCTCCTCTTTCGTTCTAGTTTTTCTTTTACTGGTTCGTTATGCGTAAGACTAGAGCTACCAGGGGTTTCTAGAGGCCTTTAGATCCAGAGATCGAAAGAACACAGTATTTTTTCATGCCCGACGATTCTGATGGCCGAATTAGAGGGTCATGGTATCTCTTTCCCCCCTAGCTATTCCATTATCGTCCCCGAGGATGATCTGCGACTTCATGATCCACTGTGGGGAAAATATAGACTGGTTTACTTTAAAATATTCCTTTATGGCTTTCATTTTCCAGTTCATGCTTCTGTTAAAAAGTTGTTGCGCCAGTATGATCTTAATCCTGCTCAGATAACTCCTTCTTCCTAGTGTGGGATTTATGCCTTTCTTCGTGCTTGCGAGACGAAGGGTATCTTTACTTCGTCTGTCAATTTAATCTGCAAATTCTTCAGCCTAAATTGTCATAACTGCTTAGTTGATATCATCCCAAGGTGGAATGACGCGTTTGTGCAGTCGTTCTGGCAGAGGTTTCAGGGTTTTGAGGAGACTGTGGCTGATTGGAAGAGCGGTTTCTTCATTCTCGAACTGCCTTCCCGTTTGTGGCACGGGGGCTTTAATCGAGAGATTACTAGTGCTGCCTGGGTAAACCCAGTAGTGTTGTCTAGGGATGAGTTAACTCATGCTAACGCCTTGCTAGAGATAGATACGTCTTTCCATATTCGGGAATTCGCTTTGGACAGGCGCCTGGAAGAGTGCGCTACGGGTGAGTTTTTCTCTTTTCACGTTATTGCTTTGATTTGCCTGCTGTTCTGAAATATTTCATTGGCAGAAAATGCTGAGGGTTAATCACCCAGAGGGAATGACGCTCCTTTGAATGTGGTGCCGCTCCAAACGCTACCAGCTTCTCCACCACCCGGGGGTTCCAGCCATCAAAGTACTTTGCCGAAGAAGAGGAGAACTAAGACAGTCAAAGGGGGAGGGCGCGGTATTCCTGCTCGAGCCTCTCGTTTTCTTGACAATTGGTTACCGGTTTGGGGCAGAAGAGTAACTTTGAGTCGACCCGTAACTAGGATAACTAACAACGATAACGAGGATATGGATATAGAGACAGAGCTTCGCCATGCTTCCGCAACTCAATGGAAGAAACTCAGAATGGAGAAGGATGGCCAGGCTACTGGGATCTTTTCAAAAAAGGTTGACAAAGTCCCCACCGTGGGGGTTGACGTTTCTACTGTGGCGAGTACTTCTCAAATGACAAAGGTTATTGAGGCGTCAACTGTCATTCCTCCAATAGTCACTGAAGTTCCGCTGACGGTAGATTAGCTTCCGCCGACTAATGCCCCCGACTCTCCTATTTCCTCCTGTATTCCTAACATGGCAGTGCCAACTCCTAGCTCAAGCGCACTTCCTGACCCAACGACGGGGGGTCCTCAACCGTTATTCTTTGCTTCCATTTCGGGTATCGACGGTTCTGCCAAGGGTTCCACTCCCTCTATTATCGCCAATCTTTTCCCTCAGGGTCCACAAGGGGTTCCTTCTTACCGGTTGGATTTGTCAACCTTTGGCACTAGCGGGTTTCGTGCCTTAGGGGTGTCGGACCCGTTATCACGAGATCAACCGATGGCCTTTCTGGTAGGTGAGATATTTGGCTCACCCGAGGTTAAAGAAGAGCTGCTACAACTTCCTCCCGATATTCAGCACGCGCATGTTCTGAATGATGCACTGGCCGGCTTCCGCAAAATGCATTACTTTCTTAAGGCTTATGGTGACAAGCTTTGAGGTTTGCCCGACTCGAAAGAGCAACTGGATGCCGCCTTGACTAAAGTGAGGGAGTTAAGGCGACTTCAGAATCGTACCTTGGTGGAGCTGAACGATTGTCGTGCTGAACTTTCAAGGGAAAAATCTAAGGGGGAAGCCAAAGTTGAGTTTTTAGAGGCAGAGTTGGTGGCGGCTGACAAGAAAAATTCTCTTCTTTCTGAAGAGATATCAGCCTGCAATGCGGATTTAGCAAAGTTTACCTCAAAGATACGCTGGTGGAAGAAAAAGACGATGTGGGCCTTTACTGCTGGATTCGCAGACTATTATCGCAGCAGGACTTTCGATCCTGCTAAGATAGCCGATTATGCCTCTGAAAAAATGAATGAGATAGACGGGAACCAAGAAGGTTTTCTTTCTTCAGGAGAGGAAAAGGGAGGTGACGGCGGCGATACCGAGGCGCTCCCCTAATTGGATAGCGCTGATGCTGCGGGGGACGTCAAAGACTCCATTCATCTCTGTTGATTGCTATTCCTTTTTTCACTTCAAACATTGATACAATTTAGTTTGTAATAATTAATAACGCCTTCCTTGTAATAACGTCTAGAATTCTCTTTTAAATAACGATTAATCTTTGTCCCATTATCCATTTCCTTTGCGTTATCTCGACGACTGCCAGTGGAGTTAACGTTGCGCCGCATTATCTTGGGCTCCACGTTATTGTGCCTATCTTGGTTTGAAAATTGACTCTACTTTTCAGAGCATTTAATGCTAGAGATCCCCTCATTAATGTGCGAGAGGAGTCATGATGGCTAGAATACACGTGTCTGTTTGTGGAGGCCCTAGGGGTTGGTGTGCCCTAGGAATTAGTGAGATCGAGGCGTCTTCTCACTTCCCTAGAATCATCCTCATTGCTTGCGTCTTTTCTTTGTAACACGTCACATACGCGTCGACTGTTACAACAGTCGTTTTGTTTAACTACTAGGGTTATAAAACCCAACACATGTTTCTCTTTCCCTCTTTTGTTATTCTATTTTCTCTTCGCTTTCTCGAGTCGACTAGTGTTTCTTCTTTCCATCATCTGGGTGTTCTGAGTTTCTTTCCCATAAAGGTATTTCTATCCTCATCTGTCATTTTCTTTATCTTTTCTTTATTTTTCGCCATGGCTAGAACTCACCGTTCTCGGCTTAAGTCTGTTGATGAGGAAAAAATTGAGAATACTGTTACCACCATCACTTCCACAGCCATACTTCAAGAACATTTAACTAAACACCATGCCCACATTCCCGAGGATTGTAGGGTTTTCGTTGCCTCCGAATCAATGCGCCTTAATAATGTATTATCCGGCAACAGTAGGCTTTTATATGCCAAGATGTTTGGCTATGGCTTCCAATTTCCTCTTGATTCTTTCATCAAAAGGTTGTTTGTTGCTCTGGATGTAAATCCTGTTCAGTTAACTCCCAATGCATACTGCTGCGTTTACGCGTTTCTAGAACTCTGTAAATACAAAGGGATTGATTCTCCTTCTCTTTTATTACTTAAATCACCTTTTCAATTGTATAGCCGTAGGGGTGTGATAGCGATATCGCCCTGTTATGACGATAACTCGCTTAAACCTTTCACCTGGAAACTCCTGCACCTTGAGTCTTCCGTTGAAGATTGGAGAAATGAATTTTTTGTCATCGAATTGCCTAGCCCCCGGTGGCGGACCGGTTTTAATCGCGATATTCAGGATAGTGCCTGGGGTCGACGGGGGGCTCTTCCTTCTCCTGAGCAAGGCTGGTTAGATAAACTGCTTGAGTTGGACATCAACGTTCACACTCGCAACCTGGCGTGCGAGACTGATATTCCTTTGTTGAGAGTGAGTGTCGTGTCATTTCCTTTGTAATTTCAGGCGATACTAATGCTAACGTTATATTGTGATTGTGCAGTTCCTGAGCCTGGTTGGAAGCCTGAAAGCGTTAGGAGGCGGGGAAAAAAGGCTCTAAGAAGAAGAGAGATAGAGGAAGCTACTGCCGCTGCTGCTGCCACAGTCGCCGTTACTGCAGCCGCTAATCCAGTCGTACCACCCACTGTGACTGTAAATCCCATCCAGGCGCCTTCTTCTTCGGTCGGTGAGGGAACTGCCACCATTCCCGTTTCTATTTCGGCTGTACCCGTTGTTGTCGCTTCTGCTCAGGCGTCTTCTTCCCGAGTTCCCACAAAAAGGAAAAAGAAGAAGAAAACAAGACGCGTTGCCACCCTTACTCCACCTTCAAACGCGGCGGTTTCTTCGGAGGTACCGGTTAGCGATATTATAACTGTAGGCATTTCTTTCATGATTGCGTTATCTCGCCCGTTGCTTCTTAACACTCTTTTGGTTTCTTACCCTTTTCAATGTTCTGTCTGCAGGATACCGCTGTCGCCTCTGCCCACTTGTCGCCAACAGACAACATGGACCTATCCCATGTGCTTCGACGTCCTGAGAAGAGGTCGCGACTTGACGAGGAAAACACAGGCTTACCAGCGGGTCCCGTTATTAATGAAGGGGGGAATGCTGGCGTTTTTGCTTCGATGACGCCTTCTGGTGGTCAGTCTTCTGACCCTTTGGGGACTGTGGGCATTTCTGAGCCATTTGGTGCTTCGCCCAATTCTTTCGGGTCGTCGCTTCCTCCTTCCTTCTCCCACGTCATGGGCTTTACTGTGGACTTATCGGGGGCTATTTTTTCGACCTTTCAACCTCACGGTTCCTTCGGGCTTCACAGGGGCACTTCCTCTAATCAGCCTCCATCTCCAACTACTCTATTTTTTGTTCCCTCCAATGCCTCGATGTACAGGCCTAGTGGGGTTATTGCACCGCATCTCATGGTTGATTTGAGTTTGATAGAGTTTGGTCCTATTACTCATCAACTTGACTTGAGTAACCTGCGCAGATCTGGGTTTGCGGCTGTTGGGGGCGATAGTTCCACCGCGATTTCTTCCTTCCTAGCCGCTTACGTGTTATCGACCCTTGAGGAGGAGGAGGCGTTTCTTTCTCGGACTGCTGACGAGCATATGGGTTTAGTGCATTCCACCTTGTTCTCTTCTTTCTCCCAGTTTCACTACTGGGCCTAGCACATGTCACACAAGGTTGCCTATCTTACCTCTACCTCAGACGGGCTTTATGTCGCTCATCGTTAGCTTTCCGAAGAGCTTGCAAAGGAGCAAGAAGAAAAGAAGAAGCTGTCGGGGGAATGCCAAAAGTTGGTGCTAGCCTTGGCGATGGCCAAGAAGGACTTGAAGGATGCAAGAGAGAAAGAGGCCACTAGGGTGGCTGATCTTGACGCTGCTCTGACGACAGAAAAGGCTAGGAGTGTTGCGCTGGAGGAAGAGAAGACGGTATTGAAAGAGGAAAAAACCGCTCTGGAGAGGGAGTCGACAGAAAGGTGCAAATGGTATATCGAGACGACTGCCGGTATAACGTCTGACTGCTTTGTGGAGATTCATGGGGAGGAAGTGTACTGTGCTGATGCCCTTATTGAGATGACTGTCGGTATAATGTCTGACTACTTTTCGGGAGAGGTCAGGGATCCTTACGGAGGATCATTTCCGCGGGGCAAAGACGAGTGGCCGCGAAGGGCAAGGAGGTAGTGAGACTTCCGTGCAATAGATGTTTTTGTCGCCTGTTGCTACCCGATTTTTGACTTTTCGTCACAACTTTACGCATTTTTACGCTTATCACATTTAATAGCTCTTCTAGGTCAAATTTCTATCGATTCTTGGTTCTAGGCCAGTTTGTTTAATATTCCGTGTCATTTCATGCACTTTCAATTTTTTCATACTTTTAACTGTCTTTTTGCTCGAACTTCTATCAGCCTCGAGTCATTTTCTCGGGACCGTGGGTCGGACGCATAATTTCTTTAATTGATAATTACGTACGATTTTTCTCTTTCACGCCATCGAGCTTGGTTTCGTTCAATTTTTGTCGTAAGGACATTTTTTTGCGTCCGAACTTTTAACGTTTCCGAAAGAGAAAATAAACACATTAAACCGAGTTTCGCATTTCTTCACTATACACTAGTTTTCTTGTCTTATTTTTCTACACGTCGTGATTTCCTCGGCTCGGATTTATTTTCACTTTCGTATGAATTGGCTCGTACCAAAATATCCCGTTCGTATTGGAATTAATGCATTAATGTCCAATTAATGCATCTTTATCCAAAATCCCATCACCTTTCCAACAACCGACTCCCTCCTTGCTCCTTAGCCAAGCATTCTTCTCATGTTGATCCAGAACCAAGGCTTCATCATCACGAACCTCCCATCGACCGCACTGTTCACGGCCACTCGCCCCTGCACCTGGTGCCTACGACACCCACTCTCGCCTTGGCCTCCAAGCCCACTCGCGGCTTCCTTGCCTATAAATAGAGCACTTCAAGCAACAAGAAGAGGGGGACCAATTCAGGCTCTAGTCCCCCCTTATTCTTGCTCTCTTTCAACTGCTTTTAATTTATTTAAATTATTGCTTTTTAAACCACTTTTGTGCCTCTCTTCACAATCAATTAATTGTTCTTGTTCTTGAGTTAATTACATGTGGTTTAACTTTCAATTAATTATTGCTAATGTCCTAAATTAATTTTGTTGCTTTGATCAGCCGAATTGATTGACAATTCGAGTCAACTTCAAGCTTTCTTTTAATTAATTTAATTTGCTTTCTTGGTGAAATTGATCACTGTTTCTGTTTAATTACATACTGGTTTTGCTTAATTGAGTGACTGCTTTGGCTGATTAAGATCGCTTCTGTTGTTGGGTTTATTTTGGTTATTAATTACTGTGTTGATTTGTTGCAGGTTTGGTTGGAGGAAGAAGAAGAACAGTAAAGGAAAGAAGAAGAACAGTAAAGGAAAGAAGAAAGGTGATGGGTTGCACTGGCGCAAGCCCATGCGGAGGAAAAGAAAAGGATTGGGCTGTGTGGCCAAGCGTGGCCCCAGCAAGAGAAGAGAAAGGGAGGAAGGTGATGGGATGCGCTGGCGCAAGCCCAGCGGGAAAAGAAAAGAAAGAGGCCAGCTTGGCCCACCAGGTGGGCTAGGCTGGACTGCATTGGGCCCAGCTGTGGGGCCCGGTTGACAAGGCCCGTCGATTTATTTTCGTCAATGGATCGTTGTAATAATTATTTAAGTAATTATTTTAATTGAGGTTTGTAATAATTAGTTAAGTAATTATTTTAATTGTGGTTGGTAATAATTAATTAGATAATTAGTTAAAAATCATGTATATTTGTTTATATCTATTTTATTATCAATTGTCGTTAACTTCTGTTTTGAAGGGATGGATCGATCGGGGTTCGTCAAATCGGGTAAGTTTATCTTAAAACCTTTTATTTATTTTTATGCTTTGAATGGATGTTTATTAGAAATGTTAAAACCTCGATCAAATCATACATGACCACTTTCAATGCGCTAGAACCCACCCACTCATATGCATGACATATAGACTTGCTAAAATAATTAAAATCAATCTCACATGCACAAAATGTTTATATCACTTGTCTTTCCTACCATGAAATTAATTGTTTTCTTGTTAAATGCTATGCATGATGGCTTCAAACCCATACAAAATATATGTGCATCCATAAAAATGTACTTTGTTAGTTTTGCCATGATAGAATACCTAGTAAGTAATTAATCATGCATGGCCCTATGACAAGGGGGGGAACGTCCGCTCTACCATAAGAACAAACGGTATCCCCGTCCTTCGGTCCCAATCGGAAATAACAATGTCCCAAATGCTAAGATGTAACGTCACCTTTAAGGGCCCCAATTACATGTTTAAAATATTTTCAAAATACCTCGCATATCGGTAACCTTTTTTGGATGTGACTTGGGTGCCTAAACACCTTCCCAAGTCCATAAATATGACCTCGAACCGTTGTTCTTTGGTTTAGACCATTGTGCCTTAGTTTTATTTATTTTTATGCCATGACGATTAGGTTCCCTAAACCTTAGAAAATCAGGGTGGCGACTTCATTTTGCATGATGTTAAGACAAGTCCAACGCTTTTCTCGCATTGTGGCCCGTCCCAAACCTTTACTCGTTTTCAACGAAAATGGGGGTGCGACAGTTTGGCGACTTCACTGGGGACTAGTAGGTTCGAAGCCGGTTTTATGGTGTTTGCTTTTTTTATTTACTTGCTTTAAATAAATTATTTTCGTGATTGTTATATGTTATTGGCTTTAATAAATTGTTCATATGCATCTCATGCATAAATGCCTATCGTCGGCCATAACACCAAATAGGATTAGGATTGGTAGTAGTGAAGTCTTGGGGCCCACGCCTTGGTAAGCTCTCAGGAACCCTAACTCGGATGTTGAACCCTTAAATGGATTGAGCGCACAGAATCCTTGTCATGATTCGGTCAACGCTTTCGTATCCGTTTATAAGGGACCCCTTTTAGGGTAACATTTGGGAACTTTTCAGCTAGTTAGATAGAGTCGGAGTCACCCTATCATATGCATCATGTTCGTGCATTTATTTTATTGATGCCATGTTTATGTGTTACGGTTTTACTTTACACTTGTATTTTCCAGAAAATACAATGGTGATAACACATCAAGTAGAAGCATTAGGAATACAATTTATAGATTTTGCACAAAATTACAGTATAAAATACGACATTCCACAAATAAACATAGCACCTGAAGAGACTAAAAGTAATGACTTTTTATTAGGTTTAAACTTTATATGCAGTTTAAACGGTAGTATTACTATAGCTAGAAATAGTATAACAATTAGTAAAAATGTATACACTTTTCCAACAAATAAATACATACAAACAGCGGAGTTAGCTCGAAAGCGTGGTGGACAACCCACCCTAGAATTTTTAAAACCAGAAAATAAAAGAATAGAGCACATAGAAAATGAAACGTATACTATGCTAGGAAAAGAATTAGCACTAGAATTAGAAAAAGGGCCAGATATTAAAAACAGTAAAAATTATCCTATTATACAAAAATTAGAAAAACTAGGATTAATAGGAGAAGATATCACTAAAAGTAAAATAAATTATGAAGTAAAAATGCAGATAAAAAATCCAGATATAAGGATAGTAACAGCTAATATAGATTATAGTCCGTTAGATAAAGAAGAATTTAGAAAACAAATTCCAGAAATGTTAAAACAAGGATTAATTAAAAGATCAGAGAGTCCACACAGATCAGCAGCATTTATAGTAAGAAATCACAGTGAAATTAAAAGAGGAAAAGCAAGAATAGTATATAATTACAAAAGATTAAATGACGCTTATAATATTCCAAACAAAGACAGTTTGATAGGATTAATACAGCAGAAAAAGATTTTTAGTAAATTTGATCTAAAATCAGGATATAATCAGTTAAAATTAGAAGAATGGTTTAAACAGTGGACTGCTTTTACATGTTCGGAAGGACATTTCGAATGGAATGTTCTTTCCTTTGGCCTAAAAAATGCGCCAGCAGTTTTTCAGAGATATATGGATTCGATATTCTTAAAATACGAATTATGTCTAGTATATATAGATGATATATTAGTAGCAAGTAATAATATTAAAGAACATGAAGAACACTTGAAACAAGTTTTCAATGAAATAGAAAAACACGGGATAGTAGTTAGTAAAAGAAAAATGGAATTATATAAAAGAAAGATATCCTTTTTAGGATTAGAAATAGGGGATGGTAAGATAGAATTACAACCCCACATAGCAGAAAAAATATTAAATTTTCCAGACAAATTAGAAGGGTTAAAACAAATACAAGCATTTTTAGGAATATTAAATTATGCAAGAAAGTTTATCCCAAATTTAAGCAAATTAGTAGGACCCTTATACAGCAAAACAACAAAAAATGGTCAGAGAAATTTTAACAAAGAAGATATGGAATTAGTAAAAAGAATCAAAGAACAAATCAAAAAGATAAAACCATTAGAGTTACCCTTAACCACAGACTATATTATAATAGAATGTGATGGAAGTAAAGAGGGTTGGGGAGCAGTAATGCTTTGTAAACCCAATAAGTATTCAGATAAAGATACAGAAAAAATTGCTGCATATACAAGCGGTAATTTTAAAACAGGACAAAATTGGACCAGTTTAGATTATGAAATCCAGGCATTAATAAATGCTTTAGACAAGTTTAAAATATATTTACAAAATGAATTTACAGTTAGAACAGACTGTGAAGCCATAGTAAAATTTCTTAAAAATGAAAATAGCAAGAAAATAAACAGAACCCGATGGGTAAATCTACAGAATTTAATACAAGGGAATGGATACAAAATATGTTTTGAACATATTAAAGGAAAGAATAACAGTTTGGCAGATTTATTATCTAGAAATATTGAGAAATTCTTTAAATGATACAGGCAGAGATGAAAAAACGGGTGCTAAAACCCAAAGAGCAGATGTTTCAAGAACAGACAGAAGATAAACAGAAACAAGATACTCAAGAATCAGTATCAGACAGAACGATCATGTACAGAAATAACTTGGCTATGCCAGTTACAATTACAGAAAGAGGATCGTCATCCTCAAATATACAGATTCCATCAACACAGGTAAACAGAAATCTCTCTACTAGGAGAGGAACACAGAATGAGATAAGATTTGGAACGATGTATCTCACAGAATTTTCTGATGGAGGGAATAAAAAATTTAAACCCTTTGAAGGATTAAACATAGACAGAGTACAACAGTGTCTATTAGATAACATATGGCATATACAGACAGCTCCAGTAGCAACACAGTTCAAGGTACAGTGCTTAAATGCCTTAAGCATGTACTTCTCAGAAAAGAACCCAAAAATACAGAAAAAATCCTTTACACACTATGTCATATACAGAGGATTAAAAACAGGTGTATTCAACAGTTTTAACACAGTCAAAAATTACATCATGTGTCAAAACCCAATTTATGTGGGTTATCACAGTTTTGCAGAGGCCTTAGAAGAAGCAAGGGCCCAGTTAGGTCCAAACTTCTATATAGAACCAGAAACAGTCAGACCTTATGCAGAAGTAGCCCAAGAAAATCCTAGTCGGATAATAGCCCGATTAGAAGACAGAAATAGAAAGTTAGAAGAACAACTAGCACAGCTTCAACAACAGACCACAAAACAAATAGCCTTCATAGAACAAGAAAAGAATGAAGCGGAAAGAAAAATCAAACAGAAAGAGAGTATAATGGGTAGCCTAACTATAAAATTAAGACAGTTAGATCAGTTCATAAAAGAAAAACCAAAACCAATAAACAGAAGCTTTTCACAACTCAGAGCCAGACTATTAGATATGCCAGCCTATTTCACCCTAAAGCCTTTGTTTGATCAATGGCCCGAAGGGGAAGAGATCATTAAACAGAAAACAGAAGAAAGACACCTAGAAGATCTCATAAATGCACAGAAAAATTTAGTAAAAATTTACTTCGAAGAACAGGACTGGAAGTTCAAAGGAGTAAAAATAATACAGAAGCCCTACAGTAGACTTGAGGGAATAGTTGCAAAAACAGTCTCAAGAACTATCAAAGGAACAGGAGGTCTATTTAAATTACAAGTAGACCTAAACAGCACAGACATGCCTTTTCAAAAAATCCTTTCCTTTTTCCATATGGGGATGATTGATAAAATCACCTTCAAATTAGAAGAGGAAGGACACATTGACAGGTACTTAGAAGAATTCGGAGAGAAATTCTTTCTAATTGCAGGAAACATGGCAATAAGAAAGAAACTAGAATGTTTTATAGATTCAACACTACCAGCAGCTAGAGGATTTGAAATAGTCCCTGCAAAGAAAAGAATTTTCATCCTCGCGGCAGACAGAGAAGCAAATATTGTTCAAGATATTCATCTAGATGTTTCACTATCTCCCTATGACTTCCAAGAGATAGAGAATCCAGAACTCTATAGAACAGCACAAAGTCCCAGCAGCTTATGCACACCAAAAAAATGGATGGAATATCGTCTTTTAGGAGAAGGATATTTCATTCAAATCTACAGCACCAGGGAATGGAGGATGTTCCTACCACATTCAGGAGATGGAAGATTATTAGATGAAGAACATATCGTCAATCTCCAAACAGATCTACAGGAAAACATGATAACAGACATGGAAGAAGACAATGACGTCGAGATTCCAGACACACACAGAGATCTTTAAAGAATAGACGTAAGCAATGACGTCCATCAACCATAGACGTAAGCAGTGACGTTCACAGAAACAGCTGTCCTAGACAGCTGTCCACTTTATCCACCGTCCACTTTATCCACCTGTCTTTTGGCAGGTTGTAATCATTTTGATGCTTTAATAAGTTATTTACTTTTGTCGGCCACTTGTTTTGGCCGACCATCTTTTGTAAAGAAATATTCGTTTTAGATAAGCTTTTTAGGACAGGCCACTTGTCTTTTGGCTTTTAGCTTAGAAGTTTTCCTATATAAGGGGCTCTCCCCTTCATTTGTAAACATGAGAAAAATTTTATAAACACATCTTTCTCTCAACTCTCCCATGTCTCACTAAACTCTCTCTCTAGTTTCTAGCTCTAAATAGTCCCTTAGTTCCCCGTACCAAAACAGTAGCCCATATATATATTAAAAAAAAAAAAAAAAAAAAAAAGGAGTCAAACCGGTGACTGTTGGTACTGTATATCTTCAACACCAGCTTTCATTATCCGGCCTTCGTATTTTTTATTATGTGGTATTTTTTCGCTAACACAATAATTTTCTTTTCTTCTCGTAAAACAGCCCCACCTTACTTGTTCACTCAAATGGCAACACCCACGATGCTTTCACTTAATACTTTCAGGATGTCAAGCTACAACGATCAGTCGGAACAAGGGGACACGTTGAGATCCGGTTTTATTCCCGATATTACGACCAAGATTGGGAAGGAAGAAGTGGAGTTGTAGAAAAAGGGAGATTGCATCGTTAGAATACTTTTGAGAAGAACAAACAGATTCTGACTTCCAAGATTGACACCTTCAAAATCGTGCATCGGCTACTTAGATTTTTTTCTTTTCGCCCCATGTAACGATGTTCCTAAACTTTTGTCTATTAGCCTTTCCTTGGATGAGTCTAGATAGTTGACCAAGCTTGCAACGGTTGGAACCCTTTTTGGACAAAGTTCGTAAATGACAAGTTCATTCGTATCCGGATATTTATTAAATGAGTGCCCTCACCTTTTAAAGGAATTTCTTTCGTTTATCCAAGAGCATCAATTGGCCATCCCTCACAAAAAGAAAGAAAGAAGAGAAACCTTCCCCAAAATAAACCATATATAGAGCCCCCAAAAAAAACAACAACAAAAGGCTAACCCTCGAAATAAAAACACACTCAAAAAAATAGACCAAATGATGATAACGCAGAGATAACCATTTCTTCTCGGTTTCAGCTGCGCGCTCTTTTCCTTGGCCAATATCAATACGATGGGCTCAGATTTTGCACTCGGTTAAAACACGAAAGACGTTGATAATGGACTGAAGTATTCCCATGCCAAATTTCAGAATTTTCTGGGCGGAACATCTTCTACAAAAAATTCAGAAAGCAAGGACAACTACTTCTTCTCGGTTTCAGCTGCTCGCTCTTTTTCCTTGGCCAATATCAATATGATGGGCTCGGATTTTGCACTCTTTTAAAACATGAAAGACGTTGATAACGGGCTGAAATATTCCCACACCAAATGTCAGAATTTTTTGGGTCGGTACATCTTCCACAAAAAATTCAGAACACAAGGACAGCTACTTCTTCTCGGTTTCAGCTGCGCACTCTTTTTCCTTGGCCAATATCAATACGATGGGCTTGGAGTTTGCACTCGGTTAAAACACGAAAGACGTTGATAACAGGCTGAAGTATTCCCACGCCAAATTTAAGAATTTTATGGGCGGCACATCTTCCACAAAAAATTCAGAACGCAAGGACAACTACTTCTTCTCGGTTTCAGCTGCGCGCTATTTTTCCTTGGCCAATATCAATGCGATTGGCTTGGAATTCCCACTCAGCCAAAACATGAAAGACGTTTATAACAGGTTGAATATTTTCCATACAAAAAATGGGATTTTTCTGGGTGGCACATCTCTCGCAAACAATTTAGACGTAAAGATGACGGTGTTTCTCGGTTTCAGCCAAGCGCTCTTTTGTTTTGGCCAATATGGACGCGATTGGCTCAGAATTCCCACTCGGACAAAACATGAAAGACGTTGATAACAGGTTGAATATTGCCCATACCAAAAATAGGATTTTTCTGGGCGGCTCATCTCTCACGAACGGTGAAGGTGCAAGGATAATTGAAGACACGCGGTTTTGTCGAGAAAAACACGATTTGTTGCCTCTCCTCGCATCGTATCGGTCCTTAGCCTATGGACATGATTTTGAAGCCATCATCAAGGCCCGTCCTTTACCAAAAGATAGGCCTTCGCCCCTCATAACTCCAAGTCCATGGTGTGACTTTCATCGCTCTACTCCTCGAGCTAAGACCTTTCGACAGGAGGCCTCGCTCCTCAATTGATGGTACGCTCATAAACTCATCACGAAAGGGGAGTTCCAAGCATGATAAAATCTAGCCACTCGCGCGGGATTATTTCGAGGTTTTCGTTGATAGCATCCAAGATCACATTGTGTCGTTGGAATGAATAAAGGTTTTCTTTGTGTCTTCACCGAAGTGTTGTCTTCTCATTTCGTCCTAAAAGTATTAAGTGAAAGTGTGGCCAGAAGAGTGAACAAGCAGCGTGGAGACCTCGGGATTGCATCGCCTATACTCACTTTTTTTTCACTTGTCTTTTTCAAGTTAACGATGGCTCCCAGGAAGCGAACTAACCCCCACTTTTCATCAAAATTTGGTGTGGCGGTTCACACCCCCACTTTCGTCAAGATTTCTAACTTTAGACTCTACTGATTAGTTTCTTTTCTTTCCTACTTGTAAGATGGAGGTATGAAGGGAAGTCGTACAAGTAGTCAAGCCTCCGACTTTAAACAAGGGCGCTTCATGGGAGGCAACCCATGTGTTCTTTTCAATATTTCTATATTTTTCCTCAATTTTAAATTCAACATCTTGGGGTACCTTTTACTTATGAATTTACTATTTAATTGTCTCTTCATTTCAGGTACAATGGGACTTGTAAACTTGGGGGCAAGCAAGTGAAGTGACGACCGGAAGAAGCTGTCGAAAAATGTCAAAGCTCATTTTTCAAGGAAGTTGTCCTTTATGTTTACAATTTCCCCTTTCGTAATTTACATTTTTGTGATTTATGTTTTCGCAATTTACATTTTCGCAATTTTACATTTTAGGTGCAACGAGACTTGTAAACTTGGGGGCAAGCGAATGAAGCGACGATCGAAGAAAGGCGTTGAAAAATGTCAAAGCTCATTTTTCAAGGAAGTGCAACGAGACTTGTAAACTTGGGGGCAAGCAAGTGAAGTGACGACCAGAAGGTGTCGGAAAATGACAGAGCTCATTTTTCAGGGAAGTTGTCCTTTTACATTTTTGCAATTTCCGTCTCCGCAATTTACATTTCCGTAATTTACATTTTTGCAATTTACATTTTCGCAATTTTAAAATTCCCGCTATTTACATTATTGCAAGAATGCGTGCGTAATGTTTGCTAAAATCCTTAGTATTTCGCAAAATTTTCTCTTTATACATGTGCTACTTGGGCTAAAAAAAAGGAAAAAAAAAAATCAATCAAAACCAAAAATCACCAGCACATTTTTTGAACCTTTTAAATCAAAGCATTCATCATTTTACGTTCATTAGAAATTATATAAGCATGCATGATCTTGTCTATTAACTCTTATATACATGGCATGTTTAGATGTAAGCGATCACAAACGTATCCCTGTGTGTATTTTGGGCTTTCACGCCTTGTTTCTTTCATGAGTGTAAATGCTAAACTAGGTGCTAGTTAGATTTGCATAATATCTAGGGTACATGAACAATCAGACATGGGATAGGAGTAAGATGACATTGGACTTTACTTTTGCTCTTCTTCCACATTTTTCTTTTTAACTTTTTTGCCCCCAAAACACATATTTTGTACATCATGTACAACTCTATCAAACACCCAAAAGACTTTTAACCAAGTGAGTTAGTGCTCGACTGGGACCACTAAACTGGAGTTGAAGTTACACATCAAGCAAGGGAAAGACAAGGGAGACCTTAGAGGATCGCTGACAAATCAACGTCAGAATAAGGCCAAATAAAACAAGACTTTGAGGCCTCTGCTAAAGACAGAGAGGATGACAAACCAAAAACAAAACAACAAAAAAACAAAAAATGAAAAGATAAACACAAAAAAAAAATGAATGATGAGTGTTCAAAGAACACATTTAATAAAAACAATAGCAGAAGCAAGTACATACAAAAAAGGGGCCAAACATCAAAATGATCTCAAAAGGAAAAGAAATCGTTTCCCATAAATATTGAAGAACTCGGGCACAGTGCCCTCAAAACAATCCAGAAGGAACATCTCAAGCAAAGATGCAACAATTTGTGCACTTTGCCCTCGTCGCAATCAAATTGTCGAGCATCGTTCACCGCAATTTATCCTCATCGCAATCAGTCGTCGAGCACAAACTCGTTAAAACCTTCTGCAAAAAAAAACACAACACTTTCTTCTACAAATTCCTCCTTTCTTCCTCCCTCGCAAAGTCCTTTCGATTATTAGCAGACCCATGTATGTGCATCTTCATTTGAAGTCTATTCACTCGGATTGACATTGCAAATTTAATTTTTATGCTATATTTATTGCATTTTTAAGAGTGTAAACACATAGCCTTGTTTTCTGAGCGTGAGCGCAAACACTAATATCCGGTGAGGATTGCTTACAGCTGCATGTCGTGGGAAAGTCTTGTTCTTGAGGTCGTTAATTCCTGAACAAGATGCAGGCGTTATCTAGACTTGTGTCAATTATGTATGTATAACGAAAATTGAACGCATTTTTTTTATAAAAAAAAATAACACTTGAATTTATTTCCTCTTAAACAAAGAGGCCATTTTCATTCCAAACAAAAACTTGGGGGCAAGCCGTGGGTTAAATGTAGGAATATTTGATATTTCGCACATAGGTCATTTGCTCTCTCTTTTTCTATCTATTGCTGCTTTGTGTTTGCTTCCTTCCTATTTGCAGGATACAGATACACTTTGATGGAATCACGCCAACCATGGGTCTTCGATAACAATATCGTTGTAATGCCCTCATCTTGGATTTTCATTAAAATCCAATCAACAAACAAATGGAGGACGTTACCACTCCTCAACCATGGGTCTTCGATATCAATATCATTGTAATGCCCTCATCTTAGATTTTCATTAAAATCCAATCAACAAACGAATGGAGCACGTTACCACTCCTCAACCATGGGTCTTCGATAACAATATCATTGTAAAGCCCTCGCCGTCTTGGATTTTCGTCAAAATCCAATCAACATCAAATGGAGTACGTTACCACTCCCAAATCAAATTCATGTGGCGGATCACGCTCCCTCACGTTCAAATCAATTTCAATCCATACGGTAAGTTCAAGGTAAGACATACTTTTCCTTTACACCATCTGTTCAGTGTTGTGATAGGTCACGTCCCCACATACACCTTGTCATTTAAAATGTTGCCATTGGTCACGTCCTCGCATCTTGTCATTTAAAATGTTACGATTGGTCACGTCCCCGCATCTTGTCATTTAAAAAGTTGTGATTGGTCACGTCCCCGCATCTTGTCATTTAAAAGTTGTGATTGGTCGCGTCCCCACATCTTGTCTGTTCAGTGTTGTGATAGGTCACGTCCCCACATACACCTTGTCATTTAAAATGTTGCGATTGGTCACGTCCCCGCATCTTGTCATTTAAAATGTTGTGATTGGTCATGTCCCCACATTTTGTCTATTTAGTGTTGTGATAGGTCACGTCCCCACATACACCTTGTCTTTTAAAATGTTGCGATTGGTCACGTCCCCGCATCTTGTCATTTAAAAGTTGTGATTGGTCGCGTCGCTACATCTTATCTGTTCAGTGTTGTGATAGGTCACGTCCCCACATACACCTTATCATTTAAAATGTTGCGATTGGTCACGTCCCCGCATCTTGTCATTTAAAAAGTTGTGATTGGGCACGTCCCCATATATTGTCTGTTTAGTGTTGTGATAGGTAACGTCCACACATACACCTTGTCTTTTAAAAATGTTGCGATTGGTCACGTCCCCGCATCTTGTCATTTAAAAGTTGTGATTGGTCACGTCTCTACATCTTGTCTGTTTAGTGTTGTGATAGGTCACGTCCCCCACATACACCTTGTCTCTTAAATTAGCGTAAGCGGTTCGTCCCCACTCTATGTCTTTTAAATTAGCCTAAGCGGTTTATACCACCCCCACGATCAAGCCAACATCAAAACGAAGGTATGTTACCCTCAATCAATATCCGAGCGAAGGTACGTTACAACTCTCATTTACAAAATTCTGTCATTTAAATTCATGTCTAATTAAACACTTTATTTTTCGCACAGTAAGTTCGCGGAGGTGCAATACCCCCACTTACCACTTTATTTTTCGCACAGTAAGTTAGCGGAGGTGCAATACCCCCACTTACCACTTTATTTTTTGCACGGAAAAGTTCGCGGAGGTGCAATACCCCCACTTACCACTTTATTTTTTGCACAATAAGTTCGCGGAGGTGCAATACCCCCACTTACCACTTTATTTTTCGCATAGTAAGTTCGCGGAGGTGCAATACCCCTACTTACCACTTTATTTTTTGCACGGAAAAGTTCGCGGAGGTGCAATACCCCCACTTACCGCTTCATCTTTCACACAGTAAGTTCGCGGAGGTGCAATACCCCCACTTACACCTTATTTTTTGCACAGTAAGTTCGCGGAGGTGCAATACCCCCACTTACCATTTCCCACGGTTTATCGTCGCACAAGGAGTTCGCGGTGGTGCAAGATCACCCACTTCCCAGGTCATGTGGAGGCCAAGATCCCCTAACATGTCAGTTCACATGCCACCCCCGCTATCAAATCAACATCAGAACAAAGGTATGTTACCCTCAATCAATATCCGAGCGAAGGTACGTTACAACTCTCATTTACATAATTCTACATTTCTGCATAATTATTACTCCTCCTTGAGCGACTACTTTTCCGCATATTATATCTAAATACTCCTCCTTGAGCGACTACATTTCTTGTATAAATCTACATTTCTGCATAATTATTTACTCCTTCTTGAGCGACTACTTTTCTGCACACCTATATAACTCCTACTTGAGCGACTATATTTTCAGCACCAGCGACCGGAGAGCGATAGCCTCGCACGGTTGTGTAGTTACATTTTCAGCACCAACGCCCGAAGAGCGATAACCTCGCACGGTCGTGTAGTTACATTTTCCGCAGCAATGTCCGGAGAGCGATAGCCTTGCACGGACCTTCAATCACATTTCCACGTCAGCATCCGGAGAGCGATAGCCTCGCACGGACCTTCATTCACATTTTCCGCAGCAATGTCCAGAGAGCAATAGCCTCGCACGAACATGCAGTCTCATTTTTCTTTCAGTACCAGCATCTCGCAATGCGATAGCCTCGCCCAGACTAGAATTTACAACTCACCCCACTCCTAGGTAAGTCTTCATCATTTCCAAAACCGCGGTAGTACTTGGGGCAACCATCTTTACTGCTAATCAAATTTTTTAGTTACACTGTATTTTTTATCAGACAGTAAAGAGGGGGCAACTGTTCCTACCCGATTTTTGACTTTTCGTCACAACTTTACATATTTTTACGCTTATCACATTTAATAGCTCTTCTACGTCAATTTTTTGTCGATTCTTGGTCCTAGGCTAGTTTGTTTAATATTCCGTGTCATTTCATGCACTTTCAATTTTTTTGTACTTTTAACTGTCTTTTCGCTCGAACTTCTATCAGCCTCAAGTCATTTTCTCGGGACCGTGGGTCGGACGCGTAATTTCTTTAATTGATAATTACGTACGATTTTTCTCTTTCACGCCATCGAGCTTGGTTTCGTTCAATTTTTGTCGTAAGGACATTTATTTTCCGTCCGAACTTTTAACGTTTCCGAAAGAGAAAATAAACACATTGAACTGAGTTACGCATTTCTTCACTGTACACTAGTTTTCTTGTCTTATTTTTCTACATGTCGTGGTTTCCTTGGCTCAGATTTATTTTCACTTTCGTATGAATTCGCTCGTACCAAAATATCCCGTTCGTATTGGAATTAATGCATTCATGTCCAATTAATGCATCTTTATCCAAAATCCCATCACCTTTCCAGCAACCGACTCCCTCCTTGATCCTTAGCCAAGCGTTCTCCTCATGTTGATCCAGAACCAAGGCTTCATCATCACGAACCTCCCATCGACCGCATTGTTCACGGTCACTCGCCCCTGCACCTGGCGCCTGCGACGCCCACTCTCGTCTTGGCCTCCAAGTCCAATCGCGGCTGCCTTGCCTATAAATAGAGCACTTCAAGCAACAAGAAAAAGGGACCAATTCAGGCTCTAGTCCCCCCTTATTCTTGCTCTCTTTCAACTGCTTTTAATTTATTTAAATTATTGCTTTTTAAATCACTTTTCTGCCTCTGTTCACAATCAATTAATTGTTCTTGTTCTTGAGTTAATTACTTGTGGTTTAGCTTTCAATTAATTGTTGCTAATGTCCTTAATTAATTTTGTTGCTTTGATCAGCCGAATTGATTGACAATTTGAGTCAATTTCAAGCTTTCTTTTAATTAATTTAATTTGCTTTCTTGGTGAAATTGATCACTGTTTCTGTTTAATTACATACTATTTTTGATTAATTGAGTGGCTGCTTTGGCTGATTAAGATCGCTTCTGTTGTTGGGTTTATTTTGGTTATTAATTACTGTGTTGATTTGTTGCAGGTTTGATTGGAGGAAGAAGAAGAACAGTAAAGGAAAGAAGAAAGGTGATGGGTTGTGCTGGCGCAAGCCCATGCGGAGGAAAAGAAAAGGATTGGGCTGTGTGGCCAAGCGTGGCCCAAGCAAGAGGAGAAGAGAAAGGGAGGAAGTTGATGGGCTACGCTGGCGCAAGCCCAGCGGGAAAAGAAAAGAAAGAGGCCAGCTTGGCCCACCAGGTGGGCTGGGCTGGTCTGCATTGGGCCCCGCTGTGGGGCCCGGTTGTCGAGGCCCGTCGATTTATTTTCGTCAATGGATCGTTGTAATAATTATTTAAGTAATTATTTTAATTGAGGTTTGTAGTAATTAGTTAAGTAATTATTTTAATTGTGGTTTGTAATAATTAGTTAAGTAATTATTTTAATTGTGGTTGGTAATAATTAATTAGATAATTAGTTAAAAATCATGTATATTTGTTTACACCTATTTTATTATCAATATTTGTTAACTTCTGTTTTGAAGGGATGGATCGATCGGGGTTCGTCAAATCGGGTAAGTTTATCTTAAAACCTTTTATTTATTTTTATGCTTTGAATGGATGTTTATTAGAAATGTTAAAACCTCGATCAAATCATGCATGACCACTTACAATGCGCTAGAACCCACCCACTCGTATGCATGACATATAGACTTGCTAAAACAATTAAAATCAATCTCACATGCACAAAATGTTTATATCACTTGTCTTTCCTACCATGAAATTAATTGTTTTCTTGTTAAATGCTATGCATGATGGCTTCAAACCCATACAAAATATATGTGTATCCATAAAAATGTACTTTATTAGTTTTGCCATGATAGACCACCTAGTAAGTAATTAATCATGCATGGCCCTATGACAAGGGGGGGAACGTCCGCTCTAGCATACGAACAAACGGTAACCCCGTCCTTCGGTCCCAATCGGAAATAACAATGTCCCAAATGCTAAGATGTAACGTCACCTTTAAGGGCCCCAATTACATGTTTAAAATATTTTCAAAACTCCTCGCATACTGGTAACCTTTTTAGGATGTGACTTGGGTGCCTAAACACCTTCCCAAGTCCATAAATACGACCTTGAACCGTTGTTCTTTGGTTTAGACCATTGTGCCTTAGTATTATTTATTTTTATGCCATGACGATTAGGTTCCCTAAACCTTAGAAAATCAGGGTGGCGACTTCATTTTGCATGATGTTAAGACAAGTCCAATGCTTGTCTCACATTGTGGCCCGTCCCAAACCATTACTCATTTTCAACGAAAAGGGGGGTGCGACATCGCCCTTTCTTGAATACCGGGCACCGTCCATTTTTGTTTTTCACTCTTGGAGGTTTTTGTCTCTTGTAACCCTTCAAGGGCTTTTTGAACAATTATTATTTGTATATCCTGCTTATTATTTCCCTTTGTGGTTGTCTTCTTTTACGTTATCCCCCTTTTCTTCGAGCTCTCATGATAAGATAGTGACGTCAATACTACTATGTCGATGCTGATAATAAGCCTCTGTGTCGCTTAAGGTTGTTATCATAACGCAGCAAGGTAATGGGATTTTAGCAAAAGCAGGATAACCGTAGCATTGTCCATAGAATCATCAATACCGATAACAGATATTATGCAAGATATCGCAACATGACTTAATCATATGCATTTCCATGACAAGGTCGAGGTAGAACAATGCCGCTTGGCAGATAGCTTCAGAAATAGAACTCATAGGAGTGAATTTATCATAATCAATATTACCCACGATGCGTAGCACATAACCTGCTGTCGTGAGAGAAGAAGTCGTGGTGCTATAGCCGTATATGTCTTCAAACTGGCAGTATCTTTCCAGAGGCGTTATAACCTCGAACACTGCTATCGTCTCCGCTGAGGAGATAATTCAATCTATAAGATGTCATCCAGGATGAGTATCTTCATGACGATACCGTAGTTCTCCTGACGGTATTTCTCGGATCAAAACGATAAGAACGTTGGTCGTTGCTTGTCACAAGGATAGGCTACATAATACTATCGTCTGCATGGGCGTTAACCTCCCCGTTGTTTCCACGATGTCCCTGCACATTCTCAATCGTTGTTTTAGAGCGTCAGTAAAATACCATATAATAGCAAACGTTGGTTGTCGCCAGCACCACTCCTATCGCTTTCTCAACCAGTCAACTTCACCAGGCATTTCCCATCTGGTTACTCCCTGGGATATCGGGATTTTTTTGTATTCCCACGATCGACCTGGAATGTGCCTCATCTTAGTGAGCCGTCTGATCAAGACCGACCATCACAAGGGTAGGATTTTCACTTCCAGGCGTTGATACCTCGCATCCTGGAATCGTGCCTCATCTTGGTGAGTCGTCTAAATTAGCACGGTTATCACAAGGATAGGATTTTCACTTCCAGGATAGAGTTACTATCTCTTTGGGGCGTGCCTCACCTTAGTGAACCGTCTATGTTAGCCCGGCTATCACAAGGATATGATTTTCACTCCCAGAGACACCAAGACGTGCCTCGTCTTAGTGGGCCACCTATGTTAGCACGGTTGCCATAAGGATAGGACTTTTCACTCCCGGGGGTGTCGGGGTGTGCCTCGTCTTAGTGGGTCGCATACGTTAGCAAGGTTACCACAATGATAGGACTTTTCACTCCCGACACTAATAGGCTGCCAGGGCGTGCCTCGTCTTAGTGTGTCGTCTGATCAGGATCGGCCATCACAAGGATAGGACTTTTCACTCCTGGCACCCTTCATCATCTATACACAATCAGCCACAAAACACACAAGAATATTCTCTATTCAAGTGTTAACACAAGTTAGGACTGGCGTTAGCAAAACGTGCAGAGATGTATCAAATTCTAGCATGGTATAACTTCAAACGAGCTATGTTCCAAGAGTTGGGTAAGGGAGAACCGTCAAGTGTTTCCAGGTGACACGGTATGGGCCGTCCCAGTTCGGGCTGAGTTTCCCCACGCGTTGTCCAGCTGCTCGTTTGTCTCTGAGTACCAAGTCTCCTGCTTTCAGCAATCGCTCCTTGACGCGCTAGTTGTGATAATGTAGCATTTTTTGTTTATAATGTAGCATTTTCAGAAGGGTTTCCTCATGTAGTTTTGGTAACGCGTCGAGGTTCGCTCGCAACCTCTCCTCGTTTAGCTCTTCTCTGAAGTATGCTACTTGCAGGCTTAGGGTATCGACTTCTACCGGTGTAACGGCCTCAGTGCCGAAAGCCAACGTAAAAGGTGTTTCTCCAGTACTGGTCTTAACGGTCATGCGGTAAGCCCACATCACATACGGCAGCTCGTCTGCTCATTTCTTTTTGGGCCCCTCCAGGTTTTTCTTAATACCACTGAGAATGCTCCGATTGGTCACTTCCGCCTGACCATTAGTCTATGGGTGAGCCACGGAAGAGAATCTTTGCTCGATTTGGAACTCCGCGCATTGATCTCTAAAAAATCGGCTGGTGAACTGTGTCTCATTATCGCTAACTAGCACACGGGTACACCGAACCGCATGATAACTTGATGTTTAAAGAAACACCAAATTTTTTCTGTTGTGATGTTGGCCACCGCTTCTGCTTCTGCCCATTTCGTGAAGTAGCCCACCGCTACAACCACGAATTTTAACTGAGACCTCGCCTTTGGAAATGGGCCTAGGATATCGATCCCCAATTTCACAAAAGGATAGGGAGCCACAATTTCAGAGATTTCCATGGCGGGTTGTCGAGGAATCTTGGAGAACTCCTGACATTTCTGACAAGTTCGTACATAATTGTGACAATCCCTACGGATAGTAGGCCAATAAAATCCTGACCTGAAAACTTGCACGGCCAAGGTACCGCCTGACGCATGCATGCCACATATTCCTTCATGGATTTCTCGTAAGGTATGAAGACCCTCTTGTTCCGTTATACACTTGGCAGCTGGGTGAGAGAAACATCTCCTGACTAGTTCCCCGTCATAATACATGCACCGTGTCGCTTGTTTCAACACTTTTTTTCTCTCGGCGTTATCCTCAGGTAATTCCTCATGTTTCAAGTATTTTATTACGGGGATTCGCCAGTCATTTTCAATTTCTTCAATACAAAGCGACGCTTGCTCTTCCATGAAGGAGGGCACGGATATTTCTCGATAGTACACACCCTTAGGTATGGACGCTCTCGGGTTCGCTGCAAGTTTGGCAAGGTTGTCTGCCTCAGCATTATCCTCTATAGGGATATGCTCAAAGCTAACCTGCATGCCTCTTTTCTTTATTTCCAACAGCTCGCGTTTCACCTTAGCAAGATATTGAACCATGATAGGCTCTCTAGCCTGAGAGTGTCCCAAGACTTGGTCTATTATCAGCTTGGAATCTCCACAGATCTTTAATCGCAAGTCTCCCATCATTCCTGTGTTGTGTATGGCTTTGGTGGAGAAGCTTCTTCCTATTCTCAGTCCAGCCAGTAACGCCTCATACTCCACCGCGTTATTGGATAACGGCTGCAAGATTTTGATGGCGTATCGTATCTGTATATCATGCGGCCCGATTACGAAGATTCCGACTCCGGCTAGTTCTTGATTCTTGGCTCTATCCACGTGGATGACCCACAAATTAGTGTAGGTTTCAAGGAACGGGAGGTCCAAGTCATCTTTTTCTTCTTCGGCCAGGTCCGTCAACGGATCTTGCGTAAAGGTGCACTCAGCTATGAAATCTGCTAGGACTTGAGCTTTTATAGATGGTCGAGCTTTGTACTGCAACCCGTATTGATCAAGTTCGATGGCCCAAATCAGCATTCTTCCTGAAGACTCAGGTTTCCGAAATATCCTTTTCAAAGGTTGGCCTGTCAGTACGATGACGGGATGGGCCTGGAAATACCTGTCCATTTTCTGCATGGCCTGTATTAACGCAAACGCTATTTTCTCAATGCGGGCGTATCGCAGCTCGGCATCTTTCAAAATATGGCTCACGAAGTACACAGGGTGGTGTGTGTGGTTGTCGTCTCGCACAAGGACAACACTAACCACTTCATCGGCAACCCCAAGGTATAAGTACAGGGTGTCGCCCGGTTCTGGTCTTGTTAACACCAAGTCAGACGATAAATAGGCTTTTAGGCCCGCAAATGCTTCTTCACATTCTATTGTCTACCCAAAAGGGCATTTTTTACGTATGACCTTGAAAAAGGGCAAGCATCTCTCGCCTTGCTTAGAAATAAACCGTCCTAGGACGATAACGCGCCCTGTTAGTTTTTGTACCTCCTTGACCTTTCGAGGAGATATCATATCTTGGATAGTTTTGATTTTTGAGGGGTTGGGCTGGATACCCTTCTGACTAACCACGTAGCCCAAAAATTTACCCGTTTGGAATGCGAACATGCATTTACGGGGGTTCATCTTCATTTTGTATTCCCTCATCACATCAAAAACTTCCTTCAAGTCGGCTAAGTGGTCCTCGAAGCTTCGGCTTTTGACTAGTATATCATCAACGTAGGCTTCCACGTTCTTTCCAATTTGCCTTTCAAACACTTTGTTCGCCATGCGCTGAAAGGTTGCCCCAGCATTCTTCAACCCAAACTGCATCGCCGTGTAACAGTAAGTGGCCTTTGGAGTGATAAAGACGGTCTTTTCTTCGTCTTCAACAGCCATAGGGATTTGATGATATCTAGAGTTGGCATCTAATAAGCTTAGATAGGCGTACCTGGCAGTCTGATCGACTAGTTGGTCGATTCGAGGAAGCGGGTAGCAATCCTTAGGGGAAGCATCGTTCAGGTCAGTGAAGTCAATGCACATGCGCCAGTCTCCATTGGGCTTCGGAACGAGAACTGGGTTAGCTAACCAGGTTGGATATTGGACCTCTCGGATGAAACCTGCGTCTAAGAGTTTTGACACCTCCTTGTCAATGGCTAAAGTTTTCTCCATAGAAAATGCTCGTCGTTTTTGTTGGATCGGCTTGACGCAAGGGTCAATATTAAGTCGATGCTCCGCTACCTCTTGCGAGATACCAGGCATATCCGCAGGCTTCCATGCGAACTCTCCTTTGTATTTGTTCAATAGTCGAGCTAGTTGGAGGTTTACCTCTGGGCTTAGCTTCTAGCTGACCAGGAAATTCGCTTCACTGATCCCGTTAACTGGTACGGGTATCATTTTGTCCACGGGCTGAGTGCATTTCTCATCATTCAGCCCATAAGGATCTACCGTGACATACATATATCTATCGCAACTCTTCTGAGTCATGAGCAGGTAACACTCAGCCGCCAATTTCTGATCGCCTTTGATCGAGACTACTCCATCCCATGAGGGATATTTCATCCTCAAATGTTTCTGAGATATCACCGCTCCAAAACGGTTGAGGAACGGTCGCCCAAGTATAGCGTTATAGGGTAGGGTAAGGTCTATGACCAAAAATAACAGTTCCTCTAACCGCTTGGATGTGTCCTCTCGAAAGTATACTAGCAGCATTGTGACTCCAGTCACTGGGATTGGAACTCCATCCACCCCAATTATTGGCTTCTTGTAGGGTGTAAGCTCGTTGTCGGGACGCTTCACGAGGTTGTAAGCCTCTAATGAAAATAAATTCACCGTGCTTTTGTTGTCAACAAGAGTTCTTCTAACTCCATGACTGCCGATAATGGGTGTAACTACTAACGCATCGTTATGCGGGAACACAATGCCTTTCTCGTCCTCTTCGGAGAAGGATAACACCATTCGATCTAACGCACCTATCGCTTCACTCTTCATTAGCACGCCTTCTCGTTTCCGCTTGTCTCCTGCTGTAGACGTTATCTGCGGGGGCTCGTCAAGATACGACATGCCTCCCGCGATAATATTGATGATGGGGACATTATCTTCGTCAATCATAAGTTTTTATTTACCCCTCCCAGCAGGAGTAACATTATTTCCTGGAGCACGAGGAGGTGCATGTCGGTTATCTGACATCCTGTTTGCCGGGTTGTTCCTGACTTCTTCCCTTACCTTAGTGGCAAATTCCCCGAGGTAACCTTCTTCTACTAAGCGCTCTATCGCCAGCTTTAATTCTCTGCACACGTCTGTGGAGTGTCCCTTGACTTTATGCAATTTGCAGAAAGCGTTTTCCCTTCCTCCCATGACTACTCCTGGCTTTACAGGGGCTGGATAACTGATAGGTAGGTTCCGTTGCTCCACAATCGCTAAGATTTCCGCTCTTGACAATATAAGAGAAGGAAGGTCTGGGTCATAAATTCGGCCCTTGGGGGGATCTGCCTGCCGTCGAGTGGGGGAGTTACCGGGTCTTCCTCGTGAGGAATTGCCTCTTCGTCGGTTAGAGGTTTTAGGGATGTGATCTTTTTGTTGGGCGTAATCGTCGATAAAACGATCGTCAGAGGTCATGTTGATAGGAACGTTGGGAACCTGAGGCACGTTTTGCGGCATGTTTCGGGTTTTGTCCCTATTTTCCTCCTCTTCCATCCTTGCGTAATTATGGGCTTTCAGTCTCAATGCGTCCAAAGTCATTGGGGGGTCCACCATTGATAACAATACTCCTAACAACAAGGGCATTTTCGTCTTATACCCTGCGGTGGGGGTAAAGCTGCTGTTCTTACCGCTCCGACAGCATCGAGGCTATCGCCTCTCTCTATGTGATTGACACTGGGATGGTCGACATCAGCGAGGGGGTCCCACACGTCACTTCATCATGACACAGGGAGTTATCCCATCCCAGGCCAAACCAAGCATCCCATGAGAAGCATAGGCGTTGCCTTGCCTAGGTAACGCCTACCCCCATATCTATAGCTAACGCAACGATAACACACCCCATTCGAGGGCACCTGCGGTAGATGGCTCAGGCAATCCTCTCGCGAATTCAATATTGGCCCTTCGAGCCCAACTAGACCAGCTGACAGAATTAGTCGCAGGCTTTACGCCTCATGTTTTGGGACCTAGCGTGCCTTCTCATGTAGTCTTTACTCCATCCATCGTCACTGACCGACCATTATCACCTCGACAATCTAGAGGTTTTCCGTTATCCCTACCTTTGACATCAGCCCCTGTCAATGTCATACAACTTGCGCACAGACGCGCTGAACCGTCTGAGCAGCATAGAAGGAAAGTTCCTGTTCCTGAAGAAGAACGATGGGACGGTGAATATAGAGATCATTGGGATAACAGGCGAGATGAGATGTTTAGGGACCCATCTCCTAGGCACAGTGAGAGGTCGAGTAGCAGGAGACATCGAACTCGAACGCCAAGAAGCCGCAGCCGATCTCCCAGACGGCATCGTGAGTATGATTTTCGAGCTCAAAGATAGCTTAACGAACCTTCTCCTCCTCATCAACCGCAAGGGATTCCTGAGGATAACGTTGGTAACCCGTTCAGCCACCGCGTGAGGCATCACAGGGTCAATCGGCATGTAAAACTTCCTGCAGAATCATATGATGGCACAAAGGATCCTATTTCTCACCTCAATAAAGTGAAAGATTTCGTACAGTTCCAAACCCATAGTGACGCCGCGTTATGTCAAATTTTTATCATGACACTGTCAGGAGTAGCACGTCTCTAGTTTGAGGGACTTCCGGCAGGTTCCATTGATAATTTTTCCCAACTGGAAGCTAAATTTCGGAGCCGGTTCAGCACGACTGTCCCTATTAGAAAATCTACGGCAGCATTATTTGATATTTATCGAAAGCCACAAGAATCCTTGAAGGATTTCCTGAATTGTTTTGACCTTGAGATGTCGCTAACGCTAGGGGTTACCATTGACTTCGCTGTGGAAGCTCTGAAATGGAATTGCCGTTATGGGAAATTACGAGATACTTTAATGGTGGACCCACCGTTGACTTTAGATGCGTTAAGGCTGAAAGTCCACAATTATGCGAGAATGGAGGAAGAAGAAAATAGGGAACGAATTCAGAGTATACCCCAAGATACGCATCCAGCCCCCAACGCCTGCGTCAGCGCAACTCCTGATATGCGGCCAACCGATGATTATGGACAGCGAAAAGACCACATTCCCAGAACCTCAAACCAGCAGAGGGGTAACTTCTCGAGAGGAAGATCCGGGAATTCCTCTACCATAAGGCAAATGGATCCACCCAAAGGGCGAATATACGACCCTGACCTTCCTTCCCTCATACTTCCAAGAGCAGAAATTTTAGCGATAGTTCAGCAGCAAAACCTGCCTATCCGTTATCCAGCTCCTGTGAAACCAGGGGTAATTATGAGAGGAAGGGAAAATGCATTCTGCAAGTTCCATAAAGTTAAAGGGCATTCCACGGATGTGTGCAGAGAATTGAAATTAGCAATAGAGCGCTTGGTTGAAGAGGGCTACCTCAGGGAATTTGCCACTAAAGTAAGGGAGGAAGTCAGGAACAATCCAACAGACAAGGCAACTGGTGACAGGCAAGCACCCTCTTGCGCCACGGGAGCCAACATAGAGAAACATTATTGGTTAGCGAGGATGATGTTCCTATGATCAATATTATAGCGGGAGGCACTCCATATTTCGACGAACCCATAGCGTCAGCACCCGCGACTGGTGACAAACATAAGAGAGAAGGCGCGTTGGTGAAAAGTGAAGCGATAAGCGCGCTAGATCGAATGGTGTTATCATTCTCTGAAGAGGATGAGAAAGGTGTTGTCTATCCACACAACGATGCGTTGGTAGTCACACCCGTTATCGGCAACCATGGAGTCAGGAGAACCCTTGTTGACAATGGGAGTACGGTCAATCTGTTCTCGCTTGAGGTATAAAACTTGATGAAGCGTCCTGACAGTGAGCTAACGCCTTGTAAAAAGCCAATAATTGGAGTAGACGGGGTCCTAATCTCGGTGGCAGGAGTTACATCGCTACCAGTATACTTCAGAGAGGATACGTCCAAACGGTCAGAGGAACTGTTATTCTTGGTTGTAGACCTATCATTGCCTTACAACGTTATACTCGGGTGGTCATACCTCAACCGCTTTGGAGCTGCAATATCGTAAAAACATCTAGAGATGAAATACCCTTCATGGGACGGGGTGGTCTCGATCAAAGGAAACCAGAAGTTAGTTGCCGAGTGCTACTTACTCATGACCCAAAAGAGTTGCGATCGTTACGTGTGCGTAGCGGATGATCCCTTCGAGGATAGAGAGGAAAAGCGCACTCAGCCAGTAGACAATATGAGGTCAATTCCCGTTAATGGAGTCAAAGAAGTAAATTTTCTGGTTAGCAAAAAATTGAACTCAGAGGAAAGCGCACAATTAGCTCGATTATTGAATAAATGCAAAGGAGAATTCGCGTGGAGAGCAGCGGATATGCCTGGAATTTAGCGAGAAACAGCAGAGCACCAACTCAACGTTAACCCTAACGCCAAGCCTGTTCAGCAAAAGCGGCGAGCTTTCTCTCCAGAAAAGATGGTGACCATCGAGAAAGAGATATCAAAACTCATGGAGGCCGGCTTCATCCGAGAAGTCCAATACCCGACGTGGTTGGCTAATCCTGTCTTAGTCCCAAAACCTAACGGAGATTGGCGTATGTGCATTAACTTCACTGATTTGAACGACGCATGTCCCAAAGACTGCTATCCTCTTCCTCGAATCGATCAGTTGGTCGACCAAACCACTGGGTACGCCTATCTAAGCTCATTAGACGCTAACTAGGGATATCACCAAATCCCCATGGTCGTGGAGGACGAAGAAAAGACCGCCTTCATCACTCCAAAGGCCACCTATTGCTATACAGCGATGCCGTTTGGATTGAAAAATGCTGGGGAAATATTCCAGCGCATGGCAAACAAAGTTTTTGAGAAGCAGATTGGGAAAAAGGTGGAGGCCTACGTGGATGATATACTTATCAAAAGCCGAAGCTTCGAGGACCACTTGGCTGATTTGGAAGAAGTTTTCAGCGTGATGAGAAAATACAAGATGAAGTTGAACCCCCGTAAATGCATGTTTGCATTCCAAATGGGAAAATTCTTAGGCTATGTGGTCAGCCAGAAAGGCATCCAGCCTAACCCTTCGAAAGTAAAGGCAATTCAGGATATGATCTCTCCTCGAACCATCAAGGAAGTGCAAAATCTCACAGGACGCATCATTGCGTTAGGGCGGTTTATTTCTAACAAGGTGAAAGATGCCTACCTTTCTTTCAAGGTCATTCGCAAGAAAGCCCCCTTTGGGTGGACAGAAGAATGTAAAGAAGCGTTTGCCGGCATAAAAGCCTACCTCTCGTTCGACCTGGTGCTGACGAGACCTGAACCAGGCGACGCCTTATATTTATATTTGGGTGTCGCCGACGAGGTGGTCAGTGCTGTCCTCATACGAAGCGATAAACATATCCATCACCCCGTATTCCTTGTCAATCACATACTGAAAGATATCGAATTATGGTACGCTCGCATCGAGAAAATAGCATTTTCCCTAGTACAGGCAACACGGAAGATGGATCGGTACTTCCAAGCTCATCCTGTCATAGTACTCATTGATCAGCCATTGAAGAAAATTCTCAGGAAACCTGAGTCTTCAGGAAGAATGCTGATTTGGGCGATCGAACTTGAGTAATATGGGTTGCAATATAAGGCCAGACCGTCCATCAAAGCCCAAGCGTTAGCAGAATTCATAGCAAAATGCACATTCACACAAGAGCCACCGGTGGACCCACCGAAAGGGGAAGCTGAAGATTCAGATCTCCCATCCCCAGGCACATATAATGACACATGGATCATCCACGTGGATGGAGCCAAAAATCAAGAGTTAGCCGGTGCAGGAATTCTCATGATTGGACCCAATGACATGCAGATACGCTATGCCATTAGAATTTTGCAACCACTGTCCAACAACGCGGCTGAATACGAAGCGTTACTGGCAGGACTCAGGATAGGCAACAGTTTCTCTGTTGAAACTACGCACGATGTAGGAACAGTGTGCGATCCACAGCTAAAGATACGTGGGGACTCTAAACTGATAATAGATCAAATCTTGGGAAACTCTCAAGCCCGAGAGCCTATCATGATCCAATATCTTGCGAAAGTAAAACGTGAGCTAACGGAAATACAGAAAAAAGGCATTCAAGTCTGCTTTGAGCATATTCCTCGAGAAGATAATGCTGAGGTTGATAATCTTGCTAAAATGGCAGCCAATCCGGAAGCCTCCATACCTAAAGATGTGCACTACGGTGAGATACCAGTGCCTTCTTTCATGGAAGAACAAGTGTCACTTTGTGTGGAAGAAGCGGAGAGCGATTGGAGAATCCCCGTTGTGAAATATTTGAAATATGATAAGTTTCCAGTAGATAACACCGAAAAGAGGAAAATTTTGAAACAAGCGGCACGATGCACATACTACAACGGGGAGTTGATTCGAAAATGTTTCTCTCATCCAGCCGCAAAGTGCATAACGGAGCGGGAAGACCTCTACACCTTGCGAGAAATCCACGAAGGAATATGTGGCATGCACGTGGCTGGTGACACCCTAGCGGCACAGGTCTTTCAGTCAGGATTCTACTGGCCCACCATTCGCAGAGACTGTCACAACTTTGTGAAATCTTGTCCAAAATGCCAGGAATACGCTAAGATTCCCCGAAGACCAGTCGTACAAATCTCAGAAATTGCCGCTCCTTGCCCGTTTGCCAAATAGGGAATCAACATTTTGGGCCCGTTTCCAAAAGCCAGATCTCAACTAAAATTTGTAGTCGTGGCGGTAGATTATTTCACGAAATGGGTAGAAGCAGAAGCGGATTACCACGGAAAAAATCTGGCGTTTCTTTAAATATCAAGTCATAATGCGATTCGAGGTACCTCACATATTGGTCAGCGACAATGGAACGCAATTCACGAGCCAATTTTTCAGAAATCAGTGCGCAGAATTCCAAATCGAACAGAGATTCTCTTTTGTAGCACACCCGCAAACCAATGGTCAGGCGGAAGTGACCAATCGCAGCATCCTCAGTGACATCAAAAGGAACCTAGAAGGTTCTAAAAAGAAATGGGCAGACGAACTGTCATATGTAATGTGGGCCTATCGCATGACCGTCAAAACTACCACAGGAGAAACCCCCTTTGCGTTAGCTTTTGGCACAAAGGCTGTCACGCCGGTAGAAATTGGCACCCTAAGCCTTCGAGTGACATATTTCAATGAAGAAATAAATGAGGAAAGGTTACGTGCTAACCTCGATGCACTACCAGAGGTACAAGAGGAGGTTCTCTTGAAAGCCTTGCATTACAAAAGAAAAATGGTGCAATATCACAATAGACAAGTCAAAGAGCGACTGCTCAAAGCGGGAGATTTAGTGCTCAGAGACAAGCGAGCAGCAGGGCAACGCATGGGAAAACTCAACCCAAATTGGGACGGGCCATATCGCGTCAACCGCGTCATCGGAAAGGGAGCGTATCATTTGGAAACACTTGACGGTACTCCCTTACCAAACTCTTGGAATATAGCTCATTTGAAATTATATCATGCTAGAAGCTGATCTTTCCCATTTGACATTGTTATCGTTGCCCTAACGCATGAATCAAAGGCATTTTTTGTGCACGCTGTGGCCAATAATATGCAGATAACAAAGAATGCCAGGAGTGAAAATCCTATCCTTGTGATGGCTAGTCCTGATCAGACAGCTCACTAAGACGAGGCACGTCTTGGCATAAACAGCGTTCGGAGTGAAAATCCTATCCTTGTGGCGACCGTGCTAACACAGACGACCCATTAAGACGAGGCACGCCCCAACTCCCCCGGGAGTGAAAATCCTATCCTTATGGCTACCGTGCTCACATAGACGGCTCATTAAGACGAGGCACGTCCCGACATCCTTGGGAGTGAAAATCCTATCCTTGTGGTAGTCGTGCTCACACAGACGGGCCACTAAGACGAGGCACGCCCCAAGGAGATAGTAACTCCGTCCTGGAAGTGAAAATCCTATCCTTGTGGCAACCGTGCTCACACAGACGGACCATTAAGACGAGGCACTCTCTAGGGACGCGAGGTTTCAACGCTTGGGAGTGAAAATCCTATCCTTGTGATGGCCGGTCCTGATCAGACGGCTCACTAAGATGAGGCACGCCCCAAGCCGATCGTTGGCATTTGAAATAAAGGAGATATCCCAGCCAGTAACCGAGCGGTTGATACCCGGTGAAGTTGGGCTGGAGAGATGTCTCTATCACAACAATAATATCATGAACAAACTTAGCAAGGCTAAGTGATCCCCTTAACAACAAAGGGCGGCATCAAGCTATACACCGCATGAGCGGAAATAATAGTGATTTGTCCTTCGAAACATCATCAAAGAAATAATGATAATGTAGCGAAATAATTTCCCGATTCTCAATAGAAAATAGAGCAAGCAGAGACACTGCAGAGAAGTCTTCCTCAGAGAACAAGTCATTATGACTATCGTAGAAACACTATGTCTCTAAAGACAAAAATACCTTGGCACCTATGAATGGTGTGTACATGCAAACGCAACGGTTGATTAACCGCATAAGGTACGATGACAACATCATTGTGATTTTAGTAATAAAGTTTACTAACCATGTTGTGGCAGTAATGTCATGAGGCAAGAGTAATAAAGAAATTATAGACAAAAGGCAATGGTCTAAAGAAAAGCTGATATTGTCAAGATTACAAAATATCCTCAAGGGATAGATAAAGACATGCCAACGGTAAAAATCAAAAAGCAAAGTGCGAGGCCTAAGAAGCAGCTGACACGTTGTTTTCTCTTTGCTTGGCGGCTTTTACGTTATAGAAATCCTCGTTGGATACATACAAAGACCTCTCCTCAAAATATTCAGAAAGAATGTCAATCCGAAGGCGGTCCACCCCATAATTACGCATGAAGCCCTCTGACATAATCATTGCTCCCTCCCTCAGATACCAACGGTATTTCTCAGCAGAAAGGCTAAGCTCAGTAGACAGTTCAGCGTTTCTATGTCTTTCTGACGCTAGCCCGACCTCTTCCTCAGAAAGGCGTGTGCTTAGAGCGGTACCCTTCTGTTTTTCTTCTTCTAACGCAAGCCTGGCAGCCTCTGCCTCTTGCTTAGCAACCTGTGCCTCTTGCCTAGCCGTTTCTGCCTCTTGTTTGGAAGTCGTCGCAACGTCCAAAAGTCCCTGATGCTCAGCCGTCAATCTGTCTGTTTCCCTTTGCTTGTCCGCTGCCTCCCTAGCGTTAGCCTCATCCATGTAATGGGCATGGCAGAAGGAAGAAAATATCTGAGAACGAAGGAAATCTATGTGCCCCTGGTGACCCTTGGACAAAAATACATCCCTTTCCCCTTGATGCGACATTATTTGAGCCGCCAATAGAGAGGTAGATGCAAGAATAGCCTCAGCGCCATCAGTCCCTAAGACTTGGAAAACTTTCTCTCTAAAGCCACCCAGGTTAACCTGATGAGTGGGAAAGCTGGGAGGAACGTATGAAGTAACACCAACCATCAAGTCAGAAGCAGAATTGCCCCTTGCGGTAGGAGGCGGAGACAGAGGAACAAAAGATAGAGTAGGAGGAGAAGGAGGTTGGTTAGCGGAACCTCCTATGTCAGAGACAAAAGACTCACCACCGCCGAGTGCCTCAAAACCCAGCATGTCTGAGCTAAAACCTACAACGGCAGAAGTAGAATGGAGTGGAGAATCAGCAAAAGTGTGGGGATCGCTAACAAGGTTAGCACCTTGAGGTTACCCGAAAGGTGCGCCACCTTCCGCGAAAGTTATCAAGGGAGGGTTAAAGCTGGATGACGACGGGTTATTTTGAAGGTCGTGACGAACCTTCTTCCGGCACTCGGCGAGCTCACTTGCAAATGACATATCTTCGTGAGGAAGAGAATGAGTGGAAGTGGTGCCAATTTCCTAAGAAAATGAAGTGTAATAAGGAAACTGCAGAAGAACGGAGAAAGCAGTAGGGGCAATGGATAAAGGTACCTGAGCAGAAGGGGGAACCAAGGGAATTCTAGAAGGAATTGAACCGGCAGACACTTCTGAAGAAGCGGTAGCCTGAGAAGGAGCGGGAGGCATGGCGGTTGCTTTCTTGTTTCTCTTCCTTCTTGTGACACGCACTCGCGAAGACGACGCTTGAACAGTGCCGACAGTGATGGCAACCCCTTGAGAAAGCGGCGTGGCTAAAGTAACACCGATAGCCCCACCTTCAGCAGCAGTGGCGGCAGCCTGCTCCCTTTTCTTTTGCTCCCTTTTCTTTTTCCTCCGAATATATTCAGGCTCCCAACCGGGCGGAACCACTACATAATCATGAAAAAATGTTAGCGTTGGCATTTCCCAGCAACGCGAAGAAAGAAGGGTAAACACTCACCCCTTTTACACTCTGTAACTTCCACTCCGTTTGCCACTTTACGAGTGTCAACGCTAAAGTCCATTTGGAGCAGCGTCTTTAACCAACTATCCTCCGGGTCGAAAAGTGATTTTCTGCTACCCCAAGCCCCATCTTTAATTTCTTCGTTGAAACCGGTTCTCCACAAGGGCTCGGGCAGGCCAATTACAAAAAATCCTTCTTTCCAGCCAGAAACAGAAGACTCGATACCCATGAGTTTCCAGGTGAATGGCTTTAGTGAGTTATCATCATAGCGGGGTGATATTGATATTACCCCTTTGTGAGAATACAATTGGAAAATATCATGAAGCAATGCTAGCGAAGGGGACTCAATCCCTTTGAATCGGCATAACGCCGCAAAAGCGCTAACAACGCAAATTGCGTTAGGACTCAGTTGAGCCAGATTCAAGTCAGAATCGGCTAGTAATAGTTTTACAAGTGGATCAAGGGGGAGCCGAAAACCATGATCAAACAACATGGCATACAATATCCTACTATTATCGGGCAATACACTATTAAGGCGGAGAGGGTCAGAAGCAACACTAACAGAGTAACCCTCAGGGAGTTGAACATTGAAATCGGACAGACTACGATGGACTAGGGGCAAAGTGTAAAGAGAAGTGGGTGTATTATTGATCTTTTCCTCCCCAACAGATTTTTGGGAACTTCCCTCCCCAACAGATTTTGAAGAATGAGTCTTCGCCATAACCAGTAAAAGAAGAAGAGAGAAAAAGAAGAAAGTAATGTGTGTACCTTCGTGGAAGAAACACCAGGGATCCCAGAACAAAGAGGAAGGAGCGGCGTGAGTTATTTTCAGAAAGAAGCAGTGAGCGAAGAAGGAGATAAAAAAGAAAAAATAAGGCGGGGAAAAATATTATATATAACCCTAAAGGGGTTGAAAAGGCGTGACCAGTCAATAACTGACACATGGCAAGGTAGCATAACGGAAGGACGCGACACGCGCGAAGGACATAACTTTTAAAATGGAGACGCTTCAGTCCTTGCTACTCCCTAGAAGGTGCCTATCTCAAACGCCTCATCACAAGAAAGACACGTGTCCCTCCTCGTCATTACTTTTCGATCATATTAATGAGGGGATTCATAGCATTTAATGCTCTAAAAAGCAGCACCAGCTCTAACACGCGGTCTCAGGAAACGGTGCGATAGCAAAGAAATATTAACGAAGCGTAAGCAATATCGATAATACGTCAAAACCCAACGTTTGAGGAAAAAGCATCAATGATCTCATGGCGTTAGCCTTATTACAAGAAGAACAATGTCAAATGTTTTTGGGGAGCGATTTATTGAAGAATAAACAAATGCAGATAAGAAGGAGATAATAATCAAGAGGAAGACCGTTGCGCACTACCGCCATCACCATCACCAGACTTCTCTCCCTCTAAGGTAGACGCGTCGTCTCCATTTTTATTAACCTTGTCTATTATGGTAGAGGCATAATCGGCAATCTTGGCCGGATCAAAGGAATCACTCTTGAAATGGGCAGTGAACCTAGAAGTGAAGGCCTCCATAACCTTCTTTTTCCACCGCTCCATCCTCAGCGGAACCCTAGCAAATTCCTCGTCTCGAGCCAACATCTCTTCATGAAGAAGAAGATTTTTCTTCTTTTCCAAAGCTAACTCTGCCTCCAGAACATCGATTTTCGCTTTCCCTTTAGATTTTTCTCTACTTAGCTCCTTTTGTGAATCGTCATAAAGACGCGTTATCAACCTCGTTTGGTCTAATGACCGGTCAAGCTGCACCTTCTGAGCACACATTGCGTGAGCAGAATCCCGCAGTTCGCTGTCAAAATCCTCTACCGCATAATGAAAATAACGGAAGACATCTAGAGAGTCATTCACAACGTGCCTACAGTCAAGCCCTTGGCGAAAGCTGAAGGAATTTCTCTTTCTCTGTGGAAGAGCTCATTATTTCGCCTATCAAGGGCGCCGTGAATTCATCCCTTGAGAAGGGATTTTGTACCCCTATAGCGCGAAGACCGTTGACGTCAAACCCCGCCAAATCCATGCGATAGCACGGAGTCCCTTTGGGGCCTTCAAGAGAGAGATTGACCATCGGAGTTGAAGGAGAGCCTTTATTACTCACCTCTGAGATATAAGTGAAAAACAGTTGGGTAGGAACCTTGGGCGGCGGCTCAGAAACTGGAGAAAGTCGTTGCCACCACATCTGGAATACAATGAGAAATGGGAGAGTCAGAAGTGTTAACTAGCGGAGGGGAATCTGCCACTAACGAGACTTTAGCAGTGGTAAGAGGGCAGACAGTTGACACGTCGGCAACTTCACTGGTTGAGAAGTGTTTGCCACAGAAGAAATGACAGGCGCCATGGCAGCCGTTACGTTAGCATGAGTAGAAGAGACCCCGGTAGCCTGCTCATTCATGCCTACTCTGAGTCTTTTTTGTTGAAGCGAGGAGGCATAACAAAGGTCTGATTTGGCATCCATATCCTCGCTATGGCTACTACTGTCACTGTCAATTATTCGAGTCGAAGGCCGACTTATATTTATCCCTCCGCGTCGAGCCGGTAGCCAATTGTCAATAAAGCGAGAGGCTCGTGCGGAAATGACGCGCCCCCGTCCTCTCCCAGCGACTGTCTTAGTTTTTCCCCTCTTGGGGTAAAAGCCCCGATGGCTGGAATGCGCGGCAGGAGGAGAGGCCGGTATAGTTCTGAGCGGCATCACATGCAAAGGAGCGTTAGCTCCTCCTGATGACTGACCATCAGCGTCTCCTGATAAGAGAATGTATAAGAACAACAAATAAGTGAAAAAGGGAAACGTGAAGACAAACTCACCCATAACGCACTCGTTCAGAAGCTTGTACGAGGCGAACTCCCGGATACGATAATGCGTATTCTTATCCAGTAAAGCGTTAGCTTGATCCAGCTCGCTTCTAGTCAGCACCACTGGGTTTGCCCAAATGGGACCTATAAGCTCTTGATTAAAACCCTGGCGCCACCAACGGGACGGTAGCTCAGGAATGAAGAAGCTATTTTTCCAGTCAGCCATAACCCTCTCAAAGCCACAAAACCACTGCCAGAATGACTACACAAACACGTTATCCCACCTTGGAGTGATACTGATTAAACAATCGTGACAGGTCATGCTAAAGAATTTGCGAAATAAATTGAGAGATGGGTGAGAATGCTCTCCAACTCGCAAGCGCGAAGAAAGGCATAAACCCCATACCAGGAAGAAGGAGTTATCTGGGCAGGATTAAGCTTGAATTCCCGCGGCAGTGTTGTTATTGAAGCATGGACTGGGAGACAAAAACCATAGTGGAACATCTTAAAATAAACTAATCTATAGTTCCCCCACAATGGATCGTGAAGACGCATGTCGCTCTCGGGAATGGTAGGGACACATCCAAGAGGGAAAGTGATACCGTTTTCCTCCAGTTCAGCGTTTAAAACCGCATCGCAGGAGAAAATACTAGATGATCGTACGATTTCTAGATCCATGGGTCTCCAGAGGAATCGCCTAGTTCTAGTTATAACCATAGTAAGCTAATGAACAGAAAATCTGAAAGGATGAAGTGGTACCTTGAAAGGAAAGATCCGCAGGCAAATCCGCGAAGGGCGGAGGACGGACGAGAAACTTTTCCAGAGAAAACAAAGAGAAGAGAGAAAATTTGAAATGAGGGCGAAAAGTATCAGAAAGAGAAGATAATCCCTTTTAAAGGACCGAATGTCACTGCATTAATTGGATGACCAGTCGCGCGAGGACACGTGTAAAAGAAGTGGGCCACGTGGAATCATGCTCAGGGGTTAGAAACAAGCAGTTATTTGCCACGATCTACCAAGTGGCAGTTAATGATTGGCCGAGTCAAAACAATCGCAGAACGCTTGACTCAGTGAGGCTAACACCTTCGTATCAGTCATCAACAAAATGAAAGCACTAACAGGAGAGCACGGTGGCAAGAGAAAGAAAAAGTGTCAGTTCATTCATTAAAAGCCATACGACATCTACAGTGCACCTAACGCTAGGGCTCTAATCCTCATCAGGCCAGTATATGTCACAGTAAAAAATGTGGTCATCATCCGAGAGCGGTAGGCCTCCGTTGTAAGGAGGAAAAGGTTCGTCAACCCTTTTTTCCTGACCCAGCAGCGCCAAGCTCGGCCCTTCCACAATGTTAGCAATCGTCGCTTCAGAATCTGCGTCATGAGGAGAATCTTTTTCCAAGACTGGATTGGCAGGAGGAAATCATTCATTATCCTTTCGCGCGGAGAAAGCGGAAGGAACGTTAACCACTTTGGAGATCTTCCTTCTCGACCTTTTACGACCTTCGAGGCAAGGGAATTGCCTCTTCAGACAGGGAAGAAAAGGGGGATCATCGGAATCTGGGGGAGTAAGTGGAGGCTCGTGCTCAGCAATCTTCATCTGATGCGGAATTGAAATAATCCAAGAAAAGAAATAAGAAGAAGAAGGTGAACAGAAAAAGGGGAAAGAAAACCCCATTAAATAGCTGAGGCAAAAAGGTACTCTGATCTCTTTGCGTGTCCCTTGAAAGCAATAAGTACGCCTGAAGAAGAACAATCATAATTGCAGAATCTGATACAGCGCGATCAACTGCTCGAGAACTGCGCCAATCAAAAGGCACCAGGAAACCGCCCAATCACCCACTACCGGGAACGCGGCGCAGGGAACGGCCGAGTAAACATTTATTGCTAATTCAGGCATTAAAGCACTTTATTCCAGAGAAGACTCATTTTTGGTTGGGCTTATAGCAACCGTACCTGACTAGAGCAACAAACAACGAGATATCAAAGGTAGAAGATGGAGCAATAATAGAAACGACATTTTATTTAATTATGGCCTGAACGGCCTAAGTGCTCAAGCGCGTACACAGAAAATGTAAAAACAAAGAGACAACGACCAATGGTCAAGCATGGGACCCAGCATCGTCATCCTCAAGGGCAGTAGGGATCTCCCTTAGAGCATCCGCCACTAAGGACAGTTCGGCGGAAGAAACCCTCATGCTCTTCAAGCAGCACACCAGCAGGTCTTTCCTATGCTGCAGCATAGTGATGGTCACCACGATGCGGGAGACCGCAGCAGCCAGGTTTGACACATTTTGTATAGGACTGAAATCCTCCATAGAAGCAGCCCCTTGTCTGGACAGCAAATGGGTCATCATTCCTTGAAGCTCCATGACATCCTTAGAGGTTTTGGTCAGCATGGTCTCTAAGAAACCAATGTCAGACTCGGTGAGATTCTTCAGGTTGTGCTCCTTCGAGATCAGAAAGTTCCTTGTAAGATCATCCATAGTAAAAAACTCAGAGGAAGTTCAGAAATGGTTGTGAAAAAAGCCAGCGCGATAAAAAGACAATTTATAGGCCAGAGAAGAATGACGGTTGGAAGAAACATATTTCTCGACAAACGGATCATCTCTACACGTGAAAAACCAGTTGACTTGGCAAGATTAAGGATGAAGCGGTAGCCCTTGGTAAACACTCGGGCTCATTTTCGGTTGGGCTTGTGATAACAATACTCCTAAAGACAAGGGCATTTTCGTCTTATACCCTACGGTGGGGGTAAAGCTGTTGTTCTTACCGCTCCGACAGCATCGAGGCTATCGCCTCTCTCTATGTGACTGGGATGGTCGACATCAGCGAGGGGGTCCCACACGTCACTTCATCATGACACAGGGCATTATCCCATCCTAGGCTAAACCAAGCATCCCATGAGAAGCATAAGTGTTGCCTTGCTTAGGTAACGCCTACCCCCATATCTATAGCTAACGCAACGATAGCACACTCCATCAACGGGAAACTCTAACCCCTCCCCCCGACGGGCGCGTTAGCACCTTGTGACCAAGATCACCCAGAAATACTCCTCTTTTGCCTATAAATACCTCCGCCACAAAGGAGGAAGGTAAGCCTAAGATGGCTAGCCAAAGCTCTGCTATTTTCCATAGCTCTTACTGACTTAAGCATCGGAGTGTTTACGCCGGAGACCCCCTCCGGCGCCTTGCAGGTACATCTGGCGCCAAGGACGGACGACCCCAAGAACCATATTCCTCTACTACCCTTCAGCAAAGAGTCCGAATCTTATCAACCATTAACGTGTCTCGCAGTTTTTCATAACGATAATTTCGCTTCAAAACTTCCACAGCGAAATCAATGGTAACACCTGGCGTTAATGACATCTCCATATCGAAACGACTGAGGAAATCTTTCAAATATTCTTGAGATTTCCTACATATATCGAATAAAACTGCAGCGGATTTCTTGATGGGGACAACGGTACTAAACCAGTTTCGAAACTTAGACTACAGCTGCGAAAAATTATCAATGGATCTGGCTGGGAGACCTTCGAACCATGGGCGTGCGACTACTGACAACGTCATGATAAATATTTGGTACAAAGCCGCGTCACTGTGAGTTTGGAACTGCACAAAGTCTTTCACCTTGTTAAGGTGGGAGATGGGATCCTTGGTGTCGTCATAAGACTCCATAGGGGGTTTCACATATCAACTGACTCTGTGACGTCTTATGTGATGGCTAAACGGATGACCTGAGGTGTCATCGAGGATTTCGCGAGTATGGTGAGACGGGGACACTTGCGGATGGCGTCGTCGATTTCACGGATCAGGGGTGTGATGTCGCCTTGGACTCTGGCTACGACTCCTCGGTGAGCGGGTTAGATATTTTCTACTACTCGATCTCTCACTACGCTCGGGGGATACATCTCTATCCATTTCCTCTTGTCAACCATCCCAACGATCTCTATACTCATCATGTCGTCGCTCCTCTTGGGAGATGGGGATTTGCCGCATATGCGGTACGTAAGGCTCCACTCGCCCATGAGCGAGTTGTACAAGGTTGATTGGTGTAGTCGTCGCGGATAAAGTCAACGAAATGTTTCTGTGTAGTGGAGGCGATAACGGTTGTTCAGTGACAATAGATGAAGTAAAAATAGTCTGAGAAGGAACACTCTGTCTGAAAACACTAAGGTGAATCTAGCGGCTAGCTCGGTTAAATGATCCAACTGAGCACGAAGGGCGGATATTGAATTCACAAGAGGGTTATTAGCGCTATCCATCGTAGATCCCATTGGAGGAGGAGTGGAATAGCTAGATCCTGTCATTTGGGAAAAAGGAATCTGCATTTGGGAAAAAGGTGTTCCCGTTGTTCGTCCAAAAGAGAAATCTGAAGATCCTAGAGAGACTTCTTGCATTGTGGCAGAAACATAAATAGTAACGAAAGGAAAAAGTTCTCTACGGACCGCAAAATGAATGCTAGAAGGTTGAGGCGGTGTAGACTCCGAATCAGAAGCCATGATCCTTCAATCTCCGAGAAAAACAAAGCTTGGCTATTAAGGACGCTCACTTAATAGAACCAAGGCTCTCAACGAAAGCACCACTTTGATAAGATTTGGACTTCTATGGAACCAAGGGTGGGGACCACGGCCTCTCAAGGTTACTGTGCTTACCGTCCAGTGTACCTACAAAGCGCCGGAGGGAGGGCTCCGGCATAGACACTCCGATGCTTAAGTCAGTATGGTTGTTCCAAAAGGCATGGGTTCAACCAGTAATCATAGGTTTACCTCTCATCTTGAATGGTGGGGTATTTATAGGCGCAAAGGCGGGTGTTACCTCTAGGGTGTGGGCGTTACCTAGGAAGGATAACACCTCAAGTGACGTCATAGCTGACCTGGGATGGGATAACGTCATGCGTGTGGGCAGATAACGCGTGAGACCCTCTCCCCCCCCCCCCACTCCCCCCACTGATGTCGACCATCCCAGGGTTCGGCATCTTTGGTGAGGCGCGCCCAATTGGAGCTACAGTAATCCGGCCTTATCGCTGAGTGTAAAGACGACAATGCCCCTGGAATTGTCTCTATTGTTCTCACCCCCCCCCCCAAAAGTGCGTGTTGGGCTCACGCCTAGGCACGCGTTGGCATGTATGGGGTCAGTCGTGAACCTCAACCCATCTTCATCTCCTCCACCAACAAATCCTTCGGGTACTGCCCCGAATAATCCCTTGTTGTCCTCCTCTTTGTTGGACGTGTAAAGATGACTCGCGTTACCCGCATTAAGGTTTTGGGTATAGCGAGGAATTCTCACGCCTTCCTTCTTTCCGGATAGTTCCCTCATCTCGCCTTCCATCCTCTGATTTCTTTGATCCAATTTCTCAAACTTAGTATTAAGATGATGAAGTAATTTCAAGACTTCGGCGTTCACATTCCCTTCGAAACTTTTCTCCGAACCCTTCTCCGAATTGCTTGGCATACCTGAAACTCACAACACGAACAAACAGCGTAAAATTGTACTAAACCTAGCACTCCCTCACGTGTTTACTCTCGTGTTTAACTCTCTATTATTCTCACCAAAATATCTCTCAAATATCTGCAATTATTTCTGCGCAAACGTTAGTTGACTCAAGAATTTCAAAGAAACGCTTCTAATAAGACTCTCAAAGACAACTAGCTTCGAAACAAATTTTGATGTAAAATAATTGAGTAGTTGCAAAGATCAATCAACTAAACAAATATCTTACAGGAATATAAGTAAATTATTAGGAACCAAGGAAAGCTCAATGGACTCGAAAGGACTCAAGTAAATTCACAAAACTGTGAATGTGTGCGTATGTGTGAATTGGGGTTTGTGTTTTGCAAACTCAATAACTTTCAATTCCGATCACCAAATTGAATGATTCTTTTTGCAATGAGTCTGGAATTCTCTCTAGTATTTTTTTTTCTGTTTTTAGTTCTGTAAATTTTTTTTTTTTTTTACTTTTGTTTTATAAATGAAAGAAAATAACAATCAAAGGAACAACTTTTTTTGGTATTTTGACTCTTTTTTGGACAGAATTGAAAATACACAAATCGCAACTACGATTTCTTAACAAGACACACACAAAGATGCCAAAAACAAGATCTAGGACTCTAGATCGACTCGACACATAAAACAACTAACACACGAGACGCAAGGAGATTGATTTAGATCGGGTAGAATAAGAATCAATCTCAATAATTGAAAATAAATAAAAATAGTAAAGGATAGATTGGATAGTTACCAAACCTGAACACCTTTGCTCCGCTACCAAATGATACGATCCTAGCTCACTAGGATGCGTCTGACGATGATCTAGTTCGAGGTTTGGATTTCAATGCGGAAAATGTAACTCCTTTGAATGTTTAACCCTCCTAATAACCTGTACTAGGCAAACTAAGCTAGAAAATTGAGGTTCTTGACTCGAATCCCTAACCCTCTACTCGACTTGCGAATAGCAAACTAGGGTGAACGAACAATAGGGGTGAACTTTCGGGCTTTACTTGTGATCCTAATCGAGTGTTCGGACTCAAAGAAGGACAAGGTTCACGCATGAACTAATAAGATTCTAACTATTGGTGAAGGGTAGAAGGGGAGAATGGCTCCTTGGATTCCACGCCCGCGGTTGTCCGGTGTACCTGCAGGGCGCCGGGAGGGGGTCCCGGCGTAAACACTCTGATGCTTAAGTTAGTATGAGTAGTCAAAGTAGCAGAGCTTTTGCTAGCAATCTCAGGCTTACCTCCTTCCTTGATTATAGGGGTATATATAGGCGAAAAACGGGGTGTTTTCTGAGGACTCGGCCATAGAGGGCGCTAACAGGCCTGTCAGGTGGTTGACATTCCCCGTCAACGGTGCGTTATCATTGCGTTAGATATATATATGGGGGTAGGTGTTACCTAGGCAAGGCAACGCCTACCTTCCTCAAGGAACGGCGATCTCGGCCTGGGATGGGATAATGCCTGGTCATGACAAAGTGACCTCGTGGGACCCCCTCCGTTGATGTTGACCATCCCAGCGCCGATCGCTCGATAAAGGGCGACAGCCTCGAGGTTGTCTACCCGGTAGGCCTAACAATATTTTGTCCCCATCGTGGGGTGTTAAGACGAAAATGCCCCGAGAGTTAGGCCTATTGTTATCATAAGCCCAACTGTAAATGAGCCCGAGTGTTCACCAAGGGCTAACGCTTCATCTCCGGCCTCAACATCGTGTCTGATGGTCTTTGAGATAACAGAGTGGTTTATTTTCCAAGGGACTCTTCTTCTCAATCAGTTACTTCTTTGGACCTATAAATTGATCTTCCATCGCATCAATTTTTCACATCTTTTTGCACTTTTCTCAGCACCTTTATCATGGACAACCTTACTCTGAGGAATCTTAATGATGGCGATGTCAGCTTTCTGGAGAACATGCTGACCAAGATCTCCGAGGATATTCTGGAGCTCCAGGGGATGATTACTCCTCTGCAGTCTAGGCTGGGTGCGGTTTCTCTGGAGGATTTTAACCCTCTGGAGAATGTGTCGAAGTTGGCTGCTGTTGTCTCCCGCATCGAGGTAGTGATCACCACGCTGCGGCAGAGGAAGGACCTGCTGGGGTGCTGCTTGAAGGGCATGAGGATTTCTTCCTCTGAGCTGACCTCCGTGACTGATGCCCTGAGAGAGATCCCTACTCTATTGGAGGACGACGATGCTGGGTCTCATGCCTGACTGCTGACCGTCATCCCTTTGTTCTTATCTTTTCTGTGTACGCGCCTAGGTGCTTAGGCCGCTAAGGCCATGAATGAATAAAGTGTTGCTTTAGTTTATTTTGCCATCTTCTATTTTCCATGTCTTGCTGCTTGTTGTGCCAGTTGGGAGCGGCTGCTGTAAGCCCACCTGAAAATGAGTCTTTCTTGGGATGTAGTGTTGCAATGGTCGTATTCTGGAAATCGGCCATAAATGCTTTGCTCAACCATTCTCTGCACCGCCTTTCCAATGGTAGGTGGTTGGGTGGTTTTTTGGTGCCTTTTGATTGGTGCGTTTTTTCGAGCAGGCGTGCCTATGCCGGATCGGATTCTGCAATTATGGTTGCTCTTTTTTGGGCGCATTAATTGCTTCTCAGGGGCACGCGAAGAGATCAAAGTGTCTCTTCACTGTGGCTTATTTAAAGAAGTTTCTTTCCTTCTTCCTGCTCATCTTCTTCTTTCTTCTTCTCTACTTTAATTGTTTGTGAATCAATGGCAGATTCCTATTTCCTTCATACCGCGGCGCGTGACTCCCTACCGACTCCTCCAACTTCACCGGATTCGCATCATCCTCCTCCGTCGCCCCCATGGAGACTGCCAGTCCGCCGGAAGGGCCGCAAAAGGCTGAGGAAGAAGACTTCCGAGGCGTCTGACACGTCCTTTGACTCTTCTGCCCCCTTTGCTCGAAAGAGCAACAAGTGATTTTTTCCTTGCAACCGTTCACCGAAGAGGGTTCTTTCTAGCGGCGTCGGTGTTGAAACGACGGTATCAGCCATTGAGGAGAAGTCGGGCTCGTCAAGGCTAGACCAGGAGAAGAGAATGGATGAGCCTTTCCCTCCTGTCCACGGGGGATTACCGCTCTCGGATGATGATGAAGTTTATTATTATGATATGTACTGGCCTGATGAAGATTAGGGCCCAGTCGTTAGGCGCGTTGTAGATTCCATATGGCTTCTGATGAATAAAGTGATATCTCCTGATTTCCTTCTTTTGCTGCTGCCTTTTCGTCAGCCTTTTAATTTTGTTGATAGCTAACGCGAAAAGTTAGCCTTGTCGCAGCAACCGCTCCATGACCATTTGACTTGGTCAAAATTAACCGCTACCTGGGAAGTTCTGGCGAATAACTGCTTGTTTTATTTTTAAATCCTTTAATGTAACTCCACGTGGCTGACTTCCTTTACAAGCGTCTTGGCTCAATTGGCAGTTCAATTAATGCGGTGGCATTTGGCCCTTTAAGAAGGGATCATTTTCTCTTTCCAACCATTTTTGCCCTTGTTTTGAATTTTCTCTCGTCTTTTCTTTATTTCTTCTGGAAGAACTTCTTGCTCATCTGCAGCCCTCCGCCAGCTCGCCTGTGAATCTTTCCTTTCAAGGTACCACTTTATCCTTTCAAATCTTCTGTTCACTGGTTTATTATGGTTAGAAGTATGCCTAGTCGGGTATTCTGGAAACCGATGGATCCAGAGATCGCACGAACACCCAGTATTTTCACGTGCGAGATGGTTTTAAAGGCTGAATTAGAGGAGCATGGTATTACCTTTCCCCCTGGATATGAGCCTTTAATTCCTGAAGATACCATGCGACTTCACGATCCAGCGTGGGGATACTGTAGACTAGTTTATTTTAAAATGTTTCTTTATGGCTTTCGTTTCCCAGTTCACGATTCAATACTAACGCTGCTGCGGGAGTATAAGCTTAATCCTGCCCAGATAACCCCTTCTTCCTGGTGTGGGGTTTATACTTTTCTTCGCGCTTGCGAATTGAAGAACATTTTTACCCTATCTCTCAATTCATTTCGCAAATTCTTTAGCATGACCTTTCCGGTGTGGGGTTTATGCCTTTCTGCCATGATTATTTAATCGATATCACTCCGCGATGGGATGACGCGTTCGTGCAGTCGTTCTGGCAGCGATTCCATGGCTTTGAGGGGGCGGTTGCTGACTGGAAGAGCAGTTTCTTTGTCCTCGAGCTACCGTCCCGTTTATGGCGCATAAATTTTAACCAAGAGCTTATAGGCTCCCTTTGGGCGAATCCAGCGGTGTTTTCCAGAACTAAGCTAGAGCAGGCTAACGCCTTGCTAGATATAAGTATGTCTTTCTGTATCCGAGAATTTGCCTCGTACAGGCTTCTCAAAGAGTGCATTATGGGTGAGTTCACATTTTTTCATACTTTTCTCTTGACTTATTCATTATTCTGACGTGTTCCTTTAATAGGAGACGCCGACGGTCAGCCCTCTGGAGGGGCTAACGCTCCTTTGAACGTGGTGCCGCTCCAGACTATACCGACCTCTCCTCCTACTGGGTGCTCCAGTCATCAGGTTGTTCTGCCTAGTAAGGGACGGATTAAGACACTCGCCCGGGGATGACGAGGGCGCGGGGTCTCCGCCCGAGCTTCTCATTTTATTGATAACTGGCTACCGCTACGGCGCGGGGGAATAAATCTAAATCAGCCTACGACTAGAATAATTGAGAGCGACAGCAGCGGTGGCAGCGATAGCGAGGATATGGATATCAAACCGGACCTCTGCCATGCTACCTCGCTTCAACGAAAAAAATTGAGGATAGAGATAAACGAGTGGGCTACCGGGGTTTTTTTCTGATAACTCCTCCACAGTAGCCGCTGTGATGCCTAACATTTCTTCTGTGGCAGGCACTTCTCAAACCGTGAAAATCGCTGAAGTGCCAACAATCGTCCTTCCTACCGTTGGTGAAGTCCCGTTGGTAGTAGATTCTCCTTTGCCAGCTAACGCTCCTGATTCTCCAATTTCTCACTGCATTCCGGATGTGGTGGCGACTTCTTCCATGAGTCCAGCTGAGCTACCGCCCAAGGTTCTTCCGCGGTTGTTTTTTACCTCTATTTCAGACGTGAGCACTAGAGACTGTCCTCCTACTCCCATGATCAATCTGTCTCCTGAGGGCCCTACCGGGGTTCCATGTTACCGTATGAATTTTTCAGGGTTTTGCATTGACGGTCTTCGTGCTGCTGGGGTGCCAAATCCCTTTTCTAGACATGAATTCTCGGCATCCTTGATAGGGAAAATGATGAGCTCTTCTAAAGAGAGAGAGAGGTTTCTTCAACTTTCTCCGAGGGCCCGCTACAGGCATGTTATGAACGATTCTCTGGATGCCTTCCGCCATCTAGGCTATCTGGTCGAGACTTACGACAATGAACTGCAAAAAATTTCTAGCGCGATGTGCGCTCAAAAGGTGCAACTTGACCAGGCGGAAGACCAATCGAGGTTGCTCTCGCGTCTTCAAGATCAGTCGCAAAAGGAGCTAAATAGGGAGAGGTCTAAAGGAAAAGCAATGGTCGATGTTCTGGGAGCAGAGTTGGCGATGGAAAAGAAGAAAATCCTTCTTCTTCACGAGGAGGTGCTTGCCCAAAACGAGGAGTTAGCCAGGGTTCCACTGAAGATGGAATGGTGGAAAAAGAAGGTCTTGGAGGCCTTTACTTCTGGGTTCGCAGCCTATTACGAAAGTGATTCCTTTGATCCGGCCAAGATTGTCGATTATGTTTCTGCCGTAATGGATAAAGTTAATAGGGACGGCTCGTCTGCCTTAGAGGGAGAAGAGTGATGGTGTTGTGCGACGAACTCCCCTACCGGGTGACTCGAGTGCTTCAAAGGATTCCTAGATCTCCTCCTCGACTACTGCTTCATTCTTATTTGAATTTCCTTTATTCTTCAAGCTATCGCACCATAAAGTCATTTGGTATTTATTTTCTCTATAATAATGCTGACGCTGTTGGGCCCTTATTGCTTCTTTCTTAAGCGTTGGGTTCTAGTGTATTATTGATGCCGCTTATACTTTGTTAGCGTCTTTCTCCTGACGCGTCATTTCTTGAGACTATGAGTCCGAGCTGGCGCTGCTTTTCAGAGCATTAAATGCTGCAAGTCCCTTAATTAATGCGATCGAAAAATAATGATGAAGGAAGACACATGTCTTTCATATGGTGAGACGTTTGCACATGCGTCTTCTAGGGAGTAGCGAGGACTGAAGCGTTTTCCCCTTTTTTTCAAAAGTTACATCTTTCGCGCATGTCGCGTCCTTCCCACACGCTATTTTGTCACGTGTCAGTTGAACACTGGTCGCGTCTTTTGACCCATTTAGGGTTATATATAATATTTTCCTCGCCTCCTCTTTTCTTTTTTATCTCCTTCCTAACTCATCATATTTTTCTGGAAAACAACTCGCCGCTCCTTCCTCTTCATTCTGGGATCCCTGGTGTTTCTTTTACGAAGGTACACACATCATTTCTTTCTTTGCTCCCTTCTTTTTATTAGTTATAGCGAAGACTCGCTCTAAAAAATCCGTTGTTGAGAAAAAATCCATTGTTGAGGGAGAAGATTCTAAAAAATTTGCTGGGGAAGAGAAGATTGATAATACCCCTACTTCTCTCTATAGCTTGTCCTTAGTTCATCGCAAATTAGTTGCGCTCAACGTTCAACTCCCTGGAGGCTACACCACTAAGGTTGAACCCGGCCCAACTGAGTCCTAACGCAGTTTGCATTGTTAGTGTTGTCACGTCACTGTGCCGATTCAAGAAGATTGAGTCTCCTACGTTAGCGTTATTTCATAATATTTTTCAGTTGTATTCTTGTAAAGGGGTGATATCGATATCGCCCCGTTATGACGACGAGTCACTGAAGTCGTTCACATGGAAACTCATGGGTTTGGAGTCTTCCATTCCTGGGTGGAAAGAAGGATTCTTTATTGTTGACCTGTCGGAACCCTTGTGGAGGACCGGCTTTAATCAGGAGATTAATGATGGGGTTTGGGGTAGCAGGAAACCGCTTTCCGAACCGGAGGTTGGTTGGTTGCAAATGTTACTCTGACTGAGTTTTAGTGTTGACACCCGCAAAGTGGCTAACGGGGAGGATGTTGAGAAATGTAAAATGGGTGAGTATTTATTCTTCTTTCTTCGCATTGCTGGGTAGTACTAACGCTGACATCTTTCCCTAAATATGCAACGGTTCCGCCTGGTTGGGAGCCTGAATATATCCAAAGGAAGAAGAGAAGAGAGCAGGTTGCCGCCGCTGCTACTACTACCACTGCCGCTGAAAGGGGAGTTATCGTTGAGGGAGGATCTACCACTATTACTCTGGTCACGCCACCTTCCTAAGGGGTTGCTGTCACCGTTGATACTGCTCAAGCGTCCTCTTCGCGACCTCGTGTCGCAAAGAAGAAAAGAAGCAGGAAAGTGAGTGATATTCATCCCGCTACCGCTTCTTCGGAAGTGACTGTCGACATCATTCCTCAAGGGATCCCCTTGATCTCCCCATCTGCTCAGGTATTTTTATCCCTTCCCCCTACCACTTTCTTTTGCTCTTTACAGTTTTCTTATCGTGTTTTGCTTCTTCTAGGAAATTGTCACTGTTGATACTATTCATTCTCTTCCTGACGAAGACATGTCATTTGCCAATGACCTTGCAAACCGTCAGAAAAGGGCTCGTCATAGTCTTCAGAATAGCCCGTCATCGTTTGGTATTAACCCTCCTCTAACAACTGCTGCGGAAGGTGGTGCACCTCTCGAGCAATCTCAAGGTGCTAACCCTAGTGGGGATTTTCACACCTTTGTTGATTCTCCGCTTCACTCTTCATATACCGATGTGGGCTTTCAACCAGGTATGTCGGGTCCTGACTTTTCGGTGCTTGCTGGGGGTGGGTCTCTTGACATGGGAGGCTCTGCTAACCAACCTCTTTCTCCTCCTACCCTGTTTTTCGTTCCTACGCCTCCACCTCCTACCGAGAGGGGCAATGCTGCTTCTGCTTTGATGATTGGCGTCAACTCTTACCTTCCTCCCAGCCTTGCCACTCATCAAGTTAACTTGGGGGGTTTTAGAGAAGAAACCTTTCAGGTTTCAGAGACCGATGGCGATGATGCTGCCTTTGCATCTACATCTCAGCTGATGGCTCGAACGATGCCACATCACAGGGAGAGAGATGCGTTTTTGGCTAGAAGTCGTCAGGAACGTATAAATTTCCTTTACTCTCGGATATTTTCTTCCTTCTGTCATCTCCATTACTTGGATGAGGGTGACGCTAGGGTAAAGGCAGACGAGCGGAAGGAGATAGACAGGCTGACGAATGAGCATCAAGGGCTGCTTGATGTTGTGACTGTTGCCCGACAGGAGGCAGAGAACGCTAAGCGAGAAGCTGAGGTCGCTAAGCAAGAGGCGGAGGTCGCTAGGCATGCCCTAGAGAAAGAAAAAGAGAAAAGTGCCACTTTGATCGTACGACTTTCTGAGGGAGAGGCCCAGCTAGAGGTGGAGAGGCGTAGGAACGCCAAGCTGTCCGCTGAGGTTACTCTTTCTGCTGAGAAGTGTCGTTGGTATATGAAGGAGGGGGCCATGATCGTGTCGGATGGTTTTATAGAGATTCATGGGATAGACACTCTTCGAGTCAAAGAGCTTAGTGCTTATTTTGATAGAAGGTCCTCGCTCGTAACTGATGATGATTTCCATAGGGGTCGGGCTGTTAGGCAGGGTGGTGATAATGCGTCAGCTGCTTCATAGGCACTATGCTTTACTTTTTTAGTTTTTGTCATTAACATGCCTCCGTCCATCCTCGTGGGATGTTTTTGTAATATTGACAGTATCAGTTTTCCCTTAGATCGTTGCTTTTTGTCTGGAATTTCTTTGTCAGTTTTGCTTTGCGATGTTGCTGCTACAATATAGTTGGCAAATGTCATTACTGGAATCATAATGATGTAATCATCATACCTTATGCGGTTAACTAACCGCGGCGTTAGCGCGTGCTTTTATTGCGATGCCTTGCCTGGGAATTTTTAAGGCATTTCTGTCTCTAGGGACACAGTATTTCTCTGGTGGCCACAATAACTTGGCTTTTGAGATGGTCTCCTCCTCGGTATCTTCCTTTGCGTCTTTCTCTATTGAGAATCGAAAAGTTATTTCCACATGTCTTATGGCCAACGCTGCCCTATCATTATTTGTTTAGTGATGTCTCAGAGGATGAATCAGTATCATCTCTGCTCGCGTTGTATACAGATTAATGCCGCCCTTTGTTGCTAGGGGGATCACTTAGCCTTGCTAGGTCTGGCTTTGCCATGATGTTGTTGTTGCGATAGAGACATCTCTCCAGCTCAACTTCACCGGGTATCAACCGCTTGGTTACTAGCTGGGATATCTCTCTTTATTTCAAATGTCAGCGGTCGGCTTGGGGCGTGCCTCGTCTTAGTGAGTCGTCTGATCAGGACCGGTCATCACAAGGATAGGATTTTCACTCCCAAGCGTTGAAACCTCACGTCTCTGTGGTGTGCCTCGTCTTAGTGGTCCGTCTGTGTGAGCACGGTTGCCACAAGGATAGGATTTTCACTCCTAGGGCAGAGTTACTATCTCTTTGGGGCGTGGCTCATCTTAATGGTCTGTCTGTGTGAGCACGGCTACCACAAGGATAGGATTTTCACTCCCAAGGATGTCGGGGCGTGCCTCGTCTTAGTGGGCTGCCTTTGTTAGCACGGTTGCCACAAGGATAGGATTTTCACTCCCGGGGGCATTGGGGCGTACCTCGTCTTAATGGGTCACCTTTGTTAGCACGGTTGCCACAAGGATAGGATTTTCACTCCCAACGCTAAATTTATGCCAGGGCGTGCCTCATCTTAGTGAGCTGTCTGATCAGGACCAGCCATCACAAGGATAGGATTTTCACTCCTAGCATTCTTCGTTATCTGCATGTTACCAGTCACAAAATGCACAAGGAATGCTTTGATTCATTTGTTAGAGCAACGCTAACATTATCAACTGAAAGAGATCAATTTCTAGCATGGTATAGCTTCAAACGAGCTATATTCCAAGAGTTTTGTAAGGGAGTACCATCGAGTGTTTCCAAATGGTACGCTCCCTTCCCGACAACACGGGTGATGCGATATGGTCCATCCCAGTTTGGGCTGAGCTTCCCCATGCGTTGTCCTGCCGCTCGATTGTCCCTGAGCACTAAATCTCCCATTTTGAGCAGTCGTTCTCTGACTTGCCTGTTATGATATTACGCCATTTTTCTTTTGTAATGTAGGGTTTTCAAGAGAGTCTCCCCATGCACCTCTGGTAGTGCGTCAAGGTTAGCGCGTAACCTTTCCTCATTCGTTTCTTCTTTAAAATAAGCCACTCGGAGGCTCAGAGTGCCAATTTCTACTAGCGTGACAGCCTCTGTGCCGAAAGCTAATGCGAAAGGAGTTTCTCCCGTGCTAGCTTTGACGGTCATGCGGTAAGCCCATAATACGTATGACAGTTCATCTGGCCATTCCTTTTTAGAACCTTCAAGGTTTCTTTTGATGTCACTAAGAATGCTGCGATTGGTCACTTCTGCCTGACCATTAGTTTGAGGGTGCGCTACAGAAGAGAATCTCTGTTCGATCTGAAATTCTGCGCACTGATCTCTGAAAAATTGGCTCGTGAATAGTGTTCCATTATCACTAACCAATATGCGAGGTATCCCAAATCGCATAATAACTTGATGCTTAAAGAAACGCTAGTTTTTTTCGGTAGTGATATTAGCTAACGCTTCCACTTCTGCCCATTTCGTGAAATAATCCACAGCTACAACCACAAATTTTAGTTGAGATCTGGCTTTTGGAAACGGACCCAAGATGTCGATTCCCCATTTGGCAAATGGGCATGGAGCGACTATTTCTGAAATTTGCGCGGCAGGCTTTCGAGGAATCTTGGCGTATTCTTGACATTTCTGACAGGTCCTCACAAAGTTGTGACAATCTCTTCGAATGGTGGGTGATTGCATTGCATTTAATCATGTTTTTACTGTCCATTTACATGTTGTTTGGGCAGTAAATCTATTGATATCCCTTTTATTCCTCATGCTTTGACAGTTCTGGTTCTGGAGCGGAGTATTTTGGTGGAGCGCTGGAGTCGATTACTAGATCGTCTTGGCCTAGAGCTTGGCCAAGGCCCCTTCGCACAGCTGAAAATGATTACCAGTTCGTCTTGGCCGCAACCTTGGCCAAGACTCATATCGCGAAAGGCCATCTCGAGCGACAGCGTCAGCAAGCCTTTTGGGTCGCGTTTCATCTGGGCCTTGTGAGCAGACAAGTCGTAGCTATCCAGCAACTTTAGAGGGATCTGACGCCAATCCGTTGAAGAATCCTATTTAGGATCTCCCTCTTTGTTGTGATTTATTTCCCAATAGAAAACATTACTATCTTTATCTTTTTAGATTTGTTTGAAGAGTTAGAGTTAGAGAAGGACAAGGGGGCTTTAGCTTGTATTTAGCCAGATTTTGTCTTGCCTCTCAACTCTCTCTTCTTTTCCCCTTTTCGACATTAAATTACTTTCCTGCTCCGGAATTTTCCTAGTGTGGAATTCTCGGATTTAATTTTATTATGCAATTAAATATTTTCATTCTTCCATCTATGAGTACATCTAGCTAAACATCTATTCTTGGTAAGGGTTGAGGAGCTGCGTTCTTATGTATTCGTGAGATCAAACCGCCCTTAAGAGTCTCTATAATTCGTATTCATTTATTCCTTGAGTTTATTAAACTGCTAACTCACTAGAGACAAGACCTGATCCTTCTTGTGCCCTAGTAGAGAAGAGTTGTAACCAGTCTAGAAGGAAAGGGAGCACCCGTTGGCTAGGCAAAGTAGGTGACTAGTCTCGCGCCAGACTAGAAGGAATAAATGATCTAGACCAAGACCAGATTGACAACCTAGGGTTTCCATAGGGAAACAACTTGGCTAGGTACTGTCTTCCCCTGTGCTATTGATGAAGCGAACAGCCACTCAAGATAGCAGTCAAACGGATAAACCCTTTAACCAGCAAGGTGTCTCTTGGCTTATCAAGAAAGGGAGCACCCGCCAGATGATTTAAAGAGGAGGGAAGCAGGATTGAACAGGAGCACCTCCACTCTATAACAGTACTACAAACTCAGATACAAATACCCTTGAATCAATGATCGAATCATAAGGACAGAAGCTCTCACATCGCTCTTACCAAGGATTCCCTTTTATTTGATATCTTATAATCTTGACCCCTATCTTGGCCAAGCCTTTGACCAAGACTACTTTGAACTATTTTATTTCCTTTGTTTTCGTCTTTAATTTTAGATTCACCCAACCAAAATCAGTGACGAGGAAGTCAACCAGGAACTACATTTCCCTAGAGGTCTCTGTGGACCGATCCTCTTACCGCAATCTACAAGTCTTTGTAGATAGTTATAAGTTGTATTTCTACCCCCATTTCCATATCTATTATACACTTATATTTGACGTGTTCGACACGCAATCAAATTTTGGCCCAGTTGCCGGGGACTTCTAACGGTATTTGTAGTTTCTTTTATTTTATTCTTTGACAGTTAATGACCAGGTCCTCTAGCAGAGAACAAGATTTATTACCTTACAATCCCAATCTCACAAGGACCGAAGCACAACTTAGGAGGCAAGCTCGACAGAGAGCAGCCCAGGAAGAAAGTGAATCGGAAACCTCTAGTTCCGAAACAACTTACAGTTCAGACCATGATCTTGGCCAACACCTTGACCAAGACGAACCATTTGTTCTAGCCATGGAAGAAAATCGACCAGAACCAACAATGAGGGAGCTGAACAGAACAGCAAAATAGGAGACCTTTTCCTATATCAACCTACCTGCTGTGGTAAATGATTTGTCCATAAAGACCAACATGGTGGCCAACCTTCCCAAATTCTACGGCCATTCAAATGAAAATCCATTCAAGCACCTGAGGAATCTACATGTTCAGTGTGACATTATGAAGCCAGCTGCTGTGAACATGGAAAGGGCAAAGCTAAAGGCATTTCCAAGCTCTCTTGAAGGGGCTGCTCAAAACTGGTTTTATAGCTTGCCCCACAACACCATCAACACGTGGGCGGAGATGTCTACAATGTTCCTTAATAAGTACTGGAATGCAACGAAGGCGGGGATAGCCAGGAAAGACATGGCCGCAATTCAGCAACGAAGCGGCGAAAGCTTCAGTGAGTACCATCAGCGGTTCCGTGATTTGCAAGAAGTTTGTCCCACTCGCGGAGTAGCAGACAACACTATGATCAAATATTTCTACGATGGGATGCTCCAGAGTTGCAAAGAAAAAGTAGATTCAGCAGCTAGTGGAGCGTTGCAAGATCTGACGGTCACTAGAGCCAAAATGTTACTCCAGACCATGGCAGACAATTGCTAGAATAACACCACTTCGGATAGAAATTCTTTTCCTTCTTCTCTAAATGCAATTAATGTTGAACAAAAGCTTAATGATTTGACTGATATGGTTAAAAGTATTTCTGTTAATATTTTAGGATCAATGCCTTTAGGAAATCAGAGTCAAGAGCAGATAGCTTCAGTGTGTGGGATATGCCAGCAGCAAGACCATCAGACCAATAACTGTTATATGGTGCAACGCCCGGACGATATAAGCCAGGTTAATGCAGCATACCCACATAATCAAGGAAGCATGCAAAACTTCCCTCAAGGAAGTAACCAATATTCATAAAGAGCTCACCCAAATTTCAGGTGGAGAGACCCACTCCCTCCAAACCAGAATCAGAATCAAGGCGTACCTCACCAGCAGCAACAGTCCCCTATCAACTTCCAACATTTCGTGTCGCGCCCTTCAAATCAAAATCTAGGCCAAGCTCCTGGTCAAGCCCCGATGGCCCAACTACCGCCTGCTCCTCGACCTTTGCAGCTTACTGACCCATCCATGGAGGATACACTCAAAACTATGATGGAGCTGCAGAAAAATCATATGCAGTCAACACAGTCTAGCTTGGCAGAGCTACAGAAGCAGATCACTCAGATAGCTAATCAAGGCAAATTACCTTCCACCACGGTGAACAATCCCGCGTACAATGTTAGTGCCATAAGTTTAAGGAGTGGAAGTGTATTACCGGAAAGAGAAGGGGCGAAAACAGACAAAGAATTGGAGAAAATTCAGTCTAAAGAGTTGGATGAAGATGAGGAGGAAGAAGTTGAGGCAGAAGCTATCTTGGCCAAACCTCAGGCCAATCCTGCCGATAGCGCTGAAATTAAGAAACCAGATCATATATTGGCCAAACCCATGGCCAAACCTGACCAGAAGGAGGAAGTGATAGAAATTCCTCCACCTTTCCCACCCAGGTCTTCAAAGGAGAAAAAGCAAGATGAAGCTAGGGATTTTATGGTTGTTTTTGGAAAAATAGTTGTCAATATTCCTATGTTAGACTTAATTGCAAAAGTCCCCTCGTATGCCAAATTTCTTAAAGAATTGTGTACTAACAAAAGGAAAATTGCAGGTATAGAGAGGGTAAGTTTAGCTCAAGAAGTCTCGGCAGTACAGCAACTTCCAAAGAAGTGCAAGGATTAAGGGACTTTCACCATTCCTTGTCAAATAGGAAATAAGACCATTGAGAAGGCCCTTTGTGACTTGGGAGCCGGCATCAACGTCATGTCTTTGAGTGAGTTCGAGACCTTGAAAATAGGAACAATGAAGGAGACTGACTTGGTGATCCAGCTAGCCGACAGAACGATCATTCGGCCCAGAGGAGTAGTAAATGATGTCCTAGTAATGGTAAATGATTTTATTTATCCGGTGGATTTTTATATTGTTGAAATGAATGTTCAATTGCCTTCGTGCACCACTGACGTCTTATTAGGGAGGCCGTTTCTAAGGACATCCAAAGCAAAAATTGATTGCTACGAAGGCAGCATAATCTTGGAATTTTGTGGAAGGACAATTAAATTCAGTATAACAGAAGCATTAAAACATCCTAATGATTTACATCGTGTGAATTTTCTTGATGTTTTAGATCCAATTACTGATGAAATTGTTGATATTTATATTAACGATCCCCTTGAGTATGTTTTGAGCAGGGGAATTTCCACAAAAAATGTTGCAAGAATAGGAGATCAGAATGAACTCCAGGAAGTTCTGGCCAGTTTAGCTGATCAGGAAGAAACAGACTCAATCTTGGCCTCGAGCTTGGCCAAGACTACGGCCAAGACTGCTAAGATGAAGAAGAAAATAGTAAGTTATCAATTCATGCAATCAACGGTTCCTAAATTCCTACCTTCTATTATGCAGGCACCACAATTGGAATTGAAAGCCCTGCCAGATCATCTCAAATACGTCTATCTAGGCCAAGACGACACCCTACCCATTATAATTTCGGCCAAGTTGTCAAAAGATGAAGAAGATAGGTTGGTGGCAGTCTTGAAGATGCATAAGGAAGTGATTGGGTGGACCATGGCAGACATAAAAGGAATATCAACCAACATCTGTACCCATAAAATTCACGAGGAAGAGGACAAGAAACCCATTCGGTAACCCTAGAGGAGATTGAACCCTCCGACGATGGAAGTGGTTAAAAAGGAAATAATTAAGTTGCTAGATGCAGGGGTGATTTATCCCATCTCTGATAGTAGCTGGGTTTCCCCTGTGCAGGTAGTTCCTAAGAAAACAGGTATTACCGTCATTGAAGGAGAAGATGGAACTCAAAGAACGACAAGAATCCAAAACGGATGGAGGGTATGCATAGACTACCGAAGGCTGAATCAAGTAACTCGGAAGGATCATTTCCCATTACCCTTCATCGACCAAATGGTGGAGAGACTTACTGAAAAGTCTCACTATTGCTTCTTGGACGGCTACTCGGGGTTTCATCAAATTCTGGTTGCAACCGAAGACCAAGAGAAGACGACGTTCACGTGCCCTTTTGGAACGTTCGCCTACAGACGCATGTCATTTGGGCTGTGTAATGCGCCGGCCACCTTTCGAAGGTGTATGTTAAGCATTTTTTCGGAATATGTGGAGAAAAGTATCGAGGTATTCATGGATGACTTTACCATTTACGGTAATGACTTTGAACAATGCTTATTTAATTTACAAAATATTCTAAAAAGATGTGTTGAAACATGCTTGGTTTTAAATTATGAAAAGTGCCATTTTATGGTAGATCAAGGAATAGTCCTTGGGCATGTGGTTTCAAAGAAAGGGATTGAGGTCGATCAGGCAAAAATCAATATTATAAAGAACCTGCCTTACCCCTCATGCTTGCGTGAGGTCCAAAGCTTTCTTGGCCATACAGGTTTCTATCGCAAGTTCATAAAGGATTTTTCAAAAATTGCCGAGCCAATGTGCAAGCTTCTACAAAAGGAGGTGGAGTTCGACTTCAATGAGGCATGTCAAAAATCGTTTGATAAACTGAAGGAGCGGTTGACATCAGCACTGATCATCCAAGCACCGGACTAGAGCTTACCTTTTGAGCTGATGTGCGACGCAAGTGATGCTGCCGTAGGAGCGGTTCTTGGGCAGAAAAAAGGGAAAGATCCTCATGTGATCTATTACGCATCGAAGATGTTGGATGATGCACAGAAAAATTATACCACGACTGAAAAAGAATTATTTGCAATAGTTTTTGCCTTAGAAAAATTCAGATCATATCTGTTAGGCACTAAAATTATTGTATTTTCGGACCATGCAGCATTGAAATATCTCTTGGTCAAGCATGAGTCCAAACCTAGACTAATTCATTGGATTCTTCTTTTGCAGGAGTATAATCTAGAAATTAAGGATAAAAGCGGCAGGGAAAACCTCGTGGCAGACCATCTTAGCCGCTGTCTAGCAAAAGGAGACATGAACGAAATAAGGGCAGAATTTCCAGATGAGAAACTACTCTCGGTGACAGTATCTAGGCCAAACCCTCAGCCAAACCCACGCCCATGGTATGCGGAAATTGTGAACTACCTCGCAACAGGTAAGCATTATGGGGATATGACCACATATGAGAGAGTAAAAGTCAAGCATGACAGTAAGTACTATATTTGGGATGATCCCTATTTATGGAAGTTGGGAACTGATCAATTACTTAGGAGATGTGTCCCTCAAAATGAGGCTTTATCAATTTTGAACTTTTGTCACTCTCAAGCATGTGGAGGTCATTTTGGGGCTAGAAGAACAGCCCTGAAAGTCTTAGAGGCTGGTTTTTATTGGCCTACATTTTTTTAGGATAGTTTTCTCTTTTGCAAAACGTGTCTGGCCTGCCAAAAAGTAGGAAATATTAGCTCTCGAAATGAAATGCCTATGAACTTTATTCTTTCATGTGAGATTTTTGACATATGGGGCATAGATTGTATGGGACCTTTCCCTACTTCTTTTGGTAACAGATATATTCTTTTGGCTGTGGATTATGTATCAAAATGGGTAGAGGCGAAAGCCACTAAGAATGATGATGCTAGGACTGTGATTTCCTTTATTAAATCTAACATCTTGAACAGATTCAGAATTCCTCGAGGAATCGTTAGTGATCGAGGAACCCATTTCTGCAACAAGATTCTTTCTTCTCTTTTCAGGAAATATGGCATCACACACAGGGTATCCACGGCCTATCACCCACAAACAAACGGTCAAGCGGAAGTTTCAAATAGAGAGGTGAAGGCAATCTTGGCCAAGACAGTAGGCCTAGACAGACGCGATTGGAGCCAGCGCTTGGACGACCCGTTGTGGGCCTACAGAACGGCTTACAAAAGCCCAATTGGGATGATGCCTTACAAGCTAGTCTATGGGAAGGTGTGCCACTTACCAGTGGGGTTGCAACACAAAGCATATTGGGCCATAAGGAAATGCAACGTGACCTATGACCAAGCTGGAGAAGAAAGGAAGCTACAACTCCACGAGCTAGAGGAGTTGAGAGACCAAGCTTATGACAACCAGCTGATTGTCAAGATCAGAATGAAGGCTTATCATGACAAACGAATTGTTGGGAAACCTCTCCGTATAAGAGAGAAGGTTCTTCTATTTAATTCTCGTTTTAAACTTTTTCCTGGAAAATTAAAAACAAAGTGGGAAGGCCCGTTTGTTGTCACTAATATTTACCCACATGGTGCAGTAGATATTAGGAATAATAAAACAGGTGCCGAGCTGAAGGTAAATGGCCAAAGATTGAAGCCATTCTTCGAAGGATTCCAGGAAGAAAAGAATTTAGAAAAGGTGGAAATTCCACCTATCAACGAATGAAGTCGTATGAAGGGTCCAGCTAAGGACTTAAAATAAAGGCGCTACATGGGAGGCAACCCATGTTCTTTTATTTCTTCCAATTTTTGTAAATATCCCGTTAATTCTTTTTGTTTCTGGCTGTTTGCAGAATTTAAGTGTGGGGAAGAATTGCAGGTTTGGCCAAGGACTCGGCCAAACCTTGGGCCTAGACTGATGAAATCAGTAGGAGACCAAACCTCGGGCCAAGACTGTTAACAAAAGTAGGACTCTATTTGCACTAGTGGGACACGTGTCAGCGCCGCCATTTTTAATAGCTTTTTGAATGGACAATTTCAAAAAGCAATTAAAGTGGAATTTATTGAAGGCGTGGAAAAACAAAATTTCCAACTCTGTGTATTCTCCTCCCACTCTGACACTCCATTACCCACGTAACCAATCAAATCGGACTCCCACCTGAGCTAAAAAACAATAGTCTTTTCTTCTTCTTCTTCTCTCCCAAAAATTCACAAACCTCCAGAAAACCCAAAATCCCTAACTCTCCATTCTTCTCTCCAAAATCAAATAAACCATGACCACAGATAACTCCAACCAGTCCTCTGAACTTCCAATCCCAAGCGAAAGCGATGATTTGAGAGGCGGAGCTCCACTAGTTGCTCCACCAAAAAATACATCCTCCATTCGGCGTCGTCTCCAGACGATGATAGATGAAGACGCAGAGGATGATACCCACGTTGGGGCCGAGCCTGAGGACAACGTCAGAGGAAAGGACCGGGTCGTCGTTTTGAGTGACACAGACTCCGACGACGTGCCATTGGTCAGAATATTGAAGTGCACGAACCCCACCGCTGAGAAGGAAAGGGCGGAACGGCGCGAGAAAAGGAAGAGGAAGCAAACTGAGTAGACGGTGGAGGATAATACTCCAGCTTCGCCACCTCCGACGAAGAAACCCAGCACCGCCGCACCACCAAAAAAGACCAGCCATGTGAAGCAGGTGGCTCGCAAGAACGCTTCTCCGAGGGTTGAGGCCAAGAAGACACCGGCAAACCCTAAGAAATCCAGTGTCGCTCCTTCGACCTCCAAAAGCAAAGGAAAGAAAAAGGTGGTGGAGGAAGATGATGATGATGAGGAGGACAACACTTCAGTCTTGGCCAAGACTCCGGCCAAGACTGTTAAGGTACATTCCCTTCCTCCCCTGCACACACTTCGAGGCTGGCTTCAATTTGATACGCCGGACCTCAAGTCTAAATTGCTTGATGTTCATTTCTGTGATATTCCTGCCTTTGCTAGGCTCGATTTTGATTTTCTTGATAAAATGGGATTAGGGAATAAAATTAGAGAGTTTGTCTATGTCATTGGTTGGGTTCCTTTCATGTCCATTAATTGTGATGCTTATACTGAGCTTTGTTTGGAATTTCACACGACCTTCTGGTTTGATGAGGCTACCTTGTATGTTAGGGGTAGGGATAAACCAGATCTTGCTGCTGCTGATGTGATTAATTTTCGCTTGTGCAATAAATGGAATCACTTGTCTGTTAATGCTTTCAATTCTTTGTTAGGATTCGTATATAGTGATGAGGCTATTTTTTATTATCCCACTGATTGGGATAAATATGCTGCTTTTAGAGAGGTCACTGGTGACCCTAATGCTAAATTTGATAGAAACTCTAAGGCACATTCAATTTTGAACCCTGCTCTTAGAATGCTCCACAGGACTTTGTCTATCAACCTTTCGGGGAAGATAATTTTTTTTGGGAATTTAGCTAAATCATAACTGTTTTTGCTTTGGTGTATTTTGCACCAGAAAAGAGTCAATTTAGATCTTTTCTTGGTTCAGCAATTGCATGCTCATGAGTCCATTTCTAAGCTGATTTTTGGGTCTCTGATTACTTGGATTGCTATTCAAACTGCTAATCTTGATCTGACCAGTGTTGATCTGCATAAATGTTGTTCCCAAAAAATTCTGGATTTGAAAGCCTTCTACCAAATGGGATACTTCTATTTGGACGGAGAGTTAGTTGCTTGTAATACAGGTTTTACTCTGGTGGGGGAGCACATTTTCTCCAAGAAAAATGATGGGAAATACAAGCTGCGACCAGTGAAGATCCCAGGAGAGGCTGAGGAAGACATTCCTGCTGAGGATCTAGGCCAAACCCCAGGACAAGACCCTCCCATTCCATATTCTATAGCAGCTGATCTTGCCCAAGCTTCAGGCCAAGACCCCGCACCCAGTACAGCCAGTGACCCTTCTGCTTGGGGAAAAGCACTTCAGGACCAGCAGCTGCTCATCCTCGAGCAGCAGAAGATTATCTTGGACCGTCTAGGCCAAGACAAGCCCCAAGACAGGCCGCAAGAGCCTCCTACCGCAGAATACGCTGAGCAAGTCCCATGCTGGGGCAAGCTGCTAATCGACAGCCAGAAGGAAATCATGGACTTCCTAGGCCGCCACCAGGCCTATTTAGAAGGTCACCACAAGTGCCAAGGGGTCGTGGAGAGAGCCATCGGGCAAATTCGCAGGAAGGTGTATGACCACTTGGTCACCAGTAGTGACTCCGAGTCATCTGATGAAGAGGAAGATCCTCAACCACCAGCACCACCTGCAAAAACACAGCAGTCGCCTGCACCTCCTTCTACTCCAAAAGATCCACAACCACAAGATCCTCCAGTAGATGATCTTGGCCAAGCTTCAGGCCAAGATCCCCAAACTCTAGCAGCATGATCTGCTTCTGCCCCTAGGTTGTTTCTTTCTTTTCTTTTTTATTTTTCTATTTTTAATTTCTGTCTTTCCATACAATGAGGACATTATGTCCTTTAAGTGTGGGGAGGGTGTACAGTTGAGTCTTTTCATTTTTGTGTTTTGTGATGATTATGTGTTAATTATCTGAATTTTTGAGTCAGTTTTTGCATGATTTTATTTGTCTTGTTGCATGCGTCTGCCCAGTCTAGAGAGTGTGTCATTTGTATGATTTTTATTTGTATTTTCTTTGCATGTTAGAGTCTGTTCTGATTGAGTGTGCACCGAAACCCCTGTTTTCTAGCCTAGGTTGTTTAGTCTTTCGGTGGAGTTGTATTTAGACACTTGTCTAGGCGACACAATGCTTTAGTAACAGGGAAGCGAATGAGCGCAACTAGATCAATGCCTAAGGGGCATATACTCTAATGATTCCCAAACATTAACTATCCAAATGGAATTTAGGATATCTAGCTAGTAACTTAACTATCATTAGGGTGATGGGGCTTGCTGCGTCTGATTTGAGTGTGCTGTTTTATCTAGTTGAAGTGTGAGACATTAAAAAGGTGTTGGAATGTCATAAGCAGAATATAGCAAAGGTGGAAGTTCTGGGTGCCCAAAAAGAACAAGCTCTGTCTATATCTTATGCCTGTAAAAATGCAAAGGGCCTGGCAATGTCTGTAAAAATACATAGGACACACAAAAAAATTAGAAAAGGAATCTGCTAATAAATGATTTAAATGACACCAGTCTTTAGGCACGTTTGGATAGAGCAGCACATCGATGGGACTCAAATCTGTGGTGAGTCTTGTCCCCTATACTTCAACAAATAAATCTAGCAGGATGTCTTAGTACCATTTGGAAGGGGTATGTTTAGGGTATTGATTTGTCCTTGTTGGTCTAGTATCGAGTCGCCTAGGGAAGTGTCTTGCCAGCTTCAGTGATGGGGTAAACGGCTTGGAATAAAGAGCTCAGGGGGTTCATGGTGTCTGTTCTATTTTGTTGTGTTTTTATTTTTATCTTTGAGTCTTTGAGTCTTTATGCTTGGGGGCAAGCATGTTTCAAGTGTGGGGAATTTGATTGCATTGCATTTAATCATATTTTTACTGTCCATTTACATGTTGTTTGGGCAGTAAATCTATTGATATCCCTTTTATTCCTCATGCTTTGACAGTTCAGGTTCTTGAGCGGAGCATTTTAGTGGAGCGCTGGAGTCGATTACTAGATCGTCTTGGCCTAGAGCTTGGCCAAGACCCCTTCGCGCAGCTGAAAATGATTACCAGTTCGTCTTGGTCGCAAGCTTGGCCAAGACTCATATCGCGAAAGGCCATCTCGAGCGACAGCGTCAGCAAGCCTTTTGGGCCACGTTTCATCTGGGCCTTGTGAGCAGACAAGTCGTAGCTATCCAGCAACTTTAGAGGGATCTTACGCCAATCCGTTGAAGAATCCTATTTAGGATCTCCCTCTTTGTTGCGATTTATTTCCCAATACAAAACATTACTATCTTTATCTTTTTAGATTTGTTTGAAGAGTTAGAGTTAGAGAAGGACAAGGGGGCTTTAGCTTGTATTTAGCCAGATTTTGTCTTGCCTCTCAACTCTCTCTTCTTTTCCCCTTTTCGACATTAAATTACTTTCCTGCTCCGGAATTTTCCTAGTGTGGAATTCTCGGATTTAATTTTATTATGCAATTAAATATTTTCATTCTTCCATCTATGAGTACGTCTAGCTAAACATCTATTCTTGGTAAGGGTTGAGGAGCTGCGTTCTTATGTATTCGTGAGATCAAACTGCCCTTAAGAGTCTTTATAATTCGTATTCATTTATTCCTTGAGTTTATTAAACCGCTAACTCACTAGAGACAAGACCTGATCCTTCTTGTGCCCTAGTAGAGAAGAGTTGTAACCAGCCTAGAAGAAAAGGGAGCACCCGTCGGCTAGGCAAAGTAGGTGACTAGTCTCGCGCCAGACTAGAAGGAATAAACGATCTAGACCAAGACCAGATTGACAACCTAGGGTTTCCATAGGGAAACAACTTGGCTAGGTACTGTCTTCCCCTGTGCTATTGATGAAGCGAACAGCCACTCAAGATAGCAGTCAAACGGATAAACCATTTAACCAGCAAAGTGTCCCTTGGCTAGGATTATCAGGAAAGGGAGCACCCGCCAGATGATTTAAAGAGGAGGGAAGCAGGAATGAACAGGAGCACCTCCACTCTATAACAGTACTACAAACTTAGAGACAAATACCCTTGAATCAATGACTGAATCATAAGGATAGAAGCTCTCACATCGCCCTTACCAAGGATTCCCTTTTATTTGATATCTTATAATCTTGACCCCTATCTTGGCCAAGCCTTTAACCAAGACTACCTTGAACTGTTTTATTTCCTTTGTTTTCGTCTTTAATTTCAGATTCACCCAATCAAAATCAGTGACGAGGAAGTCAACCAGGAACTACATTTCCCTAGAGGTCTCTGTGGACCGATCCTCTTAGCGCAATCTACAAGTCTTTGTAGACAATGATAAGTTGTATTTCTACCCCCATTTCCATATCTATTATACACTTATATCACCTTTGAAGGGTTAGGTTGGATGCCTTTCTGACTGACCACGTAGCCTAAGAATTTGCCCGTTTGAAAAGCAAACATGCATTTACGCGGATTCAATTTCATTTTGTGTTCTCTCATTACGCCAAAAACCTCCTTTAAGTCGGCTAAGTGGTCCTTGAAGCTTCGACTTTTGACCAATATGTCGTCCACGTAAGCTTCCATATTTTTCCCAATTTTCTCCTCAAAAACTTTGTTTGCCATGCGCTGGAATATTGCCCCAGCGTTTTTCAATCCAAACGGTATTGCCGTATAGCAATAAGTGGCCTTTGGGGTGATGAAGGCGGTCTTTTCTTCATCTTCCATAGCCATGGGAATTTGGTGATATCCGGAGTTGGCATCTAACGAGCTTAGCAGTCTGATAGACCAACTAATCAATTCGAGGAAGAGGATAGCAATCTTTGGGGCAGGCGTCATTCAAGTCAGTGAAATCTATACACATGCGCCAATCTCCGTTGGGTTTTGGGACTAAGACAGGGTTAGCCAGCCATGTGGGGTACTGGACTTCTCGAATGAACCCAGCGTCCATGAGCTTCAATATTTTTTCTCGATGGCTACTATCTTTTCTGGGGAGAAAGCGCGCCGCTTTTGCTGAACAGGCTTAGCGTTAGGGTTAACGTTTAGCCGGTGTTCCGCAACTTCTCGCGAGACTCCAGGCATATCCGCAGGTTTCCACGCGAATTCCTCTTTGCATTTTCTTAGTCGAGCTAACTGCACGTTCTCTTTCGAGCTTAGCTTTTCACTAACCAGGAGGTTCGCTTCTGCATCCCCCCCAATAGGAACTGACACCATTTTGTCCACCGGCTGAGTGCGCTTTTCCTCTTTATCTTCAAAGGGGTTATCCGCTACGCACACGTAACGGTCGCAACTCTTCTGAGTCATGAGCAAGTAACATTCAGCAGCTAGCTTCTGGTCTCCTTTTACGGAGACTACTCCGTCCCATGAAGGATATTTCATCCTTAGATGTTTTTGTGATATTGCGGCCCCAAAGCGGTTGAGGAATGGTCGCCCAAGTATGGCGTTGTAGGGCAAGGTCAGGTCTACAACCAAGAATAATAATTCCTCTGACCGTTTGGACGCATCCTCCCTAAAATACACTGGTAGCTATGTAACTCCGGTTACTAGAATTGGGACCCCATCTACCCCAATTATAGGCTTTTTACAAGGCGTTAGTTCATCGTCAGGACGCTTCATTAGATTGTATGCCTCTAGCGAGAATAGGTTTACTACACTCCCATTATCGACAAGGGTTCTCCTGACCCCGTGACTGCCGATAACGGGTGTGACTACCAATGCATCGTTGTGTGGGTAAACGACGCTTTTCTCATCCTCTTCTGAGAACGACAGCACCATTCGGTCCAACGCGCTTATCGCTTCATTTCTCAATAACGCACTTTCTCTTTTACGTTTCTCACCTGCCGCGGGTACCAACGGCGCGGGTTCATCTAAATACGGAGTGCCTCCAGCTATAATGTGGATTATAGGGACATCGTCCTTGCCGACTGCAAGTGTTTCCCTACCCCCTCCGATAGGGATGGCATTAGCTCCTGTGGCGTGAGAAGGTGCTTGCCTGCTGTCAGTCATTCTGCTCCCAGGATTGTTCCTGGCATCTTCTCTTGTCTTGGTGGCGAACTCACCAAGATAACCTTCATCCACAAGGCGCTCAATCACCAGTTTTAACTCTCTACATATGTCTGTCGAATGTCCCTTAGCTTTGTGAAACTTGCAGAATGCGTTTTCCCTTCCTCCCATAATTACTCCTGGTTTCAAGGGAGCCGGATAACGGATGGGTAGGTTCCGCTGCTGGACAATTGATAAAATTTCTGCTCTCGGAAGTATGAGGGAAGGAAGGTCAGGGTCATATATCCGGCCCTTTGGAGGATCCGCTTGTCTTCTGGTAGGGGAATTTCCAAATCTCCCTTTCGAGAAATTACCTCTTTGCCAATTCGAGGTTCTGGGGATGTGATCTTTCTGTTGGCTGTAGTCATCACTTGGGCGCATATCAGGAGCTGCGTTAGCTTGGGCATTAGGAGCCGGATGCGGATCTTGGGGCATGTTCCTAATTTATTCTCTATTTTCCTCTTCTTTCATCCTTGCGTAATTGTGTGCTTTCAGCCTCAGCGCATCTAACGTCAGCGGTGGATCCACCATCAATGTATCTCGTAACTTCCTATAACAGCAGTTGCGCTTTAGGGCTTCCACAGCAAAATCGATGGTGACTCCTAGCGTTAGCGACATCTCCAAATCAAAGCGACTCAAGAAGTCTCTCAAGGGCTCCTGCGGTTTTCGGTGGATGTCGAATAATGCTGCAGTGGACTTTCTGATGGGGACAGTTGTGCTAAACCGGCTCCGAAACTTGGCTTCCAGCTAAGAGAAACTATCGATAGACCCCACCGGAAGCCCTTCAAAGTAGAGATGTGCTACACCCGATAGCGTCATGACAAAAATCTGACATAACGCGGCGTCACTGTGGGTTTGAAATTGTACAAAATCTTTCACCTTGTTGAGGTGTGAGATTGGGTCTTTCATGTCATCATACGATTCTGTGGGAAGCTTCACGTGTCGGTTGACTCTATGATGTCTTATGCGATAACTGAACAGGTGACCGTCATTATCGTCAGGGATTCCATGAGGTCGGTGACTGTTGGTGAAGGGTAGAAGGGGAGAATGGCTCCTTGGGGGTCCCGGCGTAAACACTCTGATGCTTAAGTTAGTATGAGTAGTCAAAGTAGCAGAGCTTTTGCTAGCAATCTCAGGCTTACCTCCTTCCTTGATTATGGGGGTATATATAGGCGAAAAGCGGGGTGTTTTCTAGGGGCTCGGCCATAGAGGGCGCTAACGGGCCTGTCAGGTGGTTGACATTCCCCGTCAACAGTGCGTTATCGTTGCGTTATATATATATATATATGGGGGTAGGTGTTACCTAGGCAAGGCAACGCCTACCTTCCTCAAGGAACGGCGAGCTCGGCCTGGGACGGGATAACACCTGGTCATGACAAAGTGACCATGTGGGACCCCCTCCGTTGATGTCGACCATCCCAGCGTTGATCGCTCGATAAAGGGCGACAACCTCGAGGTTGTCTACCCGGTAGGCCTAACAGCATTCTGTCCCCATCGTGGGGTGTTAAGACGAAAATGCCCCGGGCGTTAGGCCTATTGTTATCATGAACAATTTGAGAAAGCGTTCTCTGAATTTTGATTATAAAAAAGAAGCCAAAAAAATACAATATGTCTTTGCGCGCCTTATATAGGCATGCACTAATCCTACTTCTACTCGAGATAGAATTTACAAGTGTATTCTAATTCTACTTGAACTCTAAGCTAATTAATTAAATAAACTAATTAAATAATATCTCTAAGAGTTATACAATAAATAAAATAGCTAAACGCATGGCTAGAATAAGAATTGGGCCAATGGTCTAAATCGCAAGCCCTAGGCGCGCTCCTTGCGCAATGAGAAGAGGACTTGGGCCATCTCACAGATGCCTCGTGCGTTTGGGCCGAAACTCAACCAGCATCTTCTTGACATCCCAAATTGTCTTGTACTTTAGTCAGGGCTCATGGGAATTTATCTATGTCGAATCCCTAACCTCTACTCGACTTGCAAATAGCAAACTAGGGTGAACGAACAATAGGGGTGAACTTTCGGGCTTTACTTGTGATCCTAATCGAGTGTTCGGACTCAAAGAAGGACAAGGTTCATGCATGAACAATTTGAGAAAGTGTTCTCTGAATTTTGATTATAAAAAAGAAGCCAAAAAAATACAATATGTCTTTGTGCGCCTTATATAGGCATGCGCTAATCCTACTTCTACTCGAGATAGAATTTACAAGTGTATTCTAAATTCTACTCGAACTCTAAGCTAATTAATTAAATAAACTAATTAAATAATATCTCTAAGGGTTATACAATAAATAAAATAGCTAAACGCACGGCTAGAATAAGAATTGGGCTGATGGTCTATATCGCAAGCCCTAGGCGCACTCCTTGCGCAATGAGAAGACGACTTGGGCCATCTCACAGATGCCTCGTGCATTTGGGCCAAAACTCAACCAGCATCTTCTTAACATCCCAAATTGTCTTGTACTTCAGTCAGGGTTCGTGGGAATTTATCTATGTCGAATCCCTAACCCTCTACTCAACTTGCAAATAGCAAACTAGGGTGAACGAACAATGGGGGTGAACATTCGGGCTTTACTTGTGATCCTAATCGAGTGTTCGGACTCAAAGAAGGACAAGGTTCATGCATGAACAATTTGAGAAAGCGTTCTCTAAATTTTTATTATAAAAAAGAAGCCAAAAAAATACAATATGTCTTTGTGCGCCTTATATAGGCGTGCGTTAATCCTACTTCTACTCGAGATAGAATTTACAAGTGTATTCTAATTCTACTCGAACTCTAAGCTAATTAATTAAATAAACTAATTAAATAATATATCTAAGAGTTATACAATAAATAAAATAGCTAAACGCACGGCTAGAATAAGAATTGGGTCGATGGTCTAAATCGCAACCCCTAGGCGCACTCCTTGCGCAATGAGAAGACGACTTGGGCCATCTCACAGATGCCTCGTGTGTTTGGGCCGAAACTTAACCAGCATCTTCTTGACATCCCAAATTGTCTTGTACTTCAGTCAGGGTTCATGGGAATTTATCTATGTCAAATCCCTAACCCTCTACTCGACTTGCAAATAGCAAACTAGGGTGAACTTTCGGGCTTTACTTGTGATCCTAATCGAGTGTTCAGACTCAAAGAGGGACAAGGTTCACACATGAACAATTTGAGAAAACGTTCTCTGAATTTTGATTATAAAAAAGAAGCCAAAAAAATACAATATGTCTTTGCGCGCCTCATATAGGCGCGCTAATCCTACTTCTACTCGAGATAGAATTTACAAGTGTATTCTAATTCTACTCGAACTCTAAGCTAATTAATTAAATAAACTAATTAAATAATATCTCTAAGAGTTATACAATAAATAAAATAGCTAAACGCACGGCTAGAACAAAAATTGGGCCGATGGTCCAAATCGCAAGCCCTAGGCGCACTCCTTGCGCAATGAGAAGTCGACTTAGGACATCTCACAAATGCCTCGTGCGTTTGGGCCGAAACTCAACCAGTATCTTCTTGACATCCCAAATTATCTTGTACTTTAGTCAGGGCTGGTGGGAATTTATCTATGTCGGAGATGGCTTGGTGGTCAAACTCGTGTGCCCTGCCGGGTGCGCTAGGTGCGGCCATGAGCAGCGTCATGAGCCTCGGCTCTCTCTCTCGCAGTGTAGCCTCCTCAATGAGTGTCTTGCACTTCAGCTCCTTGTGGATCAGCTGTGAGAGCCTTGCTTGCAACTTCTTGCCTCGAGCGTATGTCATCGGTCCAACGGGCGACAATGGCAGCTCGTGCGCATGCGCGAAATTAGGGTTTGTGCGAGGAATCGCATCAATAATGACTAGCTACCCAGGAATGGCCATGCAAACTTACAATAATCATGACTTGTGAAACTATTTTTTCAACAGATACTAGTATGATCATTACTCGTCAAGGAAGAAACAACTTAAAAATATGGTATGGCCAAAGGCGCAAGTCCATTAAACCAAATTTCAGGATGATATCAAGAATATGGAAACATGGTGCCATTTCAGGAAAATAAATAATGTGTTGAATAGAAATTTTAGCATCACCATTCTAACCTATATCAGGATATTATTTTTGTCATATGTTGCATTAGAATTAAAAGCTGATTCATACCATAGTAATCTAGGTGAGTTATGACCTCCATAATTCCTTGGTACACATCATAGAAGATTATATGCGCATCAGGCAACTCTGCATTAAGCTCAACAATTCTCTCATCCAACATTGTATTGTATTGCACAACCAATTGATTGATCTCTTCTACACAACCCCTTCCATCAACAACAACAGTTGAATTATACCACTCCCATACCGTCCGCGGTGTGCATCCCTGAGGCAATATTCCTAAGCATATGATCTTCCTCACATTTGCATCATAAAGACTCCTCATAGCATGAACCATCTAGTCGATCAAAATGTTAGGAAATTCTTGGCCAGTGTACTCAAGCATTATGCCTGAGTAATTGCTGAGGAATAGGTCAACATAATCATCTTTGCCGAAGGAGAGGTATAATATAGATGACTTAACAAAAAGTCGAGCATTTTCCTCACTAAGTTGGAGTTGCAACAATTGGAAAGTCTCCATTACTTGGCGTAGCTGTTGGTTAAGAGACTGGGGGCTCTGGCTGCCAGGATTCAAGATTCTTGCTTCCACATAATGATAATTCAAACCTCTCTATAGTCCCTCAATCGTTTCGTTCTGACCGTAGAATATTGGGGGGGGGGGGGGGGGGGGGGCAATAGTATAAAAACCCCTGAACTAAAGTCGAAAAACAGACTCCTCCCATGTACTAGAAAAATTCAAATGGAGGTCCCTAAACTAAAGGTCAAGAAAATCCAGGCATCTGCCGTCAGTCAAACTAACTTTCCGTTAGTTTTGACTGACTATGGCCAGTTTCTTGCAACCGGCAACCAAGATGATTTTTTTTTTTAAATTAACTATAAAAATCAGAATTCATTTACATCATTTTTATTTTTTTATTTCTTCCTCCTCTGTTTGCTGCAATCTTCTTCTTCCTCCTCCTCTGTTTCTTTCATCACAATTTTTTTTTGCAATTATAAATCATCATTTATTTAGCAATTATAAAAAAAAAATTATTTTTTTATTTCTTCCTCCTCTGTTTGCTGCAATCTTCTTCCTCCTCCTCCTTTGTTTCTTTCATCACAATTTTTTTGGCAATTATAAATCATCATTTATTTAGTAATTATAAATCATAAAATTTTCCCAGATCTAGGCAATATTAATTACAACTTTTTTCCCTTTTCAATAGGTTACCAAGTAAGTACACAAACCGTATTGCTTATTAAATCCAAACAAACAAATGAATCCATTCCAACTAAAATCATGGATAATCTATTTGGACAACATTTTACCAATTAAATCAAGAGCCAAAGGGATAATGAAAATGAAAAAAACAAAAACAAAAAGATAAAACATGCGTGCTTGTTTGACTGATTTGAGAAACAGACAAGTCATAGGAATGCTGGTAACATAAGAGTTTGTTTCCTTCTAAAACTCTATTTTACCTTTGAAAATAAATACAAACAAGAAAGAAAGAAAATCTGAATGGGTCACAAGATATTCATTCTGAGGAAAGAAATCGAAACCCAAAAATTAGTTTTCAATTGCCACAACAACATAGATTCAAAGGTCAAAAGAAAAGATTTTTTACCCAAATTTGATTGTAACAAAACTATATTTTATTACTCCTGAAAATAAAAGGAAAAAAACCAGAAATATTTATTACCTGACTTGGTGAATTGATTGGCAAGAAGAAATAGCAATAAATAAATATGAATACATGACAACTAACATAGGTTTGGAATCTATTGCTTGCATAGTCTATGCAACAAGAATGGTGATAGAGGCCCAGAAAAAACCAGCAAAAAGAACCAATTTTAAGTAGAGATACACATGAACAGAAGAACCCAGATCTGGTATGCCTGGAGAAAGAGAAGAAAAAAATAGATCTGGATCTATGCGGAAGTGCCCAGATCTGGATCTTCCGGTCATCGATCTCTACGCCTCAACCTTAATTTTTAATCCTCACCGATCTAGCTTCCCGAAGATGTCCAAATCTGAAAATTTTCTATCAATTGAGGAAGATGAATTTAGAATTTTGTGAGTAAAAAGATTGAACAAATCTTTAGTATTCAATAAAAGATAAAAATTAAATTGGTTTTACAAGATCTTTGATATATTTTGATGAGGTGCATCAACAAATGGTGTGGGGAGAGAGAGAGGGAAGATGATGAAGATGAAATATGTTCCTGGATAAGATGAACCGAAAAAAGTTTTGTAAAAGTGAGCCAATTTTTTTTAAAAAAAAACAAAAGGTAACCGGGTGTCCAAAAAGATGAAACCGGTTGATGCAGGTCAAAACAGACAGAACGTTTGGTTGACTGACGGAATGGACCCACGATGCGTTAACTTTAAGTGTCGTGGAGGTCGAATAAAAATTTTATAGTCCAGGAGAGATATTTGTTTTTCGCGTTAGTACAGGGGGTCTAAATGCTATTGCCCCATATTGGGGAGTTCCGCAAGTCAATCCGTTTAGCTACAAAGTAGCAATAAAATGACTAAAACATCAGCAACACAATTCTGACTTATGACAGCTTGTCAATTATAGAAAAGGGCTAACAGCTAAATGGTATATTGTTAAATTTAGTATCCCCAAGAACATGCAAAATCAGTCAATTGGGATTTTCCATATCAATCAAATTGCAGATTTACAGAGGTACTCATAGTCATGCTAGTGTAGCTTTTTCTAAACAACTTCATTTAGTGAAAAAGAGAGAAAAAAAGAAAAGAAAAAGAGAATTGGTCAGATCCAATTCATATAATAAACCCTAAACCCTAAGAAAGATTGCCATGAAGGTAAAGGATAGAAGAGAGTGTTGTCACCGCAGTCGACGGAAGAGTCACCCATTATGTAAAATGTAGATACATGCGACCCATTCTCTACTATAGAAAACCTCTCCGATTGTGGCCTCCCATGAGTAGCAACAATAGTCGTCACGCCAATCAAGATAGCAAGAAGATGGAGAAGAAGAAGAAGAACTCCTCTGTTTGCCATTTTTGTTGTTCTTGGAAATGAAAGCTCTCGGCTTTTTCTTGTGTACGTTTCTCTCGTCTTGAGCAGTTTGTATAGCAGAGGAAGTGAAAAAGAAGAATGAAGAAAGGGTTAATGAGATTTTTGGCACCTCCACTCACCTTAGTGTATTGATTTGGCACCTGCACTCATTTTTTGTTTTAAATGACCCTTGCACTCGAATGATCGTTCTCATTTGGCCCCTCATACTGACGTCGTCTAACATAAACTGTTAAGTTGCCGACATGGCATGCCACATCACATTCCACATGGTTATTTGCTGACGTGTCATGCCACGTAAGAAAATTTAATTCGAACCTAATGAAAAATGGGTCTGGGCAAACGAGTATCAAAACGGGTTTGGGTCATTTATATCCTTGTGGATTCATAATTAATTTTATTTTGCACCAGATTTGCTCATATGGATACGGAGCTCGTCGAAGAGGGATCAGAACCACCACCAAAAACTCATTTTCTTGTTCATTCAATCTTTTCTTGGAATTAATTATGGATTTTTCCAAATTGTTCCTAACATATTTTGCTAGCCAGCAATTGAAAAATCAAACCCAATAGATTTGTATCCTTATGGATTCAGGATTAATTTTATTTTGCACCAGATTTTCTCATGATGGATATGGAGCTCGTCGAGGAGGGATCAGGACCACCACCGATGCCGATTAGACCGTAAGATCCGATGGGGACGAATCCGACGACGAAGGATATGAATGGTATTCTAGAGCTTGAAGGGCGTCGTAGGGCGCAACGTTGTTGGACTTTTGCGGCTCTAGCGACATTGGGGTTGCCACCAGAGGGGAGATGACGGGAGGAGCGGCGACTTCCTTCGTCATGGTGGCAGAGAAATGGTGAAGTTTGAGGCTGCGATGGCGGCGGAATGGAGGAGGGCGGTGAAGACAAAGGTGGAGAGAGCGGCAATGGTGTTTAATATGTTGGCTGGAAGAATGATAATCTGGATCTGTAGTGTTCTGGGTTGTGGAGTGTTGGATGAAGGAGAAAGAATATGATTATTGTTGGTCTTATTTTTTTAATTTTTTATATATTTATTTCATTGGATCAAAGAAGAGTGAGGAAGAGAGATTTAGGTTGCAGAGGATGAGGAGAAGGAAAACGATGAACACTTTGTTCATTTTTTTTATTCATTTTAAACCGAAAATGACTTCGTTTCTGGTAAATATGAGTACCCGTTTGCCCAGATCTATTTTTTGTTGGGTCGGGATCAAATTTGTTAACTAAGCATGACACGTCAGCAAACAACCATGTGGAATGTGACGTGGCATGCCACGTCGGCAACTTAACGGTTCACGTTGAACGGCGTCAATATAAGGGGCCAAATAAGAACGGTCATTCGAATACAAGGGTCATTTAAAACAAAAAATGAGTACAGGTGTCAAATCAATATACTAACGTGAGTGCAGGTGTCAAAAATCTCATCAATCTATGAAGAAACTAATCAATGGCAGTGTTTCTTTTATTGGGATTATTTTAGCGGGAGTAAGTTTTAACTTTTAACTACGTCTTTTTGCGAGTTAATTACACTGTAACTCACTGCGTTTCAATTGGGCCGCTAGCGGATCATAAATGGGTTGATGGACTGAATTGGATTGACTGGATGATTATTCTAATTTCTTTTTGTTTAATAATAAAAACAAACTTTAGTGGAAATGTAAGAGCAAATGTACTTTAATGGCTTTTGGTAAAAAATTATAGAATTTCTGGAGAGATAAAATGTTCAATTTTTGTAAATAAAAAAAAATGTCAATGGTAAATAGATTAGTATTATTCTAGATTGTAGTTCAACTAACTAATACTCCCTCCGTTCCATATTAAGTGACACTTTGACTTTAGAGACGCATATTGAAGAAGTCGGATGACGCACTATTTGACCTCAAAAAAAATTGAATTTTTTCTCGGACGTACGTTAAGGATTAACGTACGTCCGAAAAGAAGTACGAATTTTTTTGGGGTCAAATAGTACGTCATCCGGTCTTCTCGATATGCGTATTCAAAGTCAAAGTGTCCCTTAATATGGGACGGAGGTAGTACATACCTTATTTATATAATAACAATACGCCTAACGACAAGGGTATTTTCGTCTCATACCCCGCGGGAAGAGAAAATGGTTGCTGTTCCTACCGTCACGGCAGCATCGAGGCTACCGTCTCTCCCTAGGAGATTGACACTGGGATGGTCGACGTCAACGGGGGGTCCCACATGGCACTTTGTGATGGCCAAAGGCGCTACCCCATCCCAGTATAAACCGAGCGTCTTGAGAAGAATGTAGTCGTTACCTTGCCTAGGTAACGGCTACCCCCGCACCTAACGCCACGATGGCATACCGCACCATGGGAGAACTATAACCCCTAACGGGAGCGATAGCCCATAGTAATCCAAACTACGCAGAAATGCTCCTTTCCGCCTATAAATACCTCCACCACGAAGGAGGAAGGTAAGCAGAATTTGCTGGCTCAAGCTCTGCCATTCTCACCACTCATACTAACTTAAGCATCGGAGTGTTTACGCCGGAGACCCCCTCCGACGTCTTGCAGGTACATCGAACCACCGTGGACACTGAATCCGTGGAGCCCTTTTCACCTTCTACCCTTCGGCAGCAGACAAATTCTTATTATTATATATAACGTAGGTCATAAGTTTAATTCCCATGAATATTATAATGATAATTAATAATATTTACGCTTTTATTTTTATGAGTTTTGAAATGATCAATTCAATCACTAAATTAATACTAATTTTTTATTTTAATTTATTCCGTGAAAAATATCCACCTAAAAAAGAAAAAAGAAATTGGATGGGACAAACTTTAAAAATATGTTAGAGAACATGTGAGGTTGTAGTTCGTAAACCTTTTAATCTACGGCCGAAAATAACCCGCTCGAAATTTTACCAAAATCTAAAATCCCGCCAAAACCAAACTCAAAAGTTTTCAAACCCCCGCTTCTTCTCGACCATTCTGCTATAAATAACCACCTCAATTTCTCTATTTTATCGCCAAGATATCAAACCAACAAGACCTAAGCAATTTCAATTTCAATTTCTTCCGATCTTTCTTTCCTAAGAGATGGCTCGCACCAAACAAACCGCTCGCAAATCCACAGGAGGGAAGGCGCCTCGTAAGCAGCTGGCGACAAAGGCCGCCCGGAAATCTGCCCCGGCCACCGGAGGTGTGAAGAAGCCCCACCGTTTCAGGCCAGGAACCGTTGCTCTCCGTGAGATCCGCAAGTACCAGAAGAGCACCGAGCTTCTGATCCGCAAGCTTCCTTTTCAGAGGCTTGTGAGGGAAATCGCTCAAGATTTCAAGACAGATCTGCGTTTCCAGAGCAGCGCCGTGGCCGCTCTCCAAGAAGCAGCTGAAGCTTACTTGGTTGGGCTGTTTGAGGACACTAATCTGTGCGCGATTCACGCCAAGAGGGTCACAATCATGCCCAAAGACATTCAGCTCGCCAGAAGAATCAGGGGTGAAAGGGCCTAAATATGTGGGTTTAGGCACGTTTAGGATTGGATCTTTTTTAGATCTGTGTCTGTATTTGGTATTAGAACTTGTTATGGAATTGTCTGTTGAAAATGAAATGGAATTATTGACTCTTATTTCTTTCTTTTCCTGTTTCGATTACGTTTTTCCCATGCATTTTACATGTTTGTTAAAAGTCCTGTGTCAAGAAAAAAGTTGTTGTTAATCGATTTTACACAATTCAGTAAGGCAATTTTGGCTCTGTAGATCAATAGCTTGGGCATTGTTAATGAAACCTATGGAGTAAATAGGAAAGTGAGATGCACATTAATTAACACCATTTTTCTTAATTGATTGAGTAATATTTTAACATGTTTATTTTTTTTGCCAATATTTATTAACATGTTCCATTCATACTTACTAATCAATTTTTTTTAAATAGAATTTTACAAAAATCAATAAGAATAAGATGCATGCACTTGAAATTAAGAAATACTGGACCCAACCCAGTAAGGTCCACAGCAACTTCCCTAGCGACATGCAAGCAGGAACCCATTGTCTAGTGTAGCACCACAGAGATCACGGACAATCCTATAAAATTAAAATTAAAGAAATACTAGTAAATAAAAAGTTGGGATTAGGTTGTTTGCTTGAGTTGACTCGTGGATTGGAGAAACTCGGGTTGGAGATGATCGAAACGCTTGCAGGAGGATCTGACCCGATTGAGGACTTTGATGTGGCTGGATGAGAGCTTGGAAGAAGGTGAGAGTAGCAAACCCGCTACCTGGGATCGATTTTACCCGTATGTTGTCGGGTTACAATATCAAATCAGGTGCCAAAAGTATTTGATGCCGGCTGATTCAGGTTGGGTCACGGTGGGTCCACAAGTGGACTCAGTTATGGTTACCATCAGTGACGTTGCTCAGGTGAATTTTAATTGTAATGTTTTGGTATATTAATTATTGTCACATTTTTTAAATCCACTATGCATTTTGTTAATTAATCAATCATAATCTAAACATTTATTAGTTTTGGTACACAATGTACATATGTGAGAGTAACAATTATTTTTTTATTTTTTGTGTATTAAAATAACGATTAATTTTAGTTATGATATTCCATCATTCATATACTTCAACTTGGATCTTATAAAGGTGTAAGAACTTCATTTATCATTAGATTTACTGGAGATCCGTGATAAGAGAATCACCATTATTTGAGTACTTGATAAAACTCGAACGACATTAATCTCAATTGAGAAGATAGTCGGAGGGACTAAAAAGAAATTAGAGTAGATTTACTTTGAATAATACATGAATCATTATATCATTAAATGATATTTTCTCAACTCTATCCCCATAATTTTAATTACAATCAAAGTTAATTGATTCTCTAACATAAATATTATGAACCGGATAGAGTAGTTACCTACCTAGCAACTGCGATCAATGTATACAAAGTAATTGCATTTTTTAAGGACTTTACTGAGAATTCAAAGGATTTGTTAGTACTGAAATAAATTTCCTACTTGGAAACATGAAATGAATTGCTTTTCCTTTTCTTTTTTCTTTTCATAAATTGCTTTTTCATATTTAGTTAATGGAATTAGTTGTTTTCCCTTGTTAATGTGTGGAGCAACGGGAAGTTAAAGAAAGTGTGAGAGGAAGGCCGATAGCAATAAGCAAGGGAGATGGAAGTACTTCTCGCTGCATATCAATGTCGTTGTTGTTGACGCTTTCAGAAAGCATCATCTCCCCCCTTCTTCTTCCTAATGCCATCACCAAAAACAACAGCGACGCAGATGAGATCCCAGAAGACGAAGAAGAAGAAACACATGATCACATCTTTACTTCATTTTCTTTTGAGGATTATGCATGGAATGCCTATCATGAACCTTTGCTATTCAAAGACCCTATCGATAACCTAAATTTTCTTGATCCTACTGTTCTTTTTCAAACTATACAAATCTCTTAATTTGTAGTATTCAATGGAGCTGTGTGTGTATTCCTTTCATTGTTTTGTTTTATTCTTTTGAACAAGTACACTAGTTGTTTTATTGATTGATCTATTCTGTTTTCTATAGTAGCAATGTATATGTTTAATGTGCCAGGAGGAGTATTAAAATCAACATTATTCATTATCTAATGCTTGGTAAAGTTCTAGAAGAGACTTAGATAGTGTTTGGCCCTTAGGGTTGGGTTGAAACCCAAAAGTTGTATATAGGTGTTTGGCGTTGAAGTTTGAACCGAGCTTTCTAAACAGCTCGGTTGAGTTTTGCCTTGAAGGGCCTCCTTTCCTCACTGCCAATTTTGGCCCCAGTGGCAGCAGCTGCAGCTGCGTTTGCCACCTTCTCTCCTACTTTTTTTTTTTTCAATTTTTTTTTCATATTTTTATTTTATATAATAGAATAAAATAAATTAAAAATTAGCACAATAAAATTTCCATCTCAAGATAAGTAATTCTAAATCCACTTTTCCTATTTTTATTAATTTTTTTAAAATGAGTTTTATACTCTAACTATTTCATTTTTATAATTTTACCAAACACCAAAAACAACTTTTCGTTTCCCACAGCACTTTTAAAAAATGTTTACCAAACAACATACTAGTTTTTCCAGAAGTACTTTTGCCACAGCACTTTTCGGACTAGAACCGGAACGCCAAACAGACCCTTAAAAGCTTAAAAAGCCTTCATGATAGTGACAAAAATTAGTTCAGGGACTTAATTGATAATAGAGGGATATCTAAAGGATATTATCATAGTTTCCCCCAAAATCAATATCCTAGGGAAAACCATCCTAAATCAGGCTGCATGATATTTCATTCTAACATATCATCTGGTGCTCCCTTTTCAACTCTGGAAGAAACCATTGTCACAATGCTGTCTTCCATTTTTTTATATTTGGAGTACCAGAGATAACAGAATACCTTACCAAAAAAACCCCATCCAAGCATTTATACAGATTGATGCAGCTATGTTTTAACATTAACTAAAAACTGTCTGAAGAAAGAGGTAATGGGATGAAGGAAAGGCACAGTGTATCATCTAGAAATAGTCATCAGAATCAGAATCATACATGTCATACTCACGCCAATCATCATCGTCGTCGTCTTCTTCATCAATGTCTTGTCCACCATTGTTCCGATGCAAAATATTATCCTCGTGCCATAATGGACAACCACATGTTGGCTTCTTACCCTGCCACTTAGCTCCACAATTATAGCAAAATTCGTAGCCGCATCTGGGAAAAAACAAAAGCATGAGACACAAACAGATGAGCATTAGGAGGGAGCGACAGATATGAACAAACAACAATGCCATTCACAACAAAGACGAAATTCAAATGTTTAAAAGGGGAAAAAATTGGGTTTAGAAACTAGTTAGTAAAATATATAAAAGAGAGGAAGACAGTCATGTTATCCTAGCGCCCCTTATTAAAGAAAGGTGCTATGACAGTCTATAATGGCAGGACTCATAGACAGGCTTGGTTGGGCAACTCCATGGCAGCAAACTTAAGCAAGATAGTCACCATGCCTTAAATCAAGTCTTAAAGGGGATGGGAAAATCCGAACACACACATCCAGCTCTATCCGTGAAGTAATAACTGTTTTAGTCTCTCTTCCCACAGTTTCGTCTCAACTTAAATTCTGATATCCAGACAATTCACTGATTAAATCACATTTGAGATTGATGTAAAACAATCAGTATCTTCTGAGCAGCAGAAAAGATTTCTCGGTAATTATCTTCTTAAGAGAAGCTTGGAAACAATTTCAACTCATTTACTTAGTGCTAGGTAAGCAACTTCAAAATCCATTTAAATTTAAACATTCTTCGCAAAATGATTTTCATTTACTTATTCTAAGAAGTAAAGTTCAAATGAAGGAGAATAAATTACCTGCAAACCATGTGATAGCAACCTTCAGAAAGTTCAATCATATGGTTGCACTTCACACATTGGCGCCATAGGTTCCTTGTTGCTAGAGACTTCAGTTTAAGATCCTCTGAAGGGGGGTTAGGATGTAACCTTTTGTAATCAACACATGACAAATTATTATGCCAGGGCACCTTGCAATTAATACAGAAAAGGCCATGGCATTTCAAGCATTTCCTTGCTCCAGTATGCGATACACCAGGAGAGTCTTTAGCATATTCAGAAACCTCAGTTTTTGCCATCAAAGCTGAGCACTTAGGATATGGGCAATAGACTTTTTCAGTGACAGGAATCGCTGCTTCCTTTATTCGTTGGTTCATTTTCTCAAACAATTGAAAGGGCAAGAATTTCCTGCAGCTCTCAACAATAAGCTCAAACTGGCATGCTTCATGCGGACATTTAGGCACCATCCCATGAAGCAACTTCACTTCCACGTGCTGTTTCATGCAAGAAAAGCAGTACCGATGCTGGCATCCATCAACTGAAAACATATGGCCAACATCCGTATCTTCCAAGCAGATGCTGCAAGTCTCATTAATAGTCTTTTTCTGGCTTATTTCAGCAGGCCTATTGACCTGAGACATTATTGCATCTCTCGCGAATTTAAATGCATACTTAATGTCATTGCGAGGAGCAAGAACGGGATTGCAATAAGTAAATTTGCTTCGAAGAACAGAAACCTGATCGACCAAAGTTGCAACCTTCCGCTGCCTGGCTGGCCATCTCCCAATAATCTACATTACAGAACACAAAGCCACAAACATCAGGAAAGACTCAGTATTAAGAGACTTTTCTAAGTCCCCTATAAGTCAATTCAACTCATATAAAACAACAATTCAAATTTCACAGTGCTGAATAACCAAATAAAACTTACAAATTGATAAAGCGGATAACAATCACAATACACAACAATTCTCTTGAGCTCCAAGGCCAGCGCAGCATTGAGGCCTTCAATCATAGCCTTTGCTTCGGCAGCGCTTTTACCGGTTCCATTACCAATCAACGGCTTCCTTATCTCGAACACTATATTATCTCTAGGGTCGCAAATTGCCACTCCAATCCCTCCAAGATATGCCTGTCTATCCCCCACCCATTCTTCAGTCACTAAACCCTTGAAATACAACCTGAAGACGACGTCATCGTTGCTAAGGCTCCCTTCTTCCGCGCTTTTCGAGCACCCCTCGCCGAAGGGCTTCTCGAAATTATCTCCCCACTTGCTCCACTCGTCTTCTGGGATTACAAGCATTTCCCGCGCCAGTTTCTGATCATGCATCCGACGGTGCAGATCTTCCCTGATTCTCTGCATCTCCTCCTCGGATTGCTTCCGGTCCTTGAGCTCTTGCAGGAGCCTGGAGATTTCATCGGATAGAAGAGACGCGGGTGAGACGGCGTCGTTCTGGGCAGGCGAGACGGTTATCGGAATTGCGGGTTGCGATGATGATGACGACGACGAGGAAGGGACTTGAGAGAGGGAAGCAGCGATGGCTTCGTGCAGTTGGAGCTGGAAGGCGAAGTCGAAGTCCGATTCTATCGATTGAGCGGCCATGAGCTCCTGGCGCTGCTCGGAGAGAAGAGAGTGGAGGTCGTCGTCGGAATCGACGGGCGCGGCGGTGGCGGTGGCGGTTTTGCTAGAGGTAGCGCCGAACATTGTTCCCAAATTTTTTTGTATATATTAATTGTTTTTAATTGGATTCGTAGGGCTACCAATTGACCATTGTTGTGATTGGCGTAGTGTCCTTTTAGGCTTTTACGAAGAACAGTGGAGGAAGGAAACTGAAGTGTTGCTGATATTAGAGGCAAAGGACAACACGTGGCAAAAAAGGATTTTTATTGTTGTGACTGTTGTCCTCTCCTCTCTACTACTGGGTCAGGCCCATCACAAATAATGGGCCCATAGGCCCATCACAATCTAGTGAAAAAGAAGAAAATGTTAGTTCAGACTAAAGAACTCAAAAACCCTACAGAACAAACGTAAGACCCCGCATTTCTTCACTTCGCTCATCCCTATAACCGCGCTGCCGCTTCCATCTCCCGCCTTTACTACCGAACTCCATTCCTACAATGGCAGACAAAGCACCTCCAGCAGACGGCGAGCGTGGATTCCGACGCGGATTCGGCGGTATAGGAGACCGTGGTGGGCGAGGTGGCCGCCGCCGTGGGCCTCGCCGCGAGGAGGAAGAGAAGTGGGTGCCAGTCACCAAGCTAGGTCGATTGGTCAGGGAAGGCAAGATCAAGTCACTCGAGCAAATTTACCTCCATTCTCTCCCAATTAAGGAGTACCAGATAATTGATACCTTGGTGGGTCCGTCGCTGAAAGATGAGGTGATGAAGATCACTCCAGTGCAGAAACAAACTCGCGCCGGTCAAAGAACCCGATTCAAGGCATTCGTGGTGGTCGGCGACGGTAATGGGCACGTGGGTCTTGGTGTTAAGTGCGCGAAAGAAGTGGCTACTGCAATTCGTGGCGCGATTATATTAGCCAAATTGTCGCTGATTCCAGTAAGGAGAGGGTATTGGGGGAACAAGATTGGGAAGCCTCATACGGTGCCGTGTAAGGTTACCGGAAAGTGTGGTTCGGTGACTGTGAGAATGGTGCCCGCCCCGCGAGGTGCAGGAATTGTGGCTGCTCGCGTCCCGAAGAAGGTGCTGCAGTTTGCCGGAATTGAAGATGTGTTTACATCCTCTAGAGGGTCTACTAAGACTCTTGGGAACTTTGTCAAGGTTTGATTTCCCCTTTTTTTCTGTTTAGCACTTGGTACTATTTTTGTGTACTGGTTATGGAATAGGTAATTGAATTTCTTGGCTGAAGTACTTTTATATGGTTGGTTATGCCAAAAATGTAGTGGAAGTTGAAGAAATGTTGTGATTGTAATTACTGAAACAATGTATTCTGCTGTTGTATAGGATAGGGCCTTACTATAGAATACAGTTGGTAGTTTGATTTTGGTACTAACTTGCAATGTTATACTAGGATCTCTTTCTGAAATTCACAAAATATGCATTTCTACTTGCGAAGGCATCATAGAAGGTAATTCATGTGTGTGTTTGTGTTCTGCAATCTGCATGTTTGTTTCATCTCGTGAATTGACACAAAAACTTGTAATTTCATTTGTGCAAAACCTTTTAGTCTTTATATAAAACAAAGAGTGAGAGGAGTGACACTAAGAAAAGCAGGGTCTCCCATGCCTTTTTGTGCAGCTATTGTTGTTAGTTTAACATAAACTTTGGTGTATATTTGCAGCAGAGCTTACCTTTTATGCTCTCACCATACCTGTTTTCACATCAAAATTCTTCCTTTAGTGATGATGGCGAACGTAAATGTGGTTGTTGCACTTGCCTTCTAGATGGCTATAGGTGTTTTATGTGGTAGATGTTTGCTCTAAGTAGATGCAGTTTTGTTTTCACAGAAGTTGTTGAAATTTCAGACTTGGTTCGCTATTACTGTGTTGAACGAGAGAAATCCCTTTCATTTCTCAGCATATTACATTATTTTTACCTCCATCCACTGTTTATTTCTTCACGGTCATATATTACTTGAATGCAGGCAACATTTGATTGTCTTCTGAAAACCTACGGTTTCTTGACGCCTGATTTCTGGAAGGAAACGCACTTCACCAGGTCTCCTTACCAAGAGTTCACTGACCTGCTGGGAAAGCAACCAGGGAAACCCGTCAATGCCGATGATGCTGCTAGAGTGGTGGATCCCTGATCTCTAGCCTTACGAAATTGGATTGTATGTTATGGAGACTAGGTAGGTATATGCTTGTTCTGTATGAATGGTTGCCACATTTTTTTTTTTTCCTAAAAAAATAGTAATACTACTTATTTCCCCACTATTCTTTCGTTATTCCACAATTTAAAAGTTAAAATTATAGTGGAGTCTCATCGAATGCTCCTTTTTTGTTTTAACCGATGAAGTTTTTGTTTGCTAGTTGACATTCCACCTGAAATGGGCCAACAATTTTTTTAATACAAAGCCCAACCTGGATACTCCTAGAGGAAGTCTGATTAGTGATCACAGCTCCTAGTCCTACTTGATCTAGCATTTCTTACTTTTGCACACGAAAAAAGTTTATTAAGACCGACTTTGGATCAAACCCTATATATTAATGTCCCTTGCTAATGAAAAATCTCAATCATCCCGACCTAAATCTTTCAAGAAAAAGGAATTCGTGTGTTTCAATTTGTAGGGATTTTTCCCTTTTTCTTTCATTGCTTCTTAAAGTCACGTACTAGGAAGAAACATGGTGAGGGTTAAGACAACAAGAGGACACGAAGGTGAAGGAGAGAAGCAAGTCATGTTTGCTCTGCCTCCACCACAACCACCTAGGGTTTCTATCCAGCTGACATTGATGGATGAGAATCATGGGCTTATTCCTCTTTTTATTGAAATTTTATGGGCCCATTTAGAAGTTGATTCAAAATCCCATTGCTACTTTTGTTCCAATCAAGAAGCCTACTTATTATGGCCCACATAACCTCACACATACGTATACAAATGTGAAATTTCATAAAAAGAAATAAAAAAGGGAAGTTAGATTTGAAACGCGAATTAAATCTGCAGAAAGTGCAATTGCGTATTCAAGGTGCAGTCGGCAGCGTCGAACTTGAACTGCTGTTTATAAAAATATTTATTTTTATTGTTTGCGGGCACAATTTCTTTCTATACATTCAATATTTAAAAATATAAATAAAAAAACTATTCAATCATGTATTCATTAACTGTACAGAATACAGATACTGGACTAGTACACTACACCACCATCTCTCGTCTCTTTCTCCATTTTTCTATTTGACAAAAACAAAAAGAAAAATGGTGGGGATGATTTTCCACTGAATGCTGGAAAAAAGAAATATTGAAATCAGTGCCATTCATTGTGGAAACAAACGTTTTTTCTGTCTCTTTGATCGATCTGCCATCTATGGTAGCAGCAACTAGCACATATAGTCAAGTCAGTTCCGACTTCTTTGTCGAATAGTGCCTGTTTTCCTTCTTCTGTGTTTGCCTAGCTAATTTCCATGCAAAAACGCGCATTTATTAATTTCGTGCGAATAAAATTAATTATAGTTCAATAAATTTAAAAATATACATAATTCAAATTTACGTTACTAATTGCAAACTATGGGATTCTAAGTCGAGACATATATGTAAATGAGTTTTATTTTTCTCTTTTTTTCCCAGAGATAGTAGAAGGGTGGCGCCTCGTTGATTTTTTTTATACGAATAATCCAAACACACGTTGATAATTTGACGAAAGTAGAAAAAAATAATTAGGAGTCTAACATTGTAAGATATGATGATGATGGAATGTGATATTGGCTATCTAATTAATCAAACTAATTTTGTCAACTCGTACTGTTCCATTTGACTTCGAAGCCCAAAAAATAGAATTTAAATCAAACTTGGACACTGCTTTTCCTTGACTCCTGTGGAAAGAGGCTTGATTATTGGATATAAGAAGCTTTTGGGTTATCTGGGTTTTTGCCTCGTGGGAACTTGAACATAAAATCAACTCTTTTTTCTAGAAAGTTAGAGTGAGGGGCCGATTATAATCATGATTTTGGACAATTTGATTGCGGTTAATTATTTTTTCATTTACGCGTTAAATCTTACAACATCATTGAGCAACTTTAGGGATGATTCATTCTATTATTGTCCCATGATATGGAGGCATGACCATCAGTTGATAGATTATGAGCCGCACGAGAGGCTTATATACACGAAGGTACGGTGCAGAAAGTAGAAGACTAAAACCACTGGCGAAGTAAAAAATGACGGAAGAATAATAACAATAAAGTTAGAAATAGAAAGAAAGTGAGGTCGAAAAAGATAACAAGTAACACTGCAATTGTTGAATTTTAAATCGTGTTAGTTACCATTTCAAACCTGCTGCAAAACAAGGAGGCTAATCACTAATATAAAGATTTTTCTGTGTCAATACTAATGAATTTTTATGTACATAAAAATATGATAAAAAAACTTATAATTTACACGGATCATAAAATTTTATTTTTTAAAAATTAAACTACACGTTGAGCACTATTATGATTGCATCCTCAAATAGGTACTTTGAAATTTGGGTACTGAAACATTCATAATCAAGTAATTTAATTATGGTAGGTCACCAAAAAGTTGGATAAGATGAAAGGAAGCAACACAATCATATATGAAAATGAAGTCTATCTCATTAATTAATTAACTTTTCACCCTAAGATTACATCGAAGTAGAGAGAGAAAAAAAGACAAATCAACTTCGTCTACCTCTTTGGGGCAGATTACATTTCCCTCCAAATTACAACTTTCCCTCCCTACATTTATTATTACCTACCCCTCATTCCAATTTGTATTAGTATAAATTAAAAACAAATTTATTTGAAAAAAAAAACTTATCTTAACTAATTGGACCAATCTCCCCTTCTCATCAAAACCAATCGCCCTATGGAGTTAGGATCGAATTTGGTCCAAGCACACTAATTGTATATATTAAGAAAGATGCTTAATTGTTCATACCAAAATAAAATTTGCATATCAACTGAATGTCAAGCTGTTTAAGATCTTCGATATTCTTAATTACAGCATGACACGGACAATTAATATGCAAATTTGAAAATAATTATATAGTGCTCCAGATGTTTCATCTACGCACGTTTAATTGAATCGCACAGATCCCATTAGTTAGACGATCCAATTAGACGTGTCCAGATGAAATCTGAAGCGGTATATAATTACTCACGAATTTCGCACAAATTATTAGTAAAATAATAATCAAGCATATACTTTTGGTATAATTGAGTACTAATTAATTTATGCCCATAGAGGCTCCCAAGTAGACCCAAGCATGGTTTCATCAAGAAGGCAACTAGGGTTGGTAGTAGGGTAGAATTGTGGTGTGCTAGTGATCATCATGACATTATCCATGGTATCATCATGTGATATTGGAGAATGTTGTTGATGATGATCATCATGATCATGATGAGGTGGAGGTGATGGTGGTGTGATTTCCATGCAAAGCAAAGCGACCAAGTTTGCTTGTTGGTGTTGCATGTTGACCAGCTCGGCTTGTGATTTGGCCAGTTGGGCTTTGAGCTCATTGACCTGTTTTTGAAGCTGGCAAATGGCTCCAGCACATCCGTAGACTGGATCCCTAATCCTTGCACTTGCCTCGTACACCATGCTGCTCACCGCATCTGCCCTTTGAGATTCTGGAAGATCCTGATCATGATCAATTTTTCATTTTCAAGATTAGTTTTGGATTAATTAGTCAAATAATTAGGTTAACTTTTTTACAAATATTATTGTTGAAACACAAAAGTAGCACTGATAGTCATAACTAGTAACTAGTGATAGTTACAGGCATCGGAGAAATAATTATATTCGTATTAAATTTATCTATTAATCATAAAATGATCACAATTGTAATTTTATGAATAATAATCGAACTTGACAATTTCAAAATACTCAAATCTAATCGCCCGTCGTTTTCGAGAAAGATAGTTAGGATGCAAAATGAAAGTCAACATTTATTACATTAGGTGGGCAGTTTTTTTTTTTCTTTTCAATTTGGAAAATGATGTTCATTGTGGTGTGTCTCCACAGGACCATGACTTTTCAAATTTGAAAGGAACGTCTAATTAATCTTAATTACTATCAAGCTGAGATTAATTAGGGTTTCGATCGAATTAAATTGCCTTTACGCACTTGCCACATTCTCTATCCCGATGATATACGGCATCGTTCCCTGTCCTTTGAAGAGATTTATAGATTGTTGAACAATATTTAATTATAACATAAAAAAGGACCTAAATTGACTCATTGCAAGTAGCACCTTTAAGCATTTAAACCTTTTTTTTTAAGAAATTATTCTCAGTCTTTATGGTCTTATATTAGTTCAAGAGTTGACCAAGAAAAAAAGGGGGGAAAACTTATTATAATGTTAATTTCACTATTATGCATACCTTTAATTTCATTTTAATGAAAAAAAGAAGAAGAAATACAAGTGCTCAAACACTAATCTTGTTTTTGAAACAATTTTTTTCATTTTTTTAAGGTAGATCTAAAAAATACAGGCGAAATAAAATACATTAATTTAGCAGTTAAACAAGGGATTTTTTTTTATAGATTAAAGATGGTAGATGGGTGTAATTAATGAATGAATAAGGAGTAGGTACGTACCTGCAAGAACTTGATAATGTTGCTAGCCCCAAACACACGGTGAGCAATGGTGAACTTGGCTGGCTCAGTAGGAGGGAAATAAGGTGCCAAAACGCATTTGTCGGCACATCTTCGTCGTAAAATCTTGCAGGCCGCGCAAGGACTCATCACCACCGGAGCAATATTATTGTTTGGAGTCATCGGAGTACTCGTGGGAGAAGACGAACAAGAACGAGATTGAGGAGAATTTGATGAATTGTTAGTGTTAGTAGCAGCAGTGGTCTCACTGTACTCCATCTCCAGTTCTTTAAAAGAAATGTTAATTTTCTTGAATAATCGTTGGACTTAATGGAGTGTTAATTAGCAAGCAATTAGGAATGGATCGTATGGAGTGGGGTTTATTTGGAGCTGGAACTACAATGTATATATAGAGAGGGCAGAGCGTCATGGGCTCTTGAATGATCACGTCATCTCGTTGAATTTTTATTTTATTTTTCCTTTGTTTTTTATTTTAATATTTTCTTAATTAGATGATTAATTGATTAATGTTGGCTGGTTTTCAGTTTTTTCTTCAGTTAGTTAGGTTTGTGTTTTTGAATGTGAAAGCTAAATTGTGGTTTGAAATTTTTTCAAGGTTGTACGCTTTTTTTCATAACTTGTCTAGTTGTCTTGATAGGATTTTTTTTTTTTAATCTCAAAATTATAATTTAATATTTCGTAGATTTTAATGTTCTTTCTATCTCTTCCGAATAAAAGCTAATAATTATATTCGAGTATTATCGGGCCGAATTGAGAGAGAATAATCTTTACTACTGTAATTTAGGATTCTACAGGGTCAGCTTCTAAGAAAAAAGAAGGAAGGATCCTCATCATCCTCCTATACGGTCGTCCGATAGACTAGTGTAAATTTTTTTACAAGACATGAGTCAACAAGGCAGTATCGGTCAAAAGAAGTTCAAAGTTACCCTTCTTATTCAAGAATTGTCATATGATCATTCAATTCAATTATTTAATTCTTCTATTCAAATTCGTATTTCACTTAAAATAATATTTTCAGTTATTTTTGTGTTTGGATAAATTATCTCCTGAAATATATATACCATAAATAGAAATTGCAAGTTAAAAAGTTCGATATAATCTCTTCTTATTTTATAGAACGTGATATATATATATATATATCTTGGTCTGCCGAGAAGATGAAAATTCTCTTCTTAGCCGGGATGATTTCGAATCCTCTAGCTACAGGAAGTGTGGAATCTATGATACATATTAACTTTTTCCTGACCACCATGTTCCCTGCAATAAGAAAGAATTTTTCTCCGAATTCTTCTAAATATTTCGAAATTGGCGGAGGATGTAAATATTTGTAGAGAAATCTACGTTCACATGTAATATTTATTTGTCGCGACAACCTTTTTATTATTAGAAGATAAATGTAAGTAGGACTAGAATAAATTCATACCAGTGAATGTACCATTATTTATGTGTATCTTCGCATTTAAGTGTTAAAAACTATACATTTTGCAAATTAATCACACGAGTCTAATCTAATTCTACCACATTTTATCACTAAATGTTCTAGAAATTTAATTAATCTTGATTTACAGCTCTTTTTCCTCGAACCTAGCTGGCTTGGCTTATCTGCATTGTTTTTCAAATGCAGTTTTTGTTTTTGCTCGATCAAATTCTTCCTGGTTAGCCTAACTTTCTATAGTTAGAATGTTCCATCTTCTCTTGTTTCCTATTTTTCTTGGGCTATCTTAAGCCATAGCTTATAATTTCAATGAAATCATCAGAAAAGTCATACTGTGATAAGCACACGTGTTTAGTAATAGCAACTCTTCATTTCATTTTCTTGCCAGATTTTAGGTGCCAATATTGTGACGTTTTGGTTAAATGATAATCATGCCATTCTTAAAATCTTCTTAATAATAATTACTTTCTCCGTCTCAAATTAAATGAATCATTTTTTATATATTTTAAGTTTATATTAATCAATAATACTTTTTTTATTTTATTTTACTTACCATATTTTATTATTTCTATTAACCATCTCTTCTCATAATTAAGCTAAATTAATAAAGTTCAATAAAAAAATCACCTAAAAAATAGCAAAAATCATTTAATTTAAGATAAACTTGAAATTAATTGACTAAGTAAACTGTAACTCCGATAATACTACTCTGTTCAGATATAATTGTCGTAAAAAATAACATTTCTTTGTCTTTTTTAGTTGTCCAATTACAACTTCCATTGTAAAAGATACACTATACACTACACAATTGGTAAGAATATAATTTAATTGCAGAATTAATCATTTCATTATCTTGGTTTTCATTTCTATTACCTTTAACGATAACTATATCTGAACGGAAAGCAGTACAAATGTCCTTCATTCTTTCTAATTTATTGGGCCAAATTAATTAAGTACAAAACTGCCTTTTTAACTACCTACTTAATTCTGGTTAAGATTCTTTTTTCTTCTTCTTAATTATTTTTCTATTTAAACTTACCATTTTGCAAGAAGATGCCACGTGGCTAAAAATCTCTTTGTGATTTGCCGCCACAATCGAGACACTGCTATCTTTTCTACTCTCCCTTAATCACCACCTAATGACCTGCCCATTTATTGAGAACGACCCAATTCTCATTTGTGTCCACATTTTGTTTTCTAACGTCGATCGACCCATTTATCTACCTAGTTACACAATTATTTTACTAACATTTAACCGATTAAATTGTAACTCCGATATTATTTTTTATAAATAAATAAATTCGACGATAAGTAGTACATTTAGGTTAGTTTTTGAATTCGAATTTGATGTATAATTTATGGGAAATGCTTTGTTGATAAGGTGACAAAGGTGGGAGCAAGTTTGGTGGGAGCTGGTCATCTCGTTCCGCGCATGATGGAAAAACAAAGAGTAATAAAGTCTTAATTAGTAAGCTGCGCACCATTAGTTGCTCTTGACCATTTTATCCTAGGTGTCCAATTAAGATTAATAAAAATCTAATATATGTATATTATGTTTTTGCTTTTTATTATCACTATATTATTAATAATAGTTTAATTAAGACCTCAATATCCTAATTGACAAGAAATTCTACATGGTTGAAAAAACTATAGTCGACTTTCACTATGTGGGAAGTGGTTGGATGCACAATATTATTTCGTTCTCTATGCTCTCCACTAGCTAGCACCATGTACTCTACTCCTTCAAAATAGTCTTTTGCGTGTGGACCTTTGTAATTTAAAGGAAGACAGGACTATATAGTATAGACCCAAAATCTATATATGTATAACTTGTGCTTTACTGCATTTTCATTCATGATCATAAAAGAAATCCATAAAGTTCATATTGAGAGAGGGAGGGAAACCATGTAAACACACATGCATTTTGCTGCTGCCCTTTGTAGAGTGAGAAGGACATGGCAATAAATTGCATTGAACTCTGTTTTCGGCTCTCAGAGATCATCATATATATATATATATATATATATATATATATATATATATATAAGTATCTAGCTAGTCACATAAAGATGCCACGTTCTCATTCTAGCTAGTTAATTGTTATGAGTACACCATAAATTTATAGGGATATTAAGGATTTAGTTATAAAAGATAGAAATCCAAGTTCACATATTGCTTAACTTGTAAATTCGAATATCAATCAAGAGAAGATGCAATATAATAGAATAGTTTCTGATTGCTAATAAACATCTAAACTCAATTATAAGAGAAATTATGGTTTATTCGAAATATATATATATATATATATATAAAATGACGAAGAAAAAAAACAACTAATTTTTTTAGATTAAATGTCTTTTTTAGGCGATTTGAGTGAATAATCCAAATATCAACAAATGAAATTATAATTGTTGGCCAACCATATTATATTCCGTCTTGAGCTAATTAATTTTCCCCTTATTTTTCTATTCTAAGTGCACTTACTTAGACGGCACAAGTACTTAGCTCCAAAATGAAACTAGGCATCATCTCAGGAGCTAGATCCGACGGCTAGAGTTTCACTTCCCGATCTTATAGTCTTTTAGTCCAAGTGATGAGTCAAATCCATTTAAGCCACGTGTTACAACAAATTAAATAATTAAAAAGACCATGACCAAAAACATTCTAGGAAAACTTGACCACAACTTCCAACTTAATGCAATAAACCTAAGTTTGCACACCAAATTAATGTGAAAATGGACGGTGTAGTAGTATGACCAAATATTGGATTTTCTTATATTAATAATAATAAATTAAATTATTAAATACTTGAATAATTTTTTAAAAAAAAAAAGGAATGACGAGTCATCCATCCTTCCAAAACTAAAAAAGTGCCTGACAGCTTGTGTCTAGTTTTATTCTGTGGGCCGCTCTCTATTTCTGGCTCAAGCGTACAAAGGCCCACACGGTTTCCCTGCAGAAATCCCATTCAGACCGCTAACTAGCAACCAGAAGGTGGAGGACACTACTAAGAACGATTAGTAGTTCTAGAGGTAATTTGAGCCACCGCTAATATTATTTACACCAAATTGGTCTATTGAAGAAGTGAATTAGTGAAAATGCTTCTAATACCGTGTGCCTGTCGACTATATATTTAAGAATAATAGACTTATAAATACTTTTAACAACTAAAATTGTGAAATATCTCTTTCGCGTCAATAATTATTTAAAATTATGAGAAAAAAATAAGGATAGGAGAGATAGTAAGTCAGACACATATCGTGTGTGCGTATGAATTGAATGTTGATGTTCAAAATAAGTCTGATATTCCTGTAGCGGAACAATACTAATAGTAGTAACTAAGTTTTGAGTGAGTGTGAATGACCTTAAAAAAGATTGCAACTCACACACGTGACACTGCCCCAAAAAATACCGATTTTGTCCTGAGAGACGAGATCAGATTAGGCTGTTGGCTGTTGGCTTTTGGATTTAGTAACGTATTGTTTCTGTTCTGTTCTTGTTCCACTTCCACCTCTTCGTCCTGCCACTTGCATCTGCGACATGCATAACACTAAAGTCAAAACTATGTATAATGCCATACTCTTTTAAGGCCAAATCTCACGTTTACATACGCGCTTTTGTCCGTAAGTTTTATAAATATCTCATGGAAGAATCATGAGTTTGTAATTTATGAAATAAATGACGAAAATCAATCACTCAAATTTTATGGTGTTTAAACTATTCGAATTAGCACATAAAGTTGCAGTTCAATTGTTATTTTTATGATATAGGTTATGAGTTAGATGTGTGTGAATGTATGCAAGAAGAACAGCAATTTGCATCCACTCTCTCAATTTCATTGGCAGAGCCAAAAGTGTCATTTGAAAGCAACTTCAAAATTATCGAGTTTCCATGTTGGAGGAAAAACTCAGCCGCCATCATTTGACCCCGGAGGTTTGAATTACTTGTAATTTTATAGATCTAATAAATTGACAGAACTATATAATTAGCTCATTCATGCCATCATATGAACTTGAATTGATTATACTATTTGTGATGTCAGCGTGATGTATTATTATTTATTGACCAATACCAAATTACCAATTCGAGAAAAAATAAAATAATGATGACTTTACTGTGTCTGGCAACTGGGAAAGGACTGATAGAGGAAAGACTGTGACAGCAGAGGACGATTTTTCTATTTTTTTTGTCTCGTCTGGATGAAAAGAACAGTGAAAACATAAAAAATAAAATTACCTTTCATTATTTTACTTTCTTTATACCAGTCCTAAATGGTAGGTTACTTACCATCATTAAATCCTAATAACAGATTAACAACTCCTAACTTACTACGCATCAAAATAACGGTTAAAATATCATGACTTTTCCTTTTAGATTATGCCAACAATATAGTCGTGAAGGTCTCGAGTTCGAGTCTGAAGAATAAAAAACCATATCAGAGAGACCAGTTTAGAACCGAATTAACCACAAGATTAGTAATTTAGTACCCTGCCGAGAGGGCACACGAGGAGTCCGAAAACCTATTAGATGACTCAATTCACAAAATAATAAAATTCCAGGGAAGCATCAGTGACTAATTGTCAATGTTTCGTCTCTAGAAAGTCTAGATTGATAGATTCGCTAGTTGAGTTAGGTTAGGCTTGACAACTTAGCATAACTAGACAAGTGTTATAGGTGAAAGTGTAAACGAGGAAAAGTCCACTGCTAAGTACTACGTTAAGCTAACTAGAGATGATTTCAACCTTTGTTACAGAAAAAGAAATGGATTCAAAAAGTAGCCGCAGATAAACATGAAAAAGTTGTTCGATATGCAACAAACCATGAATCTAATGATCATAGACAGGGACATCAACAGTAAATTAACTAACTGCATGAATTATTAGCTAAAGTTTCAAAGCAATTTGTCCAGCAGAAGACATGCTAAGACGCATCATTAAACAAAGAAAGAAAGAAAGAAAAAAACTCTTGGAAACACGGTTTTTCAACAAGAATGAGAGAAAAGAATGGTAGTCTTCCTTAAAGCTAGAAGTAGCATAGAACTGTTGCAATTCTCATGCTATGCCTTAATTAAGTTCTGCACAATACTGCATTAGAAAACCGAGACAACGAGTTGAAGACTACGCTTTATCTGGTTCAGAATTTCACTACATTAGATGTTGCATTTCAAGTATTGATCACCTCCACAGAAGTGAAAAATGTTTAGGCCCAAAATTTGATAACAACATACAGCTTAATATGAAAACTATTCAAAGAGACGAGCGAACACAAACTACATTTGGCAACAGCAAGCTAAAAAAAAGAGAACAAACGCTTACCAGAATATGCCCCTCATTTATAAGGAAGAGGCTGACTGCAAATTTTTAGTGCTCTCTTTCTGTACCTCAACATTAAAGAAGTCCTGAAGCGCCATCATATTAATGGGGCACGACTTCACTTTCTCAATTGCAAGTGCAGTAGACAAAGCACCAGCAACTGTTGTCACTATAGGAACCTTGTAAGCAAGAGCCATCCTCCTCAAATGACAACCGTCAATCATATCAAGCGAATCACCAGAACTTGTGATTATCATCAATTGGATGTGCCCATTAGCAAGCATGTCACCTGGATGTGGACGACCCTCGTGCATCTTCAATACTCGATCCACAGAGATACCTTTTAATTCAAGAAAGTGGGCTGTTCCAGAAGTTGACACAATCCTGAAACCAAGTCCTAAAAAGGCCTTTGCCAGCCTTTCAAGGTGAGGTTTTGTCAGGTCATTTAAGCTGAGAAACACAGTGCCAGAAAGAGGCAGCTTCTGGCCGGTGGCAATTTGAGCCTTTGCAAAAGCCATAGCAACCTCAAAATCAATACCCATTACTTCACCAGTGCTCCTCATCTCAGGTCCCAGCAGCACATCACAGCCCGGGAACTTTTCAAATGGAAGAACTGCTTCTTTAACAGCCACATGAGCTGGGATCACCTCTTTTGTGAAACTTAGATCATCAAGTGTCTTACCGGACATAACAAGTGCGGCATATTTAGCTAATGGATGGCCAATCGTCTTGGAGACAAACGGGACAGTACGAGAGGCACGAGGATTGGCCTCAAGGATAAACACTTCACCGGCTGCTGTTATGGCATATTGGCAGTTCATGAGCCCACAAACCTTCAGACTTTTTGCCAGTTTTGTAGTCCATGTCCTAATTGTGGCCAAGCAAGACGATGAAATAGATTGTGTGGGCAGTATGCAAGCTGAATCACCAGAATGAACCCCAGCCTGTTCAATGTGCTCCATTATCCCACCAATCACCACATTACCATTTGAGTCTGCAAGCGCATCCACATCAATCTCAATTGCATCAGATAAATATTTGTCTATCAAAACAGGGCGTTCTGGGTCCACCTCCACTGCAGTTTCAAGGTAAGACACAAGCTTGCTATCACTGTACACTATCTCCATCGCGCGGCCACCTAACACATAAGAAGGCCGGACAACAACTGGGTAGCCTACATCCGATGCAATGGCGAGAGCATCAGCTTCACTCTTAGCGATGCCTCCCTTTGGCTGCTCAATGTTCAACTCATTCAAAATTGTATTAAACCTCTCTCTGTCCTCAGCAGCATCAATGGAATCTGGTGATGTCCCCCAGATACGTACTGGCCCAGCTCCACTGGCACTAAGAAGCCTATGCTCATCCAAATACTGCTGGATGGGCAGAGCTAACTTCAGGGGTGTTTGACCTCCAAACTGTACGATGATGCCATCAGGCCGCTCTAATTCAATTACATTCAGAACATCTTCAATTGTCAATGGTTCAAAGTAGAGGCGATCACTTGTGTCATAATCTGTGGATACTGTCTCAGGATTTGAGTTCATCATAATTGTCTCATATCCAGCATCCTGCATAGCATGAAAGGTGCCACTGAGATAACTATGTAGAAAAGCAGGCATGTGTAGCAACAGGACAATCCGAAAGCAAGTTACTTTGCCTAGCTTATTATTTGACTCCACATTTCCAGGCAACTCTTGGCCTAGTTATATAAGATATAATTCCCCTGCAAAGCTCTTTTAATCGGAAGTGTATCTATGAGTAACATAAAAGTTGGAGGTGATATCCTAATGTGGCGTGCATTAGAATTATTCAATAATTTTGTGATGCAACAAAGGAAAAAAAAATAGAATAGATTTTCTTTCCCCTAAAGCCATCAAACTACAGTCTTTATTTTACTTTTTCTTCCTTATAGTTTTGAGTGAACATGCTTTCTTTTACTATTTTTTGCATTTACTTGTAGTTTGACAAACATATTTCAGCATTTAAAAGGTTAAATTATTAATTCCTTTTCTTCCAATAAAAAAAAAGTTTAATAGTGCCAGAGGTTTTGCACCCTCCACAGTACTCTTTCCAAGCACCCTCAAAAACTTAAATTTCTAAGCCCGGTACTGATCAGACTAGTCAAATCCGTGTAACAACGAAACAGTCAGGTTGAAAACTTAGAATAATCAGGAAGGGAATAAGAATGAAAAAATAGAAAACAAACCTGGAGGGCAAAAGAAGTATGGCAGCAACAGTAATCAAACTCAATTCCCTGACCTATGCGATTGGGTCCTCCACCTAAAATCAAAACCTTCTCCCCTCTAGTAGGAGCTGATTCACACTCAGAATCATAGGAGGAATACATATATGGTGTATTGGCCTCAAACTCTGCAGCACAAGTATCTACCCGCTTATAGGCTGGCATAACTCCAAACGAAAGCCTTTTAACCCGGACTTCATTCTCTGTTGATTTAGTAGCAAATGCTATCTGCTTATCACTAAAACCTCTCTTTTTAATTTCAAAGAAGTCATCCTTTGTGAGATGAGCCAAGTTCCTCGCCATAAGATACTGCTCTACATCTACCAATTCCTTGAGTTGAGTGAGGAACCATTTGTCAATGTAACTCAGCTCGTTAATTTCATCTATTTTCATCCCCTTCTTCATAGCAGCATAAACGGCATAAATGCGATCGGGGCTTGGAACCCGAAGGCTGTACTTCAATTGGTCCCAGTCCCAGTCAAGCTCTTTAACTTTTGCACAACCCCATCCAGAGTAGCCACACTCCAGGGACCGGACTGCTTTCTGAAAGGATTCTTGGAATGTCCGGCCTATTCCCATGGCTTCACCAACAGATTTCATCTGGGTTGTCAATATTGGCTGAGAACCAGGGAACTTCTCAAATGCAAACCGAGGAATCTAATAACAGAAAAGAGAGGAAATACTGTCAACAATAAGTAAAAGGCAGCAGGAAAAAAAAACAGCATAGGATGCAGCACCAAATTAAGAACAATGAGGTAATGAAAGAAGATGGACATGATAACATGGAGGAATGACAACGCTCTGTATAAGAAAGCAAAATACGAAAACTAAGACAGTCAAGCAAAAAACAAAATAATGGAAAAAGAAACATAATCTTCGCATGATAAACCATAGAAAAGAAGTAAAACTACATTTTCAACATGAACACCATTTCAACTACCAACACAACCCCCCGACTGTTAAAACAGCAAATTGCACGTAAAATCTCCACTACACTCTAAGTGCCTAATTGTGTTTACCATTTAGATGTAAAGAAAAGGAAAGCTTATGAATAAACCTTTCAACTGTTCCTTTTCTCAGCACACTAAACACACCGATCATGCCACTAACAAACCTGACCATTGCACAAGCCCATCCATTACTATTCCTAGCCAAACAAAAGCCATCAGACTCTGACTAACAATGGTAAGATAATGAATTTTGCAAACCAACCGAAGGGCAAGTACAAATAATAACAAAACATGGGAATGAAGGTTACTAACCTTAGTCACCACATAATCAATAGAAGGTTCAAAACTGGCCGGAGTCTTCTTTGTAATATCATTAGGAATCTGGTCCAAGGAATACCCAACGGACAATTTAGCAGCCATTTTGGCAATGGGAAACCCTGTAGCTTTGGAAGCCAAAGCTGAGGACCTGGACACCCTAGGATTCATCTCAATCACCATAACCTCACCATCCACAGGATTAACCGCAAACTGAACATTAGACCCGCCACACTCCACTCCAATCTCCCGTATAATCTTAATCGAATAATCCCTCAACCTCTGGTACTCCCTATCTGTCAAAGTCTGAGCAGGTGCCACAGTAATTGAATCCCCAGTGTGCACACCCATGGGATCAATATTCTCAATAGAGCAAATAATCACAACATTATCAGCCAAATCACGCATCACTTCCAACTCGTACTCTTTCCACCCCAACAATGATTTCTCCACCAAAACCTGAGTTGTCACACTTGCAGCCAACCCTGACTTGCAAATAGCCTCGAACTCCTCCTTATTATAAGCGATGCCACCTCCTGTCCCACCAAGGGTGAATGCAGGCCTAATAATCAACGGAAACTCACCTATCTCGCTGGCAATCTCAAGACATTCATCAATAGTAGTCCCAATTCCTGAAGGTGGCGTTTTGAGGCCAATATTTCTCATGGCTTGCCTGAAAAGCTCTCTGTCCTCAGCCTTATTGATCGCGTCCAGCTTGGCTCCGATTAATTCCACATTATACCTCTCCAAGACACCATTTTGAGCCAAAGCAACGGCAAGGTTCAGCGCAGTTTGGCCACCCATTGTAGGGAGGATGGCATCGGGACGTTCCTGCTCGATAACTTTCTCAACCAATTCCGGAGTCATCGGCGTAATGTAAGTGCGGTCCGCCAAGTCCGGGTCGGTCATGATGGTGGCCGGGTTCGAATTGATCAAAACGACCTCGTACCCTTCCTCCTTCAGCGCCTTGCAAGCTTGAGTACCAGAGTAGTCGAATTCACACGCCTGACCTATCACGATAGGACCCGCGCCGAGGATCATGATTTTCTTCAAATCCGTCCGCTTGCCTGCCGCATTTGTACCAACTGCTGTGGTAGTTACAGGAACTGCTGCAGTGGTGGTGGTTTCGGCGGATGGTGGCTTGGATGAGCTGCACCGGAGCGCGGTGGCGAGACGCTTGGAGGAGTAGCGAGTGGGCCATGTAAAGTTGGCGCCTTTGTAGGGAATGAAGAAGGAAATAGAAGGGTTTTTGGGTTGTTTGTTGTGGGGAGAGGATTGGGTTGGTAGAATGGAAGTGGAAGAAGAGTTTAAGCAGCGACTCATGGTTGATGATAATTTTAGGGTTGAAGAATGAGATGGTTGGGAGAATTAGAGAAACGGGAAAGGTGGCGAAGGTACACTAGCTGGTGGAGTGGAGGTAGGAGGAGCACGATTAGGGTTTTACTACTGTCACATCAAATCGAGAAAGGAGAAGGTTTTATGTTTTGGTCGGGTTAACCGTTAACCCAAGCCCGTTTTCCGTCTTGGTTCAAAATTCAAACTATCTTCAGAATTGTTTTTTCCTTTTTTAAGGAATCAAGAATCAAAGATAGCTTTTTTTTTCTTTTTTTCAGTTCAATCGGGGGTCCGTAGAAAGCAAGATTCTCTAGCATTTGCTTTCCTTTTCTTTTTTTAAAGAATGAGACTAAAGTGGAGAATGGTCGAAATTTAAAAAAATGGTTCTCCCACCTAAATGACTGATAAGAACAAATGCTCATCGCTATCAGTGTTACACGAGGCATAAGCACTGATGTCATATCAATATCCATTGTTTGCTGTTTCAGAATTATTAAGTTGGCTTTTTGCTAATGAACAATTGTACCGTCAAATTCTTCTGTAAAAAAAGATTGAGGAATATGTCAACTTATTCTACATTTCCAGTTTTCCACTGCACAAAAATGCTCCAGAACAGTAAAAATGACAGCTTGTAAAAAATCTTTCAATTTGCGTCTCTTTCTTTGTGTATACATGCTTCTTCGAGCAAGAATAATTGCTAGATTAGAGTTTAGGCAATCAATCCCTGGGTCTAGTTGCACACAACCACCGTCGTGGCTCCTCAAGATCGTCGCCTGTGGTAGTGGGAACATGCCAGCTACCATTTTCCGACTCCTGCATTTATATCAGAATCATAATCCGTCACTAAAACCTCCATATTGACCTCCATATTGATTAAGCAAATTCACCGCATTCAAACAGTTAAATCTATCATCATACCTGAATAACAATTGAATAAGGGGGTGGCATGTGTAGATTAAGTCCTTGAGGTGACGGTGACACACGAACCTACAAGAAATTCCAAAGTGGAAAAATTTCAAGACATGGAGCTTGTTCATCTCACCTCAAAAGAATCATTATCATCGCCAATTTCAAGAAACCTATATAGCAGCCAGCTTTTTTTAGTTGATGTAACATATACATCAAGCCTTTATGAATCAGGGAGATGGCCAGATGGCATTCATATTACATGAGACTTTTGTAATAGGCTTCGCCACTATCTGATCTGTGAAAGACCCTTCCAAGAAGATATTTTAATGGTACTGTTCTAAAGAAGATGAGATGTTTTAATGTCCTATCAGTGCTGTTCATGTAACATGTTCAACGAAAAAGACTTGCATGGACGTTGAGTAGTTTTCCATGAGGAATCAGTTGATCACATTCAAATGAGGAAAGGATATCAGGGCAACAATTAAATCAGACACCTTTCTCATATATTCGACAGTGGACAACTAATTTTCCAAGAAGATAATACCAAGAAATTTAACCATAGTGACAACAGATGATAGTGTGCACAATCCATGAATAGAATAGAACCTATAATCAAACCCAAACAGGAAAACACGAGAGGCAGTAGCCCCCATGCATGTAGTCAGAATCATGGACTTCTTGAAGAGATATGCCCAGTATAGGAAGAGCAGGGCAAACACTTCTACACCAGAGGCAAGTAGTTTGCTGAGAATGCAACACACACTCTAAGGCACAGAAAGTACCTGATGCTTTTCTTTCCATCTTGGAAAGAAGGATGTCCCTAGCAACTGGAACAAGTGGTCCCTCATCTCATCATTTGTCACCAATAAACACTTAAAGTTAACAGCTGCATATAACCAGTACCTGTAAATAACCAAAGGCAATTCAATGAAGAACTCAGTTCAGAAAAAAAGAAGAAAAAATCAAGGAAGAACTATGGAGATGATAATAATGCAGCTATAAACACCTAAAATACCTATACCCTAGACAAAGTTTGATGATGGAAAACCTGATTGCTACATTTCAATGTAAGTTTTCTACGCCAGAGAGAACAGGTAAAATCAGTACAAATTTGAGCACCATAAATAAATAAAAACTACTAATCCTGAAAGAGGGGTTTCATTTCTAATAATGATTTCACACCACCTAACACAAACCACAAAATTCTCACTGCACTATCCAGCCATTGTTTATTCTCCATACAAAGCAAAGGCACCTACCAAATCAAAAAGCCCACATGGGCAATTTTCTTGCCTTGTTGAAGCATATTGCTCTAAATAATCGCATTGCAGCAGAACCACATTGCCGTCCCTCAACAAAGAGCCACCAAATCATCAGACAAACATTTACCTAGCCCAATCTTTACTTCTCTAATAATAAAATGTGAAACACAAAGTAAGAGCTTAAGCTTGTTGGCAAGACCCAAGGAAATGGCTTTACTACTTCACTAACACAAGAACAAAACCCATCATGTAGAAGCCCCTTTGGTACCACAACGTAGACAAAAGAATGCACTAAAATAGTATAAAACTCACCAATCATCATTAGAACCTCGAGGAGTCGCATAAAGTGCACCAGACTTTCTCCAAGTCTCTAGCAACCTCTTGTTGTTAGCATTGTCAGCTGGACCCCCAGTTACACGACTTTTATGCAATATGATCAGTGGTGATCTCTTTGATGGACTGATTTCACGTACTTGGTTTACGACATTATTAAGCTACAAAATGCATAATCACATGCTCACTCTATACATCCGCTTAGTAAAACATAGAATGCATATAATAGAACTTAGTAAACACAGTTACCTGGCGAAAGCTGAAACTGCGTTGGTTAGAAAGACCCATATTTGCTCCATCTATAACAGCATCAAAAGGACCATGCTGCTGTAGCCAACCCTGAATGAGTTCACCTTTCAAGTCAGAACTAAATTTTCAGAAAATCCATCTACGTGTCACTTTCCTGAATCATACAGAAGTAGTTACTAATGCACGGGACTTCATATGTTTGATTGAAGGATCTAAGTTTGTACCTGAAACTGAATAAAATCAGCCTTCACTTCTTTTTTGCACACCAAGTTGGCTAATGAGACAGCAAAAATTTCTGTCTCTCCTGGGTCAATATCAATACAAACAAGCTTTTCACCACAAGAGTGGCAAAAGCCTTTCTCATCCATCTGAGTCCACACAGCTTTCCACTGCCCACTACCCAGCCACCCTTGGCCATGCCACCCTCCTCCTCCACTCACAACAGCTTCCTTTATCTTGCTCACGTCCCAGTTCTCCTCTCCACTTTTTGAGGCATTCTCAGACTTGAACCAGTCTTCAATAATCTCAGCTGTTACTTCTGTTACTTGCCTTACCGTGCCTCGCAACCTATGTAGCATCTCATACACCTTGGCTGCATTCCCAACTTCAACACTAATTTTTAGAAGCGCGGAAAGCTCAGGCTCTTCAGCCAGAACCCCAAATTCATTCATGTGAGCATGAACCTTATAAGCTCTATCTGCCATCCCCTTCTTACAATAACCAAACAGAGCAGGTCCATACGACCTCAATTTCGGTGTGATATCAAAATTCTTCATTTGCTTAACCAAATCAAAAGCCATGTCAGGGTCTTCCCGTGCAATTGCTAGCCTTGCTGCATTTGTAAAAGTAGCCTCATTTGGATCAACTTTATCAATAACCATCTGCTGAAAAATCTCAAACCCCCTATTAAGCCCCAAATTCGTAGCATTAGCCCCATCCCTGCCTAATTCAGCAGGAGCACCAGAACCAGAACACAAATACAGTAACACATTGTAATGGTATTGTTTAAGCTTGACTCCATTGCTGCGTGCCTCGTCATACAAGCGGAGGGCTTGAACAAGGTCACCAAGCTTGGAGCACTTATCTAGCTTGAATTTAAGCTGTTTCTCAGGTGATTCGCGGAGTGCTTTCTTCTTTGCTTTTTTTGACATCACGTCACTAGCCGATGAAGAGGATTCACGCAATGGCGATGTTGCAGTTACCGTCAAGCTACAAAAATATGTTCTTCTGTCTGCAGGGAACTGATGGGCTCGAATATAATTAACAGGCACTGCACAGAAATATGTTCGGTAATTGGGAACCGAGCAGCGAACGGCCCGGCAATTACTCTCAAGTATCAAGAGCAATGGATTTTTCATGGTGAACGAAGCGAGACAGTGAGTTCTACTAAAAGAGGACACAAAAGAGCTTCGACAAAGCATCACTGGCAGATATCAAAAAGTCCTCTCCAGTTGCGTAACTAAAAGCAAGAGGGGCATCTAAAACTACGAGGGATCACGAAAAGAATGCTTCCTGACCTGCATCACTCGGAGATTAAGTTGCTCCAGAAAAGCAAAGACATTGCCTCCATTTGTGCTGGTTTATCTGCAAGCAATGAGAGTCAAAAATTAAATCTTTCGAAAAATGTGAGCAAAACCCAGTCATTGAAATTTTCAATAGTTCAAGGAAACGTGTTTAAACACCTGATTAGCTTGAATTTCAGCACCATCCAATTGAATCAAATTTTGGGTCGCACAGCAGCAAATTATTCTGAGTAACAAAATTGAGAGATGGAGAACAAGGGAGGGAGGAAGCAGAGGTAGCGGCACTCGTCCGGTGGTGGTGTTTGGGTGTAAGAGGGGGCAGTGCAGATAAGAAGTTTTTGTTTCAGGGTTTTAGACTGAACGGGGATGGCATGGGTAATTTGGGGTTTAACGAAATCTGCAGGAAGGAACTAAACGATAATAGTTATTTGTTTTTTTTTAAACAATTACTTATTTTCTTCATACCCTACATATTTATCTTGCTATTGCATTTTTTCCCATTATTTTACAATTCATAATATTTCATTCTTTAAAAATAAATATTACTCGAAATAATATGTAAAATGAATAATTAAAAATAATAGTTGAATATAAAATAAAATTAACATTTATTTATAATCAACGGCATATGACTTCAATTATAAACTCACCTTTATATGTTGCTACTAATGGAAGATTTTTAAAAAAAAAATACCATAAATTAAAAGAGAATTTGGAAATGTTAGCTTGCTAGTCGGCTTGAAATTTTTAATAGACCAGAATGCTTAATTTAATATATTAAAATTTGATATAAATTTAATGTAATAAAATCAATAGGTAATGAATGTTATTAAATAAGTTTAATGACATGGTTTTTTTTGTCACGTCTGTAGATAAATTTTAAATAACGTGCTAACATTAAAGTCCTATTAAGATTTTTAAATAAATTTTAAAATTTAGCTTTATGATATACGTAGGTATGCTACCAAAGAATATTTTGGATGCAATCTCCCTCGTTAACATTTTATTGTTATGGGATAAATTATTCACTTTCCTTATAAGTTATACTAGTTGTGTTAAAAAGAGAGAAAAAGTTACTTGCTTGCCACCCAAAACTATCATCCTTAAATTATTTCTTTATTTATTTGAAAAAATAGCTATATTATATCATTATTATAATACTTTGAATCGAACCCATAATTTATCTCATAAAGATAGCTGATGGGTGCCGAAACCAGCAAAAATAAATCATACAATTCACCATGAACAATTAATTAAAACTGTAGCAAGTGGTAAAAGGATCGAACCATAGGAATTTTAGGACAATAATAATTTCTTTAAATAACCAAAATTGTAACAGTGGTAAAAACCAATGAGTGGGATTTTTGTGTTGCAATTAATTTAATAAACAGAGAGGATAAAAACAGAAAATAAGTAGTGATTAAATGAACTCAATTAACGAGGAATTCCCAGTAAAAACTCTTTTCTAAACCATGATTCAAATAATTGATCATCGATGCAAAAATATTCAAAACCAATTCTATAGAAAGGCTATAGAGACCAGCGGTACTCTGAGCCTCCTGCTATTAGGGGTGTTTACGGGCCGGTTCGGTCTGGTTCTTGGGCTAGAACCGGACCGGACCGGAAATACCGGTTCTTGTTCAGGACAGAACCGGTCCGGATCGGACCGGTTCTATTTTTTCCGGGTCGGTTCCGGTTCTGACCCGGAAATTTTTATTTTTTATTTTTCACACCCCCAACCCCAAGCCGCACCGCCGGCACCAAACTCATTGCCCTCTCCGTCACACACCCATCACCAAACCCACCACCATCATCACTATACCATAACCGCCACGATCTACGAACCCATCACCATACCATCACCAAACCCATCACCACATCCACCCATCAACGCTCTACCAAACCCGATCGAATCAAACTAAACCTAAAATCCAGCCGAGGAAGAAGAGAGGAAGTAAAAGAAAGAGGAGAGTAAGACGTGACGCTTGCGTTTGAAAAAGAAAAAGAGAGAAGGAAAAAAGAAAGGAAAGAAAAAGGGAGAGAGTGAGTTCCGGAAGAAGAGAAAGAAAAGAAAGAAAAAAGAAAAGAAAGGAAGAAAAGGGGAGAGTATGACCACGGCCAAAATGAGGAGAATGGGCTATGGCCCATTAAGGAAAAATGAGGAAAATTACAAAAATGGGTTGCAGCCCATTAAAGGAAAAATGTTATATATTTCCAGTTCTCCGGGCCGGTTCCCCGATTTTGAAGGTTGGAGAACCGGATCGAACCGGAAATATACGGTCTGGTCTGGTCAGGGTCAAAAAAAAAAAAGTCTAGTCCGGTCCGGTCTGGGCCAAAATCCGATCAAAGTCGATCAAATTTCTAAGGCGGTACTCCTACTAGGATCCCTAACCGATCAATAACTTTAAGGCGGTACTCCTAATAAAGTTTAACTGAAGGGTTGATTAAACACAGGGAGAGACCTTTCCCGATCTAGAAGAGAATTTCTTCTACTCCTATAAATCAGATTCTACCCTTTTCTAATTAGCTCTCACACTAATTAGTTGCCTGCAGATTCCTATCAACGATGTAGCATCCAATATTTTTAAGAAAAGCTGTAATCATTCATATTTAAAATCAAGTTAGCTACTCTTAATCAGAACATGAATAAATTGACATTTAATTAAAAAGGGTAAAAATATGGAATCAGAATTTATAAAACTCAATTTGATCTCACAACATATCAGACCATGATCCTTGGTGGGTGCCGAAACCAACAAAAATAAATAGTACAATTAACCATGCAACAATTAATTTAAACTGTAGCAAGTGGTAAAAAGAGATCGTTCCGTAGAGATTTCACGTCTAATTTAATTCATGTTTAATAACCAAAATTCGTAACAGTGGTAAATACCAATAAAGAGGTTGTCTGGATTGCAATTAATTAACAAATAAAAGAAACAAGAAAAGTAACAGATGAAGGTTGATTAAACTCAAGTGACAAGCAATTCCCGGTAAAGACTCTAATCAAACCATGATTCATTCAATTGATCATCGACGCAAATATTTTCAAATCCAATTTTCATAGAAAGGCTATAGAAATCAGAGACTCTCTAGATTTCCTGCTCTCCACCTATTCAAAATTAACAAAGAGACTCTCTATTGAAAATTCCTAATCGCCCTAACAATTCTAAGAGACTCTCTATATAATTTAATTAAGTGATTGACGAACACACAGGGAGAGACCTTTCACTAATCTAGGAGAGAGACACTCTACTCCTATAAGTAAGACTCTACTCTTTTTCTAATCAGCTCGCAAACCAATTAGTTGCCTTCAGATTCATAGTAATATGGACTCCAAAATTACCAAGAAAGACCGTAACTAAACATGCTTAATTCTAAATTGATCAAGTTTAAAACAAACAAGAATAGTCTGACCGTAAATCAAAAAGAGTAGAAATACGAAAATTGAAATTTAATAAGCACAGATTTGATCTCACAAGAGAAGAATCATGGCTCAAATAGTCTTACCAGGAATTAAATAAATTAGCTAGAACACGACATAATTAATTCAAACAAATAATAGGCATGAATTAATTAATTGAAGAAAGGAAGAATAAAATAATGTATTGAATAAAATCCAATTCCAAAACAGTAGCAGCAAGCGTTTTTGCAAGAAGAAAAGCTAACAACCTTTTCTTTCCTGCTAGGTTTTAAACACAATCCTAGTCCAACTAAAAATCCTAGAAAATAGGATTTTACTAATTATTAAAATAATAAAAGAAATCTTAATATCCTTAAAAGAATTTCTAATGGGATTCTGTACAAGAATTTCTCAAGACCAGCTGTGCTAGGCGTGTGTTTCCTCTCAAAGTCTCATGGGCTCACATTGTTTTAAGCCCAACAACAGCAAACGAAATTGGTTGGCTCTTAATGCCTAAGCTGAAATTGTTTTTGCTGCTGGACAACAATCTGCCAGCTCTTTTTATGACTTTTCCTTTCCTTTCTTCCAATTCTGCTCCGTATCAAGTAATCTGTAATAAGGAGTAGAAAATAGCCACAATCAGCAGTATCGTCATCCAAAATAATAGGAAAATAGGATGAATAATTAGACATTTAACCATCCAATCAATCCTAAAGTCTTTACCAAGAATGAATGAATTAGCTAGAACAAGACATAATTAAAGCAAGCAATTATTATGCATGAATTAATTAAATCAAGAAAAGAAGAAAAAGTAAAATTGATAGAAATAAGAATAGTGGTCGTGACAATCAGTTCCAGGGAAGAAGAGATGTCCTTTTTTGTCCAGCTAGGTCTTGTTTAAATAATAAACCTAATCCAACTAAAATCCTACAAAATAGGATTTATTTAATTATTAAAATAAAAGGTCTTAATGTCCTAAAGAAATTCTAATTGGGATTTAAATTCAATCAAAGGAGGAGGCTGCTAGATGCAACCGCACAAAGCAGCAACAAGGCTCTAATGGGCCCAAGCCCATTTCTTGTCTTTCAGCAAAGGGGAGCGCAAACATGACTTAATAAACAACCCAGGATTCCTTCTCTTCACAATTCCTTTAATCTCTTTGGCTGCTGTTGGATTAAGGGTCTGTTTGGCGTTCCGGTTTTGGTCCGAAAAGTGTTGTGAACAAAAGTGATGTGGGAAAAGTACTTTTGCGCAAAGTAGTGTGTTGTTTGGTAAACATTTCTTAAAAGTGTTGTGGGAAACGAGAAGTTGTTTTTGGTGTTTGGTAAACACTGCTTTTAGAACTATGGTTTGAGTGTAAAATGACTATAAAGGGCATCAGTAATTTTTAGTGTTATTTATTTACATTATTTAATTCAATCTTTGTTTCTAAACAAATAATTTAACTATAATTTTCTAAAAACTGCAATTTTAACCTTTTAACTATAAAGGACACAATTTATTACAAGCATTAAAATTAAATATTGAACACTTTTTGAAAATTTTACGTATATAAATCACAATTGTCTAAAACACAAGAACTTCTAATTTATAATTTCTATCCATTTTTATATGATATTTAGAATAACCGATTCCTTTATTTCATCTATTATTATATACGTGAAGTTGATACAAAACCAAAGTTGGATAATTAATATAGAATTGATGAATAACATTTGACATTTGAAATAAATAAGTAGAATTAAAAAGTATATTAATTAGTTAATTTAATAATACAATAAATTAATTAAATGTTACTTTCATCATTATTCAATATTTATTCTATTTATTTTCACATCTATAATCTTAAATTAATTATTTTAATAAAATAAATATTGATAAAAGGTTATTCATTTTAATTAATGAACAAAAATATAAGCCAAAAATATGTACTTACTCGTCAAAATAAAATGACACGAAGCCAGCCTATGGACCTTGATAAATAAAGGGGTCATTTTTCATGTTCCTTTTTGTTTCCTCAATTTCTGTTTCTTATAAAGAGGTGACTACAAAAACCATATATGTACTTTCTAGTTTCTACCAAGCATCTAACTAAACAAACTATTACAATTCTGATGGTTGGCCATTCACTCCTCCCTAACGAACAAAAGTCTACCGCATCTCTGGATCTTCGGTGTTATTCTCACATATCATTTGAGCTGGGAATCATTTGGTTTTCATCTGTCTCCTGCAAGTGAAAAGATGTAATCCATGATGTAATTGCTGAGCAAGAACAAATTCACCACATGAACAAAGATGAAGGAATAAGAGACTAGGAAAGTACTCTCAGTCTCACCTGTTCACCCCTATTCCCAGAATGGAACAACCGCAAACTCATCAGTAGACACAATCTGGGATCAATTCTATCTACTATAGCTGTCCTGACAACAACAAAATCTTCAGCTAATCATATTCCACCATAAACCCACGTTGCTGTTTAAAAAGAGATGCAAACTTCCCGGCGTCTTACGAGTACCAAATACAATTCAAGAATACAAGACTCGGGAAATCTCACATGTACACCATCTTGTACCTGAAAACTTTTCAGAATCTAACGAGGACATTGGCCTCCCAGACCTTGAACTTGAAGTTGTCTGCATATGCTTTCACTTGGATGCGTAAGGATGGAAACAGTAACACGGTATTAGATGAGGCATCAACCATCAAGTGGAGGATGAAAGAAATAAACACATCACTGCAGAGTTCCCAATTTTTATTATTTTAGCAACCCAACACTCAATGCAATGCATATTGTCAATTTGCACAAAGCTGACAACATAAATCAAGTTCAATTTAGACCTAAAACAACAAAATGGGGCTAATTTGTTGAATCCTGGTCTAACAAAAAGTTCCAACTATTGATAAGCAATCATAAGCAAGCACTAGAACAATTTAGAATTAGCAGCAAAATAGATACATATGATTCAACCAACCACAGGATTTTCCAGCTTAGTGCTCTGCTTATCAGAATTCCAAAACAACCTAACCTGACCAGCAGCCACCAAACCCAGAAAATCCACTCACTGAATTACTACCCATTCACTGTCGTCGGATCCCAACCCTTTTCAGACCACCACAGCACAGACTGACTCTACAGTCACAAGAACCCAAATATTACTCTGCTAAAACAAACTAAAAGGGCCCACGAGGTCCCTTCAAACCAATCGGGGAAAAAATCAGAAGGGATCAGGTTAAAAGAGAGAAGAAGCGAACTTGAGGCAGAGGCTGTTCAGGGAAAGAACAGTTGGTGCCTTAAAGAAGAAACGGACAAGAAGGGACACTTGCTTGTTTTGTCTCCAGCCATTGAAACGAAAGAAAGGCGAATTTTTGAAGAACTGAAATTTAGGAATTAGGGATTTCAGAAATTTGTGAGTGAAATTAGAGAGGATTTGGTGTTTAATCTTTGAAATTGATTCAAGGGTTGAGTGGTGTTTGATTGTCTGGGGTTTGGTGCGATTTGGAGATGAATTGGGTGTTTAATCGAAGAGGTCGATTTGGGAAGAAGAAGAGAAGCCGTTTAATTTTAGAAACAAAGAGGAAGATTGATTGACGTTATATTTCACTCGGTTCTACCACTTCAAAGTTCCTTGTTCGTGGCAGAAACTCCCTTTTTTCACGTCAATTTGGCTTCTTTGAAGAATCTTGGGCAAGACCGGTTCTGGATGGATCTAGTGCTGGAGCGAAGGCTGGCAGTCTTAACCGCTTGTCTTGGCTAAGACTGCGCGGTGGAAGCGTGCTGGGCATGGACTCATGGAAGCGGGATCACATATTGAGGACCAGCTGGCTGCTACATCCACTTGAAGACTTTTTTGGATGTAATCCTATTTGAACAAAAACACATTATTATTATGTTTTTATTATTATCTCTTTAGTATTTGAAAACAATTGGGATCCTTATCCCTACTTTCTAGTTAATTTGAAGTAAGGAGTTTGGTAAGAGACGTGATGGGCGGGGACCCTAAGGTTAGGGAAGGTTGTCAATTACGCATCTTCTTCCATCTTCCTTTCTTCTGTTTTGTAAACAACTACTGTGATTTTCCTTCGGAAATATCGCATCTTAATTATATTTCATGTTCTTCAATTATTCCCTTTATTTCTTTAATTAATATGTTTAGTAGCTAAAGCACCTAATTCTTGGTAAGGGCCGAGTGAGCATGCTTGTAAATCGTGAGGCTGAGTTGTTCTGAATCATCCTCTCATTCGTATTCAGTTGAAGTTCCGTTTTAACAAACCGGTTCCCGTCTAGGCTAAGACTTGATCGATCTCAGCCAAGACGACGAATTTGCAACCAGTCACTAAGGGGACGAGCGAAACCGAAGTGACGAAGTAGGTAGCTAACCTCGCGGGGGTTAGTGAACTTGGATTGATCTAGGCCTAACCAGATTGACGACCTAGGGCTCTGAGTTTGGAGTAGCTTGGCCTAGACTTTGTCTTTCCCTGCGCCATTGGGATAACGCATGTGCCTCAAGCCAGCAGCCAATTGGATAAACCCTTTAACCAGCAAGGTGTCCACTGGCCAGGATCACTAGAAAGGGGGTACCCTCCTAGTGATTTGAATAGGAGGAAAGTAGGATTGGAAAGGGGTTCCTCCCAATCCATAGCAGAGTTATGAGAAAGAAGGAGAAAATCTAGAGTCGATGATCGATGAAACAAGCCTAGTGCTCACGAATTCGCCCTTGCCAGGAGTTTGCCTCAAGAAAGTTCCACCCAAATCTCAACCAGCAATCTTAGCTAAGATTCACTTCTGCCCAAGATTGCTTCCTTACTTTGTTTTAGCTTATTCTCTTGTTACGTTTTGTCTATCTTAATCATCAGGAACAAAAATACCCTCAACTCCAGTGACGAGGAAGTCGAGTCAAGACTACAATACACCACCAAGATCTCTACGGACGAACCTCTTATCGCAATCTACGAGTCCCTTGTGGACGAGTGATAAGTTGTATTCCTACCCCATTTTTTATATCTTTTTACAACTAAATTTGATGCCCTCGACACGCAATCAAATTTTGGCGCCGTTGCCGGGGATCTTCTGACGGTGTATTTTGTAGTTTTGTTATTTTTATTTTTGTCTTTCGCAGTTGATGACTAGGTACTCAAAGGAAGAACTACTACCTTTGAATCTAGAACTTACAAGGACCGAAACCCAAATCAGAAAGAAATCTAAGAGGAAATTCGTTGGTGAATTTTCGGGAACTCAATCAGAAACTGATTCCAGCAACAGTCTAGGCAAGATCAGGACCCAGCTGAGAATCCAATACCAAACATGGAAGAAAACCAAGAAGAACAGACGATGAGAAAATAAAACAGGGGGGCAGAATGAGTGACCTACTCCTGTATTAATCTACCCCCGATGGCTAATGATTGGTCTATCAAGACGAACATCATTGCCAACTTAACCAAGTTTCATGGCCACTCAAATGAGAATCCATATAACCATTTGAGGAACCTTCACCTCCAATGCGATACCCTCAAGCCAGTGGGAGTAACAATCGAGAGAGCCAAACTGAAGGCATTTCCGTGGCCTCTCGAAGACTCAGCTAAGAATTGGTTCTATAGCTTACCCCATAACACAATAACAACATGGGGAGACATGTCCGCTGCCTTCCTAAATAAATATTGGAACGCGACTAAGGCAGGGGCAGCACGAAAAAGCTTAGTTTCCATTCAGCAGAGGGGAGGAGAAAGTTTGAGCAAGTATCATCAAAGGTTTAGAGACCTTCAAGACATTTGCCCTACCCATGGGGTAGCAGATCATCTCCTAATCCAATACTTCTATGATGGAATGTGTATAAAGGATAGGGAAAGGCTAGACTCAATCGCTGGAGGAGCACTTCAAGATCTTACACCAACAAGAGCAAAATTACTTCTCTAAACAATGGCTGACAACAACCAAAACAACACCTCATCCGAGAGAAATTCTACACCTTCTTCTTTGAATGCTATAAATATGGAGAACAAACTTGATAAAATTACTGACATCTTGATGAATCTCTCTACAGGTACCCAATCTCAGGCACAAACTACAGTAGCCGCAGCCAATCCCATGCCCTCGGTTTGCGAGATTTGCCAACAGCTAGATCATCCAACCCATAGTTGTTATGTGGTGGAACAACCGGGAGATCCACCCCCAATCCCAGTAAATGCAGCATATGGCTACAATCAAGGACAATCTAATGGACAACCTAGATTCCCACACGAGAGCAACCAATACTCATGGAGACAACATCCCAATCTAAGGTGGAGACAAGATACGCCTCAGCCTAGCCAACCAAATCTCCAACAGTACCAATCTCAGCCTAGCCAACCATCTCAACAACAATACCAACAGCAGCCACCACAATCGCCCATAAATTTCCAACACTTCGTACCCAGACCACCAGGAGCAAACCAATCCAATGCCCCTGTCCCACTTCCTACACCTCAACCGCTTAAGATTACCGGAGTACCTATCGAGGACACTATGCAAAAATTCATGCAAGCGACTCAATCCAGCCTTGTTGAAATGCAAAAGCAAATAGGTCAGCTCACCCAACAGATCCAGCAAACGGGAACAAGTGGAAAATTACCTTCCACTACCGAGAATAACCCAAAGCACAATGTAAGTGCCATCCATCTAAGGAGTGGAAGTGTTCTACCTGAACGAAAGGGCGCGAAATCGGATCAAGAGATTCACAACCAATCGTATGAAGACGAGGATGTGGACGTAGATGAGGAAGTACAAGAAGAAACCCAAGCAGAAGTTCAGTCGAAACCAATCTTGGCCAAGACTGGAACTCAGAGTGAAGCCGAGCTTGATATTCCAGTTCAAAATGAACAACCGACCTTAGCTAAGACTGAGGCCAAGGCTGATGAGCAGGTTATGAAACCTCTAGAGATAGCAGATATTCCACCTCCCTATCCTCCCAAGTCCTCTAAACAGAAGAAATTAGACGAAGCTAAAGAGTTCATGAACATTTTTGGCAAAGTGGCTGTGAACATTCCCATGCTAGATTTAATTTCTAAAGTACCTTCTTACGCAAGATTTTTGAAAGAACTCTGTACTAACAAAAGAAAACTTGCAAGTATTGAGAGAGTGAATCTTATGCAGAGTGTTTCTTCAGTACTTCAGAGTAAACTACCGGAGAAGTGTGGAGATCAAGGAACCTTCACCATCCCTTGCAAGATTGGGAACAAAACGGTGGAGAAAGCTCTTTGTGACTTAGGGGCTGGGATCAACGTGATGTCCTTAAGGGAATATGAAGCATTGCAAATGGGACCCATGAAGGAGACACAGGTGGTGATTCAACTGGCTGACCGAACGGTCATCCATCCTAAGGGTTTGGTAGAAGACGTTCTCGTCCAAGTCAATAACTTTATATACCCTGTGGACTTTTATATTGTTGAAATGGATGCTGATTTACCTTCCTGTACCACTGATGTGCTCTTAGGTAGACCTTTTCTTAGGTTTGCTAGAGCAAAGATAGACGTTTATGAAGGTAGTATTATTTTGGAATTCTTTGGAAGCACGATTAAGTTCTACATGAAGGAGGGGTTGAATTATCATAATGAGACACATAGTGTTAATTTTATTGATATCGTATACCCTATTGAGGAAGAAACTGCAGATTTAAATGCTACTGACCCACTTGATTTTATCTTAAGCAGAAGTATCTCAGCTAAGACGCTGGAGGAAATGGAAGACCGAGTAGGGAACCGAGAGGATCTTAGGAAGATCTTAACGGATCTTCATGAGACAGAACCAGTTGATAATAATTTGTCTTCTGCCGAAGGATGTATGGCGGAGCAGCTCCTCTCAGATCAGTGTACGCGACGGTCCACAGTACCTGCAACACGCCGGAGGGGGTCTCCGGCGGAAACACTCCGATGCTTAAGTCAGTAGGTGTACTGAAATTGGCAGAGTTTTGGCCAGTCAAGTCCGCTTACCTGCCTCCGTTGTGGGGGAGGTATTTATAGAAGAAAGGGGGCGTTCCCGCCCGAGTAAACGGGTACGGAGCTATCGCTCGCGTTAGGGTCTGTGGTTTGCCCTTATCATGATACGCTACCTTGGCGATAGGTGTTTTAGGTAGATATTGCCGTGGTAGGATAGTGGCCGGAGCGTTAATCCTGACGCGTGGTTTCCTCTGGGGGTGAGATAACTCCTTGAGCCAAGCAGGAGGTCCGTGAGAGGAGCCGGTAGGGCCCCGTTAGCCTCTGTAGCGTTAGCCTTTGGGAAAGGTAGCGATCTTGTCCTTACCGTGGTGGTGTGAAACAGTAGCTATGCCTCTTCCCACCGGGTGATAGACGAAAATACCCTTTCTTTTAGGTGGATTGTTATCATAAGCCCAACTGAAAATGAGCCCGAGTGTTTACCAAGGGCTAACGTTCCTTCTCTTACGGAGAGTCCCTCTAAGTACCGGGGCGGTTTTGCCTCAGAAGATGGTCCTGACGGTTTTTTGTCAGGATCTATAAATCAGAGGTTCCTCTGCGCTAGTTTCTTCGTATTTTCTCGTTCTTTCTTTTCATATTTCGTCATGGATGAACTGACTCGCAATTTCCTGATCTCTAAAACTCTGACCCTAAAGAATCTCACTGAGGGTGATATCGGCTTCCTGGAGAGGATGATCACCAAGACCTCCGAGGATGTCCTGGAGTTGCAGGGGGTGCTAACCCCTATTCTGTCTAGACAACTGGGAATAACTCTGGAGGATTTTAATCCCCTAGAGAGTTTGGCGAAACTGGCCACTGTCAGTGCTCACCTTGATGTGGTGGCCTCGATGCTGCAGTAGAGGAAAGATCTGCTGGCCTGCTGCCTAAAGGGCATGAGAGCTTGCTCTTCCGAACTGACCTCCGTTGCTGACGCTTTAAGGGAGGTTCCCGTTGTGTCAGGGGAAGATGATGCGGGGTCCAATATCTGACCGCTGGCTCCGCTTCTTCTCGTTGCTTTTTCTTATGTTTCTTGTACATATTTGAACGCTAAGGCCACCTGGCCATAAATAAACTCTGCTTTTTCCCAAGTCTTCTCTTTTTCTTGCGTGGTTGCTTGCTTTATTGGTTGGAAATATTTGTCATGAGCCCAACTGAAAATGGGTCTTCCTCGGGACATTGTATTGCAGTGGTCGTGTTCCGGGGATTAGCAATGAATGTTCTGTCTTGACTGTTACAGGGCCGTCTTTTCAGTGGCAGGTGGTTGGGCGGTTCTTTGGTGCCCTTTGATTGGTGCGTTCAACGAGCAGATGCGCCTGTGACGGATCGGATTCTGCAATTGCAGTTATTTTTCCCAAGCGTCTTAATTGATTTTTCAGGGATCGAAATGCTCACTCGGCTATATAAGGGAGTTTGGTTTCCCTTTCCTGTTCATCTTCATCCTTTTCCTTCTTTTTTGCTTTTGCTTTTGTAGGTGGCATGGCAAATTTTTATTTCTTAAGTTCCATGGATCGTGACTCCTTGCCGACTCCCCCGACTTCGCCGGATTCAGATCATCCCCCTCCTTCGCCACCATGGAGGCCTCCGGTCCGCCGAAAGGGTCGTAAGAAGCAGGGGAAACAGACTTCCCAGATGCCCTTTGCGACTTTGGCTTCTTCTGGTTCTGCTATTCAAGAGGGTAGCAAACGTTTTTCTTCCCCTGATTGCTCGCTGAACGAGGATTTTCCCATCAGTGCTGGTGCGGGGTTGGCAGATTCGAGCGCCAAAGGAAAATCATGCCCGTCAGGGTCCTGCCTAGAAAGGGAGGTAGACCAGCCGGTCCCGAATGCTGACGGGAAGATGTCGTTCCTTGATGATGATGGGGTTTATCACCATGGCATTTATTGGCCTGATGAGGATTAGCCGTTTTGCATTGTACCCGCCTATTGGCGTTTTATGAATAAAATAATATTTTCTGCCTTTTCAATTTTGTCGTTATTTCCGTTAGCCTGCTGGTTCTTGGTGATAGCTAACGCAAGCGGTTGGCCTGACTGAGGTAATTGCTTCGCGGTTACTCTGACCGGGTTAATACTGTCTCGCCCCTTTGGGGAGTCTCGACGAATAACTTCTCTTTTTTCAAATTTCTTTAATGCGCTTCCACGTGGCCAACTTCTTTTACACGCGTCTTCGCCCGATTGGTGACTCAATTAATGCGGTGGCATTTTTATCCTTTAAGAAGGGCCATTCTTCAATTTCTCAAAACTTTTGCCCTCACTTCGAATTTTCCTTTTTGTCTTCCTTCGTCTTCTTCTCCGAATACCTTTTCGGCCGCTCGTCACTGTCCGCCGATTTCTCTGCGATTCTTCTTTTTTAAGGTATCAATTCGTCCCTTCTCAGATTTCCTTTTTTGTTGGTTTGCTATGGCAAGGAATATACCTCGCCAAATTATCTCTAGGCCCATGGATCCCGAGGTTGCCCAATCACCGAGTATTTTTACCTGCGATGTGGTTCTGAAAGCCGAATTGGAGGAACATGGTATTACCTTTCCTCCTGGGCATGAGCCTTCTATTCCCGGAAGTGATATGCGGCTTCATAATCCAGGGTGGGGTCACAGTAGGCTTCTTTATTTTAAAATGTTCCTTTATGGTTTCCGCTTTCCCGTTCATGAGTCGATACTAACTTTGCTGCGGGAGTATAGCCTTAATCCTGCCCAGATAACTCTTTCCTCTTGGTGTGCGGTTTATGCTTTTCTTCGCGCTTGCGAGTTGAAGAACATTTTTACCCCATCTATCAATTTGTTTCGCAAATTCTTTAGCATGATTTGCTACAATTGTTTAATCGAGATTACTCCCCGGTGGGATGATGCGCTCGTGCAGTCGTTTTGGCAACGTTTTCACGGCTTCAAGAAGGGTGTAGCTGATTGGAAGAGCAGCTTCTTTGTTCTGGAGCTACCGTCACGTTTGTGGCGTATCAATTTCAATCAGGAACTGGCAGGTCCCGTTTGGACAAATCCTGCGATTTTGTCCAGAACTGAGTTGGACCAGGCTAACGCTTTGTTAGACGAGAATACCCACTACCGCATTCGTGCCTTTGCTCTGTTCAAGCCTTTGGAAGAGTGCGTTATGGGTGAGCTTATTTCTTTCCATATTTTCTTTACTTTGGTCCTCGCATGCTTTGTTTGCTATAAGAAGCTAACGGTTGATTTCCAGGTGACGCTGGTACTCCTCTGAATGTAATACCGCTTCAAACTTTACCGGCCTCGCCTTCGGCCGAGGGCTCAAGTCGGGGTGGCGTTCCTCCTTCGAGGAAGAGAACTAAAACGGTTTCCCGGGGAGGGCGAAGGCTCGTTAGCTCTGTACGAACTTCTCGCTTTGTGGAAAATTGGCTACCGGAGCGTCGCACGGGGACGGACTCCAGGCCTGTCGCAACGACGGTAATTACTAGCGATGATGAGGATGCAGATGCTAAGTCAAACCTTTGCCATGCTTCTTCCCTTGCTGCTTCCCAGCGTCGGAAAAAACTTCGAGTGGCCTCTGGTGGGCAAGCTACCGGGACATCTCCTGTGGATGTGGCAACTGTTTCTACGCCTGCTATTTTTTCTGAGGCGGGCGCCTCTCAGCCAACGGGAGCCGCTGAGGCGTTGGAAAAAACTTGTTCTTCTGAGGGAGAGGGCCTACCGATGGAATGTCCTCCTCCCATATCTGACGCTCCCGATTCTCCGATTGCTCATTGTATTCCTGACGTAGTGGTCACACCTCCTGTGGTGGATTCGACTGCTGAGCTACCGCCTAAGGTTACTCCGCAGCTGTTTTTTACTCCTTTCAAGAGTATTTTTCCTCAGGGCTCTTCTCCGCCTCCCTCAATCAATCTTGGTCCTGACGGGGTCCTGGCCTACCGTATGAATCTTGCAGGGTTTTGCTTTGATGCCCTTCGTGCTGTCGGGGTTCCCCAACCTTTTTCTCGAGATGAGTTTACTGCACCCTTGATAGGGGAGATGCTGAGTTCCAAAAAGGAGAAAGAGGAATTTCTTCAACTCCCTCCCTCGGCACGCTTCCGCCATGTTCTGAATGATTCTCTGGACTTCTTCCGCCATCTGAATTATCAATTCGAAATTCACGATTGTGAGTCACGTAATTTTTCCAATGCATTGTGTGTTGCAAGGGTGCAGCTTGAGAAGGCGGTGGAGCACTCTAGGTTGCTGACGCGTCTTTGTGAATCGTCCCAAACGGAATTGGACAGAGAAAGATCTATCGGGAAAGCCAAGATAGAAGTTCTGGAGGCGGAATTGGACAGAGAAAAATCTATCGGGAAAGCCAAGGTAGAAGTTCTGGAGGCGGAATTGGCGCTAGAAAGGAAGAAGAATCTCTTTCTCCGCGAAGAGGTACTTGCTCGAGATGAGGGGTCTGCTAGGGCGTCATTAAAGGAAGAGTTATGGAGGAAGAGGGTTCTGGAGGCCTTCATTTCTGGATTTGTGTCTCGTTTCAAAGGTAACCCTTCGGATCCGGCCCAGGTAGCTGATTACATATCTATCGTGATGGGTGAGATTAGCAAAGGTGACCGCGGTTCTTCTGGCCCTTCGGGGGAGAAAGTCTAACGCTAGCGATGGTGCTGGGCCTTTCCTTGTTTTTCTTGTTGTTGTCTTTTGTTTATTTATTGAAAACCATTCGAACATTGTTTCTCTTGTAATAATGCTGACGCTTTGTATCCTTTGTCGCACTGTATGATATTACCGTTTATTCCTTCTTTATCTTCTTTGTACCATCGCGCCGTTTGGCAAGGCCAGCGCTGCTTTTTATGTTTTTTAATCAATCCCTCTGTTCCTCATTTAATGCCACTTGAAGGGTAATGATGAAAGAAGACACGTGTCCTTCCTCAGAGGGGCGTTTGGAGCAAGCGTCTCCTAGGGAGTTGCGAATGCAGAGGCGTTTCGTCCTTATTTCAAATTTGCACCTTCTGGCGCGTGCCTTACTTTATGACGCGTTGCTTCGCCACGTGTCTGCTGCTGACTGGTCGCCCTTTCAGGGTTATATCTATTGTTTCTTCTACCCTTTTTTCTTTTTCCATCTTTCCCTTATACGCTATTGTGTCTTTGGATAAATACTTTGCGCCGCTCTCTCTTTCTGGTTCAAGACTCCTCGCATTCTCTTTCACGAAGGTACAAGGTACACATCCTTTTTCTTTTCTCTTTGTTTCTTCCTTGTTGGCCATGGCTAGAACTAAGAAATCCTCTAAAGAAGGAGATCCTCAAAGGTCCTCCGGGGAAGAAGTAATTGATACCACTCCCACTTCTTTGTACACACTGCCCTTTATTAACTGTAGACTTGCTGGGTTTTCTGCACGATTTCCCAAGGAATATCCCGTGCATCCTGCTTCTGAGTCGCTTCGACTGAACAGCATTTTGCCCGGAAATAGTAGAATGCTGTATGCTAAGCTCTTCGATCATGGGTTTCGTCTCCCTCTTGACCCGCTTGTAAAATTGTTGTTGGCTGATTCTGATTTGGCTCCGGCTCAGTTGAGTCCTAACGCGATTTGCGTTGTTAGTGCTTTTGCCGCACTGTGCCGTTTCAAGGGAATAGAATCTCCCACCTTAGCGTTGCTTCATGACATTTTCCAATTGTATTCCCGTAAAGGGGTGATATCGATATCGCCTCGCTACGAAGACGGTTCTTTGAAGCCCTTTACTTGGAAACTAATGGGCATTGAGTCTTCCATTCCTCACTGGAAAAAGGAATTTTTTATTGTTGATCTGCCTGAGCCGTTGTGGAGGGCTGGCTTCAATGAAACAATTAAAGATGGGGTTTGGGGTCATCGGAAACCCCTTTCCGACCCAGAGGATGGCTGGTTAAAGACGCTGCTTCAATTTGATTTTAGCGTTGATGCCCGAAAAGTGGCCAACGGGTTGCCCGTGGAACAGTGCAAGAAGGGTGAGCGTTTGACCTTTTTTCTTTTGCGTTGTCAAGAAGTACTAACGCTAACGTTTTGTCATTGTGCAGTGCCTCCGCCTGGTTGGGAGCCCGAGTATTTCCGAAGGAGGAGGAAACAGGAGGCGAAAAAGAAAGCTGCCGCTGAAGCTAGGTGTTGATACCTGAATTTTGACGCCATTTTTATTTAATTTTAGCATTTCTGTTATTTAGTTAATTTACAGTCATTTTCAGTTGATTTAATGTCGCTAGCATTCTTAGGTGTTTCGTTGCATTTTAGCATCATCGTTAGCATCGTCAGCTTTCGAAATCGCATTTTTAATTTTTCGGCATGTATTTTCATTATTATCATCATTAATATTTTTAGCCTTAAAATCATATTTTTGACTATCCGTCAGTCGTTTGCTAGTTTTTTCTTCGTTTTAGGTCATCTCATGATTTTTAGGATTTTTTATGTTTTCGCACATTTTTTTAATATTTTATTATTTTATTTTTATTTTTATTTTTATTCGAGCTATTATTGAACCAGAGTAAGGTCACTCGGACAGCAACTTGGCTTTAAAATGTTTTCCATCAACTAGTTGCTAGATTTTTTCTGCTCGCAACGGTCTACAGCGTTTCGTGTAATTTTCGGCGTAACGTCTTTATTTTTCCGTTCAAACGTTTCACGTTTTTGAACGCAAAAATAAACACGTTAAACGAAAAATTCTCGTCATTCGCTGTAGACGGTTAAACCCGTCGTATTTTTCTCTACGCGACGGTACCTTCGGCTCGGAAAGTCAGAACGTTTGGTCGCGGGAACCGGCTCGAGGCCATTTAAATCAGATGAAAGTCCATTTGATCATGGCCATTGATCTGGTCAACCAACGAAAGTCAACCAGATCAATGGCCCTTGATTTAATGTGCATAATGCACATGCACAGTGCCGGAGAACCCACAGCCACGTCTTCGCCCGAGCCACCTGCTCCCATCACAGCCACGTCTTAGCCCGTAGCTCCCTAGCTCCGCCATCATCACGTCCAACCCCTCCTCCACGTGCAGCCCCTCCATCCGGCCACCACGCGACCCTTTTGGCTATAAATAGCCGCGCTCCCTTCGTTCAAAACGGTCCGGAATTTTGCAATAAAAACCACACTGCTCTCTCCCCATTTTCCGGTCCAATTCCTGCACTCTTAAACCCCACTCACGCACCCTCACTCCCGTGCCTCGCCGTCGTCCGCCGGTAGCCGCATCACTGTAACCATTCTTTCCCTTGTTTTCTTTTAAATTTTCGTTTAAAGCTTAGGTAATTAGTTAATCACCAAAACTTGCTGCAATCACTTTAGTTTCAATCTAATTTCACTATACTAACATCCGTTTGCATTATCATTGCTTAGATTAATTGTTTCGATAATTAATGTAAATGTGCACCTCTTCCTTTCCTTTAGAAATCCTACTGTTTTTGTTTCTATTTCTTGCTGTGATGGTTTGTTTGTGCTGCTGGGAGGGGGAGCTTTCATTCGGGTCAAGAACCAGGCGAATTTGTCGCCTGGTTCGCCACCTCCGTCGCCGGCAGTGGCGCCGGCGATGGGAGGTTGAAGATGATGACTTGGGCCGCATGGCCCTTCGCGTGAGGAAATGAGAGAAAGGTGATGGGCTCAGCCCATCACCATTTAAAATAATTCCCTTGGGCCAGGAACTGTTCCTGGCCCATTTCTTCAAATTTCCAAGCTGGGCCCAGCCCATTTATATTTTTTCGAGCCTTCGAGTCGTTATTTTTTTACGTAAAATGCTCGCATGCTTCGTATAATTGTTTTTCATGATACGTGCTATTTTTCGTATGTTTTATACACGAATTGTTTAATTCACTTTTTTTTTTCAAAATACTCGTATGCTTCGTATGATTATTTGTCGTACTAACACTTTTAATTTTCTGTAATATCAACTGTTTATTTTCTGTAAATATCAACTGTTTAATTATTCGCACTTTAAATTTCAGCAATTTAAATTCAATACCGCCTACATGGTCGGTCGCACTTATCAACTGTTTAAATTCCGCACTTTAATTTTCTGCAATTTACTTTCGGCAATTTAAATTCAATACCGCCTATATGGTTGGTCGCATTTTAATTTTCGTAAATATTCAACTGCTTTAATTTTTCGCAAAACTGCTGGAAATCCTTCCGCAAATTATCAACTGTTTACTTTTCCGTACTTTAAATTTCAGCAATTTAAATTCAATACCGCCTACATGGTCGGTCGCATTTTAATTTTCTGCAATATTCAACTGCTTTAATTTTCCGCACACTGCTGGAAATCCTTCCGCAACTTACCAACTGTTTAATTTTCCGCACTTTACTCTTCCGCACTTTAATTCTGCAATTTACTTTCGGCAATTTAAATTCAATACCGCCTACATGGTCGCTCGCACTTATCAACTGTTTAATTTTCAGCACTTTAATTTTCCGCAATTTACTTTCGGCAATTTAAATTCAATACCGCCTGCATGGTCGGTCGCACTTATCAACTGTTTAATTTTCCGCACTTTAAATTTCAGCAATTTAAATTCAATACCGCCTACATGGTCGGTCGCAATATCAATTGTTTATTTTCCGCAATATCAACTGCTTTAAATTTCTGCAATATCAATTGCTTTAATGTTCTGCAGTATCAATCATTAAAATTTCTGCAAATCATCAACTGTTTTAAAATCATCAACTCTTTTAATCTCCTGCACTTACCAACTCAGCATTTCATTCTCGTATGCTTAAAATCCATCATTTTTCGCATGCAATCAACCTCGCATTTAAATTCTCGTATGCGTAAAATCAATCATTTTTCGCATGCAATCAACTCAGCATTTAATTTTCGTATGCGTTAAATCCATCATTTTTCGCATGCAATCAACTCGGCATTTAATTTCCGTATGCGTGAAATCCATCATTTCTCGTATGCAATCAACTGTCATTTAAATTTTCGCACTCATAAAATGGTTTATTTATTTCTCGAGCTATCACTAACACTCTCCTTTTATAGGTTAATTTCAAGCTTCGCTCGAAAGTACGCCTCACAAGTCCTTTTTATTTATTCGATGCTTTTCGCAAATATCAACTGCATGCATGATATATAGAACTGCTAGAATTAAAATCAACCCACATGAACAACGTGTTAAAGAGTTGCTTAAAATGCCATGTTCATATGATTTTAAATTCTCGCTTGTATTGACTGCATGTACATGGGGACTTTCGATCCCACTTCAGTTTTTCACTTTAAAATCAATCATTTAAATTGGTACTCTGTTAGCAATCCATGTTAGGATCACGTAGTAATTAAGTTAATCATGCATGGCCCGATGATGAAATAAGAGGGCGCTCATTCAGTCTTACGGAAAATTTAGTCCCATCACGATCATAAAAAAGACTAAAGTGACGATTCCTCTGAGGGCCCCCTTTTTCAAAACGCATTTTTCAAACACCGTTTTAAACACCTCTCTCATCAACCGGTAACCATTTTCGGATGTGTCTCGGGTGCCTAACACCTTCCCGAGACCATAATACGACCCCGAACCTTTTGTCTGGGGTCCAGACCCCCTTTTTTGTGCCTTTAGTTTTTTACTTATTATATTTCCTATGCCATGACGATTAGGGTTCCCTAAGCCTAGCAACCAAATTAGGGTGGCGACTTCATTGCATGCTGCTAGGCGTCCCTTTTACGCCGAGCATCTGAAGGTCTCAAATTTCGTTGCACACTCGCGAATTTTTAAATTTCGAGGCGCGACAGTTTGGCGACTCCACTGGGGACCTAGGGTCGGAGCCGGTTTTATGTTTTTAGAGAGGTGTTTTGTTTGTTTATTTATTTGCTTTGATCAATTGCTGGTCTGTTTATTTATTTGCTTTACCAATTGTCATATGCATTTCATAGCGCCCTACACCTAGGGGACAATTACCAAAATAGGAGGGTAGTAGTGACGCCCTAGGACACATGTCCTAGGTAGTGTTCACCAATCCCAACTCGGATGAACCCCTAAAGCCAGTCGAAAGGTTATACGATTTCGCAAGGAATCGGGCGACTGGACGACACTTTAGGGACCTTTTCATGGTATCATCCGGGAACCATTCAAGCCAGTTAGAAATGTCGGAATCAGAGCCCCAGCACATGCATCATGATTATACCTGTTTGTCGTGGCTCTATTTGTCTTGTTGGCATATTGACATGATTTTTCTGTTATACGAACTGTAAATTTCTTACACGTACCGGTTACTTTGCATTTAAAATTTTATTTTTGTCCCACAGGACCCATTTTGCTCATTCAACATGACGGCACCTACACTACTTTCATTTAATATTTTTGGGGGACAAAGTTTCGACGATCAGGTCGCATAAGGAGATCTGTTGGAACGTGGGTTCGCCCCTGACATCACCACTAAGATCAAAGTAGAAGTCGTGGACTTTGACTTAACTAGGATCCGGATGTTGAGAAATGAGCTGACTGAAGACGAAGAGACACAGTTTGAGGGTATTTATGGAAAGCTACTGACCCTAGTCGACGTAAAGACTGATTGGGGTTGCATCCGGGCAGCCCTAAAATTCTGGGATCCCTATTATCGGTGCTTCTCTTTCGACAAAGAGGTAGACTTGACCCCTACGCTAGAGGAGTACTCAGCTCTGATGTGCTTCACCTCTCCTATATCGGCCATATACCAGAATGTTCGAATCGACTCCTCAAGTGTCAAAATAAGGCTCGATAAGCTGTTAGGAATCACTACTCGTGTCAGAGAGGGGGGCTACTTCTGGTGCTGGTCAGATATTGAGGCACGCTTTCGATTGTCCAACGGAAAGAAACGCTTAAGGATTCTGGCCTTCGCCATTGTAGGATTTGTCCTCTTTCCGAAAATGAGGAATGCCATCGACTTTGCAGCAGCCAACATCTTTTACGAGATGGAAACAAATGCCATCAATCCTACAACAGCCATTCTGGCCGTGACCTTTCGCTCCTTGGACTCTTGTCGAAGAAAAGGGAAAGGGAGACTTACATGTTGCACCCAGTTGTTGACAGTATGGTTGGTCAGCCACTTCAAGCAGATTCCTGATCAGACCATTTTCTTCGCAAGTTACATAAGGTCATGTCCTCTTCTCAGGGTTATCAATGCAATGACCACGGATAGATGGGAGATGGAAAATAAGGATGTCTGGATCAACCGATTCATAAATCTCTCAGAAGAAGACTTCAGTTGGCACGCCAAGTGGCTGCAGACTTCCAATCCCATCGTCTGCTGCGGACACTTACCTTGGGTTCCTTTGATCGGAGCATGGGGATGCGTTCACTATTGTCCGGCCCTCGTCCTCAGACAGTTTCGCATCACCCAAATCATTCCAGTAACTTTTGGCATGACGAAATCAGACCTGCCACACGCTGGAGAAGATCAGAACATTCAGCTGTACGCCCATGACTGGGCCCACCCTTTCTGCCTCAAAGGGCACGGCATCTCTGCAACCACAATACCAGAATATCCACAGTGGAGGTCGAGACGAGTTAATGGTAATGTCTTACCTCGCCCAGAAAATCAAAAACCGATGGAAGAAGAAGGGGAATCGCAAGTGAGCGAAGGAATGGATGTCATGGCTTACGCTCAAGTGGTAGAACAGATGCTAGCAGCACAAGAAGAACGAGATCTGATGGTAGAGGAAAGGGATATGGCCCAAGCTCGTCAATGTGGCTTAGAGGTCCAGATGAATGAACTGGACAGGCAGCACAAGGATTTCGTCCGCGTACAAACAGTACAAAAGAATGTGGCCCTCAGGGCCTTTAAGGAACGCTTGAGCAGTGAAACCCGCAAAAGAGAAGCATCAAGTGCCATAATTGAAGACAGGGATTCAACGATAAGGGTTTTGACTACTCGTGCAGACTTGGGAGAAAGGAACAACCAAGTACTGCAAAGCCGAATTACCGCCTTAGAGGCTGAGTTAGAGATGAAGAAAGGGGAGTTGGCTTCGATGGAGTACCTTTGGCAGCAGGACTCGGACGCCCAGGAATGACACCTTCAGGGAAAGGCTCGGAGATCGGCCCATCTGTTCTTTTTAGCTAGGACCCCTAATTTCATCTATCCTAGCCATTTTTGATGAATTTAGGAAGTTGGCAAGTTTACCATATTTTGTAAACGCTTTTTAATAAAGTCGTACTCTTTCGGATATTTATTAAATCGACTCATCTTTTCCATATCAACTATCCCTCCAATACAAACTCAAAAAAAATAAAAAATAAAAAATAAAAAATAAAAAAAAATTCCCCCCGGGGTAAAACACAATCATCTCACCGAAATTCCGAAAAATCAGAACAAGTATTCAAAACATCCGAGTATCACTCACTCATGGCCATGTCTTCCTAGTTTATCACAAAAACTCCAAAGATTGTCGTCTCTCCCCTCGGTTGAGTTTACCAGGCATCAGGCCATGCATCGTCAAAAGTATGGCGTAAAAAGAGATCTTCCTAGCATGGCGGCATTGGTTGCCCCTGCTGATTTGGGCTTCGCCGTTAGCATCTCAGATTTGCTTCATATCGGGGGAATGTATAGAGGCTTCTTTCGTATCTTGTCAACCACTGGGATTCCTCGCCTCACCGACCTCCTTGAAAATATCAAATGAAAGTGTGGCCGGAAAACGAATGAGCAAATGTGGAGGCCGCAGGGATTGCATATCACCTGTATATCCTCACTTGTATTTACTTTTTCTGTGTTTTTCCCTTTTTCAGGTTCACGATAGCTCCTCGAAAGCAAGCTACTCCGCATAGGCTCCCCCTAACTAGACTTCAAAAATGAAAAATGACTGAACTAGCCAAAACCGACGAAGCACTAATGGCTAGAATCGCAGAGTTAGAGGAGCAAGTTAAGATCACTACAGAAAGAGCCACCAGGGCCGAAAAGGAAAGAGATGAAGCTGTCGCCAAAGTACCACCGGGTTTTGTTCTCCCTCAAACAAAAGGACCTCACTCTTCGCTCACCGTCGCAGGACCTTCTGTACTCCCGCCACTTTCTGGTCCCCCGGGCCATTGGAGATGGGATAATCCCTTCACAGTACCCATCACTGCAAATCCTACAGCTAAGGCGGGTGAAGAGATCTCCCCGTCGCTTCAACACCTTTCAATCAACCCTGCCATGGACCCCAGCAAGAGCCAGACCCACCTGGAGGCTTTGTATCTCCCTCCTATTCCTCCAAGCACAGCTCCCGGACCTGTGGGAACTCAGCTCCTCACTTTCAACCCAGCACAACCTCAATTCTCATCAGAACCTGTGCTGCCCTTCGGTTCTAACCCCATCGGGGCCGAGAAACCAAAAAGTGACAGACTGAATCTTCTCGAGGAGAGACTCAGAGCAATCGAAGTGGCCGATCCATTCGATCCCACATGTCCCGCCGACATGTGCATGGTCCCCGGGATCGTCATACCTCCGAAGTACAAGATCCCGGACTTCAAAAAATATACTGGGGTAGAATGCCCGAAGACCTACCTCAGAGCATACTGCAACAAGATGGCAGAGATGATCCACAACGAACCGTTGTTGATCCATTTATTCCGAGAAAGCTTGACCAAACACGCCCTAACTTGGTATATGGGGCTGGACAGAGCCAGGATCAGGACGTGGAGAGACCTGTCCGATGCCTTCTACCGACAATACAAATTCAACATGGAGGTGGCTCCTGACCGCGCCGACCTGCAAAATCTGGAAAAGAAAATCGGCGAGTCCGTGAAGACCTATGCGCAAAGATGGAGAGAGTTGGCTTCGAGAATCTCTCCACCCTTAAGCGACAAGGAACTCTTGTCGATTTTCTTGCACACCTTCAAAGCTCCCTACTACACCTACCTGATCTCGAACCCCTCAAACAGCTTCTCCGACATGGTCCTAATTGCCGAAAGAGTCGAGCAAGGGATTAAGTCTGGGCGAATCACGCATCCAACACCAGAGTCCGTACCAAAGAAAGCATCAGTCGTGAAAAGGGACGTCGGATTTGTCGCTCCCCAAGCTAATCAGGGGCAACCGTTTCTGCCACCACCGCCTTATTTGGTACCACCGCCGTATCAGCCGGCGTCACTATATCAACCCACCTCCTTTCCTTTTAATTCACCACCAATCGCTAATATCCTACCTCAAAATTCTACTCATTTCCCACCCCCTCCAGTACAAACATCACAACCTATGCAACCCAAACCATATAACCCACCAAAAGACCCAAATAACCAAAACGCGACCAACAATCGGTGGAACCGAGAGCCTCCACCTCCTCTCCCTCTCCCTGCAGGAGAGATCTACAAACATCTCCTGGCAGCTGGACAGATCGTACCGGTTCCTGCTCAGCCTCAATTGCCTCCTTACCCAAAGTGGTATGATCACAACGCAAGATGCGAATATCACGCTGGAGCCCCAGGTCACACTCTGGAAAATTGCTTCGCATTCAAGGCAAAGGTCCATCACTTGATCAAAAGTGGATGGGTATCTTTCGAAGGATTAGCAAAAGGACCCAACACATCCACCAACCCTCTCCCCAATCATTCCCAAGGAAAGGGAGGGGTGAATGCCATCTCGGCAGGAGAAAGCAACGACCATTTATCTTCCGCATCGAGTTGGCCACAAGAACAGCTTTTCCAGGCCTTAGCTCGAGAGGGATATGTGCTATACTCAGGGGGCAATCCGAGTCACTGCATGTACTGCAAGGGAAGCGACGGTCACAAGATCCGAAGCTGCAAGTCGTTCGCAGAAAAGGTGAGACAACTCTCGAGTCTCTGGGTAATACAAACCCAGAAAGTGACCCCTGGGGAAGGATCCATCAACACGATCGGAGATGGATTTCCTATCCCGCATAATGCCAATGGAACCCCACTCCAAATGGTCCAGAAGAAAGGATCGACTTCATCGTGCAAACGGTTCTCCGCGCGCCGCGACGAAGGCGACCGCGAGATTGACACCTTGGGCCAACCTTCCGGGAAGTTCGATTACCTCGTCAGGTATTCGGCACCACCTTCCTATTCTAGCACAGTGCCCTTACTACCTTCTTGGGAATCCTCAGACTCCGAGTCATACCCTTCACCGACATGGTCGCTTCCTCCGTTTCCTTTGAAAGAGATCTACGCAAGCCTTTTGGCAGGCGGGCAGATTACACCATCCCCACTCTCGCCTCAATCCCTTCCTTACCCTAGCTGGTATGATCCAAAGGATAGCTGCGAATATCACGCCGGAACCCGAGGACACTCCTTGGAAAACTGTTACGACTTTAGAGAGAAGTTCGAGCACCTAACCAAAGAAGGACGAATCTCGTCCAAAGGTTTGACAAGGGGTCCTGATATGACAACCAGTCCTCTACCGCACCATAATCCTAGGATGAGCGACATTTCTTCCATTGGAATTGACCTTTCTCACCTGTCGATGGGGGAAGTACCCAATAAAGAATTGTTCTTCGCATTAGCCAACAACGCTTATTTGCCATTCCCAGGGAATAGTCAGGCCCAATGCCTATTCTATCAAGGGGAAAACAAGCATGACATCCAGGATTGTAGACTTTTTCGGCAAAAAGTCAAGCAACTCGCAACATTCGGGATCATTCAAACCAAAGGGGAAACCCAAGAAGCCATCAACGCCATCGAGGACAATCCACCAGCACCTTACTCCTTCGAATATGTGGCCCAAGCAGGGGAGGCAGCCACGATCCCACGCAAAGTAGTATTCACATTAGCTGTGAATACTCCCAGCCGGGACTTACACGCGGTCCCATTCAACTACGGATACACGGTGGTCGCCACCCCTCCTGCAGTCGCACCAACAACACTCGCTATCGGCGAAGCCTCTCATATCGGGGGCATGACCCGCACTGGAAGATGTTACATTTCGGAGGAAGTAGAAAAGCAACGACAAGCCAAAGGGAAAGACCCTGTGATCCGCGAAGAGACGATAGAGGAGGCGCAAGGTTTGAGCAAACCTGTAACCGAGGACGAGACAACTGAGTTCCTCAAGATCATGAAACAGAGCGAGTTCAGCATCATCGAACAACTAAAGAAAACCCCAGCTCGTATCTCCATCATGGAGCTGATCCTCACTTCAGAGCCGCATCGCCAAGCTCTCTTAAAAGTCTTGAAACAAGCTTTCGTGACTAAGGATATCACCACAGAAGGGGTGGAAAACCTTGTCGGAAGGATCCAAGCCTTAAGCAGCATTTCCTTCTCGGAAGAAGAGATCGACCCCTCGGGAAGAGATCACAACAAGGCCCTATACATCACGGTGGAATGTAAGGGACACGTCATAGCAAAGGCCCTAATCGACAATGGGTCCGCACTTAATGTCATGCCCAGGCATGTCCTTGAACAGCTGCCGGTCGATTCCTCCCTCATAAAACCTAGCGGAATGATGGCTAGGGCTTTCGATGGCACTACTCGAGAGATCATCGGGAACATTGAGTTGGATATGGTCATCGGGCCCCACCCTTTCATCTTGATATTCCAGATCATGGAAATCCAACCCGCTTATAGCATGCTTCTAGGACGGCCTTGGATCCATTCAGCGGGAGCCGTCCCCTCTTCCCTGCATCAGTGCCTCAAATACGTCAAAGACAATGCCCTCATCACGATAAAGGCCGAAGAAGCCTTGATCTTGGCCAAGCATGCATCCGTGCCTTACATCGAAACTACCGAAACCCTGGAGAGTTCCTTCCAAGCCTTTGAAATCGTCAACGCGGGTTGGATCGAGGAGGGATCCCCCGTTTGCGAAACCTCAAAATCGGGGGTAGCCGAAACAACCACTAAGTCAACACTAGAGGGAAGCTTCCAATTAGGAAAACGACTCGGGGCCGAGTTACAAGGATCGAAAGGCTGGGCGCCTCCGAAGAGCTTCGGAGATCGATTTGGGTTAGGGTACCAACCCAGCAAGGCCGATTTCACCAGGATCGCCCAAGAAAAGAAAGAAAAGCAGCTGGCTAAGCTATTTGGACGTTCTGCGCCAGAGGGCAAAATGCCGATTCCCCATATCAGAACCACGTTCCCCTTCGCTGCTGAAACCATCAATGAAAATCCAATCAAGGTATCAGACCTCCGTATCTGCACTCTAAGAGAAGAAGGATCGTCGCCTGGTTCAGTCATTTTCGTTAAGAAGTCAGGGGAGTCTGTGGGCAACTGGACCATCACCATGCTTCCGGATGTCTCTTCGTAATTTCTCATTTTGAAAAATATATATGTTTTTGGCACGTTTTCTTACGAAAACATTTTTGTAGGGACTCATGTTCCCTTTTGTTAAAAATCAATATATATGCAAATTTTCATTTTACGCATCTCTTTTTTTCGCGCTTTTAATTTCAGGATGAATGTTAGTTCGGATTGTCTTGATAAAACCTATGTCTTTACTGGCGAAGAAATCATCGCTACGACCGAAGACAAGGCCGAAGTCTCCGACGAACTGACCCGTTTACTAGAAAGTTCAGAAAAGGAAATAACCCCTCATCGGGAGGAATTGGACGAAGTAAACTTGGGGGCAAGCAATGAGAGTCAAAAACTGGTCAAGATCGGAACTACCCTGGATACGACTCAGAGAGAAAGGTTGATTTCTCTCCTCAAGGACTACTCCGATGTATTCGCGTGGTCATACGCCGACATGCCAGGTCTTGATCCCGAGATAGTTGAGCACCGTATTCCGTTAAAACCTGAGTTTAAGCCTGTCAAGCAAAAACTTCGGAGGATGCATCCAGACATCCTTCTGAAAATCAAAGAAGAAGTTACCAAGCAACTAGACGCGGGTTTTTTGAGAGTTGCGGAGTACCCAGAATGGATCGCCAACATAGTGCAAGTGCCTAAGAAAGATGGGAAGGTTCGCATGTGCGTGGACTTTCGGGATCTCAATCGAGCTATCCCTAAAGACGACTTCCCTCTTCCCCATATCGACATCTTGGTAGATAGTGCCGCTAGAAATGACATGTTCTCTTTCATGGACGGATTCTCGGGGTACAATCAGATCAAGATAGCACCCGAGGACAGTGAAAAGACGACCTTCATCACGCCCTGGGGAACCTTCTGCTACAAAGTGATGCCCTTCGGATTGAAGAACGCCGGAGCCACGTACCAACGTGCGGTCGTCACCCTTTTCCACGACATGATGCATAAAGAATTGGAAATATATGTCGACGACATGATAGCCAAATCTCGCGGCACACAAGATCATGTGGACATCCTGAGGAAGGTGTTCGAAAGGTTGAGGCAATTTCGGCTACGGCTAAACCCAGCTAAGTGTACCTTCGGAGTGACTTCCGGGAAGTTGTTGGGATTCATCGTTAGCAGCAAAGGCATAGAAGTGGATCCTGATAAGATAAAAGCAATTCAGGAGCTACCCGCTCCCAGCACCGAAACGGAAATACGAAGTTTTTTAGGGCGCATCAACTACATCGCTCGCTTTATCAGCCAGCTAACACTTACCTGCGAGCCGATGTTCAAAATGTTAAGGAAACACGGAGATGCAGAATGGGACGAAGACTGCCAGAAAGCCTTCGAGAAAATCAAGACATATCTGCAAAGCCCACCGGTACTAGTTCCCTCGACGCCAGGACGACCCTTGCTCATGTACATGACAGTCACGGCTAGCGCCATGGGTTGTGTTTTGGGACAGCACGACGAGTCTGGAAGGCGTGAACAAGCCATCTACTACCTCAGTAAAAAATTCAACGAGTGCGAGATGCGCTACTCCATGTTAGAACGAACTTGTTGCGCCCTAGCATGGTGCGCCCGAAGGCTCCAGCAGTACATGTTGTATCACACGACATGGCTAATTTCTCGCATGGATCCCTTGAAATACATCTTTGAAAAGCCGTACCTGTCAAGTCGCATTTGTAGATGGCAAGTCTTATTAGCTGAGCACGAGATCATCTATGTAACCCGTAAAGCGGTTAAAGCAAGCGCCCTCGCCGATCACTTGGCTGATCATGCCTCGGACGAGTATGAGTCGATGAGCTTCGACTTCCCTGATGAGGACATCATAATGATTGAAGATGAGATCACAGAAGATCTCCGAGAAGACGATTGGTGGACCATGTTCTTCGACGGTGCGGTGAACCTCTCGGGCAAGGGAGTGGGAGCCGTAGTCATAGCCCCAGATGGCCGGCAATTCCCTATAGCATGCAAATTGAACTTCCCATGCACCAATAACGTCGCCGAGTATGAGGCGTACATCAGCGGTCTGACAGCAGCCCTCGACTTAAAAGTAAAGAAGCTCCAAATCTTCGGCGATTCAGCACTCGTTATCTACCAAGCCCAGGATCTATGGCAGACACGGGATTCCAAGCTCATCCCTTATCAAAGGCTACTCACCCAACTCACCCGGGAATTCGAGGAAACCGAATTCGACCGAGTCGACAGAGAAAAGAACCGCTTCGCAGACGCATTAGCCACATTGGCATCAATGTTCAAATTAGGGTGTGGCGTAATGCTGCAGCCTTTGAGGGTAGAAGTAAAGGAAAATCCGGCGTGTTGCGTAGCCTTAGAAGAAGAACCTGACGGCAAGCCGTGGTTCTACGACTTAGTACAGTTCATTAGAAATCGGGGGTACCCACCGGGGGCAAGCCGGGTTAGCAAAAAGACCCTCCAGCGCTTAGCACTAGACTTCTACCTCGACGGTGAATTTCTATATAAAAGGAGAGCGAGCGGAACTTTGTTTCATTGCGTCACCATGGCCAAGGCAAAGAGAATCATAGCAGAGATCCACGAAGGGGTCTGTTCCACACACGCAAGTGGGCATATGATGGCCAGACAAATAATGAGGCAAGGGTATTTTTGGCTCACCCTCGAACGAGATTGCATCAGCTACTTCCGGAAGTGCCACAAATGTCAAATCTACGCGGACCATCTCCATGGCCCTCCCGCCCCTCTCTTCAGCATGACATCACCTTGGCCTTTTGCGATGTGGGGAATCGACATCATCGGCCAAATTCATCCAACAACCTCTAATGGCCATCGCTTCATCCTCGTAGCAATCGACTACTTCACCAAATGGGTAGAGGCCACCTCTTACGCCAGTATCACTCAGAAAACGACCATGCGATTCATTGAGAGAAATATCATTTGCCGTCACGGAGTCCCAGAGACCATCATCACGGACAACGGCACCAATCTCAACGGAAGAATGATCGACGATCTTTGCCAACGTTGGAAGGTGAAGCACCGGAACTCGTCACCATATCGACCAAAGATGAATGGCGCAGTCGAAGCAGCAAATAAGAACCTGAAGAGGATCATCCAAAAGATGGTGATCACGCACAAAGATTGGCATGACATGCTTCTCTTCGCACTACATGCTTACCGGATAGCAACCCGTACATCCACAGGGGCAACTCCCTACTCATTAGTTTACGGCATGGAAGCCGTAATTCCCCTTGAGGTAGAAATCCCTTCTCTCAGAATCCTGGCAGAATCTGAAGTAGAAGAATCAGATTGGGCGAAAGTGAGGTACGAGCAGCTGAACCTCCTTCCTGAAAAGCGTTTGGCCGCTATCTGCCATGCGCAATTATATCAACAAAGAATGGTCAACGCTTATAACTAGAAAGTGCGACCTCGCAAGTTCGAGGCTGGGGATTTAGTGCTAAAGAAAATTCACCCTCATCAGGAGGCCAGTCAAGGAAAGTGGGCCCCAAGGTACGAAGGCCCGTATCTGGTCAAAAGTGCATTCTCAGGGGGTGCCATAATGCTAACCAACATGGATGGAGATGATCTCCTGAGGCCGGTAAATGCTGATGCAGTCAGGATATACTTCGCCTAAAGCATAGCGAACAGAGCGTTCGGTCAGACCCAAGGCATACGGTTCTATCATGACAATCTAGTACAAACATTTGTCCTGAAATTAATAAAACAAGTCTTTTTTTTCAGAAAATGCATTATTTTAAAATTTTGTTATCCTTTTCCTTAACTTGTGAGATGACAAAGGAGGCATGGCATGGATGGCTTCCCAGGAGTAGCTCGAGACGTAAGACGTGCCACTTAGACTAACGCCACTAATCAATTTTAAGTTTTGCAGGGACGTAAGGTCTTAAACTTCATCTGGTCATCATGAGGAGACCAGGGAGCTCCCGCTCGTAGCAGCTGATTGAAGCGCCGCAGCAGGCCCCCTTCAAGAGCGAATCAGGAAAGATTTTAAACCATCACCATCTAAAGTGAAATTTCTGTTCCTCGCAGTGCTGCCAGCACAACCGGCATCGCAGACAACCGGCATCAAAGGACTGAATGCTGGACCAAAGTCACAAAGGTCATTTCACGTCAACAGAGCTGTCAGAACAGTAACATACGTCGGCTCCCATCTCCGCTCACCTATTCGGAGGGACTCACCACAAACACCGTGGTCGCCCGGCTCACCCTTGCAGGCAACAACTCCAGGAAAAAGCCCGACAAAAAGCTATCCTCCTAGGACCACCACCAACATCCTTAAGGCGGTCTTGTTCAAGAGGTTTCCCAATGGCCGCACCACAATTAACACGGTGAAGGTCAACCCTTTAGTTGAGGACGGCCAGGCTGCCCGCATCACCCAAGCCGAGGCAGGAGCTGCGACAAAACATCTAAAAGCAAAGCCATCATCAACCGACATCCGATGTCAGTCACGCTGCAGTGACCCACGGATGGCCCGTCTAAAAGGGAGAGCTCAAAAACTTACCCATCGCATTACTTTTGCTGAAAATTGTCTTGCATTTACTCCTCATTTGTCATCACTTTGTCTGTTTCAGGAACCGGGTTACCCCCATTTGTTGCCTACATAAGAACGGTAAGCATACGCCTTTGCAGCCCCGCTGCACATTTTGGAGACAGAGGGGTTTCCCCTTTATCCCCAAGCAATCAAGAAACCAATCAACGTAGATCCAGCCGAGACTGGTAAGCGAACGGACAAAATACGGATCTCGTCCTCACTACGACGCAGATCGGCGGTTCCCGCAAAGCAGCTGAAAAAGAAACCAATCAGCACATCAAAGCAAAGCGTCCCAGAACCGGGACCATGTCATAGGCACCCTCGAAAAGCTGAGTTAAAAGAAGGGAGAATCCCTGAACTTAGCTCATTTTCGTTTTCAGATTAATTTCCCTTCCTGTTGTCCCCTCTACATCTCACTGGGACAGGAAGCATCTCGCTGTCATCCGCATGGAGCTGGTGGAAGACGCCCGCGCAGCCCCGCTGCGCGGTTCAGGGGAGTCCCTCTTTCTTCCCCCTTTATTTAAATTCGTTTTTATTCCTGCTCGCTTTGTTAGCTTTGAGTCGAGTACGGTTGTCTGGCCCACTGGGGGGCAACCTTAGGTTCTCGCAAATAAGTCGTCCCCCACATTCTAGCAATCAAACATCCAGCAATCAAACATCCAACAATCAAACATCCAGCAATCCAACATCCAACAATCAAACTTTAGCAATCAAACATCTAGCAATCAAACCCTCTAGCAATCAAATCACCAATCAATCAAAAATCAAAAATCAATCAAAAATCCCTCTTTAGCCCGACTCAAACAAAAGCATACTACTTTCATAAGCATTTTCATGCATAGCATAGGATAGGAATATTTAATCCCTCTGATAACTCCAGCATCTATCCAAATTACGTGCCATGCATGATATTACCTGTTTGCTCTTATATCCGCGGTTCGCTCCGACGTAAGCAGTCACAAACAAATCCCGGTAAGCATCTTTGAGCCATCGCGCCTTATCCTTCATGAGTGTAAGAGCCTGACTAGGTACTAGTTGAGTTCGCATAATATCCAGGGTACATGCGCCATTAGACATGGGATAGCTATAACGTGACATGGGACTATTACGATTTTCTCCACTTTTTTCATTTTTCCCTCTTTCCACCATGTATGTCATCACTCCCCAAACCGTCCATATCACTCACACCCCGGAAGCCAAAGGGCAGTTTCAGCTAAAATTGCCAGCCGGAAGTAAAAGCACGCCAAGTTCAAGTTCACGATGAAGGAGACGGAAAAAGTCACCAGGAGATCGCTAAGGACTATCACCGAAGAGGCAGCAACGACAAAGGCCGAGGCCTCCAGACAAAAGGGGAAGGGATCAAGACAAAGGTTGTGCTTGCTCTGCACTGTTGCATTTTAAATCAAATCAAAAAGAGAAGAAAGAAAAAGAAGAAAAAAGAAGAAAAAGAGAAAAAAAAAAAAAGAGAGGAAAAGAAAAGAAAAAAGAAAAGAAAGAAGAAAAAGAGAGAAAAAGAAAAAAGAAGAAGAAGAGAGAAATGCTCAGAGACATTCGAAGACTACAAACAATCGAAGAGCCAAAGCAAGCATAGCCCGGGGATAACTCAATTCGAGAAAATCTCGAAGACAACTTTCCCCAGTGAACTCGAGTAGAAAAGCCCAAGGCCAACTCGAGAAATCTCAAAGTATCCTTCCCTAGTAAAGTCAAGCAAAAGAGGCCCAACGCCAACTCAAGAAACCTCAAAGCAAGCATCACTAGTAAAGACCCGAGAAGAAAGGGGCCCCACGCCAACGCAAGTAGTGAGTCGCAAAAAGAACAGCGACGACACTCCCCAATGAGGACTCAAGAAAAGGGCCCCAGGCCGAACAAAAAGCACCCCCCCAGCAAGGATCCCAGAGCTCACGCACTCTGTCAAGCAAGCATCCTCAGCGAAAAGCGAAAAGGCTCACGTACCTCGCCCTCATCAGCAAAGCATCAGTCATCAAAAACCTTCCAGCAAAGCAACCTTTTTCAAAACAAACTCATTTCCGGACGTTTCATGTCCTTTCATTCTTTTCCGTAAAAGTCCCATCGATTATTAGAATACCCATGCATGTGCATCTTCATTTGAAGTCTATTCACTCGGATTGACATTGCGAACTGTAAATTATGTATCATGTTAGTTGCATCTTTATGAGTGTAAAACACTTAGCCTTGTTTCAGAGCGTGAGTGCAAACACTAATATCAGGTGAGGACTGCTTACGGCTGCAAATCGTGGGAAAGTCTTGTCCTTGTGGTCGTTACCTCCTGAGCAGGACGCAGACGCATTCTAGGTTCGTATCAAGGTCGCTGGCGATAGCTTTCTTCTCCTCCCAGAGTGACATCATAGTTTAGTCTTTAGCATTAGCATCTCCTCCTCCCAGAGCGACAGCATTTAGCATTCTTCTCCTCCCAGAGCGACAACATTTAGCATTCTCCTCCTCCCAGAGCGACAGCATTTAGCATTCTCCTCCTCCCAGAGTGACAGCATTTAGCATTCTCCTCCTCCCAGAGCGACAACATTTAGCATTCTCCTCCTCCCAGAGCGACAACATTTAGCATTCTTCTCCTCCCAGAGCGACAGCACTTAGCATTCTTCTCCTCCCAGAGCGACTTTAGTTTAATTTCCGCATCTCGCGCCTTCTCCTACGGGAATCGGCGTTGTTTAAATTTTCTGCCTTAGCATTCTTCTCCTCCCAGAGCGACAACACTTAGCATTCTTCTCCTCCCAGAGCGACCTTAGTTTAATTTCCGCATCTCGCGCTTTCTCTTACGGGAATTGACAGCATTTAGTTTTCAGCGTAGCATTTCTTCTCCTCCCAGAGTGACAGCATTTAGTTTCAGCATTAGCATTTCTTCTCCTCCCAGAGTGACAACATTTAGTTTCAGCATTAGCATTTCTTCTCCTCCCAGAGTGACAGCATTTAGTTTCCAGCGTAGCATTTCTCCTCCTCCCAGAGTGACAGCATTTAGTTTCCAGCGTAGCATTTCTTCTCCTCCCAGAGTGATAGCATAGCGTAGTTCTACCTTTTTCAACCTTAGCATTTCTTCCCCTCCCAGAGCAACATCATTCATACAATTCTACATTTCTGCATAATTATTTTCCTCCTCCTAGAGTGACATCATTAGGACAAATCATTCATACTTCTGCGAATCGCGCACTATCTTCCGAAGCAACATCAGTCACATGTCAAGTGATCATCCCCCCAGTGGGGCTGTCGTTTACATTTTCGTAAAATTACTTTCCGTCCCCGGTAGAGTAGTTGTCATTTACATTCCCTGCAACTTATGTGCCTCTCCATACCCGAGCAGATCTAAGTTTACGTCTTTGCAGGATCAACAACCTATCTCCTCCCAGAGTGACGTCAAGCAAGCACCTGGTATCCCCAGTAACAGCATCAATCAATCTCCTCCTCCCAGAGCGACATCAAGCAACTACCTCCTCCCAGAGCGACCTCATCACTGTAAGTTTGAGGTAAGACCTGCCGTGTCGCCAAAATTCGGATATCTAGGGGCAACTGTCTTTACTGCTTATCAAATACTTCGATAAGACAGTAAAGAGGGGGCAACTGTTGATACCTGAATTTTGACACCATTTTTATTTAATTTTAGCATTTCTGTTATTTAGTTAATTTACTGTCATTTTCAGTTGATTTAATGTCGCTAGCATTCTTAGGTGTTTCGTTGCATTTTAGCATCATCGTTAGCATCGTCAGCTTTCGAAATCGCATTTTTAATTTTTCGGCATGTATTTTCATTATTATCATCATTAATATTTTTAGCCTTAAAAATCATATTTTTGACTATCCGTCAGTCGTTTGCTAGTTTTTTCTTCGTTTTAGGTCATCTCATGATTTTTAGGATTTTTTATGTTTTCGCACATTTTTTTAATATTTTATTATTTTATTTTTATTTTTATTTTTATTCGAGCTATTATTGAACCCGAGTAAGGTCACTCGGACAGCAACTTGGCTTTAAAATGTTTTCCATCAACTAGTTGGTAGATTTTTTTCTGCTCGCAACGGTCTACAGCGTTTCGTGTAATTTTCGGCGTAACGTCTTTATTTTTCCGTTCAAACGTTTCACGTTTTTGAACGCAAAAATAAACACGTTAAACGAAAAATTCTCGTCATTCGCTGTAGACGGTTAAACCCGTCGTATTTTTCTCTACGCGACGGTACCTTCGTCTCGGAAAGTCAGAACGTTTGGTCGCGGGAACCGGCTCGAGGCCATTTAAATCAGATGAAAGTCCATTTGATCATGGCCATTGATCTGGTCAACCAACGAAAGTCAACCAGATCAATGGCCCTTGATTTAATGTGCATAATGCACATGCACAGTGCCGGAGAACCCACAACCACGTCTTCGCCCGAGCCACCTGCTCCCATCACAGCCACGTCTTAGCCCGTAGCTCCCTAGCTCCGCCATCATCACGTCCAACCCCTCCTCCACGCGCAGCCCCTCCGTCCGGCCACCACGCGACCCTTTTGGCTATAAATAGCCGTGCTCCCTTCGTTCAAAACGGTCCGGAATTTTGCAATAAAAACCACACTGCTCTCTCCCCATTTTCCGGTCCAATTCCTGCACTCTTGAACCCCACTCACGCACCCTCACTCCCGTGCCTCGCCGTCGTCCGCCGGTAGCCGCATCACTGTAAACATTCTTTCCCTTGTTTTCTTTTAAATTTTCGTTTAAAGCTTAGGTAATTAGTTAATCACCAAAACTTGCTGCAATCACTTTAGTTTCAACCTAATTTCACTATACTAACATCCGTTTGCATTATCATTGCTTAGATTAATTGTTTCGATAATTAATGTAAATGTGCACCTCTTCCTTTCCTTTAGAAATCCTACTGTTTTTGTTTCTATTTCTTGCTGTGATGGTTTGTTTGTGCTGCTGGGAGGGGGAGCTTTCATTCGGGTAAAGAACCAGGCGAATTGGTCGCCTGGTTCGCCACCTCCGTCGCCGGCAGTGGCGCCGGCGATGGGAGGTTGAAGATGATGACTTGGGCCGCATGGCCCTTCGCGTGAGGAAATGAGAGAAAGGTGATGGGCTCAGCCCATCACCATGGGCCCAGCCCATTTATATTTTTTCGAGCCTTCGAGTCGTTATTTTTTTACGTAAAATGCTCGCATGCTTCGTATAATTGTTTTTCATGATACGTGCTATTTTTCGTATGTTTTTATACACGAATTGTTTAATTCACTTTTTTTTTTCAAAATACTCGTATGCTTCGTATGATTATTTGTCGTACTAACACTTTTAATTTTCTGTAATATCAACTATTTATTTTCTGTAAATATCAACTGTTTAATTATTCGCACTTTAAATTTCAGCAATTTAAATTCAATACCGCCTACATGGTCGGTCGCACTTATCAACTGTTTAAATTCCGCACTTTAATTTTCTGCAATTTACTTTCGGCAATTTAAATTCAATACCGCCTATATGGTCGGTCGCATTTTAATTTTCGTAAATATTCAACTGCTTTAATTTTTCGCAAAACTGCTGGAAATCCTTCCGCAAATTATCAACTGTTTACTTTTCCGTACTTTAAATTTCAGCAATTTACTTTCAGCAATTTAAATTCAATACCCCCTACATGGTCGGTCGCATTTTAATTTTCTGCAATATTCAACTGCTTTAATTTTTCGCACACTGCTGGAAATCCTTCCGCAACTTATCAACTGTTTAATTTTCCGCACTTTACTCTTCCGCACTTTAATTCTGCAATTTACTTTCGGCAATTTAAATTCAATACCGCCTACATGGTCGGTCGCACTTATCAACTGTTTAATTTTCCGCACTTTAATATTCCGCAATTTACTTTCGGCAATTTAAATTCAATACCGCCTGCATGGTCGGTCGCACTTATCAACTGTTTAATTTTCCGCACTTTAAATTTCAGCAATTTACTTTCAGCAATTTAAATTCAATACCGCCTACATGGTCGGTCGCAATATCAATTGTTTATTTTCCGCAATATCAACTGCTTTAAATTTCTGCAATATCAATTGCTTTAATCTTCTGCAGTATCAATCATTAAAATTTCTGCAAATCATCAACTGTTTTAAAATCATCAACTCTTTTAATCTCCTGCACTTACCAACTTAGCATTTCATTCTCGTATGCTTAAAATCCATCATTTTTCGCATGCAATCAACCTCGCATTTAAATTCTCGTATGCGTAAAATCAATCATTTTTTGCATGCAATCAACTCAGCATTTAATTTTCGTATGCGTTAAATCCATCATTTTTCGCATGCAATCAACTCGGCATTTAATTTCCGTATGCGTGAAATCCATCATTTCTCGTATGCAATCAACTGTCATTTAAATTTTCGCACTCATAAAATGGTTTATTTATTTCTCGAGCTATCACTAACACTCTCCTTTTGTAGGTTAATTTCAAGCTTCGCTCGAAAGTACGCCTCACAAGTCCTTTTTATTTATTCGATGCTTTTCGCAAATATCAACTACATGCATGATATATAGAACTGCTAGAATTAAAATCAACCCACATGAACAACGTGTTAAAGAGTTGCTTAAAATGCCATGTTCATATGATTTTAAATTCTCGCTTGTATTGACTGCATGTACATGGGGACTTTCGATCCCACTTCAGTTTTTCACTTTAAAATCAATCATTTAAATTGGTACTCTGTTAGCAATCCATGTTAGGATCACGTAGTAATTAAGTTAATCATGCATGGCCCGATGATGAAATAAGAGGGCGCTCATTCAGTCTTACGGAAAATTTAGTCCCATCACGATCATAAAAAAGACTAAAGTGACGATTCCTCTGAGGGCCCCCTTTTTCAAAACGCATTTTTCAAACACCGTTTTAAACACCTCTCTCATCAACCGGTAACCATTTTCGGATGTGTCTCGGGTGCCTAACACCTTCCCGAGACCATAATACGACCCCGAACCTTTTGTCTGGGGTCCAGACCCCCTTTTTTGTGCCTTTAGTTTTTTACTTATTATATTTCCTATGCCATGACGATTAGGGTTCCCTAAGCCTAGCAACCAAATTAGGGTGGCGACTTCATTGCATGCTGCTAGGCATCCCTTTTACGCCGAGCATCTGAAGGTCTCAAATTTCGTTGCACACTCGCGAATTTTTAAATTTCGAGGCGCGACACTAGGGCTGCTGCTGCCGCTGCTGCTAACGCCGAGGAAGGGGAGGCCACTGCTACCGCTAACGTTACGGGCCCTCGGGTTGTAAGACAGAAAAGGCCTAGGAAAGCACGTGCTGCCCCATCCGTTTCGTCCCAGACTGTTGTCTCTTCAGAGGCTACGGTTGATCCGATTCCTGTTGGGATTCCTCTTGTGTCCTCCACCACTCAGGTGAGCATTTTTTTTAAAACTTTTGTCTTTCTTTTTTGCACTGTTTCCTTATCACATTCTGCGTTATTTAGGAAGTCGTTGTTGCTTCTGTCCCCTATACCTCCCAGGGAGATATGGGTATCGCTGATGTCCTTCGCGAGCGTCAGAAGAAGGCTCGCTATGATCTTCCGAATAGTCCTTCTTCCTCGGCCGCCAATCGTAGTTCGAGTGCCCTTGGGGGCGAGGGTGCGTCTGCTGACCAATCGGAACCTGTTGATTTTGGCGGTCAACCTCATGTGCCTCCTGGTTCTCCGATCCATTCCGCGCACACCCCAACGGGCTATGATTCTGATGCCCTTAATCCTGAGGTGCCCGGAGGTAATGAGGTCTTGATGCCTAACGTGGAGGGCTCCACTAGCCGGCCAGCTTCTCCTGGTGCATTGTTCTTTGTTCCGATGCCCCATCCAACTATTGCAAGGGGTGGCCCCGCCCCTGCCTTAATGGCTGGTATCTCTCCCTACGAGCCTCCTCTCCTACCGACTCATCACGTTAGCTTACGCTCCTTTAGGGACAGTATTCTGCAGTTTCCTGCCGATGCTGATCATGAGACCGTGATTTCCTCTACCGCTTATCTGGTGGCAGAGATTCTATCTCTTCCAAGAGAGAGGGATGCCTTTGTGGCTCGGGGCGAGCAGGGGCGCATCAATTTCCTTCGCTCTCAGGCGTTTTCTATGCTTTGCCATCTTCACTATATGGATGAGGAGAATGCCAGAGCTGCAGCTAACGGGCAAGGAGAGGTAAACAGGCTGCTAGAAGAGCGACAGCGTCTTAAAAATGCCCTTGCTGCTGCCAACGAAAGTATGGAGACTGCTCGGGGAGAGGCTATCGCGGTTAAACAAGAGTTGGAGGCCGCTAAGTTAGCTTTGGAGGAGGAGAAGCGACAACGCGCTGATCTGGCCATACGCCTCTCTCAGGAGGAGAGTAGCCTGCGTCTGGAGAGACAGAGGAATGCTGAGCTTTCTGCCGATTCCTCCCTTAACACTGAGAAGAACCGTTGGTACTTAGAACAGGGTGGGGGAATCATGTCAGAAGCCGTGATGCATCATTATGGAGTTGAGGAGCTCCGTAATGAAGATCTCTCTGCGTATTTTGACAAGAGAGCCTCATCCATTACTGATAGCGGTTTCTATCAGTGGAAGGCTGCTCAGCAAGGAGGGGTCAACGCGCCGCCCAATCTTTAGACTTTTTGTTGTTTAGATGTTTTACCTTTTTGTGGCTGACGGGCCCGTCTATATTTTGTACTTTAAACAATGTCGGCCTTGACTTGGCTAATCCACTCTTTTTGGATAGAAGTTCTTTATCTGCTTTTCTTCATAATGTCGTTTGATCACTTGTCCGCATGGGACGTTTGGCGTTAGGTTTCCCTAGACGCATAGTTTCGCGTTGTATCCCGTTAGCTTTTCATCAGCTGCATTCAAGTAGCATGTCCATTATATCCTCCGATAGCCTTTCTGAGTGTAAATCAGCGTTGCTTCCGCATCTGCTGCACTCATATTCCTGCCGTCCCTCGTTGTCAGGGGGGGCTTTACGTCTGTTTCAACGTTGTTGTTGCAGTATGGTCACCTCTCTGTCATCGTTTCACCGGGTATCAACCGCGCAGCTATTAGTTAGGATTTCTTTTGTTTCTTTTCGCCACAGATAGGCTCCAACATCACTTCGCCGGGTATCAACCGCGCGGCTACTAGTTAGGATTTCTTTGTTTCCTTTCCGCTACAGATAGGCTCCAACATCGCTTCACCGGGTATCAACCGCGCGGCTACTAGTTAGGATTTCTTTGTTTCCTTTCCGCCACAGATAGGCTCCAACATCGCTTCACCGGGTATCGACCGCGCGGCTACTAGTTGGGATGTCTTTGTTTCCTTTTCGCCACAGATAGGCTCCAACATCGCTTCACCGGGTATCAACCGCGCGACTACTAGTTAGGATTTCTTTGTTTCCTTTCCGCCACAGATAAGCTCCAACATCGCTTCACCGGGTATCGACCGCGCGGCTACTAGTTGGGATGTCTTTGTTTCCTTTTCGCCACAGATAGGCTCCAACATCGCTTCACCGGGTATCAACCGCGCGGCTACTAGTTGGGATGTCTTTGTTTCCTTTTCGCCACAGATAGGCTCCAACATCGCTTCACCGGGTATCAACCGCGCGGCTACTAGTTGGGATGTCTTTGTTCCTTTCGCCACAGATAGGCTTTGGGGAGTGCCTCGTCTTAGTGAGCTGTCTGATCAGGACCAACCATCACAAGGATAGGACTTTTCACCCCAAGCATTGTACCTCTCGTCCGTGGAATCGTGCCTCGTCTCAATGGGCCGTCTATGTGAGCACGGTTACCACAAGGATAGGATTTTCACTTCCAGGACGGAGTTAGTCTCTCCTTGGGGCGTGCCTCTCGTTATGGGGTTACCACAAGAATAGGATTTCACTCCCAAGGATTCCGGGGCGTGCCTCATCTTAACGGGCCGTCTATGTGAGCACGGTTGTCGCAAGGATAGGATTTTCACTCCGGGGAGCCGTTTGGGGTCGTGCCTCATCTTAATGGGCCGTCTATGTGAGCACGGTTACCACAAGGATAGGATTTTCACTCCCAAACGCCTTGTTATGCCAGGGCGTGCCTCATCTTAATGAGTTGTCTGATCAAGACCAGTCATCACAAGGATAGAATTTTCACCCCTGGCATTCTTCGCTACCTGCATATTACCAGTAGCAAACGCACGGTGAATATCTCAATATTCATTTATTAGAATAACTTTGATGTTACCCGATTAGCTCCTGGCGTGGTATAGCCTCAACCGAGCGATGTTCCAAGAGTTCTGCAGGGGCGTTCCCTCGAGCGTTTCCAGATGGTATGCTCCTTTTCCCACAATACGGGTGACACGATACGGTCCATCCCAGTTTGGACTGATTTTTCCCATACGTTGTCCTGCTGCCCGTCTGTCTCTGAGCACTAAATCTCCGGTTTTGAGCAATCGCTCCCTCACTTGCCGGTTGTGATATTGTGCCATTTTCCTTTTGTAATGCAGGGTTTTCAGGAGGGTTTCCTCGTGTGTTTCTGGTAGAGTATTGAGGTTAGCTCGTAACCTTTCTTCATTGTTTTCTTCTTTGAAGTGAGCCACCCGGAGGCTCATCATGCCAATCTCGACTGGTGTGACAGCTTCGGTTCTGAATGCTAACGCGAACGGGGTCTCTCCCGTGCTGGCCTTGACAGTCATGCGGTAGGCCCATAGTACATATGGCAATTCGTCTGGCCATTTCTTCTTGGACCCTTCCAAGTTTCTTTTGATGCCACTAAGGATGCTGCGGTTAGTTACTTCCGCCTGGCCGTTGGTTTGGGGATGTGCCACAGAGGAGAATCTTTGCTCTATCTGGAACTCTGCACATTGATCCCTGAAGAGCTGGCTTGTGAATTGTGTCCCGTTGTCGCTAACTAGCACGCGTGGTACTCCAAATCGCATGATGACTTGGTGTTTGAAGAAACGCCAAATTTTTTCGGTGGTGATGGTAGCTAACGCCTCAGCTTCGGCCCACTTTGTGAAGTAGTCTACCGCTACGACCACGAATTTTAACTGAGATCTAGCCTTTGGAAACGGGCCCAGGATGTCAATCCCCCATTTTGCAAACGGGCACGGTGCGACTATTTCTGAAATTGGCACAACAGGTTTTCGAGGAATCTTAGCATATTCCTGGCATTTCTGACAGGTTCTCACGAAGTTATGACAATCTCGTCGAATGGTGGGCCAGTAAAATCCCGACCGAAAGACTTGGGCTGCCAGGGTGCCGCTAGCAATGTGCATGCCACATATCCCTTCGTGAATTTCACGTAACACATGTAAGCCTTCTTGCTCCGTTATGCATTTAGCGGCCGGATGGGAGAAACATCTTCGTATTAACTCTCCGTTAAAATATGTGCATCGTGCTGCCCGTTTTAGGATTTTCTTTTTCTCTGTCTGGTCTCCCGGTAGTTTATCATGTTTCAGATATTCTATCACTGGGATCCTCCAATCATTTTCCATTTCTTCCACGCAGAGCGATGCCTGCTCTTCCATGAAAGAAGGTGTAGGCAATTCTCCATAGCGCACGTCACTGGGTATTGAGGCTTCCGGATTGGCTGCCATCTTGGCGAGGCTATCGGCCTCTTCATTGTTTTCTCTAGGAATGTGCTCAAAGGTGACCAGGGTGCCTTTTTCCTGTATCTTTGACAGCTCATGCTTCACTTTGGCTAAGTATTGGGCCATGATGGGTTCTCTGGCTTGGGAGTTCCCCAGAACCTGATCCATTATTAGCTTGGAATCTCCTCGGATCTTTAAACGTGTTCTGTCTTCCTTCTCCCCACCGGGAGTGGCTCCGATAGAGAAACTGTTTCCAATTCTGAGTCCTGCCAGCAACACTTCGTATTCAGCCGCATTGTTGGACAATGGCTGCAGGATTCTGATGGCGTATCGCATCTCCAGGCCGTTTGGTCCAACTAAGAAAACTCCTGCGCCAGCTAATTCTTGATTTTTTGCTCCATCTACGTGGATGACCCACGTATCTGTATATGTCTCCGGAGATGGTAGGCATGGACTTTCTGCTTCTTCCTCCAACAGATCTGTCTTTGTGTCCTTTGTGAATGTGCACTCAGCTATAAAGTCAGCTAACGCTTGGGCCTTAACGGCTGGTCTAGCTTTGTATTGCAGCCCGTATTGTTCAAGCTCAATAGCCCAAATTAGCATTCTTCCTGAAGATTCAGGTTTTCTGAAGATTCTTCTCAACGGCTGATCCATGAGTACAATGACGGGGTGGGCTTGGAAGTATCGATCCATCTTTCTCGTGGCTTGCACTAGAGCGAGTGCTATCTTCTCGATAGGAGCGTATCGCAGTTCGGCATCTTTCAATATGTGACTCACGAAGAATACAAGACGATGCACGTGCCCTTCACTTCGCACAAGGACGGCGCTGACTACCTCGTCAGCTATTCCCAAATATAGATATAGTTCGTCGCCGGGCTCAGGTCTCGTCAGCACTAAATCTGATGATAGGTAAGCTTTTAGTCCTGCAAACGCTTTTTCACATTCCTCTGTCCATCCGAAAGGAGCCTTGTTGCGGATGACTTTGAAGAAAGGCAAACATCTCTCGCCTTGCTTAGATATGAATCGTCCCAGCGCAATGATGCGCCCAATTAACTTCTGTATCTCTTTGACAGTTCGCGGAGATATCATATCCTGGATGGCTTTTATCTTTGACGGGTTGGGTAGGATGCCCTTCTGGCTGACCACATAGCCCAGGAATTTTCCTGTTTGGAATGCGAACATGCACTTCCGCGGGTTTAACTTCATCTTGTGTTTTCTCATCACATTGAAAACTTCTTCCAAGTCAGCGAGGTGCTCTCTGAAACTCCGACTTTTGATCAGGAATTCGCATCTAGGGAGCTTAGATAAGCATACCCAGCGGTTTGATCGACTAACTGATCTATTCACGGAAGGGGATAGCAGTCCTTGGGACAGGCATTATTTAGGTCAGTAAAGTCGATGCACATGCGCCAGTCCCCGTTAGGCTTTGGGACTAACATAGGATTAGCTAGCCAGGTCGGGTACTGGACTTCTCGAATGAACCCCGCCTCTGTGAGCTTTAGCAACTCCTTTTCGATGGCTGTTATCTTTTCCGATGAAAAAGCACGTCGCCTTTGTTGAACAGGCTTGGCGTCAGGACTAACGTTCAGCCGATGTTCTGCGACTTCCCGAGAGATTCCGGGCATGTCTGCTGGTTTCCACGCAAACTCTCCCTTGCATTTCCTCAACAGCCGGATTAATTGCGCGTTCTCTTCAAGGCTTAGTTTCTCACTGGCTAAGAGATTCATTTCACTATCCTTACCGATAGGGATTGATACCATCTGATCTAGCGGCTGAGTGCGCTTTTCTTCTTTATCATCGAAAGGATCGTCTGCCATGCAAACGTAGCGGTCACAACTCCTTTGAGTCATAAGTAAGTAGCATTCGGCTGCCAACTTTTGGTCCCCTTTGATTGAGACCACGCCGTCCCATGAGGGATATTTCATCCGCAGGTGTTTTTGAGATATGGCCACTCCAAAACGATTAAGGAACGGTCGCCCCAAAATGGCGTTATACGGTAACGTTAGGTCTACGACCAGAAATAGTAGCTCTTCGGAGCGTTTGGATGTGTCTTCTCGGAAGTACACCGGCAGGGATGTTATTCCGGCTACCGGAATTGGTACTCCATCAATCCCAATAATTGGCCTCGTGCAAGGCGATAGCTCACCGTCAGGTCGTTTCATCAAGTTGTACGCTTCCAATGAAAATAGATTCACTGCACTCCCGTTATCGACAAGGGTCCTTCTTACCCCATGGCTTCCAATGACGGGCGTCACAACCATCGCGTCATTATGCGGGAAGACGATGCCTTTTTCGTCCTCCTCTGAGAAAGACAATATCATTCTGTCTAAGGCGCTTATCGCCTCGATTTTCGTTTGCGCGCTCTCCCGTTTGCGCTTTTCTCCGGGGTTGGGCGTTTGCAGCATAATTTCCTCGCAATCGGGTGCTCCCCCTGCAATGATATTTATCATGGGCATTTGGTCGCTATCGATAGCGAGCGCTTCTCTATTTGGCCCGAGGGGAACTGCGTTAGCCCCTGTAGCGTGCGAGGGCGCTTGCCTCTGCTCAGCTGTATTTCCAGTTGGGTTGTTTCTGGCTTCCTCCCTAGCCTTTGTGGCAAATTCCCCAAGGTAGCCCTCTTCGACCAATCGCTCTATAGCCGATTTTAACTCTCTGCATACATCTGTTGAGTGTCCCTTGACCTTATGGAATTTGCAGTATGCATTTTCTCTTCCTCCCATGATTACTCCTGGTTTCACGGGAGCTAGGTAACGGATAGGCAAATTTCTCTGTTGGACTATTGCTAAGATCTCCGCCCTTGGGAGTATGAGAGATGGGAGGTCAGGATCGTATATCCGGCCCTTTGGCGGGTCCGTTTGCTTCCGAGTGGGGGATCCTCCAGGTCTTCCTTTTGAGAAATTGCCTCTCTGCCGGTTAGAGGCCTTGGTGTTATGTTCTTTCCGCTGCCCGGGATCCTCGGTGGGTTTAGCGTCAGGGGCATTGTTGTTCAAGACGTTAGGGGCCACATATGGGTCCGCCGGCATGCCTCGGATCCATTCTCTATTTTCTTCCTCTTCCATTCTCGCATAGTTATGCGCTTTCAACCTCAATGCATCCAGGGTCGTTGGGGGGTCCACCGTTAGCGTATCTTTCAGTTTACTGTATCGACAATTGCGTTTCAGGGCCTCAATCGCAAAATCGATAGTGACCCCCGACGTTAGGGACATTTCAAGATCAAATCGACCTAAGAAATCGTTCAACGATTCTTGTGGTTTTCGATGGATATCGAACAGCGCAGCTGCTGACTTTCTGATAGGAATAGCCGTGCTAAACCGACTTTTGAATTTTTCTTCCAACTGAGAAAAATTATCAATAGACCCGGCGGGGAGCCCCTCGAACCATAGATGTGCCACTCCTGACAGCGTTATTACGAAAATTTGACACAATGCTGCGTCACTGCGCGTTTGGAATTGCACGAAATCCTTCACCTTATTGAGGTGAGAAATGGGATCTTTTGTGCCGTCATATGATTCTGCTGGGAGTTTCACATGTCGATGGACTCTGTGGTGCCTAACACGGTAGCTGAACGGATGACCCACGTTAGCATTGGGGATCCTACGAGGCTGACGCTGATGTGGAATTTCAGCGTCGTATCTAGGATTTTGAGGGTCATATTCCTGATGTCTCCTAGGAGAACGACTACGGCTCCTTGGAGTTCGAGCTCGTCGACTTCTGCTGCTAGATCTCTCGCTGTATCTAGGAGATGGATCTCTCACTATATCTCCCCGTCGATCATCCCAGGGCTCCCTATATTCATCACGCTGGCGGACTGCTTCGGGGATAGAGATTCCTCCCCTGTATTGTCCAGAATGGTCGGCAGGTCCACGCGTGAATGGTGGGACGTTTATGGGGGCCAAGGGGAAAGGTAAGGAGGACGGGAATGCCCTAGACTATTGGGGCGATAAGGGTCGTTCGGTGACAAGGGACGGGGTGAAGATTACTTGGGAGGACACACCAGGTCTTGAGGCATGAGGAGTAAATCCAGCAGCCATCTCTGTCAGTTGATCCAGTTGAGCTTGGAGAGCTGCTATTGAATTCACGAAAGGGTTGTCCGCTTCTCCTATCATAGATCTTCCCGCTTGGGGGGTAGGATGGCTGGTTCCTGCTATATGGGAGAAGGGAGAGCAAATCTGGAATGTAACTTCTTCTGAACTTGACCCAGGAGGAAGATCTAATTCTCCTGCAGTGACGTCTTGCCCTGGGGTGGGGGCATCAGAGGTAGCGAAGGGAAACAAGCGTCTGCGGGTGTTGTATGGGATGTTGGAAGTTCGGGACAGCGCCGGATCTGACTCTGAGGCCATAATCCTTCTAGCTTCGGGGAGGAGGAGCTTGGTTATTAAGGATGCTCACTTAATAGAACCAAAACTCTCAACGAGAGCACCAATTTGATAATAATTTGTCTTCTGTCGAAGGATGTATGGCGGAGCAGCTCCTCTCAGATCAGTGTACGCGACGGTCCACAGTACCTGCAACACGCCGGAGGGGGTCTCCGGCGGAAACACTCTGATGCTTAAGTCAGTAAGTGTACTGAAATTGGCAGAGTTTTGGCCAGTCAAGTCCGCTTACCTGCCTCCTTTGTGGGGGAGGTATTTATAGAAGAAAGGGGGCGTTCCCGCCCGAGTAAACGGGTACGGAGCTATCGCTCGCGTTAGGGTCTGTGGTTTGCCCTTATCATGATACACTACCTTGGCGGTAGGTGTTTTAGGTAGATATTGCCGCGGTAGGATAGTGGCCGGAGCGTTAATCCTGACGCGTGGTTTCCTCTGGGGGTGAGATAACTCCTTGAGCCAAGCAGGAGGTCCGTGAGAGGAGCCGGTAGGGCCCCGTTAGCCTCTGTAGCGTTAGCCTTTGGGGAAGGTAGCGATCTTGTCCCTACCGTGGTGGTGTGAAACAGTAGTTATGCCTCTTCCCACCGGGTGATAGACGAAAATACCCTTTCTTTTAGGTGGATTGTTATCACCAGTGAAGGAAACCACGCCTTGTCCATTGTTTAGCATGACTAACCCTGAGATGTTACCATCTATTGTGCAGCCACCCGAGCTGGATCTTAAGGAGTTACCAGAACACCTTAAGTATGCTTATCTAGGCCAAGACAAAACCCTCCCGGTAATAATCTCAGCTAAGCTTTCTAGCGAAGAAGAGACAAGATTGACAAGCGTTTTGAAGGAACATAAAGAGGCTACTGGATGGACCTTAGCAGACATCAAGGGCATATCCTCCACCATTTGTACCCACAAAATTCATGTGGAAGAGGATAAGAAAACTATTAGACAACCCCAAAGGAGGCTTAACCCTCCGATGATGGAGGTTGTCAAGAAAGAAATCATTAAATTACTTGATGCTGGAATTATATACCCAATCTCTGATAGTTCATGGGTTTTCCCTGTACAGGTTGTACCAAAAAAGACAGGTACCACCGTGACCGAAGGTGAGGATGGGATAAAGAGAACAACAAGAATTCAGAATGGATGGAGAGTCTGCATAGACTACCGCAGACTTAACCAAGTCACGAGGAAAGATCACTTTCCATTACCATTCATCGACCAAATGGTGGAAAGATTGACTGGGAAGTCCCATTACTGTTTCTTAGACGGTTATTCAGGATTTCATCAAATCCCAGTGGCATCAGAAGACCAAGAGAAGACGACATTTACATGTCCCTTCGGAACTTTTGCATATAGGAGGATGCCATTCGGATTGTGCAATGCGCCGGCCACCTTTCAAAGATGTATGGTTAGTATCTTTTCAGACTATGTGGAAAAGGGTATTGAAGTGTTTATGGATGACTTCACCGTCTATGGTGATGATTTTGATAAATGCTTAACGACACTGAAACATATTTTAAAAAGGTGTATCGCTACTGATCTTGTTCTTAACTATGAAAAATGTCATTTCATGGTTGAACAAGGTATTGTCTTAGGTCATGTAGTTTCTAAGAAAGGTATAGAAGTTGACCAGGCTAAGATTGATGTTATCAAAACCTTGCCTTACCCCTCATACGTGCGTGAGGTTAGGAGTTTTTTGGGCCATGCAGGGTTTTATCGCAGGTTCATAAAAGATTTCTCGAAGATAGCAGAACCAATGTGCAAACTATTGCAAAAAGAAGTGGACTTCGATTTCGACAAGTCTTGCCAAGAAGCGTTCGACAAGGTCAAGGAGAAACTCATATCATCCCCAATCATCCAAGCCCCAGATTGGAACCTACCATTCGAATTAATGTGTGATGCTAGTAACTCAGCTGTTGGTGCGGTTCTAGGGCAGAGTAATGGTAGAGATCCACACGTAATCTACTACGCCTCTAAGATGCTTGACGATGCGCAAAAGAACTATACCACAACGGAGAAGGAATTGTTCGCAATAATCTTCGCTTTAGACAAATTTAGATCGTATTTGATGGGAACAAAAGTCATAGTTTTTTCTGACCATGCAGCCCTAAGGTATCTCCTGACAAAAGCCGAATCTAAGCCAAGACTGATCCGTTGGGTTTTACTTTTGCAGGAACATAATTTGGAGATTAAGGACAAAGCAGGAAAGAAGAACTTAGTTGCAGACCACCTCAGTAGATGTTTTGTCAAGGACGATTCAGAACCAATCAAGGATGATTTTCCAGACGAACATCTATTTGCCGTCAAGATAATCAGACCATGGTTTGCCGACCTAGTGAATTTCTTAGCCACGGGTAAACACCATGGAGACCTAACGGCTCAAGAAAAGGTTAAGATTAAGCATGATAGTAAGTTTTTCGTTTGGGATGATCCATATCTTTGGAAAATCGGATCTGATCAGTTGATTAGAAGATGCATTCCTGAACTGAAATTCCATCAGTCTTAAGATTTTGTCATTCTTATGCATGCGGTGGACATTTTGGAGCTAAGAAGGCAGCCTTAAAAGTCCTAGAATCAGGATTTTATTGGCCCACCCTATTCCATGATAGTTATACGTTTTGTAAGACATGTCCTAAATGCCAAAAGATAGGAAACATAAGCGCTAGAAATCAAATGCCCATGAATGTTATATTAAATTGTGAAATTTTTGATCTATGGGGCATTGATTTCATGGGGCCATTTCCTATGTCGGATGGAAAATAATATATACTGCTTTCTATGGATTATGTGTCTAAATGGATAGAAGCTAAGGCAACTAGGACCAATGATGCTAGAACTGTTGTTTCATTCTTGAAAACTAACATTTTGAACAGATTTGGCGTGCCTAGGGGGATCATTAGCGACCGAGGCACACATTTTTGCAATAGTATTATTGTTTCCCTTTTCAGGAAGTATGGAGTAACCCACAAAGTCTCCACTGCATACCACCCTCAGTCAAATGGCCAAGCGGAGGTATCAAACAGAGAAGTCAAATCGATCTTAGCTAAGACTGTTGGCTTAGATCGACGAGATTGGAGCCAAAGGTTAGATGATGCACTATAGGCGTATAGGACAGCCTACAAATCCCCCATAGGAATGACTCCTTACAAACTGGTGTACGGAAAAGCTTGTCACCTACCAGTAGGTATGCAATACAGAGCTTATTGGGCAATTCGGAAATGCAATCTAAGGTACGACCAAGCAGGTGAGGAAAGGAAACTCCAAATCCACGAAATTGAAGAGTTGAGGAATCAAGCATATGATAACCAGCTCTTAACCAAGATCAGGATGAAAACATATCACGACAGTAAGATTGTTGAGAAGAATCTCCAACTTGGGGGAAAAGTCCTTCTGTACAATTCACGATTTAAGCTCTTCCCAGGTAAGCTCAAAACCAAATGGGAAGGTCCATATGTTATCACTAATATCTACCCTCATGGTGCAATGGATATTAAGAATGAAAAGATAGGGATTGAGTTCAAGGTCAATGGACAGCGACTAAAACCATTCCTAGAAGGATTTCCTACGTTTCAGGAAAATCAGGCGATCGAAGCCCCACCTGAGATTCATTAAAAGAACAGCGAAGTCATGCCTAGGACTATAACTAGGGCGCTACATGGGAGGCAACCCATGCATTTTAATTTTAGTTATCTTAAATAAACTTATCATTCAAATTTCGCCAGTGCAGTCAATTAATTTTCCTTTGCTAAATTTTTCAGGGAGTAGATGAAAAATAATTTTCAGGAGTGATTTTGAGGATTTAAGTGTGGTGAGGAGAATATTTGATCTTAGCCACATTTTATTCAGCCTTGGGCTGATTGACACGCGGAGATAGAGGCAGGAAAAACAAGGAAGCGTGTTCTAGGGAGGAGAAAAAAGGAAGGGATAACGGTCACATTTTTTGTAATTATTAATCATGATTTGGAAATTAATTTTCAAATCTTAATTAATAATTATCTACCCAGTTTCAGTCTCCTTACCTCCCACAAACACAAAATCCCTAAAATTTTGCCCTCTCTCTCTTATCTTCCACGATCACCTCAGCTAAAATCTCTCCACTCTTCCACTCTCCTACTTCAAACCCACGATTATTCAGCATTAAAACATGGGAAAATCAAAGCGATCATCTGCCAAGAAAGCAAAATCCACCCGAATTAGGCAAGAATCTCCTACCACTCTGCAATCTCCTTCTCTAACGAATCCAGAGGAGGATTTGCCACAAAACCTCAACGAAGCGCTAGATATCGCAAGGACAATCATGTCCATGGAAGCAGCCGCCTCTGATTCTTCGAAGCAACTTCTCTCTACTCCTACTTCAGTCCCCGAGCCCAAGACCCAGTCTAGGGTTAGCAAGACGACTGGTTCCGAGGTTCAAGAGATTTCAGATTCCGAGCCTAAGTGTGAAGAAGGCTCGGCCAAATCAAAGAAATCTGGAAAGAGAAAGGCAGGCCTAAGTGTTGAATCTGCCCCAGCCAAGAGGACGCGATCTGCGGCTGCCAAGGGCAAGAAGAAAGTAGATGAGGGTAATCTTGGCTCAGACTCTGATGCTGATGCGGTTGCAGTCTTGGCCAAGCCTGCAGCCAAGACTGCCAAGGTAATCACCCTTCCGCCCTTGAACTCTTTGAAAGGCTGTTTGAGGCCTGATACTCCTGATTTTAGGGCTAAGTTGATTGAAAAGCATGCCTGTGAGATAACTCAGTTTGTTGTCCTTGATTTTTCCTTTCTTGATGAGTTGGGGATAGGAAATAGAATTAGGCGGTTTATTTCTAATCTTGGGTGGGATTGCTTCTTCTATCTATGCATGCCTTCTTATGCTGAATTATGTTTAGAGTTTCATTCCTCTTTCTGGTTAGATCAGGAGAGATTGTATGCTAATGGTAGGGCTTTTCCTGATCTGAGTGTTGCTGATGTTGTGCACTTCCGTTTGCTTGATAAGTGGTGTCACTTTTCCATTGATGATTTTAATCTCTTGCTTGGCTTTGTGACTGAGGATGGCCTCAAGTCTGACGAATATGCAAATGCCCTAACTGATTATCCCCCAGATTGGGATAAGGCAGCGGCCTACGGAGAATTGATTGGTGACCATGCGGCTAAACTAAATAAAAATTCTAAGGCTCACCAGATCCGAGATCCTACTTTGAGGATTCTCCAAAGGATCCTTTCAATCAATCTCTCGGCCAAGACCACAGTCTAGGGTAATATTTCAAAACTTGAGACATTTTTGCTTTGGTGCATGCTGCATGAGAAAAGAGTTAATCTTGGCTATTGGATTGCTAGACAGATAAAAGCATGTGATTCTCTTCCTAGAATGATTTTAGGAACTCTGATTTCCCATTTGATTGTTATTGCTAGGGGTATAGATCTATCTGCTTTGAATTTGTTTAAATCCTTGCCATTAAGATCATGGATCTTAGGGCTTTTGACCAAATGGGCCATGTCCACGAGGAAAAAGGCTATTTCTGTTTTAATACAGGATTCACCCCAGTAGCAAATCACCTCTATGGGAAGAGGATCAACGGGAACTTCAAGATTAAGCCAATTCAGATTGACGGTGCAGCAGAGGAGCCCAATCTTGGCCAAGATGACCAGATGCCTGAGCATACCAATATCCTTGGCATTGATCCTGACCACCCTGGACTTCCAGCATGGGCCAACAAATTCCTTGAGCTTGTGCAGATCCAGCTCGATGCCTTCACAACAAATCAGAAGTTGTTCTACGACTTCCAAGACTCGTCTCGCAAACAGATGCAGCAGATTGTGGATCAACAACAATCTCTGTTTGCAAGTATTGAGTTGGCACAGAAGGAGCGGCTGGACAAGTTCATGGAGCAGTAGGATGCCAAGTATAAACACATCCAGGCGCCCTTAGAAGGGTCTTTCACCTACATCAGAGCCATAGACAGAGTTGTTGCGCACATTCGCAACAAGGTGAATGACCACTTCAGCTCCACTAGCGACTCTAGCGATGCCTCTGATGAAGAAGAAGAACCAGCACCTTCTGTGCAAGATCCGAAGCCTCCACCTTCCACATCTCAGTGATTACCCCAGGTCGTGTCTTTCTTTCTTTCTTTTTCAAATATTTGTGTCTTTTTACTTTTTTTCTTTCTTCTCTCATTTACACATTGAGTACAATGTGTTCTCTAAGTGTGGTGAGGGTGTTTTTAGGATGTCTTTCTGTATATACATGTTTCTGAAGTGTTTTTGGTGTGATTTCTTTGATCGCATGAAATTTTTCATTTTTTTTGTGAATCTAGGCTAAGTTAGTTGGCCTAGATTGTCTCAAACAGAGTCCGATGCATGTTTTCTCTTTGTCAATATGTGTGTTTTTTAGGATTGTGTGTTCTCTGTTTTGCTTGTGTGTCAGCAAATTTCCTGGACCATGCCTAAGGCCTGTTTTCTCCAGTATCTTAGCCTTGACCTTTAGCATCCTTCACCTTGTGACCCCATAACTTATGAACACAGTGTGATCAGCCTAGAGACATCCTTATTGTACATGATCATAGGGTCTAGCATTGCGTAACTGACTTGACACATAGGCAAACTTCCACCAAAAATACCTAATATCCCTTAAGGAAAATTGCTAGTGGACAATGGAGTCTAACGCCTTGTAATTATGCTGAATAGCTCTAATATAGAGAACTACTGCTATGCCTAGTAAATTGCAGCTCTAGAAAAAAAATAGATGAAAAGAAACTAATAAAGAGCAGAGAAAAAAAAATATATATATATATATATACATAAGCAAATGTCTTGATGTTTCTGCCTCACTAAGCATTAACAATCAAGAAACTTTTAGCAATTTTGGGCATAGTAAAATAAAACTTCAGGCAAGGTAATTAGATGATGATGTTGAGCAATCGAATTAAAGGGGGAAAATCCAAGTAGGTGGATGTTTTGCTTTGTTGAGTCTGTTGTGGAATGCGAAGATGTTATGATCATGTGGAACTCAGATGTCTAGGGTGCTGATTAAGTTGTATTCATAAGGGTTGGGACCCATTGAGAAGTATGCTAACTGTCATAGGCCAAAGATATTAAAGGAAATGGGCTAAGGGTAGTCTGTCCAGGAAATTTTGCCACTGTCTGTTTTGAGTCTGTTTTGAGTCTTCCCCTTTTTGTCTTAGTTAAGAGTCTAGTATGCTTGGGGGCAAGAATTATTTAAGTGTGGTGAGGTTTGATTGACATTATATTTCACTCGGTTCTACCACTTCAAAGTTCCTTGTTCGTGGCAGAAACTCCCCTTTTTCACGTCAATTTGGCTTCTTTTGAAGAATCTTGGGCAAGACCGGTTCTGGATGGATCTAGTGCTGGAGCGAAGGCTGGCAGTCTTAACCGCTTGTCTTGGCTAAGACTATGTGGTGGAAGCGTGCTGGGCATGGACTCATGGAAGCGGGATCACATATTGAGGACCAGCTGGCTGCTACATCCACTTGAAGACTTTTTTGGATGTAATCCTATTTGAACAAAAACACATTATTATTATGTTTTTATTATTATCTCTTTAGTATTTGAAAACAATTGGGATCCTTATCCCTACTTTCTAGTTAATTTGAAGTAAGGAGTTTGGTAAGAGACGTGATGGGCGGGGACCCTAACCTTATTTAAGGTTAGGGAAGGCTGTCAATTACGCATCTTCTTCCATCTTCCTTTCTTCTGTTTTGTAAACAACTACTGTGATTTTCCTTCGGAAATATCGCATCTTAATTATATTTCATGTTCTTCAATTATTCCCTTTATTTCTTTAATTAATATGTTTAGTAGCTAAAGCACCTAATTCTTGGTAAGGGCCGAGTGAGCATGCTTGTAAATCGTGAGGCTGAGTTGTTCTGAATCATCCTCTCATTCGTATTCAGTTGAAGTTCCGTTTTAACAAACCGGTTCCCGTCTAGGCTAAGACTTGATCGATCTCAGCCAAGACGACGAATTTGCAACCAGTCACTAAGGGGACGAGCGAAACCGAAGTGACGAAGTAGGTAGCTAACCTCGCGGGGGTTAGTGAACTTGGATTGATCTAGGCCTAACCAGATTGACGACCTAGGGCTCTGAGTTTGGAGTAGCTTGGCCTAGACTTTGTCTTTCCCTACGCCATTGGGATAACGCATGTGCCTCAAGCCAGCAGCCAATTGGATAAACCCTTTAACCAGCAAGGTGTCCACTGGCCAGGATCACTAGAAAGGGGGTACCCTCCTAGTGATTTGAATAGGAGGAAAGTAGGATTGGAAAGGGGTTCCTCGCAATCCATAGCAGAGTTATGAGAAAGAAGGAGAAAATCTAGAGTCGATGATCGATGAAACAAGCCTAGTGCTCACGAATTCGCCCTTGCCAGGAGTTTGCCTCAAGAAAGTTCCACCCAAATCTCAACCAGCAATCTTAGCTAAGATTCACTTCTGCCCAAGATTGCTTCCTTACTTTGTTTTAGCTTATTCTCTTTTTACGTTTTGTCTATCTTAATCATCAGGAACAAAAATACCCTCAACTCCAGTGACGAGGAAGTCGAGTCAAGACTATAATACACCACCAAGATCTCTGCGGACGAACCTCTTATCGCAATCTACAAGTCCCTTGTGGACGAGTGATAAGTTGATTCCTACCCCATTTTCTATATCTTTTTACAACTAAATTTGATGCCCTCGACACGCAATCAAAGACAAAAACAAATGAGAGAGGAGAGGAAAGAATCAGCGTTTTGTTTTTTAATTTATACCTGGTTTATTTGTAATTAAGAAGAAAACCAGGGGATATTTTTGTCCAAAAATGATTGAAGCCCAGCTTCCCGTGTTGCTCAGGAAGCGCTTCCAATGGCTGCTCTCTCAGGGACCAGTGGCCATTCAGTGCAAAATATTGAGGCAACCCAATTGAGCTTTTGAAAAGCTCTATTGGGAAGGTGTTTACCAAACACCTTTCCCAGCTTTTCGTTCCCAACCCAAACCTGAACCCCAAACGATACCTAATTCTAGGCTTGCAACAATTAAACAGCACGAACAAAATCAAGAGGAAGTTGTTGCCTTCAATTTCAATTTCTTACGAGACCAAAGGATTTCTTTTAAGTTCAGTGCTGAATTTATTTGGCTCATTCAGCAGTAATCTGCTCATCTCTTCAAGTATCCACCATTTCAAGCTCTTTTCATGGCTTTTCTTTCCCTTTCTCTCAATCTACATGTAACTCAGTTAATCTGTAAAAAGGAGTAGAAATAGCCACAATCAGTAGAATCACCATCCAAAATAGCAAGAAAAGATGGTAATTAATTAGACATTTTAACACTCAATCAATAGCATGTACTATTCAGTTATGCTACAACTTCGTATACCATCAATCTTAGATTATTATAGGTAACAATAATATGTTACAAGAAACAAAGTAAATGTGATAAATTAGTTTTAAAATAGATAAATTATATGTAATAATCAAGTTTAAAAGAGAAAATGAACATTGAACGTGATTAAACGGTAAGGTATTTATCCATTATAACTAAAATTTCTGATTTGAATCTTAAGAATAAAGTAAAATTATATTAAAAAAATCAATCCCTCTTAAAAACCCAACAATATTATAACGGAATTAGTCTCAATCAATTATGAAGATATGCCAAAGAAAAAAGAAAATAAAAAGATTTAAACTTTAAAAGTAGGCTATAGTAAAATTATAATTAAGTCGGATCCTCCAAGTCCCAAGGAAAGGCGGGCCCAGCCCATGCTAGAAGAGCTAGGAGCTAAATTTCTGGGCTAAGGCCCTTTTATTTAATTATTCATTTTTGTTGTTAATACTTATTTTATCTTCCTACTTTTTTATGGATCTTAACTAAATTAAAATTAATTATGTTTATATCGAGTTGGTTTAATTTAAAAATGAAATACTATCATGTCCCGTAAGTAATTTTTTTATATATAAAATTTGAAATTTCAATTTTTTCTTAAAAAACACTTGTAAGTTTCTAACTAAGCCATCTCCTGTAGGATATTCCTCCCAACTGGGAAAATATTCCCCATTCACAAGTTAGTATTTTCCAAAACAAATGAGATATTAACGGCAACGGCAAATACTAACCTATGAAATTGAAAGAACATTGGATACCGATACTACGACGAGGAAAAATAAAAAATCTTAGGGTACTAACACCACATATATATATATATATATATAGAAAATACTGTGAATTTTAATTATATCTCTAAGTACAATGTAATTACAATTTACGCTAAATGTTTTTTTCATCAATAATTATTTAAAACTATGATAAAAAAAGTTAGACGAGATGTGATAAATTAGACACGTATTATATGGGTGCTCATTGTGTGTCCAACTGGTGATGCTAAGTGTCAGTGCTGATGAGGTCCTAAAAGCGTCCCCATACTTTAGAACAATATAAAAGACAAAATTTGTAGGATATTCCCCACACTTGGTTTGCAATATTCTTCTGTTCCACATGAATGCAGATTGCAATTTGGTAGTGCATCGAATCCGTCAAGATATTTAAGGTATTATTGAAATTAATTTCGTTCGAACATTTTTGAGCTCTCCCAACATAATTTTATTCCGTTCTCATGATTTGAATTCGAAAATTTAATTAGTTGAAATGCTTTTAAATACAATGATTTAATTAGCGAATTATATTTTAAAACCAAAGGCAAGATCTTTATAATATTTGGGCTAAGTATTATTTCTTGCTATGGCAAAAAGAAAAAGAAAAAAGAAAAAAGAAAAAAGAAAAAAGAAAAAAGAAAAAAGAAAAAAGAAAAAAGAAAAAAGAAAAAAGAAAAAAGAAAAAAGAAAAAAGAAAAAGAAAAGTAAGTGGGAACAAATTAATTAACAAAAAGAAAACGTAGAATTGGCCGCCCTCTCTCTCTCTAGTCTCTGCCTGCCAAAGAAACAAAAGAGAAGCTTCAATCTCCGTTAACACCTGTTTCTTCCTGCTTTTTTGCTTTTGCCTTTTCTCTTCTCACCACGCGCTTTCCATCTCCGTTACCACCATTTCCTCTTCTCTTCAATCTCTCCTCAGTCCTCATTCACCCCTTCTTCCCCACAAATTCACTCCTTCGATCGCCACCTCGTTCTCCAATCAGCTCCCTCCCAAACCACCTTAACTTCAAAAAAATTGCCGACTTGCCACACATGGTTCACATCAAGGAATTGTATCCTCCTCATTTTTGTATTTCATTTTAGTTTTTATGCTCTTTATAGTGTTGATCAGCTAAGATTGCATGTGGGTCAGTTTCAAAAGAAGTTTGTAATATGTTTCCTTGCAGTTCAATTTTGACAAATTCTGCATTTTGAATTTTTTGGGTTTCTTTCCTGCTGCATGTATTAATTTGGGTTGTTTCCTTTACTTGATTTTGTTCTCGCTTGAAGTCGGATCGTGATGCCCATGTCTATGGAAGAGGTAATAACCAATGCCCATGAAGTTTCTTCGAATAAAAACTTAATGGGATAGCTCCTCCTAGTTTGTTAATGCGAGTTTATGTTTGTGTGCTTTTTTTCTTTTTGGTTGCAGTATCAGATAGGCCAGATGTATACAGTGATGAAGATGCAGCAGCAGAACACAAATAGTACTGAGGGTGTTGAGGTGTTGGAGAACAGACCTAAACTGGATGATGTTTTTGGCCAGTGTCATTATACCTCTAAGGTTTATCACTTGCAAAGGTAATCTCACCTCTAACTTCATTAATCAGTTATTAGCAGCCCTACACGGCTATAACCAATGAAATTTAGGAATGTGCTTGCTTGATCTGTCAAACTGTATGACATGTGTCCTTCATATGATCTTGTTTTTCTGTTTCATGTATCACACTCTTCCTTTTCTTTTCTTTTTCAGCAAAGCCCCTTCTTGGCTCACCACTTTCGCACCGACTAATGCTCTTGTCTTGCAAGAAGAAGCCTGGAATGCCTTCCCGATATGTAAAGCAGGTAAGCTCTTAGTTTTTTTGACTGCTATGGTTTTTTCGAAAGAGTATTCATGTGTAACTATACTGATTTGTTTTTGTTTGGGCTGTCCGTATGGATGCTGTTCTTCCAGTAATCAAGGTAATACTATTCTTGCCCGGTGACAAAATTTGCATCTTCCATTAGATTTTCTCAAGGGAGTTTAATTCTTTAGTAACATTTATCTTGATTTGGCATCTTTGCTGCAGTGCTCATCCTTCACCAAGTTTTCTCTAACCATTGAAACTGTACATAGGGCTGACAATGGACTCTCAGAAAATGTAAGTTTGTCTGAAGCATATATTCTTAGATTTCCCCAAAATTGATTACCTGATCTGCACATTTGAGATGCTTTCATGTTGCCCATGAATGCATAAATTCCTTCTTGGTATTATCCTTGGCATCTGTTGACTATGATACTGGCTACACTAGGTGCATGGTTTGACCAATGAACAACTAGCCATCAGACAGGTTGAACGTGTTGATATAGCTTCAGCTGCAAAAGATTGTTGGAGTTATGTGGTTGGGAGTAATAATATCGACTTCTCCAAGTTCGAATCCAAAAAGGCAGGTCGAGGTCCTCTTTTGGACGGATGGCAGGTTGGCATTTTCCCTATCCAAAGTTTAGGATTTTCTAATAATAACTGGTTGCAGGTACTGTAGGAATTTGGTTTACAACCTTTAAATATTGCACCTGTTCTAGTTATCACGTGACAATCCTCACTGTGAATTTAGTTTCCCAGTCTTACTCTACAAAAGAGCTTTACTTTTGCAAATGATTTCTAGGAGTAGGAGAGTTCATCTGGGATTTTAGATTACAGTATAACACAACCCATGACCTCAGCTTTCTGTAGGTTGTCAAATTCCTATGGATCTAATATTGCAAAATAGTTAGTTTGGTACACTCGGATTATCTCTTAAATCCTTGTAGCGTTTATTGATTATGGCACACTACTATTTTCAGGATAATTGTAGTCCTGTTATGACAGCATATAAGCTGGTAACTATTGATGCACCGTATTGGGGTTTTGGTTATCGACTTGAACAAGCTCTAATAGCGGTAAGCTTCTATAAATTCTGTACAATCTTTACTCTACTTGCAATGCATATAATTACAATAAAGATTTTAAGCTTATAGTAAGAAACTACTGTTCACAATTGTATAGTTAGTGGTATTCAAGAAAGCAATTGTTAGTTCTCAGTTTCCTGTTCTCTATACCAGTGATAAATCTACATGGAAACAACCAATAATAAATAAATAAACAAAAGAAGAGAATAGTTACAGAAAGTCGAAATAGGATCTCTCCCTCTCTGTTCGTCTTCAAATACAGGGTTTTATAAACCTTTCTTTTCCTTAACAAAAAAATATGCAGGGTGAAAGGGCTCTTTTCCTTGAGAGCCATCGGAATAGTTTTGGCTGGATTGATGAGTGGTTTGGGATGACTGTGTCACAAATTCGTGAACTAGAACGAGAAACTTTTGCCTCACTAAATAAGGTAAGGGTTTCAACTTCCAACTCTCAAATGTGAAATTTTTGATGCAGTTACTGTAAATACATCTATTATTTCTGGATATTTTTTTCTAAGTAAACCAATCAAGTGTTATAAAGGTAAAAAAGAGTCTTAGGAGTCTGAGTTGTTTGACAGGGTAGAAATCAAAATGGAACTAACTGGCCAAGTCCACATCATTTATAATGCCATAACAATTTTCTTTATTGTTATAGAAGCCCTCATATGTAGTTTGCCTTGCAGTGATTAGCTGGGTATATGCAATGGAGTAATTCTGTTTCTTGTCTGGTTGTGGAATTCGATAACCATTATGTTCTCCTAGTCATAGCGATAAACTTTGGATGTAGTTGAGTGCAAAAACAAGTAATACATTAATTTACGTCTGCTGATAACCATGAGGATCTCATAATGTGGGGTGAACCTGCTTCTCGTTCCTGATAATCAAAAGGCATTGTGTGGTATGATTACATGCTGGAAATACTTTTTGGAATCAGATGTCAGTCTAATCCAATCTGGTCTGTGTCTATATAGATCCCATTCATGGATGAACTTTTTTTTTGTTTCGAACATTCATGGATTAACAAAAATGTGCAAAATCTCTATTTGCCTTTGCCAATCTATGGGTCTCTTCCTTTTTGCGTATGACATCGCCACTCCTGTTGGCAGCATCAACTGATTCCGGAACTTAACTTGACCTTACTCATTCTTCCCTCGTTAGATTTGAAAATATGTTTCTTATTCTTTCACTTGGATTGTTTCCTAAGTGAATGCTGCTCGTTTTGATGACCGTATCGTTTGTTTCAAAACAGAAACTTGGCAGGCCAAGTTTGAAGCCAGCTTCAGACGATCAGAAATCTCCTATCAAAAATGAAGATGCTAACAAAAAGGGGATCCCCCAAGATACGAAGTGATACTCGAGGTGCAGATCATCTCCTCCTCTGAGTGGCGATATTAGGGGGGAATATACAGGGCAGCAGTCCCCAGATTGGAAATATTGTAATACTTTATCAGTTATTCCTTTTATAACCACTTAGCAGTGGGATTTATCATTTAGTGTTAGTATAAACTTATAAATTTGGTCAATCAATTAAAAGGCTGATAATTATTGTGGAGGCGAAGGTGCATTGTTCATGTGGCGATCACATATCATACAGGAAGTGCAAAATATGAACAGTTGTTAACTACTTTTTTACCCGACAAGTAGAGATGGGTTCGAACCCGAGTCCTTTGTGATACATGGGGTTTGAACCCGAGTCCTTTGTGATACATGGGGTTTGAACCCGAGTCCTTCCCAACCCAACTTAGAGAAAACTTAGAAAGTGCAAACACATTATACAAGTACAAGAAGATACTTTCTTTTTCTCCCAAAATAAAATGTTTGACTGCTTAATCTTCGAATCTGTCAATAACTAGGTAAGTAAATATAAAAATCTCAAATGAAACATGTACACCAATCTTTCCAAATTACAAGAAAACCTAGATCCATTTGCTTAACACAACAGAACCATTCTGCATAAGAAGGAGATGAGAAAGACAATTACATACTCCACAAACTAATTAAGCTTGGGAAAGTTCTTAAGATATCACCATGTAACTAAAGATGGAACATGCTAGGCTGAGCCTTGGTCATCCTTGCTTCACCATAGGGTTCATCATTATCGATACGGCGATTGTTCCTGAAGGCAGCGCAGCCGATCACATAAACAATGACAAGGAGGATGAGGATGACGATGTTGATTACCGACACTTTCCTCCAGCTCTTCTTGAGGCTGCCGAGCACGCCGGCCTTGCAAGAGTTGCAGTTGTAGCAGAGCAGGGACTGATCATTGTTCCAGAAGTTGCAGTCATTGTTGTAAACGACCCCTCCTCCATTTGGCACCCAATACGTCTCATTCACATAGGTGTAGCCACAGTCCGTCGGAGGCTTGCAACAACCGGACTGCACAAACCAAAACCATATAGGATATTATATAGTACTTGCACAAACCAATACAACTAGACTTTATGGCTTAAGCTAGGTGGATATTGCAAGAAATGAACTTCATTCCCATACTTGTTGATTTATTCCGGTTACCAAATTGGCCGACCGTTTGGGTTATCGGTCGTTTTTATTAATTATAAATATAGAGAGAATCTAAATTTGCGGCCTTAACGGGTGGAAACTCCCCAAGCTAGTGAGGGTTTTGTTTTGTTTAGTTTAAGAAAACAAGATCTAGATCCACATCACCTGAGGATAGCCAGTGTGGCAGCAGTTAGCAGGTGGTAAGATGCATGACATTGGACATAATCTGGATAAGGAAAATGCAAAAAGTAGAAGAAAAGTAGGATTCTAGGCTTCTCTATTATATCAGACTTAATGCAGACAATACACTAAACAGAAAAAGGAGAAGAATATTCATGTGGATATCCATATCCATAGAAATCGTACGCTTACGATCATATATTCCACCAAAAGATGATATATTCACTCAACGCTTACGATCATATATTCCACCAAAAGATGATATATTCACTCAAAAGATCATATATTCCACCAAAAGGAGAAGCTGTCTACGGAAAGAAAAGGAAAAAAGCTAACCAACCCATCACCACTATTAGCTAGCACCAAGTACTAAACATAACAACTAAGAGAACATTCTTAATAATTTCAACACTTCTTTTATGAAATAAGAAAAAGGTGAAGGGGACAAGCACCCACCAATAATTTTGATTAAGAAAGTTGGATCCTCTTTCCTGGAAATGGTTAACGGTGGGGTTAAGTTTCATACCACACGCCAAACCAGCTGGCCGGCTAACTAGTATAGCATTTTTCAAAGAAACCGTAATAGATGGGCTGCCCATCTTCCCTTCACATGTCTTTCACATCCCTAACCAAATTTATTCTCTCCCAGTGCTCTACAAAAATCACAAAAAATTGGTTTTTTCCAAACGTAAATAAGAATGCAACTAGACGAGCCGAACTCGAGATCAACCATACTTTTTTTGTCGGAAGTATCACTAATCTATAAATTTGATTGATCAATATCCTAAGGAACATGATACTTTCTCCATTGAAGAAATAAAAACCACCCGAGTTTTTCTTAATGGAATGATATTGTTCGCTTTGGGTCTAAATCAACACGATTTTTACAAAATGCCTCTTTCCATTAAAAAAATCAACTCCTCTTATATTTAGTTTATTTTTCTTTTCTTTCCGATGTAAACTTTTGTTCGTACACTTCAACACTCTCACTTCACCTACTAATTAATTAAATTAACCTGCTATGCAACACAAAAGACAGAAGCGACCGACTTTCTTTTTTCTTGAACCGCGGAAGCAACTTCAAACGCAAGTTCCGTTGCTCCCTTTCAGTTTTTTTAAAGGGACCGGATCGACCGACCCAATATTAAAATATTCCATTTTTTTTCTTTTTTACTACTGTAATCTCCACTTTCTACGTGTGGATAATTGTGTAATTAATTCTTTAAAGTTCTAAACCAACCAAGTAATTAAGTACACTCACCATAGAAGTACAATTGAACTCGTAGAATATCAAACTACTCGTTAAAATTTGTTAGCTATTTTGTCCCCAAAAATGTACCAACCAAGCTAAACAAAATTAGCTAATACACATAAATAAACTGAATAAATAAATAAATTTACTACTATAATAAATAATAAAAAGTTAAGTAAATAAAACAAAGTATTAAGATTTAATAATAAATAATTACCTCAATCGGACTAAGTTTCCGGTTGTAGAACATATCAGCAACTTCCGGCACACCATTAACACTTCTCCCCAGCTTACCACAAACTTTCGAATCCCTAATACATGACGCGATCTTGACCCAATAGTTGTCACTCGCCACGTGGTCTTTCAACCAACCCTTATAGTCCTGCAAGTTGTAATCCATGTAAGCCCGGTTCGGCAAGGGTCGACCCGACCCTTTATCAGTGACCGCGTAGGCGAATATGATGAACCCAATCAGAGCGGCGATGATGAAGAACATGACGAATAGGTAGACCCACATCAGCATAGTGTTGCGGTAACACGCGCCAGCGAAACCAGCCAAGGAGACGACCAGGATGGCAACTCCTATCACGATCAGCGGCCACTGGAGGAATTTGAGGCAGTCTGTGTTGTTGGCTCTGCTGCTTAGCCAAATCCCACCGCCGAGGATTGGGATTGAGAGCAGAAATGTCAGGAAATTTAGTAACCCAATCAAGTGGTTGCTATTTCTCATCTTTGATTTTCTTTTTCTTCCAAGAATTTTACAAATTTAACTTTTGGGTTTTTGTTTTGGGTGGTAGAGTGGTGATTGTTTTTAGCAAGTAAAGTTGCAGGCATGAGAGCAATAGTTATGGAGTGGTGATATATAAATGTGGCCATGTCCGCAGATGAAGGGATGCACGAAATCTCTGTCCACTGCAGTGACGTGTTAATCATTTTTTTTCCTTTGACTGATAACATAAAGATTCGAATTTAAGTGTGAGTCCTACTAGTTTCTTTATCACCAATAAAACAAACATATTTGTTAATAATTTGTGTCATTTCAAGAAGAAGCTACTTCATTCAAGTATAGTTGGATTCTAAAGAGTAACTATTTTTACATAATTTTTTATATTTTTCCGATTCAAATTTAGGACCTCGATTAAAAGTAGACAAATTTTTAATCATTGATCTAATTATTACTCCAGCACAACTAATATTAAAAACCCTGAGTTCTAGTGACACGTTTTGAGCACAGAGTTGGGTTATGTGGTTATTATGTGCACCTTTGGGGCATCTTATCGTTAGAAAGTTGTTTGGACTATATTATTGGGTGGGTGTGGTTGACGATATTTTGAGACTTTGAGCTGAGTAAGGTTAAATGATAACGATAAGAGATGGGAACTAATAATAATAATGCATATTCTTTATCCTTTTTATAAGCTATGCTTGGCTATATATACTGTTTAGGATATTCTCTACCTCAACTTCTTATTGTTCATTTTATCTGTAGATTTTATTGGCAGTGGAGCTTGATAATTTTTTTTTGTCAAAATAAAGACAAAATTTGATATTAATAATAACAATAATAATGTTGTAAACCTTAAAATAATAGAAAGAAATGTTTAAATACCTCAAATTTGGAATGAGCAGAAGATTAAAAATAATTACGAAAAGTCTAAAAATCTGTTTTCTGATTATTAGGGGCCGAATTTGGACAATTCAAACCTCGAAATCAAACTTTAAATGATCTGTTTGTTCTTTTTTTTCTTCAGCTGGCACCAATCAAATTAAAATTATACTTATTTTCCTATTAGATCCCATTTTATGGTTTGCTATTAAATCAAGTTCCACGTTTTCTTTTATAAATGTCATGTTTTAATTTTTATTAACACTAAATTGGTAGGTATACTACACTACAGTAAGAAATGGTATGTGGAGACCTTGGATTGGCTTTTAAAATTTTAATTAATAATTAATTTGAGTTTGACTTCTAATTCTTGCGATCTGAATCATTATTACGTGATGCAAATACTTAGCATTTAGCATCATTTTATTTGTTAGTATGCAAACTGACCATGATTAGCGTTACTTTGAATTCAACAGTATATAGTTTTTCAAATTAGTTATTAGCAAGATTAAAGAAAAAACATTGATGTGCTATGATTAACTATCCATTGAAAATAAAAAAGAACTAAATAATATTATAAAATAGTATAATTTTTTTCATTTTTAAGACTCGAATCTGATCTCTTAATTAAGAGTGAACAAATCTTTTACCATTCAACCAAAATCAATATTGATAATTAAATTAAATTAGTGTTCAAGCTTAAGATTAGTTTTAAGTAGTCAAAATCAATCATACATTATTTAAAAATAAAAAGTCGATCATGCTTCAAATTTCAGCTTTTGCTCCAATTTTGCAGATCGTCGTTTTCATGGGCTTGTAAACCCATAATATAAAAATGAAAAAGAAGCCTGTGATCCACAAGTCCAGTCCACAACCATCCATTACCTGGTCCTAGCCTAGTTTGGTGGGTGCTGGGTGCAGACAAAGGGTATAAATTGCTTGCTTTCAATTGGACCAGAGCAGGATAGAAGGGAAACCAAAGAAGAAGAAGGTTTTCGTTCTCTTCCCTCCAGGATCGCAGATGGATAACAGAATCGAGCTTCTAGAGTTTCGTGAAAAGGCAAGAAGGTGTCTCGATTCCGATGGCTTTGGTAATAATATCTCCATTAACACCATGGACGCTCGAATCAATCCATGGATAAATCTTTAACGCCTTACAATTTTCATTCTGGAAATTACCTCACCAATGGAAGTTAATACTAACTTTGATTAAGCTAGCTGCGTGCTCTGAAATGTCACTCTGCAAGCCAAGAACTGAAACTCTATTTACTACTCGACTTATAATTCTTTTTACAGATTTTAAGACATTTCATATTTTTTTATGCCTCAATTATATTTATTATCAAGGTGTGAGTGAGTATAATGCATGCAGGGTTGAAGAGGTTCTTGGTAGAGAAGATGACATTGAGGATTCAATAGTTACAAAAGCAAATTGAGAATGTTACAAAACGGTGCAGGCTCGCTCTATATGAGCTTCATATCATTAACTTAGAAAAAGGATAATGTTAATTTACAATTGCAAGCTATTGATCGGTGTTTGACGTGTTGGCGCAAGAAACCGGACAATTTCACTTATTGCGCCGAAGAAGATTGATGACATTTTCAAGGAAGGACCACGAGAGCAAATGTGTTTGTTGGAGGTAGACAGAAGACATGATGATGATGATGATGATGATGATCCATTTCTCTTGAGATAGATAGATGGATGGGTTGGACATTTTGGTTGGTGATGGTGTTTTTAGTAATGAGTAAAGTAACGAGGCATGGGATGGGGACCAAGTGAGCTGCCATGGAAGTCAGGCTGGTGAGGGTAAACTCAAAAAATGGTTAAATACAAATGCAAGACAGCCCTTAGACTGTAGGTACTACTGCCCTTGTATCTCATATGAGTTTAATTAATTTTGAAGGACAATGGAGAATCTGGGAATATAATACTTGCAAGCTTGCTGTAGTTGGTGGTAACGCTCCTCTAAACAATTAAAACATGATAGAGACTCGTGGGTATTATTTTCAAATCTTGTGTTCAATTTTAGTGGCTTGAAAATTGTGTTCTTTTCCATATCTTTCAATTCTTTGTGTGTTTGGTGGAGAGTTATAAATAATATAAAACTCGAAATAGATATTCGAGAGAAAAATAAGAACTTAACATAGTAGAAACTGTATTTATTAGACCGTTGATACGATCCTGAATTGTCCGAGGCTCGTAGCACGTACCTTTGATATAGTTCTAGGCTTGGATTTCGATGCGGAAGATGAATGACTCAACACGACTGTTTAACCCTGCTAATATCCTTGTATTAGCCAAACTAAACCTATCGGATGAGGTTCTTGACACGATCTCTAACCCTGCTAATATCCTGTATTAGCCAAACTAGAGCTACGAATCAATGGATGGATTTTCGGGTTTTACTTGCTATCCTAATTGAGTATCCGGGCTCAATGAGGGACAAGGTTCGCGAAGAACAATTGAGAAAACTCTCTGATTTTATTTGAAAGATAACGTAAAGTAATAATGAAGAAGGTGGCTCCTTTAAATAGGAGAAACCCTAAATCCTTACAATGGGAAACCTTCCCTTAAGAGAACTCCTAATTAATTAATTAAAATAAATTCAGACTAATTTAATTAATTAATGAAAATAGCTAAATAAATAATGGAAGGTCCAAAATTGCCTTCCTTGCGCAAAACCATAATTTCAGGACGTGATCATGTCGGCGGTGTGACGTGATCACGTTGAGGGCATTGCGACAAAAATCCATGCTACTGCTTTCAGCGTCATCACGTCGGGATGGGCGTGATCACGTCGAAGGCAGGACGTGATCACGTCGAGGCTGCGACTCCAGATCAGGTGCCTACTGGAAAGAGGCCGACGTCATCATGTCGGGGACAACGACTCTCTTCTGGAATGGGTGTGGGCGTGATGACGTCGGGGCCAGTTTGGGCCACGAGCAACGTCACTAGTCGCAGACTCTTCTCACGTAGAACAACTTCGTCGATGAGCGTTTCGCACTGTAGCTCCTTGTAGATAAGCTGAGATAGTCTCGCTTGCAACTCCTTGCTCATTGCTAGAGTCATTGGTCCGTTAGGTGGCAAAGGTACGCTTGGATTCGCATCAACCATCAATGATTAAATTTTTTTTTTTAAATGTGCATTGATGCAAATATTTTAGTAGAGATGAAGAAGATATCGAATATGGTCAAGTTTCAATTCGAAGAGTCCTTAACCAAAAAAAGAACCAAAAATGAAATAATGGCAGATCTTTTAAAGGGTATGGGTCATAAACTTAAAAAGCCATAGTACTCTTGTTTGGCCCGATATTTATTTAGAATTGGACCAAACCAGGCCGGGAATATTAAACCGGAAGGCACATTAGAAATTAGAAATACTTTTATAAATAAAGAGAGAGAGAAAATCAGAGCTCGGTGTATCTATCCATCGGACGCAAGAGGCTGCTCAAAAGCAATTTAATTTGTAATCCAACTTCTCGAACAAAACGACAAAGAATAAGTAATCTGGTACCCACCAATCCCTCCTGTCTCTCTGCTTGTTCTCCTGCTTCTTATTACACAGAGTTACAAGTTACAACAAGTAACACCACCAACGGTTACTAAAATCCTTCTTCAAGACACCCCCCTCCAATTGCAATACCTCTGCTCCCCTCTGTCTTTTGTGCAATCTCTCCTGCTCCTGCCTTTGAAAGCTTTTTTCCTTTTCTTGTGAATTAAAAAGAAGAAAAACCAATAAGCAATTTCAAAGAGAGAAGTAGTACAACAAAAGCTAGTGTCTTTGCTTGGAGAAGTGTGCAGAATAAAAAGCCAAAAAGAAAAATCCATCAAGTAAATCAGAAAAATGCTCCCCACTTCCATTTCCACCCATCAGAAATCCCATCTTTAGCTCCTCTTCCAACTTTTCCTCCGTCACCCTTTAACCAGGTAAGCAAGTTTTTTAACACATTTTTCATTTTTCCGCTGAGATGAAGTTACTACCCAGTTACAAGCTGAGTTTTTTTTAATTCTTTTTCCTTTTAATTTTCTACTTTTCTCATGTATGAAGCAGAGCAAAGCAAAAAAATTGTTTCTTTTGAAGTTCTTTTGTTACTACATACAAGTGAGTAAAGTGGGTTTCTTGCAAAAGTTTTCTACAATCTCATAATGTAGCTTTTGAGTTTTGTGTTCAAAAAAGCTTCGAGCTTTGCACACCATAGTTTTGTCACTTCAGGGAATTAAAAACAGAAAAGAAACCAAAAAGGCAGCTTCGAATCTATTTAAAGGCTGACATGTATTTTCCTTTTCCTTTTTAGATGTTACTGTGTGCTTATAGTGACTACTCTTTTGATTCATCCAACCTACATTGTTTCCTTTCTTCAGCGAATATGTATCCTTCCTATTTTTCTCATTGATTGTCTTCCATTTTCTTTAGATCTGCAACATTTAGCTGTCTGTTCTAGCATACTGTACTTGTTTGGTTCCCTTCCCTGTTTGTTGCCTGGGAAAATTATAGTGGGAGGATATATTTTCCCTGGAAACCAAGTGAGATTTTTGTATTATTTACTGGTTTCTTGCTTTTCTCTTTCAGACCACATGGGAGCAGGTTTTATGAAACATGGTTATGGTTCACTTATAAAAATGTTGTTTCTCAAAGTCTTCCAAACCCCCACCTATTCAGATCATTGTCCCTAATTTCACGGCACAAATGTAGGAACATATCAGCAAAATTGCACTCATTTTGTCAAAATTACCCTTACTCGTCTCTACTGGATTATGCATAGTCCTGCAAAGGGTATTTGTGTAATCTTCCCCTTCCATCACTGCACCTGTAGGACAGGACCCTTGTGAGTGCAATAATGTGTTTTCATGGGGTAATTTTAGAAGTATGATAAGCATTGAATGAGTAAAAAGAAAGCTTGAAGAAGATTTGTTGAGGTTTTCTTCTTTTTCTTTTTAAAATGATTAACAAGCTGATAATTCCCTGGTGCTTTCTTGAAATCTGACTCTTTTTACTGTGGTTTTCATGTAAATGGTCAGTAGTAGTAGCAGCAGCAGGACTGTAGGAGTAGCAGCAGCAGGACTGTAGGAGTAGTAGTAATATAAATCTTCTGCCTTTATTGCTGCATTGTGATAATGAGGAGGAGCAACTACCGTCCTTTTTGCGTGATATCATTTATTTCTCCTTATATTTCACATCGGATTCTCTGGTTTTAGCTTGTGATAATAATAATAATAATAATAATATACCTTTTCTTGTGGGGCAGGATCCATTGAAGTTGTCGTGAAAGCTCATATACCTCCATTTTCACTGTTTGCCCATAAGGGTTGTTGAATAGAATCATGCAGACTCCAAAAGGAAGGTAATTTCTCAAGTTGTTTTGGCTGTGATTGCTCATTGCTCTCTTCTTTTTATGCACTCCATTATGTTTTCTTTTTGTTACCTAATTGGTTTATAATGTGATTTTATCTAATCCAAGCTGTGCATTCTTATCTTCTCTTGCCCAATTATAGTATTATCTGATTAGTGCTTTACGTGTATATTGAAGATCTTTGCTGTTAATTGGTAGAGATTTTACATTGGAGCCACTTACATCACCTCTTCTTGATTTATCTTTTTTCTCTTTATGTTTTTCCTGTTTTGGACAATCCATCCTTTCTCATGTTCTTCTTGCCTCTTACAATTTTTCACCATAGGGCCACTATTTTCCTGTCTATTCTTTTGTGGTAAGAGTTCCCATGCTTTTCCATTGCAATTTGCCTTCTTCTGCATCAGAGGATGGAAGAGATTGTAATTGTAGTCATTGATATTGTCTCCTGCATTGATATCAAGCGGTGCTGGGTCCTACGGGTAGGCCATGAAAATGCTGTTTTGAGTCCCTAGGACCTGTCTCTTTACCTTATGCAATTTTCTTATCTTATCTTAGACCCATCTTTTTAATTTTTGGGTAGTTCAACTGCATGCTGTTGTATTTACTTCCTCATCATAAAAGAACATGCCATTGAATTTGCTCAAGTTTGGCAGGGGATAGACTAAAATCTAAAAGTTAGATGGTGAATTGACAACACTTTTGTATTTGTGTAGTTCTAAGAACAATTTTCTGTGAGTACGAAAGGGATTCGAAGGTTTAAGTTTTCAGCCATAGAAAACTTGTGGTAGTGCTATGCTTCCAACCCACTTCTAGCCTTATGCATTCAATTTCATTTTAGGGTTAAAAGTTGGCATGAAAAGGTAGAGAATAAAAGTAAAATTTACAGGAAGTTTAGGTTTTTTTTTATAACAAAAAATTATTATGAAGTTATGTAGAAGAAAAGGGATATGGGAAGTAACTGTTTCTAAGAAATACGTGTAATTAAGATTTCCTAGAAGTTGAGCAATCAAGGAATGCTACTTGGTTTTGTTTTAGCAGACGTTTAAAACCCATTTAATGAGCTTAATTTCATTATATCTGCTTATGCTGTAGCTTAGGACTAATTGTTGATCCTATCTATGCCTCTTATTTTCTTTGTAGTGTTGTATTCTTGTCTTGATCATTCTTTGCCAATTACATTGTGAATAACTTGTAATCTAGAAGCTTCAGTTGTTAATCTGTTCTGTTCAAGCTTGTGCTTCTTGATGTTGTTTTATTATGTTTACCTGATCATAGTTTTGTTAATTTCGATAGCAGAACTGTCTCGTCGGAAGCACCTCAGAAGGTCTCTCCTCGGGCCGTGCGCCATCTCAAAACAACTGGACTAGAAGCTGATACTGCTTCATCAATTCGAACACCAAAAAACAGGAGCCCTAAAGTTATTGAACGCAAGTCACCCAGAAGTCCAATATCTGAGGTACTATATCTGAAATGCAACCTAATCTCAGCAATTTAGTAAGAAGTGTAACTGTAAAAGACCTTTTCATCATAATTATTTTAATGTCTGGAAGATGAAGCAAGTGTGTTAGAAGATGTTACATAATAAATATGATAGACTTCGGTTTCCCTTTGGTTTTGGCATGTATACTCAAATCTGGTGATTCATGCACTTTCTCGTATGGTTTGATTCAGGACGAACTAGATGTTTGGTCTCCTTCAGTGAAAGACTAAAGTTGAATTACTTTGGTTATGAATACATTGTGAAAAGTTAACTCTTGCTTCACTGGCCTATTCTTGGATTAGATGAACCATATTATACTGTCTCATTAGTGAGATATTGCCTTTTCTGGTAGAGACAAATCACTAAACCATGTTGATGTTTTCCTGCCATATTTACCTTTTCATGACGGTCCACGTATCAAGTTTTGATCTCATCGATGCTGGCATCTTGTTTGGATTCCTTTTAGTGCTAGAAATTACACTTTATATTGCTTGCTGTGCTTTCTTTTTCAGATTGTATGAACTATATTATACTGTCTCATTAATTTCCTTCATTGTTATAGACAAATTACCAAGACCATGTCGGAATTTTGTTCTGCCATATTTGCCTTTTCATGATCGGTCTATGGATCAAGTTTTGATCTCATCAATGCTGTCATCATGTTTGCCCTTTTGAGCTGTAAATTACAGTTTATGTTGCTTGCTGTGCTTTTTTCTGTCGTAGTTAAGAATGTAAGCTAGGAGACTTGCAGTCGAGACTTAGTCCTTCCTGCTTTTTAGGAAGTACCATTAAGCTCCAAGCACATTGGTTTCTTGCGGTTAATTATATCAAAAGTAGAGTTGTTGCATTTTTATTTTTTTTACTAAAAACCTAATCCATGTTCTTCTTGTTCCAGAAGAAGCGCCCAAGCAGAATATCTGAACTGGAGGCTCAGGTCTTGCAGCTTCAGGAAGAACTTAAGAGGGCAAAGGACCAGTTAAATTTATCGGAGTCATGGAAAAAGGAAGCTCAGGAAAATGCCGAGGAGTCCAAGAATCAACTGTTAGCAATGTCTGCAAAGCTAGAGGAGTCTCAGAAGCAACTACTGGAACTGTCTGCTTCTGAGGAGGCCCACGTTCGTGAGCTTCAAAGCATTTCACAACAAAGGGATCAAGCATGGCAATCTGAGATCAAAGCTGTTCGCCAGCTGCACTTAGACGACACAGCTGCCTTGGCTTCTGCCTTTATTGAGATTGAGAGTCTTGAGTCTCAGCAAGAGATTGTAGCTGAGCCTGAGGCTACACAGAGCAAGCATACTGAATCTGTGGATGTGGAGCTCGAAATCCTGAAAGCAAACCTTAAAGATACTCTCTCTCTTGTAGAGACCATGAAAATCCAGCTAATGGAAAGCAAAGAATCGGAGGCCCAGGCACAAGCATTGGCTAATGAAACCCTCCTCCAACTGGAAACTGCTAAGAAAACCATAGAGGCACTCAGGTCGGATGGCATGAAAGCCATTGAATCTTACAACTCCATTGCTACTGAGTTAGACCAGTCTAAGGCACACGTGAATTTACTGGAAGGACTTGTTGCCAAAATTGATTCAGGCTTACATAATACCATCAGCAACCATTCTCAGGAGTCTACTGAAGAACATGACTCTGAGAGGGTAATTGTAGAATATCCAAAGTCACAGGAAGCGAATGAGTTTGAAGCAGAACTATGCTCTTTGAAGTCGGAGGTGGAACAGTTAAGATCTGCACTAGAAGCTGCTGAGACAAAATGCCATGAAGAACAAATTAACAACGCAGTGCAGATAAGAAGTGCTCATGAATTGATGGAGCAGATAAAATCTGGATCAGTTCAGAGAGAGGCTGAACTGGAAGCAGAACTAAAGGAAGCAAAAGCTGACATCGAAGAGTTGAAAGCAGATCTTATGGATAAGGAAACTGAATTGCAGGGCATTTCAGAGGAAAATGAAGGCCTTAATATGAAGCTTAAAAATGGCTTATCGTACCAGAATATGTCTAATCTCGAGAATGAAATCAAACAGTTGAAGGAAGTCGCTTCCGAGTTGAAGTCTAGTTTAATGGACAAGGAAACTGAGCTGCAGAACGTACTGGAGGAAAATGTAATGTTGAAGAAGGAAATAGGTAAAAGAGAAGACAGAGGTAAAGGGAATGAAGAGGTGATATTAGAACTAGAGGCCGCAAGGCTTGCAGAGCGTGAGGCGCTCATGAAACTTAGATTCGCAATGGACGAGGCAGATAAGAGCAATAAAAGGGTGGGAAGGGTGACTGAGCAACTCGAGGCAGCACAGGCAGCTAATTCCGAGATGGAAGCCGAGTTGCGAAAGCTGAAGGTACAGTCTGACCAGTGGAGGAAGGCTGCAGAGGCAGCTGCTGCCATGCTTTCAAGTGGAAACAATGGAAAGTTTGTGGAGCGAACTGGATCGTTGGATGGAAACTATACAGGGAGAATCAACTCACCTTACAATGAAGACTTGGATGATCTGAAGAAGAAAAATGGGAATATGCTGAAGAAAATCGGGGTTTTATGGAAGAAACCTCAAAAGTAGACAATATGAGGTAGGCATTTCGGGTATTACATAATTTTCAAAATGTGGTTAATCATTGTTCTTCATTTCCTTGCTTTCTAACCACATTTCGTTGCTTTTTTTGGCAGAAACCTTGGTCAATGGAACAAATCATGGTTTTGTTTTTAGGTTGCTTTTAGGCAATTGTAGCTAAGTGTAGTGTAATTTTTGTCTGTTTAGGGAAATGAAGGAATCAAAAACATTTGTGTTGCTGTTGAGCCACTTCTAAGTGAAACTATATATCAAGTCTCCTGGTCTGTAAATTCATCATATTTGCAGATTTTTATGCAATATTTGTTGCTATGGCCTTATATTTCATTTCCACAGTAACAATGGGTATTTACTATTTATAACTCTCTTCTTCTTTTTTTAACTTTTAATATTTTTCCAACGCCACCTAACAGAGATTGAATTCTTTTTTTAAAAATAAAAACTGAGATTGTTACTGTGGAATTAAATGATCTTTTCGGTCTTTTGCCCAAAGGGTAAATAGGACACTCGATCTGAATTTATCCATAATTCACTAAACTGGATCATTTTTTTCAATTAAATACATAGAGGGTATTGGTATTAAATTATGTGAGTTCAACTCATTTCATCATTTCATTAATAGAATTCAATTAAATTTTTTATTAATGAATGAACTCTAATAATTGGTATAACAATATAAAATTGAAAAAATTCAATTGAATTGAAATGAACACATTATTTGGTATGACTAACAAATGATTTTATTTTACTTATTTGACCATTATACTCCTAAATTAAAATTTACCCATAAAATAAAAGAGAAAATTTTATAAAATTATGAGATGAGTTACACATCAACGAAAGATTCACGGGTTGAGTCATAGGGTGATTTACTTCATTCTTCCTACTCAAACTCAAGAGCTGTTTAATATCATAAACACAACTCATAAAAGTCAGCTCAAGTATATGGGATTTTTTCATGGATTGACAAAGTGGAAAAGGATAAATTTGAATAACTCACTGTTTTTTTTGCAGTACTAAAATGCATGTGGAGGAAATAATGCAGAATTGAATTGAACAAAAGAATGTTTCCAAGTAGGGAGGGAATCCATATCCAACCAGGCCTGCCAAGTGGGATGGCACTTTCAAGTTTCAACTAAAAGACAAAACTGACAGCTAAAACATCTTCAAATACTGATCAGAGTATGGTGGTTCCTTAAAGAAATACAATGGTGGAAGAAGAAAAGGAAAACTACGAAGAGGTAGCTCTAGCTTGTCAACTTATTTCAGTATATTTCAATATATTGATCATACAGAGGTATTGTATACATTTATAGAGAGATTTGCTACGCTATTTTTGGGCTATATAGATTTTTAGTGCTAGAATAATAGCTTGGTAGTTTATGGCTTATTCCTGAAATCTTTCCGATTTAGTTAACTCCTATAATCTCTCTGATTTATCTCTTAATTGACAACTCACGCCAACACTCCCCCTCAAGTGGAAGCATCCAAATCTTCAATGCGCAACTTGTCTAGTGAGTTGTAAAATTCTCTGCTTGATACGGCCTTTGTAAGAATATCCGCTAGTTGATCTTCGGACTTCACAAATGGAAACTGAATTATTTTAGCTTCGAGATTTTCTTTAATAAAATGTCTGTCAATCTCCACGTGTTTAGTGCGATCATGTTGGATAGGATTGTGAGCAATAGCAATCGCTGCTTTGTTATCACAAAAGAGGTCCATTTCGGAGGTAGGTGCAAAGCCAATTTCTGTTAGAAGTCTTCTCAGCCATAGAAGTTCACAAAGTCCTTTGATCCTTCCACGGAACTCTGCTTCAGCACTTGACAGTGCCACCACCTTTTGCTTCTTACTCCTCCACGTAACAAGATTTCCCCCAACAAACATGAAGTAGCCTGAGGTGGATCTTCTGTCTATGGTGTTCCCTGCCCAATCTGCGTCTGTATAACCATTAACTCTGAGGTGGTTATTCTTTCCAAACATAAGTCCTTTTCCTGGGGAGGATTTTAAGTATCGTAAAATCCGTATCACTGCTTCCATATGATCCTTACTCGGTTGGTGCATAAATTGGCTTACAACACTCACTGCATAAGCAATATTAGGACGGGTATGCGAGAGGTAAATCAGTTTCCCAACTAACCTCTGGTATCTTCCTTTATCTGTTGGCACTTGATTTAGATGTTCTCCAAGCCTGTGATTCTGAACAATTGGAGTGTCTGCTGGCTTACAATCCAACATTCCAACCTCACAAAGTAAGTCTAGTATATATTTTTGTTGAGATAAGAATATACCTTTCTTTGATCTAGCAACTTCTATTCCCAAGAAATATTTAAGTCCTCCCAGATTCTTCATCTCAAATTCGGTTGCCAATTGTTTCTGAAGTTTATCCATTTCCTCTGCATCATCCCCTGTAATGATCATGTCATCAACGTATACAATTAAAGTCGTTACCTTGCCCCGTTGATGCTTTAAAAATAATGTATGATCTGAATTGCTTTGGCGGAAGCCATACTTCTTCATTGCTTGACTGAACCGTCCAAACCATGCTCGAGGTGATTGTTTCAGTCCATACAATGCACGTTGCAACTTGCATACTACTTCAGTTTTTGAAGATGCTGTGTAGCCTGGAGGGGTGTCCATGTAGACTTCCTTCAAGATCGCCATGGAGAAAGGCGTTCTTTACATCCAACTGATGTAATGGCCAATCAAGGTTGGCTGCGAGTGATAGCAAAACTCTGACTGTATTTAGTTTAGCCACTGGTGAAAAAATTTCTTGGTAATCTACACCATATGTCTAAGTGTATCCTTTTGCAACTAGTCTCGCCTTATATCGTTCTATAGATCCATCTGCCTTATGTTTAACTGAGAAGACCCACCTGCACCCAACTGTCTTCTTCCCTTGGGGTAGTGGGACCAAGGTCCATGTTTGATTCTTTAGTAATGCCCCCATTTCTTCTTCTATTGCTTTTGTCCACTTAGGATCCATTAATGCCTCCTGAACTGTAGTAGGAATATGGCATGCAGAGAGTTCCTGTGAAAAACTCTTAAGTGGCTCAGGCAATTTTTCAGTGGAAACATAGTTTGCAATTGGATACCTCGACCTTCTTTCCTCCATTTCTGGGGAGTATCTGTTTGGTGGTTTGCCCCGGTTTTGCCTGAAAGGTAAGTTATACCCAGTATCTATAGCATTGATAATTGAGTGTGTGCCAACATTACTTACCTAAGGAATATTCTCAGGAGATGGGCTTGCAGCGACCAAGAGACGGGGGGATTCTTCTTCTTCAAATGGTATAGGCTCAGCTGCCAAAGATTCTTCTTCGGATGGTATAGGCTCAGCTTCTAGAGGTTCTTTTTCTGATGGTGTGTCATTCTGATCCTCAAGCCACTCAAATAATTGAAAAGAGGGTGATAATGTCACAGAACCAGCTCCTGTGACAGGAGAGACCACTCCATTGGCATTTGCAATGCTAGTGCGCTGTGGGGATGAATAATGAGAAAGATCCGCATGATCAAAGGTCATATGATCTGTGGCCCCAGAGTCAAGTAACCAATCATCACAGTTGGTATTGCAGTGAGAACTAATTAAGGCATGACAGGGATTACCTTGATCCATAGAAGAAAATTTTTGTTGAGGAATTAGAGACAAACACGGTTCAGCTGCTGCTACAGCCGCCTTGCCTATGCCTGTACTTGTACCAGCAGTGTCTTGTTTCTTCCGGGCTTGGAGTTCATGCCACCAGTCCAGATATCCATGCAGTTGGAAGCAATTTTCCCGTGTGTGCTTCATATTGCCACAGTGAGTGCACTTTGATCCATCAGATGATGATCGGCCTTTAGAGCCAGATTTTCCAGCATGTTGTGGGTTCGATCCATGGATTCCAAGCTTGAGGCCTCTCGAAGCAAGCACTGCTCCTGGAGGGGGTTCATGGTCACCTGCATTCATCACCACCTGACGAAGAGCCTCTCTACGGACATGAGCATAAGCTTGCTCTATAGTGGGAAACGGGTGTAGCTGCAGCACGTCACTCCGGATGTTATCCAGCTTGTCGTCAAGACCATCCAAAAAAACATAGACCCGATCTTCTTGGAGGAGATTATTATACCTTTGAATATCAGCAGGGAATTCCATTGGATTTGGACGTCGAAAATCAATTTCACGCCAAAGACCTTGCAAGTCGGTGTAATATTTTTCCAGAGATCCACCTGTTTGACGGAGACGTGAAACACGGCGCCGGAGATCATAAACCTGGGATGTGTCACCACCATCAAAATAGGTGGTGGCAGCAGAGTCCCACACTTGTTTGGCTGTGGGAAACCGAATAAAGTTTCCAATTAACGTCGGATCCATGGAGTTGATAAGCCATCCTTTGACAATGGCGTTGCCGGTGCGCCATTTGCGAAAGGACAGGTCAGTAGGGGATGGCTGGGTCAGTTCGCCGTTGATGTAGCCCAACTTGTCTTTGCCAGAGATGTACATCTCGACAACTTGGGACCACAAGCCATAGTTGGAGCCATCCAACTTGATGCCAATCAGTAAAGCTGCAGGTTCTGAGGTCACGGTTGGGGCCTGGACTTTGGACAGAGCTTCGGCCATCTTGGAGGTGAGTAATTCAGAGAGAATCCGGTCAGTGGTGGATTCCTCTGTCTGGGTTGGTGTTTCGGTGGCTGCCATAGGTAGATAAGAGGTTAAACCCTAAGACTGGGAGTGAACAAGGGACCAGATCGTAACCTGCTCCGCTACCATGTCAACTTATTTCAGTATATTTCAATATATTGATCATACAGAGGTATTGTATACATTTATAGAGAGATTTGCTGCGCTATTTTTGGGCTATACAGATTTTTAGTGCTAGAATAATGGCTTGGTAGTTTATGGCTTATTCCTGAAATCTTTCCGATTTAGTTAACTCCTATAATCTCTCTGATTTATCTCTTAATTGACAACTCACGCCAACATAGCTAACGTAAGAGAAAAAGTGAGAACTCAACCTCATGCTGGCTTGAGTTGCAACTGCTAATAAGCACTACAAAAAAATAATGTAATAATAGTCAGCAGGGATCTAATCTCGTGCCTGGCGTGAACATATACCACATCCTTAAGCTAAAACTTGGAAGGTTGCCTTAACCTCAGTCGCTTGTTAAACCATTGCTATTTGAAGCAAACTTCTTCGCGTCATATCTCTGCCAATTATTACAGGTCAATTTTGTTGATGTGTCATTACACGTTAGCAATTACACGTTAATTTTCCTCAACAACATTGTCCTCTGATTGACGCTTTATTTCATGTATTTTTATCACTTCAAAACTCCTTGTTTGTGGCAGAAACAATCCTTTTTACGTCAATTTGGCTTCTTTTGGGGGAATCTTGGGCAAGACTGGTTCTAGAAGAAGCGGGTGCTTAAGCGACAGAATGGCAATCTCAGCCGCATGTCTCAGCTAAGATTGCAGGATAGAGGCGTGCTGACTATGGACTCTAGGAAGGCGGATCAAATCAGGAAGCCAGCTGACTGTTGCATCCGTTTGAAGAAATCTCGGATGTATTTATTTGAACAAAAACAATTAGTCATTATCTTGTTATTTATTTTGTGTTTTGGATTTTAAACAAATGGGATTTTTATCCCTATCCTTTAGTTAATTTGAAGTGAGGAGTTTGGAAAGGAACGTGATTGGTGGGGACTCTAACCTTGTTAAAGGTTAGGGAAGGCTGTCAATTATGACATCTTCCATCTTCCTTTCTTCTAGTTTTGTAAACATTCGCTCTGTGAATTCGTTCTTGAATATCATAGATTTTAATTCTATTTCATGTTCTTCAATTACTCTTTTATTTCCTTGATTAATATGTTTAGTAGCTAAACACCTAATTCTTAGTAAGGGTTGAGTGAGCATACTTGTGAATCGTGAGACTGAATCATTCTTAATCATCTTTTCGTTTGTATTCAATTCAAGTTCTGTTTTAACAAACTTGTTCCCGTCTAGGCTAAAACTTGATCGATCTTAAGCAAGACGACGGATTTGCAGCCAGTCACTAAGGGGATGAGTGAAACCGAGGTGACGAAGTAGGTAGCTAACCTCGCGGGGGTTAGTGAACTTGAATCGATATAGGCCTAACCAGATTGACAACCTAGGGCTCCGAGTTGGGAGTAGCTTGGCCCAGACTCTGTCTTTCCCTATGCCATTGAGATAACGCATGTGCCTCAAGCCAGCAGCCAATTGGATAAACCCTTTAGCCAGCAAGGTGTCCACTGGCCAGGATCACTAGGAAAGGGGGTACCCTCCAAGTGATTTGAATAGGAGGAAAGTAGGATTGGAAATGGGTTCCTCCCAATCTATAGCAGAGTTACAAAGGGGAAAGAGAAGATCTAAAGTCAATGATCGATTAAACAAGTAAAGTGCTCACGGATTCGCCCTTGCCAGGAGTTTACCTCACGAAAGTTCCAACCAATCTCAGCTAAGATTCACTTCTGCCCAAGATTGCTTCTTTATTCTATTTTTGTTTGTTCCCTTTTACGCTTTGTTTATCTTAATAGCAGGAACAAAAATACCCTCAACTCCAGTGACGAGGAAGTCGAGTCAAGACTACAATACACCACCAAGATCTCTGTGGACAAACCTCTTATCGCAATCTACGAGTCCCTTGTGGACGAGTGATAAGTTGTATTCCTACTCCATTTTCTATATCTTTTTACAACTAAATTTGATGCCCTCGACACGCAATCATCCTCCAAAAAATAAAAGTCAGGCTCGGCAATGCCGAAGTTGGAGAGGCAGTCGTGGAGCACAGAGGAGATGCGGTGATCGGAGCCGTAGTCGGCGTCGTGTGAGAGGTTGGAGAGTAAGTCGGGCATGCGGTGGGAGCGATAGAGGCTGACTCCGATTGTGATACTGGCGAGGCGGCGAGGGTTTTCTTATACGACGCTGGCGTAGGAGTAGGAGGGTAATTTTGTAATAATATAATTAATAATTTAAAAGGTGATTGAACTCCTCAACAATCTCACCGTGAAAAAATTCACACATTCATTAATTTTTCAGATTCAATTCACAAATAATTGAATTCTTTTTAAAAACATCATAACAATCATAAAATTTATGATAATTTCAGTTACAATGAACTGAATTCATGTGTGACTTCTATACCAAATACCCCCATAAAGATTTGCTTATTTTCTAAAACTCAATTTGATTACATCTCAGTAAAATTTAAACTGAATTTCAATGAGATTTTTCACATTTGTACCTCACCTTTTTTTCTTTTAAAAACCACTCGCACTCAAAATTTTGATCACATTTGGTAGCTCGCCCTGACGCCGTTCGACACTTTTCGTCAAATATTTGACGTGATATGACATATCAGATGCCACATGTGTAATTGCTAACGTGTAATGACACATCAGCAAAATTGACCCGACTTTAAAAAACGGGTTGACCCAGCACCTCCGTTTCCTTCATCATCAACCACCTCCAAGCTCAAATGGAAGCTAATCCATTGCAATCTCGCACTCAAAATTTTGATCACATTTGGTAGCTCGCCCTGACGCCGTTCGACACTTTTCGTCAAATATTTGACGTGATATGACATATCAGATGCCACATGTGTAATTGCTAACGTGTAATGACACATCAGCAAAATTGACCCGACTTTAAAAAACGGGTTGACCCAGCACCTCCGTTTCCTTCATCATCAACCACCTCCAAGCTCAAATGGAAGCTAATCCATTGCAATCTGCTATTTAGCAAAGGCTAGCAATGATTGTTCTTGTTCTTGTTCTTCTCTAATTTTCCAATTCCTAGTACAACTAATCCATGGACTTAGGATGTGGATCCGTTTTCCAGATTGAAATGTTCCATTATTACTCATTTTACACAGAGAACCATCAACATTCTCATCCGGATAAAGATACTTGGGAGGAATTCCCAAGAGGAATACCACATCATTCCTTAATTACAAGTTTACCATTGGGTCATGAATTTACGAAAATACCCCGTGTTTCTTTTCCATACACTCTTCCTTTCCCAATTTTTAGGGTTTATTTTCCTCTTCCTCTCTTCCTGATTAACTGAGCTGCTGCTGCTCCTCTTGCTGCTTCATTTGTTAATTATTAAACAAATCCTCTGGTAATTTTCCTCTTCCTCTTCCATTGCTGCTGCTTTATTTTGATATGCTTGATTTACAAGGGTGAAGGTAAACAATTAAATATTCTAGGGTTGTTTCCCGATTTATCAAGCAGTTTTTGGTGTTAGAATTTTTGAGTTTCAATTTTTTATTAATAATAAATCTACCCCTCTTATTAAAAAAAACTTTACTGGCGTTAGAATTTCATAAAAAAATGATTTAAAATTCGTAAGTTCAAAGAGGCATTTACCTTCAAAGTTAATTATCGTGTTTTCTTGCTCGATATCTATATAAATGAACTCAAATCAACACTAAATTGAGTCATCAATCAAACACGAACAAGCAAAGAACTACTGAATTGGTAGTACATTTCATAGTATTGTTTTTACAACAAGCGATGCTCTGCAAGAGAGAAAAAAACACTTGAACAGCAGTATTTGTACAATCCACAACATTTTTTTACAAAACACATTCGGATCTAATAACGCACACATGAAACCTTTCACGTAGCAAGTATAAATAGCATGCTCAATTAAGGTATGACAAATATGACAAATAGGAGTTAACACAATCTCTACAGATGTGCCACTCGAAACACGCTCACAAAATTAGGCAGTAAAAGAAAGCGGGGACTGCAAGCATAAAAAATAGTTGCGTCCTCATCAAACATGGAAGTTCTTCGTATTACAACAGGTAGATTATCTCATTGAATCGACCATTCTACAATCATGCTTCTTGCGATGGCATCTATAGTGAGTCTTTTGGTCACTGAACGTGTTCTCTCCGACCACTTCTAGGTTGGAACCTGTATCTGACCAAAGCAAGTAATGCAACAGTAAGAAGAATTTCCAGCTATATTGCTTAAGCAACAAAATGCCAGCTTCTCAAGGTTCTAACAACGAAGACCCAAAGATTGATTAACATTCTCTTATTCTACCCAGTCCATTATCTTTAAATAGTTTCAGCTATACTTTCACTGGTTGCAGTCACATATCCAGAATCAGAAATTCAATAACAGAAAAAAGAGAAAGCAATTACCTCCGAATTGGTGGCCCCAAAACAACAACCTTGCGTCTTCCTCCTCTTCATCAATTTCATCTCCATACCCAAACTCCGCATCCCCTCTATACCCAGGCTCGCTTCCAATAAGAACTTGGAGCCTCCTGCCTCCAGTCCTGTCTGTCACAACTGACAACAACATCCCTGTTTTTTAAATTATACTTTTATTTTTAATATAATTCATAACTACGCACGCAGCACCCAAAACGCATCCTTTCCATCAATCCAAAAGCCTTATTTACGTCGCCCATGTAAATCAAATAAAAATATTCATTCATAGTAAATTGTCAAAATGTTTGCAAGACACCATGAAATTATGAGAAATCCCACTTTGATCTACTACTCGATGTGTGACATTGTGAGACATTGAGTTATACTAATCACACATATAGCAGTAACTAAAATGAGCAACGATTAAGCATTGTAGTTGAACAATTCAACAGAAAAAATGGGCAGCATTTCAACAAGGAATTAAGCATCAGTTCAAGCAACAAATCGGCAGCAAAACGAACATTAATTCGACAGAAAAATGACCCTAAATTGGACAACTATATAAGTACTAATCCAACAGCATATATAAGCATCAAATCGGCAGCAAAATGGGCACTCATACAACCAACAATTAAGCTATATTTCGGCATTAATTTGACGCAAAATGATTCCAAAAGCAAGGAACAAAACCAAGGTCCATTTTAAATTCACAAATGAGCCTCATATTTTGCTGGCTGAGGTACGTCTCATTCTCCATACTTTTGGCTTATGATGCATTTTCTTTTTGACTAATCAACAGATGATTTATCTTGAAAAGGACAAGGTTCTTTACCATGATGCGATGCCACCCTTTGCTGAAAGATCTCTATGCACAATTAATGAATTTCCTAGGGTTCATATTAAACGAAAGTTGTTCTCTCTTTCAACTAGACGTATAAATGTGTCATTACAGCCAAATAGCAATTGAATAGTTCTCTCTTATGCTTTCATTACATCTATTTTTCCTGCAATATTAGCAAATATACATTCTTCTATTCACTGTACTAAGATGAAAGTAAAAGTCAGGTGATTTACTACGGGAAAAACCCCAAAGAGGTGAGGGAGACTTGTAGTCCCGAAAGAAAACAAAATATTCCAGCAGCAGCAAGCAACAATTAATTAAATCATGATTGAAGGCGGAGCAATCAAATTAATCCAAGCAGCAATCATCTAATTGAAGACAGAACAATGAAATTAATTGAGGGCAGAGCAATCAACTAAATCCAAGCAGCAATCAAATTAATTGAACAGCAGCAACAACTAAATCAAACCAGGAGCAGCAAGCAATAATTAATTAAATCAAGAGCAGCAATTAAATCAAAAAACAGTAATAAAATCAAACCTTGTTTGAGTGCTGCCGAGAAGGAGAGTGATTGAGAATCGAGAGGTGAGGTTCCAAGACTTAGAGAGGGAGAGAGTGTGAATTCGTTGTGGTTTGGGGCTGATTTGGTGATTTGGGGACTGTGGCAGTGGTGATAGGTTTGATGTCGAAGGTTGAGGAGAGGGAGTCGGCGAGAGTGAGAGGTTGAGTGATGGGTTAGTAAAGAGCATTGGCGAGAGTGAGAGGTTGAGGAAGGGAGGTCGCGAATGGAGGAGGAGCGTTGCAAAATCGCGAATGGATAAGAAAAACCCTAGATCTAGATCGGGCTGAGGAAGAAGGAGACGGGGCAATTTCGTAACTTTACCGGCAGTGGCAAATTTGAAATTATGGAATGACGTGGCTCTGTATTCCTCTTGTCTATTTCAGCCGTCCGATCATCATCTTCCCAGTCATCCAATTATCTGTTGAAAAAACTTCCCATCTTCATCACTTCCGTCTTCCTCCTCACCACCATCGTCGAACAAACCTTCATACTACTACTACTAGTATTATTATTATTATTATTATTATTTATTTTGTTTTCAAAAAAGAAGCTTCACCTTCATCACTTCCATCGTCCTCCTCACCACCATCATCGAGCAGGCCTTCCGACTACGACCACCACTGTGCCAACCACACATTCATTCAGATCTGAGACAACTCAGCCACTCAGATCCAAACTCCACCTACAATCGCCATCGATCTCTAACGACCACCATCGTCTCTCTCCTCATCATCACCACCACGGATTCGCCGGACCCTAAATCCATCATCGGACCCTAAATTAAGTTTGATTTGGAAAGAGAAGAGTGGGATGGACAAATTTGGTTTAATATAGGGATTTGAGAAGGAATTGTTGTGTCTGTGATGGAACGAGCTTGTTAGATTTGAAGAAGATGTACATCCAGGGGGATAATGCCAAAAATGGAGGTGGGCGGCGTGCAACAAAAAGAGAAAGATCGGATGGGGTGTTGGTGGTACTTTGGTAGATACAGAACAAATCTTTATGTTTAGGTTTTAATTACATTAAATAAGATGTACATTAATTACAAAAAATTGGAAGAAAAAAAATTTTAAAAATTAAATTTTGTACATTAGGTTAAACGGCGTCATTTACCAAACCCGTTCACCGGAGCCTTTTTTTAAAGTTCGGGGCAACTTTGCTGACGTTGCATGACACATTAGCAACTATACATGTGGCATCTGACGTATCATATTACGTCGGATACTTACGACAAGTGTCCGATGTCGTCAGTGTGAGGTACCAAATGTGAACAACGTTTTGAATGCGAGTGCTTTTTAAAAGCAAAAAAATGTGAGGTACCAGATGTCCCAAAATTTGTACTTCCTCCGGTTTTTAATAATTGTCATTTTCCTACTGAAAACGTGATCCAAATTAACTATTATTTTGAGTCATAATTATAACTTCTACTAATTATTTTGGTTTTTTTATTTTTATTAGTATTATGAGAGAGAAATATTGTAATCATATTTCAATTTTTTTAATTTGAAGTTCTTAACTACCTTCTCCTGATCGAAACAATCAGACTCTAAATTTGATACGCTTCAGAAAAAACCGCACACGCATTTTGGGTCCAATACGTTAGGCCGGGGCCCAACAAAAAAAAACTGAGGGCATGTAGGTAAATACAACAGATTGTTGAGAAGAACACCCATTAAAGCCTCAGTTTAGGGTTTTCCACACTCCCCTCTCGCGACTTGAGCTCCGTCATCTTCCTCCACTCGGCGAAAAGCTTTGTCCGTCACAGCAGAGAGTTTCTCATCTGACTCTAATCATGGGGTAAGCCTTAACTTCTAATCCATTATGATCTTCTATGCTATTTTAGTACTTCTTATTTCTGCGTTTTGGTTTCATTTGATGTTAGTGTTTACATCCTACGCATAGAATCTCGGCAGGAAGTCTCTGTTTTTTATTTTTGTATTCTCTGAGGTGGCCTTAGATCTAATGGTGACTTTGGTTTATACTTGGTGGCGTGTAATGTAGCGGATCAATCCTCTTTGCATTGCACAAACTTATTAGCTGCCGATATATATATAATTATGTTTGGGAGGTCTGGTTTGAATGTAGATTCTTTTAGTTCGTATCGATAGGTTGGGTATATAACACTTTTGCCACAATTTTGATGGGTGGAATTGTTTGTTACTCTGTATGCATTTGTGTACCTTGTGGCCGAGCCAGGGTATTGGACTATGCATTCAGGCTCTTATCGTTAAAAGTTTGATGGGAATGTAAATATTATTGTGTAATTGGCTGCTTCCTATGCGCATCAATTGCTTTTCATGCCTTCTGTGGATTTAACAGTAGTGGGAAACTGTTTACAGGAAGACACGTGGAATGGGAGCTGGTCGCAAGCTGAGGACTCACCGTATTAAGCAAAGGTGGGCTGACAAGAGCTATAAGAAGTCCCATCTTGGAAATGAGTGGAAGAAGCCATTTGCTGGGTCTTCTCATGCAAAAGGCATTGTTCTCGAGAAAATGTAGGTTACCTTATGTTCTTATTTTCTCATCCTGTTTATCTGCGGCAGCACTTTGGTATGAAATTTTGAATTATATTGACTGGTTACTTCATTGATTGTCAAATGTGCAGTGGTATTGAGGCAAAACAGCCAAACTCTGCTATTAGAAAATGTGCTCGAGTTCAGCTTATTAAGAATGGGAAGAAGATTGCAGCCTTTGTACCCAATGATGGTTGCTTGAACTATATTGAAGAGAATGTAAGTACTGTGGTGGTTTGTTGTCCGTTTTGTTGGAACATAAATATTGTCCAGCATGTGCATTATTGGCTCTTAAAAGCCTTGTTTGATTGCTGTGCAGGATGAAGTGCTCATTGCAGGGTTTGGTCGTAAGGGTCATGCTGTTGGTGATATTCCTGGTGTCAGATTCAAGGTTGTGAAGGTGTCAGGTGTGTCACTTTTGGCTCTCTTCAAGGAGAAGAAGGAGAAGCCAAGATCTTAAACTTGCTCTATGCTTCCAAGTTTTGACCTAAAACTTTGGATGAGAATTTTGACAGCTCCTCCGGAAAGCTTTACCTTCATTTTTGTGTCTATCTTATCCTTGCAACTTGCTTATGAATGGAATTTTGTCAATTTAGATTATTGTTTGGTGGTGACATTGGAGAAATCAAGATTCACTCTGTTCAAGGACAAATGATCCGAGTCTTCATTTTATTCATTTCTCTTGAGCATGATTAGATTCCCCCATGTTGATTGAATTGTTAGCCTAGTTGAAGTGAGAACTGCTGGCTTTTGTTCTGCCGCACCTGAAAGGTTAGACCAGGTGTAGGTGTTCCACACGGTGAGGACCGTATAAGCCCAAGACTTCTAGAAGTTTGACCATGCGCTTCGCGTAGACCGGGTTAGGAAGACCTCTATGGGCCTGTTTGGCGTTCCGGTTCGGTGGAAGTTGATTGGAAAAAAGTTGAGTGGAAAAAAGTTGAGTGGAAAAAAATCAGTTTCAGAACAGAGTATGTTGTTTGGTAAATGTTTGTTAAAAGTTGTGTGGGAAAATCAGAAGTTGTTTTTGGTGTTTGGTAAAGACTGTTTTAAAACTATGGTTGGAATGTAAAATGACCATAAAGGGCATAATTCATTTCAAGTGTTAGAATTAATATTTTTAGTATCTTTATATGTTTTTAATCAATTTATTTATAATCTAATATTTATCTAATATCATAAATAAATTAAACTTATTAATACCATAAAAAATATAAGTTATTAATACCATAGTTTAAAGCATTATATTAAAAATTTTGCAAATTCTATATAGATATTTTTAATCAATATATTTCCGTAAACAAATAATTAACATTTTATTTATAATAATAAATTATGCCAAACTTTCTTCCAACAACACTTTTTTTTAATGAAAAAAATTAATGTGATTATTTTCTTCGATTTGCAAGGACTAATAAACTAATAAATATATTTGTTGCGAAAAAGTTACAATTATTATAACATTTAAAATAATGGTAACGTAAATAATATGTAATTGCGATTTATATATTTTGATCATGCATAACCATTTCACCATCCCAAAGGTTATTTCCCACTGATCTACAATTGAACATTACCAATCACACAAATCTGATCTAAGTACAGAGGTTAGGACATAAGTAAATTCAGAAACTTGCCAACTACATAGCTCTATATCTCATACACTCTCCTTTGCACTAGACACTTCCACTTCTGGTTTATTTTCCTCATTATTGATTGTTGCTGTTCTCTCTATCGGAGACTCTCCGACAGGATCCGGATCTTTCTTAAGCTCTGACTCAAATTCTTTTGCAGCCTGTGAAATTTACACAGATCAAATACATAAGATGTACCAAAAGAAGCAACATAAATATACTATGCAGCTGGATTAGTACACATAAATATACTATGCAGCAATATAAATACAGTGCCGAGAGATTGCCACAAGAACTTAGCTTTCATTAGAGTGTAGAAGCATGCAGCTGGATTCATACTTGCTTATCAATATACTATGCATGCTACCAAATATTTATTCAAGAATCATTAGACAGTCCAAATGGAACACAACTGGCACATACATTGGCACACACACATGCAGAAATAGAGAGAAATGATCCATCAAAATGGATTTCCACATATCAAGATTTTGAAGGAAATATAATTTGCGATCAGTCTAGGTAATTGTAGCTATAAGTGCTGTCACCATTTAGAAAGCACAACTACATGCAATTGCTTCTACGCATATTTAATGCTTCATGGTAAGAGCTTGGTGGTTCAGGATTGCACGTTTCTGCAGTATAAAAGAGATCAGGAAGTTGAAGGAAGATACATCAAGGAAAATAAAATGCGTAGGCCATGATGATTTCACTTGACACAACAAAAAATAACTTCATCTTCTCTTAAGTTGATCCTGCAAAATCTCTTACAGCAGGTGCAGATCACTAACAAAAACAGGGTTCTCTTTGCATAGCTAGTCCTCTTATATGTCATCAACAAACCAGCAATTTTTGATCACATATTATTATTATTACAAACTAATCCCAGTTTTGGAGTTTGCATCTATTAACTTACCTCATTCAACAGCTCAACAGCCTCTCGTTTTGTTAAAGACTGTCCACAAAGCAGTCAGCTGTTAGTTACAACATGTCCACGGAATAGGAGTCATGGCACTTTTCTTCCCCACATGCACTACTTTCTTCCTCAGAGCATCCACTTTTCTCAACACCTGCGGAACCTTAGTTATTTCATAATCGGGTCTAATGAAAATAACTTTTGCACACAGTCAGACAGTAAATAACAGGCATAAGAGAGGTTAACAATTAGTTCCAACATCTTGCCTTCTCATAATTACCATCACCGAGGGTCATACCCCAGAGTGGAAAGGAAGCGAACCCAGATCCGATTGATCCAAAAAGGAGAGTTTTGATGGAATCCCAGATCTGATTGCGACCAGAGTGAGCGGCGGTGAGGAGGCCGAGATCTGATGCCGACGGCGGTGAGCTGCGGTGAGGAGGCCGAGAGTGAGAGGAGAAGGAGTTTCTTTGATGCGTTCTTTAATTTGGATCCTTATTACTGCCATGGGTTCTTGTCTTCAAGGTTGTTTGAAATCGATTTCTGGAGATGGATGAGATGAGAGGCCGATTGCGGACGAGCGAGGTGAGAATTTTTGAAACAAATGAGGAAGAAGAAGAAAAAATGGACGCGATGAGAATAAATACCGAGGGGTATTTTTGGGTTATGAAAAATTCATTAAACCCAAAACAACTTCGCGTGTTTTCAATAGAACCACTGGTTTGGCTGCTGGAGCAAAATGCTCCGGCCCTCAAAACCGGTGTTTTCTTTGGTTTTTTAAACCAACTTCTTTAGAAGTTGGTTTAAAAAAGTGTTACCAAACACTCTTTTTAGCATTCTGGTTTTGGTAACCAACTTTCTGGTACCAAACCAGAATGCCAAACAGGCACTATAAGGTCAAGAGTTTAAATCCTTATCCTTATAGATTAGAAGGAGAATAATAATAATATTAATTGCAGTTGGTCGTTCCCATTGGGCAATGTGAACCCGACTTTGTTTTTCTTAGTTTTAGTTTACTTTGAACCAATCTTGTCGAGTGGCGAGTGGGGTTGTAGACCGACCTAACCCATATGTCGAGAAGAATATGTTTAGATGGTTGTTTGGGAGTTTGGGTTGGGTACCCAACCCAGCATTCCCGGAATGAAATGACGAATTTGGTGTTTGGTAAACACCATTCCGAAAATGAAAAAGTGCATTTTTGGGTGGCAAAATGAAAAAAACAGGGGTCATTCCGAAAATGGAACTCCATCTGGCCTTCTCTCTCTCTTTTTTTTTTTACTTTTTCATTTCATTTTAATTTTTTTACGTTATATAACCAACAAAATAAATTAAAAACTACCCCCATAAAATCTCTATTTCAAGATAAGTAATTCTAGATCCATTTTTCCTATTTTTATTAATTTTTTGAAAATGGGTTTTATACTCCAATGTGATTCACGCTAGGCACTTTTTCCTTGGCGTGATCACGCCAAGCCCTTAGCGTGATCACGCCAAGGATTTTTCTCTCCTCCAACAAAATTGTAAAAAATCTAAAAAAAATGTAAAAATTCACGAAAAAATGTAATTAACCTAAAAATCAATAAACATTGTAAAAAATTCCAAGAATTCACAAAAAATTGATTTAATTATGGACAGAAGGGGCTTTTTGCCCGAAAATAATAGTCCAGGGGGGCGAATTTCAAAAAATGAAGTTCAGGGGAGGTTTTTGATTTTCGACGATAGTTCAGGGGTGGTAAAAACTATTTCCCCTATATAAAATCGCGATTTCCTTCTTCTTCTTCACTTTTTCCAGAAATTTCTCTCTCCTCCCACCCGACCCCTTCACCTCCAAAATCGATTTTCTTCTTCGAATCTCCCCCAAATCTTCTCCGAATCCTCTCAAATTTTGACCACACCTTCCCTACATCCATTCCAACAAAACCCATCAATTTATTTCGACATCCATCTGTAAAATCACTCTCAAATCGAAAATCACTCTCAATTTATTTCGGCACAATGTCTTATTTATGGTATATAGATCAATTTTATTAGATGTTAGATTATAAATAAATTGATTAAAAATATATATAAAGATAAAAAAATAAAAAAAATTTAAACACTTGAAATGATTTATGCCCTTTATGGTCATTTTACATCCAAATCATAGTTTTGGAAAACTGGACTACCAAACAGCACCCTCCATTTCCCAGATATCGTTTTCCCACTGAATTTTTACAATTTTACCAAACAGCACCCTCTATTTCCCAGATGTTGTTTTCCCACTGAACATTTCCTCACTGACCATTTCCCCACTAAACTGGACTGCCTAACAGAGCCTAGGTGAGGTCTGGTTGGGCCTGAACCCAAAGTAATGGCGGAAGAAGACCCATGACCAGATGGTCTTTTTCGAACAAGTCTTCGTGAAGATAATTTCTCCTTAATTTAGGGTCTGTTTGGCGTTCCGGTTCTGGTCCAAAAAGTACTGTGAACAAAAGTACTGTGGGAAAAGTAGTGTGCTGTTTGGTAAACATTTCTTAAAAGTGCTGTGGGAAACGAGAAGTTGTTTTTGGTGTTTGGTAAACACTGCTTTTAGAACTATGGTTTGAGTGTAAAATGACTATAAAGGACATCAGTCATTTGTAGTGTTATTTATTTACATTATTTAATTCAATATTTGTTTCTAAACAAATAATTTAACTATAATTTTCTAAAAACTGCAATTTTAACCTTTTAACTATAAATGATACAATTTATTTCAAGCATTAAAATTAAATATTGAACACTTTTTGAAAATTTTACGTATATAAATCACAATTGTCTAAAACACAAGAACTTCTAATTTATAATTTCTATCCATTTTTATATGATATTTAGAATAACCGATTCCTTTATTTCATCTATTATTATATAAATACAAAACCAAAGTTGGATAATTAATATAGAATTGATGTATAACATTTGACATTTGAAATTAATAAGTAGAATTAAAAAGTATAATAATTAGTTAATTTAATAATACAATAAATTAATTAAATGTTACTTTCATCATTATTCAATATTTATTCTATTTATTTTCACATCTATAATCTTAAATTAATTATTTTAATAAAATAAAATAAAATAAATATTGATAAAAAGTTATTCATTTTAATTAATGAACAAAAATATAAGCCAAAAATATGTACTTACTCGTCAAAATAAAATGACACGAAGCCAGCCTATGGACCTTGATAAATAAAGGGGTCATTTTTCATGTTCCTTTTTGTTTCCTCAATTTCTGTTTCTTATAAAGAGGTGACTACAAAAATCATATATGTACTTTCTAGTTTCTACCAAGCATCTAACTAAACAAACTATTACAATTCTGATGGTTGGCCATTCACTCCTCCCTAACGAACAAAAGTCTACTGCATCTCTGGATCTTCGGTGTTATTCTCACATATCATTTGAGCTGGGGAATCATTTGGTTTTCATCTATCTCCTGCAAGCGAAAAGATGTAATCCATGATGTAATTGCTGAGCAAGAACAAATTCACCACATGAACGAAGATGAAGGAATAAGAGACTAGGAAAGTACTCTCAGTCTCACCTGTTCACCCCTATTCCCAGAATGGAACAACCGCAAACTCATCAGTAGACACAATCTGGGATCAATTCTATCTACTATAGCTATCCTGACAACAACAAAATCTTCAGCTAATCATATTCCACCCTAAACCCACGTTGCTGTTTAAAAAGAGATGCAAACTTCCCGGCGTCTTACGGATACCAAATACAATTCAAGAATACAAGACTCGGGAAATCTCACATGTACACCATCATGTACCTGAAAACTTTTCAGAATCTAACGAGGACATTGGCCTCCCAGATCTTGAACTTGAAGTTGTCTGCATATGCTTTCACCTGGATGCATAAGGATGGAAACAGTAACACGGTATTAGATGAGGCATCAACCATCAAGTGGAGGATGAAAGAAATAAACACATCACTGGAGAGTTCCCAATTTTTATTATTTTAGCAACCCAACACTCAATGCAATGCATATTGTCAATTTGCACAAAGCTGACAACATAAATCAAGTTCAATTTAGACCTAAAACAACAAAATGGGGCTAATTTGTTGAATCCTAGTCTAACAAAAAGTTCCAACTATTGATAAGCAATCATAAGCAAGCACTAGAACAATTTAGAATTAGCAGCAAAATAGATACATATGATTCAACCAACCACAGGATTTTCCAGCTTAGTGCTCTGCTTATCAGAATTCCAAAACAACCTAACCTGACCAGCAGCCACCAAACCCAGAAAATCCACTCACTGAATTACTACCCATTCACTGTCGTCGGATCCCAACCCTTTTTCAGACCACCACAGCACAGACTGACTCTACAGTCACAAGAACCCAAATACTACTCTGCTAAAACAAACTAAAAGGGCCCACGAAGTCCCTTCAAACCAATCGAAAATAAAATCAGAAGGGGTCAAGTTAAAAGAGAGAAGAAGCGAACTTGAGGCAGAGGCTGTTCAGGGAAAGAACGGTTGGCCCCTTGAAGAAGAAACAGACAAGAAGGGACGCTTGCTTGTTTTGTCTCCAGCCATTGAAACGAAAGAAAGGCGAATTTCTGAAGATGTGAAATTTGGGAATTAGGGATTTCGAAAATTTGTGAGTGAAATTAGAGAGGATTTGGTGTTTAATCTTTGAAATTGATTCAAGGGTTTTGTTTAGGGTTGAGTGGTGTTTGATTGTCTGAGGTTTGGTGCGATTTGGAGATGAATTGGGTGTTTAATCGAACAGGTCGATTTGGGAAGAAGAAGAGAAGCCGTTTAATTTTAGAAACAAAGAGGAAAACGAAAACAAATGAGAGAGGAGAGGAAAGAATCAGTGTTTTGTTTTTTAATTTATATCTGGTTTATTTGTAATTAAGAAGAAAACTAGGGGATATTTTTGTCCAAAAATGATTGAAGCCAAGCTTCCTATTTTGCTCAGGAAGCGCTTCCAATGGCTGCTCCCTCAGGGACCAGTGGCCATTCAGTGCAAAATATTGAGGCAACCCAAAAGCTCTATTGGGAAGGTGTTTACCAAACACCTTTCCCAACTTTTGGGTTGGGAAAAATACTTTTCCTAACCCAAACCTGAACCCCAAATGTTACCTTAGACCTCGTACAGTTTCGTCCAAATCAAGATGTTAGTGGGTGATTGGGTAACACAAATACCATTTCTTTAATTAAAAGTTAAAATTAAACAAACATAATTACAAAGAAAACGACGAACCTGTTGAAATTAAAAGAGAGCCGATTGTCCACACAAAACATTAAAAGAATTATGGGAATTTGAAAAGAAAGAGACGACTCGACAAGGTGACGGTACTAAGATCTTTGCGTACGAAATCTGTTTTTGTCTTAAAGGTGTGACATTAACATACGATTTAAGAGTTTGATGCTACATTAATATTGTTTTTAAAGAGAAGCTTATACTTATGTGATAATACATAAAATTATCAGAAGGGCATAATGGACTTTGCACCTTCACAAAGTACCGTTGACCGGCCAAGACAGCACTTGACCGATTGACCGAGTCAAAGGGAATAGGTGATCGAGGAACAAGTCTAGCCCGTCGCCTAGAAACAGCATACGACCGATCCTGCCACGTGGCCATAAAGAACGAAACGGCACGTTGCCGATGCAACCGCCAGATCGCGCGATAACGGATCGGCTCATTGACTATGACAACTGTCCCCCAAATCGGCACCTTGCCGATTTGACATAAACGGTCCCCTGCCGATTTGGCACAAACGGTATAAGCTCCCTTCATCAGTATAATTTATATATACTTCTCAGTACATATTTAGTCAAAGTTGGTGTGAAGGACAACCTTCTCTGCTCCCACGGAGCCATCATTTAATAGCTAGATTAGGTGAATATATATATATTCACCAAAGATACCAACTCTATGTCATGATTATTAATTCCTACTTTGAAACCACTTTGTGGAAAAAAGAGAAAAGTGTCAGCAAATCCAACCACTCTAGCCCTATATAAGGACTAGAGTGAAGTACCCGAGAAAGACACTTGACCCCTGCACCAAAAAACCCATACTGAGTTTGGCATTGGAGCTTCTACGCCGGAACACACTTCCGGCGCTTTGCAGGTGACTCGAGGACTCCCACCACCACAATCCGGCGTGCCATTTGACGGAAAAGCCCTCCTCATCCAGAAGTCGGTTCAGTTCCTGCATCCCAGTAGAAAAATCTCCGGCGATCTTGTTTGACATGGTTAGAAGATCGGGAGAGTCATTGAAGGCATATGTGGCAAGGTTTAACACTGAACTGGCGACACTCACAGATGTAGCACCCAACTTTGCAGCAGAGGCCTTGAGAAGGAATTGCAAATACAGGGAGTTAGAAAACGCCTTGATAGCAAGCACTCCGAAAACCTTGGACCTCTTGCGGATCGAGGTAGAAAAATATGCCCGAATGGAAGAGGCCGATTACCAGCGAAAGAAACGGGAGGAGCCCGATCTTCAAAAGAAAGAGTCTGCCCCGCGCAAACAAACAGAGAAAAAGCAAACGGCAGCGGGTCGACAGGCAGATCGGTCTGCAGACCTCTCCGCCATACCGCTGAACAAGCCGATAGCGGAAATCTTCGCCATAATAGAGGAACGGAAGCTTCCAATCCGTTATCCTACTCGCAAGGTTGGAGCTGTTATGGGGCCGCACAAGGAGTCCTATTACCGTTTCCACAAGGCAAAAGGACACGACACGGAGAGTTGTTTTTCTTTGAGAAAGGCAATTGAGAGATTGATTGAGGAAGGTTATTTGGGCGAGTTTTCAGTCAAAGCCCGAACCAAAGTTGTGGAGGATCGGAATAACGGCGATAGGGAAAGGGCAGCACCCGATCCCAACATACCCTCCACCAGTAACCAGAGGGGGAAAGAAAAGGAAGTTTTTACAACCTCCTACGAAGGGTTTAACATGATCAACTTGATAGCAGGAGGGACTCAGCAGTTGGAAGATATCCTGGGTGGAGACAAAAGGAAACGGGATGCTCCCGTTATCGAAGGTGTAGGATTGTCAGAACTTGACCGAATGATCATTACCTTTTCAGAAGAAGATGAAATCGGGGTTACTTATCCACACAATGAAGCTCTGGTAGTAACAGCGATCATTGCCAGCAATGCCGTTAGAAGGACTCTGGTTGATAATGGAAGTGCAGTGAACCTCATCTCTCTGACGGCCTATGAAAGCCTGCAAGGTTCTAAGTCAAAGCTGAAGCCATGCCAGCGCCCGATCATCGGTGTTAACGGTGAGCCCGTCCCAATTGTAGGAATAACATTCTTGTCAATCTTTTTTGTGGAAGATTGTAGTCGCAGGGTGGAGGCGCAGTTATTTATGGTGGTAGATCTAAATCTGCCGTATAATGTGATTTTGGGACGTCCGTTCCTAAATGTCTTTGGAGTTGTCATTTCTCAAAGACATTTGAAAATGAAGTACCCTTCCTGGGACGGCATCGTCACCATCAGAGGAGATCAGAAAGTGGCAGCTGAGTGCTACGTCACAATGGTCAACGGACAGTATGACCGCTATGTGTGTATAACGGACGACTTGCTAGAAAATGATGAGGAGCGGCGCACTCAGCCGATGGAGAAAATGATTCAAATGCCAGTGTTGGGGGTTCCCTCGGGTCATTTTTTGGTAAGCAAAAAGCTGAGCGGGGAGGAATGTAACGAGCTCTTGCACCTGTTGAATAAGTGCAAAGGAGAATTCGCCTGGGTGATATCGGACATGCCAGGCATATCTAGAGAAACGACGGAGCACCGGTTGAATGTCTGTCCAGATGCCAAACCGATTCAGCAGAAACGGCGAGCTTTCTCCCGAGAGAAAGCAGAAGCTATTGAGAAGGAGGTAGCAAAGTTGCTAAAAGCCAACTTCATTCGGGAAGTTCAGTACCCACCGTGGCTGGCTAATCCCGTTATGGTCCGAAAGCCGAATGGGGATTGGAGAATGTGTATTGACTTCACCGATTTGAATGAAGCATGCCCAAAGGATTGCTATCCGTTGCCGCTAATAGAGCAGTTGGTGGATCAAACGGCGGGATATGAATATCTGAGCTCGTTGGATGCGAACTCAGGATATCATCAAATTCCAATGGCTATTGAGGATGAGGAGAAAACGGCATTCATTACTCCAAAGGCCACTTACTGCTACCGCGCCATGCCTTTTGGCCTGAAAAATGCTAGCGCCACATTCCAGAGAATGGCCAACAAGATCTTTGAGTCTCAGATCGGAAGAAACTTGGAGGTTTATGTTGATGATATGCTGGTAAAAAACAGGAGTTTTGAAGCCCATGTGCAAGACCTTGAAGAGGTATTTGGGGTAATGAGAAGATTTGGAATGAAAGTAAATCCCAAGAAATGCATGTTTGCCTTCCAAACGGGAAAGTTCCTCGGGTATGTGGTCAGCAGAAAGGGGATTCAGCCTAATCCCGCCAAGCTGAAAGCAATCCAGGATATGGTTTCACCAAGAAGCGTGAAAGAAGTGCAACGGCTCGCAGGGAGGATAATCGCCTTAAGCCGATTCATCTCCAAGCAGGGCGAGAAATGCCTCCCGTTTTTCAAAGTCATTCGGAAGAAAGCGCAATTCGGATGGGGAGACGATTGCGAGAAAGCCTTTAATGAATTAAAGGAGTATCTTTCCTCAGAATTACTGTTAACGCGACCTGAAAACGGCGACATTCTTTTTCTTTATCTGGGGGCAGCCGATGAAGTAGTCAGCGCCGTTCTGGTCCGCAACGAAGGTGGAATCCATAAGCCGATTCACTTTATCAGCCGAATTCTGAAAGACGCCGAGTTAAGGTATTCCCAGGTAGAAAAGGTGGCATTCGCCTTGGTTCAGGCTACCAGGAAAATGGCCAGGTATTTCCAGGCACACCCAGTGGTTGTTCTGACGGATCAGCCTCTGAGAAGAATATTCAAGAGACCCGAGTTATCTGGCCGAATGGTCATATGGGCCATAGAGTTAGAACAACACGGATTGCAGTATCAGGCCAGACCCGCGGTCAAGGGACAAGTACTTGCTGACTTCATAGCCGAATGCACATTTGTCCAAAAGCCGATTTCCTTGCCAGAAGATAAGGAAGAAGCTTGTTTACCTCTTCCCGATACAGAAGGAGACAGATGGACAATCTTTGTGGATGGAGCTAAGAATCAGAGCGAAGCTGGAGCCGGCATTATCATCACAGGCCCAGAAGAAATTAAAATGAGGTATGCCCTAAGAATCTCTAAGCCATTGTCAAATAATGCCGCCGAATACGAAGCCTTGTTGACAGGGTTGCGAATCGGAGGAAGCCTGATAGAAGAAAACGCACCAAACAGCTCACAAACGGGCGACGCCCGTTTAACTTTATACGGAGATTCAAAGTTGGTAATAGATCAGGTCACTGGCCGTTCTCAAGCTAGAGAGCCTGTCATGGTTCGATACCTGAAGAAGGTGCAGAAGGAGCTGGCTGAAATTAAAAACCGAGGAATTTCTGTTGAAATTAAGCATATTCCTAGAAAGGAAAATGCCGAACCAGATGAAATTGCCAAATTGGCGGCCAACTCCAAAGTAGCAATGCCCACTGATGTTACAATGGAGGAAATTTCTGTCCCATCTTTCATGGAGGAGCAGCAGGTGCTATGTGTGCAGGAAGCAGCAAATGACTGGCGTGTTCCAGTAATTGACTATCTCAAGCATGGTAAATTGCCGGAAGACGCAAATAAAAAATTGAAAATCCTCAAGAGAGCTGCCCGATGTACCTACTTCAACGGAGAGCTCCTGCGCCGCTGTCTCACATACCCGGCTGCCAAATGCATCAGTGAGGAAGAAGGCTTATACACCCTCAGGGAAATCCATGAGGGAATATGCGGAATGCATGCCTCAGGAAACACCATGGCCGCACAGGTCCTTCGGACAGGTTTCTATTGGCCCACGATTCGAAGAGACTCAGATAATTTTGTTAAATCTTGCCACAAGTGTCAAGAGTTCGCAAAAGTCCCACAACGGCCGGCAGCCGAAATAGCAAGCATGGTTAGTCCCTGTCCGTTTGCGAAGTGGGGAATTGATATCCTGGGACCTTTTCCAATCGCCAAGAATCAACTTCAATATGTTATTGTTGCTGTCGATTATTTCACCAAGTGGGCCGAAGCAGAAGCAGTGGCAAAAATAACGGCGGACACTACATGGCGTTTCTTCATGAATAATGTTATTATGAGGTTCGGTTTCCCCAGAATCCTTGTGAGTGATAACGGTTCTCAGTTCACCAGCGCTTACTTCAAGAAGAAATGCGCCGATTACTCGATTGAGCAACGGTTCTCCTCCGTTGCGCACCCTCAAACAAATGGTCAAGCGGAGGTCACCAACAGGGCAATCCTCAGTGGAATCAAGAAGAATCTTGAAGGCAAGCCAACAAAATGGCCAGAGGAATTACCGTTTGTCATGTGGGCCTATCGGATGACCACGAAGACTAGCACCGGCATGACGCCGTTCGCCATGGCTTATGGGGTAGAAGCCGTTTCTCCAGTAGAAATCGGAGCAATCAGTCTTCGAGTAGAATACTTCAATGAAGAACAAAATGAAGAAAGAATGAGGGAGCGGCTAGATCTTTTGCCAGAAATGAGAGAAGAGGCCGTTCTCAAAACATTGCACTACAAACGCAAAATGGAGAAATACCACAATCGGCGTGTGAAGGAACGGCTACTCAAAGCAGGAGATTTAGTCTTGCGCAACGTAAAGGCAACTGGCCGAGAGAAGAAAAAGCTAACGCCGAATTGGGAAGGGCCATATCGCGTAATCAGAGTCATCGGCAAAGGAGCATATCACCTTGAAACAACGAACGATACCCCGATACCCAATTCTTGGAATATTTCCAACTTAAAATTATATCATGCCAGGGTGAATTTGTTGTTTTTACTTGACTCAAATAATAAAGATATTATGGATGTATAATTATTCACAATTGACCATGTTGAAAGCATACACCTGCCAGTATTGTCCCCCATATGATTGCAGATCTTGCCAAAACGACCGTGGACGTAAGTCATTTTAGACCGAACCACGTTATCAAAATCAAAACGACCGTGGACGTAAGTCATTTTAGACCGAACCACGTTATCAAAATCAAAACGACCATGGACGTAAGTCATTTTAGACCGAACCACGTTATCAAAATCAAAACGACCGTGGACGTAAGTCATTTTAGACCGAACCACGTTATCAAAATCAAAACGGCCGTGGACGTAAGTCATTTGAGACCGAACCACGTTACAAAAATCAAAGAAGCAGCAATATTCATGCTACGAGGGCTACAAAATATCTCCAAAACGGCAAGCAGCCCCTTGTCCCCAAAACAATAATCAACCGATTCCATGAAACAAAAAGAGATAAGTTCAATGTCAATCGTTCTATCTTTGTTTATTTTTTCTGGAGTATATATAACGGAAATGATTAAGCATTCGCAATTACTAAAAATTGCAAAATTACATTCCAAGTGAATATTTGTTCTTTACAAAATATGCCAAATCGGCAATAACCAAAAATACAGGAAAGGATAATCTAAGCAGAAGGCTGTCTTCTATGGTTCATCTTCCGAAGAGGATTGATATTCCTTCGCCTCAGCCTCTTTTTCTAAGGAACTGACGTATGTGGCGATCTTCGTGGCATCAAAGTTGATCTCCCCATAGAACTCCATGTAGCTATCGATCATGATGTCTTTCATCTTCTTCCGCCACCAGCCAATCTTTGCTGGAATTTTCTCTACCTTTGCATCTCTATCGGCAAGGCTGTGCTGAGCTGTTTCCAAATCGGCCGTCTTACCTGCTAGGTCCTCAGTAAGCTGGGCCACATTATTGATCAAAGCGGCTTTATCCTCAGAAAGCTTCGTAACGGATTCGCACAAGGCAGAGTTGTCCTTTATCAGCTTCCCGATCCGTTCCTGCTCTTCTCTGATCTTTGCCGAAAGACCGTCTCGTTCATTCAAACTATCAGCCAGCCGCCTACGCGCCTCAATTACTGCCTTTTTGTCACTCTCCCGAGAGGCAGATAGCTCATGTATCTCCTTCCGAAGGGAGGCCTTCTCAGCTTCAAAGCTCTGTCTCAGATCGGCCAGCTTTTGATCGGTCGATTCAGCGAGATAGCGAATGTTGCACAAGCTGCGGTAAACATTACTCTCGGCATTTGAAAATTGGGCGCTGAAGTCCAAATCTCTGAACCGTTTCCGGTCCTCTTCGTTTGCCAACATTTCGGCCATCAGTTGCCCAGTTCGCCTGTCAGAACAGCTCGGAATATTCAAACCAAGGGAACGGCAACCGATGTCCCCAAAGTTCTGCATATTCACGATATGAGTCGTCTCACCATCAGGACCATGACGTGACAGATGGGCTCAAAGATCGGCAGGAGGTGCAAGCGCATAATCGTTCGAAATGAAAGGATCGGGCATCGGCGGGCCGGCAACCCAATGAAGAACAACGGGCGCAGAGCCTGAGGAATCGGTAGCAGGAGCATCTGTTGAAGCAGTTGCTTGATTTTCTGGAACCAGAGGAGTTTCCAGCGTAGCCTTTGGTAGAGGAACGGATGAGCTTTCGCCAGCAACTGGCTCAGGAGCAGCACGAACTTGATCGGCATCAGATTGCTCCAAAGCGGCATCTGGCCGACTTGTTTGTTCAGGCTGAGGAGGAACGGCAGTAGACAAATCGGCTTCCTCTGGAACGGCTTCAGACCGATCTGGTTCATTTTCGGCCAGGACGGCAGCAACCCGTTTTGCTGCAGCAGTTTTCTCTCTCTTCTCAGCGGCTCTTTTCCTTTTCAAGGCCACTCGTTTGGCTGCTTCAAGAATTTGAGGATCGGGATTTTCCAAAGGAAAATACTCGAAGGTATTTCGGCCGACCTTTTTTCGTCTGAAGATTGACGGTGCTGAAACTTCCTCATCAGTAGCAGGCGGATCCACCTCTGGGCCCCCCGAGCGGCCTTCGCCCTCAATAACGGCTTCATCGGCCATTGCTTCTTCAGCAGCCGTTTCCCCAGATGGAGGATCTTCCGTCTCTATCGCATCATCATCATCATCATCGGAATCGGCCGTTGCATGGCGCAAACGGACCGAGACCGTTCTTGCAGGCCGTCCCGTTCCTGGGTAAAATTAAAATCAGCATCAGAATTCTGCAATGAAATACAAATAATCTTTTACAAAAGTGTGGTAACTTACCATCGACAGCGCAGTCCAGCAACGGCACGCCCATCGCCATCTTTTGCACATGGAATTTTGTATCAAAAGACAACAGAATATCAATCTGAGCTTACAGCTGACCGGAAGGCTCCTCTGGCCTCACCCACTGCATTTCATTCATCGCCTGGTTAAACCCAGATATCCATTGGGGCTTGGCGGTAGTCGAAACCAGGAAGAAATGATCTTTCCACCCCTTAATGGAAGACTCATATTTATCAAAGTTCTTTAAAAAAGGTTGAAGGTCGTCATCTTTACGGGGACGGATGGTGACTAAACTACTTCGGGTACTCAAATGGAAGAAATACCTAAAAAGCTGGAGGGAATGCCCTTTAATTTTTAGGGAAGAACAGACGTTGATAAAGGCATAAATCGAAGCCCAAGAATTGGGAGTAATCTGGGCTGGGTTTAAAACATGCACCACCAACAAATTTCTCACCATAGGATCCAGAGGAAGGCGAAAGCCGTATGCAAACATCTTAGAATATAAAACCCTATGGTTTTCAGTAAAGGCACTATTCAACCTAACATTGGGAGGAGCTACAGCGGTTTTATATCCTATCGGCAGAACAATTCCATATTTCTGCAATTCTAACTCTAGTTGTTCCCCAGTCCTAAGTACGGTAGCAGTTTGTTCAAGTTGCTCATCGGTAGTGACAACAGGACGTCTAGGAGCCATATCTCAATCACAAACCACGCAAAAAGAGAAAAAAGGGTTAAGATATACCAGGTATCGCTGATGTCTTGGAAGAACAGAGCCCAGAAATTGAAGAAGCAAAATGGCGGAACGAGAAAGAGAGAGAAACTCGGAGAAGATGAGTGAAAGCGGCGCTTGGAAAGTGAAAATGATTTAGGGTTTCCAGTGAGAAACCAAATTCAAATGAGATAAATCCTCAGCCGCCCACGTGTCCAATCGATCACTGACAAGTTTCAAGTTTGTTCCGAAAAAGCAAGCGCATGCCCATAAAGCTGACTTCCTCATTAAATGAGGAACGGCGCACGCGCTTCTCAAGGGGTTTTTTGAATTTCAAAATTTAAAACTCTTCAGATGAAAGGACGTTTTTTCCTCAAAAGCCACAAGCGGTTAGAAACACTTGGCTATTAAAGTGTCACATCACCAGGTATATTTAAATTGAATTATACTCTCTATTCCTGCTTAATATTTATTTGCAGGATTGAAGAAAAACCTTTCAAAATTCCCGAATTCGAAGGGGACGAAAACGGCAACCTGCCTACTGCAAATCAGCAAGCAATAAACGGCCAGCACTTGGTAAACACTCGGGCTCGTTTGTTGTTGGGCCTCTGATAATACATAAAATTATCAGAAGGGCATAATGGACTTTGCACCTTCACAAAGTACCGTTGACCGGCCAAGACGGCACTTGACCGATTGACCGAGTCAAAGGGAATAGGTGATCGAGGAACAAGTCTAGCCCGTCGCCTAGAAACAGCATACGACCGATCCTGCCACGTGGCCATAAAGAACGAAACGACACGTTGCCGATGCAACCGCCAGATCGCGCGATAACGGATCGGCTCATTGACTATGACAACCGTCCCCCAAATCGGCACCTTGCCGATTTGACATAAACGGTCCCCTGCCGATTTGGCACAAACGGTATAAGCTCCCTTCATCAGTATAATTTATATATACTTCTCAGTACATATTTAGTCAAAGTTGGTGTGAAGGACAACCTTCTCTGCTCCCACGGAGCCATCATTTAATAGCTAGATTAGGTGAATATATATATATTCACCAAAGATACCAACTCTATGTCATGATTATTAATTCCTACTTTGAAACCACTTTGTGGAAAAAAGAGAAAGGTGTCAGCAGATCCAACCACTCTAGCCCTATATAAGGACTAGAGTGAAGTACCCGAGAAAGACACTTGACCCCTGCACCAAAAAACCCATACTGACTTTGGCATTGGAGCTTCTACGCCGGAACACACTTCCGGCGCTTTGCAGGTGACTCGAGGACTCCCACCACCACAATCCGGCGTTTCATTTGACGGAAAAGCACTCCTCATCCACTCTTGGATTATCATTATGTAACATTAATGCATCAAAGAAAGAAAGGTTCTAAAGTTAAAATTGACATATGACTACGACGACGACTAATGCTTTGACAAATTTGTTTTAGGTAGACAACAAGAATCGCAAGATCATAATAAGAAAGAGATGATTGCATTGGCCGTCGAATTGACAAATCACTCTTATCTTTTTCTTTTTGAAAAAAAAATGTGATACTTATTATATAAATTTATCAAGAATATATTATTATATCATGAGATGAGCAAAAAAATATTTATCGTGTAGAAAAAAAATTATTTATAAGCGTTGAGAATTAAATAAATAATAGAGATATTGAACATCATTCATAATGAATAACTTGGTGTTGTATTTACTTGTTTAACCATCAAAAATACTAATTAATGTCTTATTATTAGCTGACCTGAAAATATATATGTACATGTGTATTATACTTATACCCAATTTTATCACCTCTAATCTAATAGAAAAATATATTATTCACGATCGTTGAGAATTAACTCCGTTTTTAATTAATTATCATTTTCCTATTGAATGTTACTGTACATTTTACTTGACTTTTTAGTATTTACTTTACTAAATGTTACTGTTTCACAAAATCAATTAATTGAAAACAATTAAACAGAGGGAGTAATAAATACTAAGTCTGGTTAAGTTGTTAACAAAGTAGTTTTCTTTTTTACAATAAATGGGGAGTAGAAAATATAAACTTATTATAATATTTATCATTGTTTTACTCTAAGGATCATTAAGTGTGACTTTAAATTTGAGTTATTATTTTTTTATAAATGGTGTGAAATTTAAATTTAAATTTGAGAAAAAAAATACTAAAATATTAAACTGCTAAGTGTGAAAGAATGCATGTGTGCGGCCCAACTTGACCCACCAAGTTGTAAGAATTGTCAATTGTCATATCATGGAGCATCTCTCCATTTTCCATATATTCTTTTCTTATTTTTTTCTTGTCGATGTGAAAATGAGATTCGAACCTGAGTTCTACTTTTTACCGATATCTCTATTGACAACTTTTTTTTCTGATTTTTTGTTAATTTTTTATTTTATAATAAACACATAGAATGATTTTATCCAACATTCCAACTTGGTTAAAATAAATAAGTATACAAAGAGGAAAAAAAGAGCTTCTGGGGTAGGGGTAGCTGTCAGAGTCTCTTCTTTACTTAGCTACTGTAATTAAGAAGGAGTACTATTTAAATAACGTGTAGTAATCTGCTGACTGAACCACTCTCTCTGTCTCTCACGCCGAAATCTTCACTTGGATTTGGTCTGCCAAGATACTGAAATTGGTGCTCTCATTTTTTTTATTTCAAAATTCCACCTACCTACTATATTCTACTCAATTTTTCAAACAAAATAATATTATAATTATTCTTGAGTTTCAAACTCGAAACTTAGATTTAGAGTGAACGAATCTCTTATAATTAAAACACGGTCCATGATATTTACCTGAAAACTAGAGAGCAATCATCGCTGATGAGTAATTCAAAGATGTGCAGTGCAGCAGCAACTATATTCCAACAAAATTTTCAGACTGCAAAAAACCGTGAAATGAAACATCACTCTCAAACATTAATTCTTTGCTCCAAAATGGAAATAATAAGTATCATAACTCATAACACTTCCCCTACTTGGTTACCGAACAAATTTCTTGGATATGTCATTACAGTTACTAGTACTAGTATAATAAAAAAGAACAATAATTGGGAACAGAAGACGATGATGAAGAAAAAAACAAACCAAAATAGACATTGATTCACCTGAAACTAACTGAATCAATCACATCCCCTTAAAAACACCCAAAAAAAACTCAAAACACTAGAAAAAACTGAGATTTGAGCCTCTATCCTTGTTTCTCTCCAGCCCCCTATAGACACACCCAAATTAATTGATAGTAATCCCTGCCTACTACATTAGAGGACTATTAAGCAGTCCATGCCATGTTGATCCTCCATTAATCCCATTAATCCAGCTCTCTGATGATCTTCCAGCTGCTGAATCAAGATGTAGATCATGACCATGGCCCATGTTGTTGTTCCCATTCATCTGCCATGGAAAACCCCACAAAACCTTGCTCTGATCATCTTCTCTTACATTAGTAGTACCATAATTGTTATAGTTACTACCATTAATGTTGTTGCACAATTCTTGCTTCATTGTAGTCACTGTCACAGCTTGTGTTGTTGCACCACTGCTACCATCACCATTGATCATCTGATCTTCGTGATCATAAGGCATCACCATCTCCCCATTCTGATCCACTTCCCCTATACTATAATTACCATTAACCCCATAGTACAAATTTTGCAAGTGATGATGATTGTTGTTGGTCATTTGGGTAGTAGTAGTAGTAGTGTTAGTAGTAGTATCAAGAAACCCACTCCTCAATGCATCAAGAAAATTAGCAGAGGAGGAATTAGGGTTTCCAAGAAAATCACTAGTAACTGGGAGATGATGATCAAACCCTAGATGGCCATTACTTGATTGTTGTTTTTGGAGTCTAGCAAATGCAAGGGTGAGGTCATTTGAGTCATAACTTAGAGGAGGAAGGTGGGTACCAATTAGTGGGTTGTTGTTGTTGTGAGGATGATCTTGGACTCTTAGTTTTGATGATGCTGATGATGTGGGTGTGGATGAGGTTGATGAGGATGAGGATCTTTTGTTCTTCCTGCAGCCCCCACCTACTGGAACATTCCTCAGCGTACCGCCTTTGGTCCAGTACCTCCTGCAAGATTTGCAGAAGTATCTTGGTTGAGTGAGGCTGTAGTTGTTGTAGTAACAGAATTTGGTGTTGGTGGAATCACATCTTGGACATTTCAGTGCTTGCTCTGGTGCTGGCCTTGGTTTCCTCTGATCTTGTCCTGATTTCGAGCAGACCAGCATGTTCTCCAGTGATTGTTGTCCTTGTATTTCCTGAAATTTATTACAAAGATTTTGATTAAAAACTAGCTAATTACAGCCATTATAGCATGAAATTAGTCCACTTAATTGACAATTAAAAATCATCTGAATTTGTTCATCATGAGAGGAAGTAGAGTAGTTCCATTGATGAGTACGTCTAGTGATCCATGAAAACTAACAATATACAGGGAAAAAAACACCCTAATTTCTTCTCTAATTACCTGCAACATAACATTGTGTTTTTGTTCATTGAAAGCTTGCAAGATTTGTTTTGCAAGAATGTCTCTGGTTTTATTTTTATTTTTATTTTTATTTTTAAATTGTGGTAATTACAAATGTCATATAACAGAAATTGAAGAAGCATGAAGTCTTCTTTTTATGATGATATCATCTTTATTATATAGACCTAACAACTTTCCTTGGGAGTTAAAAAGAGGATTGCAAAAATCAACAGTCCAGATTTTGTCAGGAAAATGGGATTGTGGACTTGAAATTGAACAACCTAGCCCAAATGTTGGGAAAAAGAAAAAAACCTTAACTGGTTTCAGACTTATAAACCAGAAAAAAAAACAGAATCAACCGAGTTAGAAGAAGACAGAAGAACAAAGACAAAAGTATAATAAACTCATGTCTATCTTAAAAACAAAACCTCAAAAATATCAGTCTCTCCAAAAACTACCTCAAATTGACACCAAGGAATACCAAAAAAAGAACACCACATCTCTTTTCCTTTGCAACTAAAGAAAAATCATGATCACCCGAGTGAAAGTAAGAGTTATTTTTTGCTTCTTTCTTGTTACTAACCCAAAAGAGAAAAGAAGAGAGAGAGAGAGAAGGAAAGGTAAAGTTATAAGCAGCAAATTAAGACAAGAATTATAATGGAGTACCTGAGATTGTCCACTTGAAGGATCCATATCCATGCAAATTAAATCCAAATCAACCACTTCTTCTTCTTCTTCTTCAAGTTATTAGCAAGTCAGTTAAGCTTGAGAGAGAGGGGAGAAAAGAGAGAGAGAAGGAGCATGCAAACTGCAAATCGCAAAGTGAAGAAAAACAAAGGTCACCAGTGACCTGTTTAAATATATAAAGCAGATCCCAGTAGCAGCACACCACACACCAGCAGTACTGTTTGAATTTCGAGAGAGAAAATACTAACATAATAATATAATAATCAAATAAATAAATGCTGCTACTAGAAGAGAGAGAGAGAGAGAGAGAGAGAGAGAGAGAATGTAATGATGGTGTTGTCGTACGAGATGATCAATCTTTGTTTCTTTGGTATAAAAATTAATAAACCAAAATAATAAAAATAGACGAAAATCTGGTCTTTCTTTTTTCCTTCAACTTTTCTTTGCATATAAGAAATTCAGTAAATATGGCAAAGAGAAATGCTAGGATTAGGCGCAATTTAGCTATTTAGGGAGAAAAAGAGCCCCCACACAAACATACCACGACACAACTAGTCCTTCTCCTTCATGTGGGTCCCGCAATCGCGTGGGATGTAACAATGACTGGTCCCCACTCTCACCCCCATTCTTCTGGTCCCCACTTCACCACTAACCACCTCCCCTCTTCTTACTGTACAAACTACATCCCTTCATTAATCGCCAAAACATCTGCGATCTTTGTGCTTGCTTTTTTTTTTTTCATTCCTTTTTTATTTCAATCATAATTTATTATGTAATTAATTAATCATGCTTGTACCGAAACAATATGCTAAGATTAAAATATTTTTTGTCTAATAGTAAAAGGTTAGGTGATAATTATTAAGGTTAAGGGAAATACAAGAATTTTATTATTTATCTCAATCAAAATTTAATTGTGAATGAGATTTAAAATTTATTAATTAGTAATTTATTTTAAAACAAAACGCGGAGCCTCTAACTATACTCACATGGATCAACACACGATGAAGTCGATATCTTAGAATTATTTTTTTCTGTTTTTGAAAGAGGTAAACAAAAATTAATTACGATAACTAATAAGGCAATGAGAAAAGCACACGCAGCGGGCACAACATAAATCTCGTGACGTTCCATAAAAAACCACAAAATGCAAACACATTCTTAACGATAAGTAACGCATAACAAATATAATGAATTAATGTAATAGTTTGGGTTTAATTACTACTAAATTAAGAAGAGGATTAAACTATAATTACTTTCATTTTTTTGGATTTAGATAAAGATATATTAAACTTATAACTATCGCTGTTGGGTATTTTGGACTGTTATGGGCTCGGGTGGTGGGATCCACGTTGAACAATTATTGTCTGTTTGGTTTTTATGAATTGTGATTGAAATTTGATTTGGTGGACTGGACGTGATTTCTGTAAGTGTGTATTAATCTGTGTGTTGAATGTTCTCATGACGTGGACTTCTAATGATGTAGCATTTTGGGTGCGTCGTGGGGACACTGGATCATACTCTATACTTATTTACATATTCGGATTTTCTCCATTACACATTACATATAGAAGAATATATAGTGTATCAATATAAAATTAATCCGATTTGATCAATTTTAATGATTTCAAATTCATTTTTCCAACTTATATAAATTATAAACGACTATCTCATTATGATTTTTTAATTTAATTCTATAACTGAAATATAAAACTTGAGTTAGGAATAAAAAAGTTGTTCGCGGTTAATTAACCTTAATCAGCGCGCTAGTGAATTTGGCATGTTGGGTGGTCCAAGTACAAGTACTGACCATCATGCGGAGAAGAGACTGGACAAATAATACGCATGCATCTATGCGACGGCATCAGTCCAAAATTTAGATATCCAAATTAATCAATCAAGCCATTTCATACTTCATATGATCATGGAAGAGAAGAGAAGACAAGACATGAGTACCTGTCTGTACTTTCTATTAATGTGATAAATTACTGTGATGTTCTTCTTTGGTTGATGCAAGCAGCTCAAACTTTCATTGAAAAACATTATTTTGTAGGTAAAGTGAAGGATTTAGAGGATTCATAAGATAAAATTAGGTTCTTCAATCAAACCCTAAGGAGAAAAGAATGGTTGGTGCAATAGGTATCTAGTTGGTCACATCAAAGAACACCTAAGGTTTTTGAATTCTAGCATCTAAAATTATTTCGTTACTCGGTTCTGCCACCAGCAATTCAGATTCATCATGCAACTCGCGCACTAACGCAATCTTGATCTGGAAAGAAGAAGAAATGAGATGTCCTTATTTCGAGTAATTAACCTTCATGTTTAGTTTTAATCTGCGATTTGTAAACTTATTATTAAGAAGCTAATAAAATAAATGGGTCCTTAATTAAAATGGTTGTTCCCTTTCGGCATGCAATAGAATAAATCGACATTTTTTTAATCCATCTTTAATTAATTCAATAATAGCGGCTTAATTAATTAATATTTATTAATCTACTTATTTAACTCAACTCAACTAATATCTTTGATTGGATTTTTTACGGCAAAAAGACATAAATGACCCCTAAACTTTAATTTTTTAATTAATGTGACCCCTGAACTATTAATTTGTTTAATTATAACCATGCGAATCGAACGTTTTGATAAAATTGGACCCTACCGTCACAGAAATCTGACGTGGCGACGTTATCTTCCACGTCAGACACGTTTCACACGCCACGTCGTTGAGCCACGTCAGATTCCTGCCAACTCATACCTCCACATCATTGCTTTATCAAGGGCCACATTAATCATTTAATTAAAGTTCAGGGGCCATTTATGTCTTTTTACCTAATAGATGTGGAGGTGTGAGGTGGCAAGTTGCTGACGTGGCAAGTGAAACATGGGTGACGTGGAAGATAACGTTGCTACGTCAGATTTCAGTCACGGTAAAGGCCACTTATGTCAAAATGCTTGATTCGCGGGGTTGTAATTAAACAAATTAATAGTTCAGGGGCTATTTATGTTTTTTTTTGTTAATTTTTTACAGTGTCGAGGAGGATTGGTGGTCTGCAATAAGAAAATGGAGTATCGTCAGAAATCCAAATAAAAGCAAAACGAATCATTAAGGGACCAATTCTTTATGTTGTTACTTTATCCAAACTAAACCTATATGAAAATTTGCAATCCACATGCAATCCACTCATGACTCATCACATAAATAAATCATCTGCCAATCAACCACCCCATCACACGGTTAACAATTAGCCACCATTTTCTTTTCTTTTTTCCTTTTTGCCCTTCTTTTTTCGATTAGAGAATGTTACTACCATTACCATATATGGACCAAGAATCTTGGAGTAGTGACGAGAAATCCCATGCTACCAAACCAAAATTCTAAGCTATCATCAATCTGTCTGCACCAGCAAAATCCTTAAACAAACGTGAGTTAAATCCCAATTGTTATCTTATTAAATACCCCGACACGTTTGAGAATAGTAGTTAAATTTAAAATAATAATTGTTGGTCATATTTTTTTACTTTTATTTTCTATGTAAATTAACAGCATTTCTATGTTGTATTGAAACGGGACGAGATTTATAAATTGAGTTATTGAATAAGAATTGTTTGGTCATTTGCATAAAATATGTACATTGACAATACAAAAATGATAAGTATTCAAGACTAAAAAATCAGTACCAAAACGTTAATTATTCAAAATGAAAGGGAGTAATATTAGAATTTTATTAAAGTTTAAATTAAATTTTTTGAATTAAGTTTACTAATTAATTGCTAATTACGAATAAAGTGGGAATATCATAAAAATATTGTTGTTAAAATAATGTTTAAGAACTCAAACTTAGAATTTTACCTTTTTTATTATAACGAAAATACTGCTGAATTCTAAATTTGTAATTGATATTGATTATTTTAAATATCTTTTAATTTAAAATAAAGAAGAACATTAGTCCTGCAAAATAGATCTTTTTCTTTTGTCACAGTTGTATCATTATTTTTAAATAATATGGGAAATCTTTGTTCATAGATCACAAAACCAGCAATCTAAGCAAGTTCTCGTGGTAATCACGAAGAGAGAAAAATATTGTTGGGTGGGCCCACTTCATAGTGCACGATCATAGTAACTCATAAGAAGCAGTCAAGAGTGTTGACCGGTCAAAACGGTCAGTCAAAGGAAAAAACACTTGGATAATACTAGCAATAATTAAGGGGGAAAAAAGAGGAAGAAGAAGAAGCAAAAGCAGGATATGTAGGAACCTGTGCCCAAACAAACAAAATGGTAGTAAAACATCTTCCGTTAAGAAAAGAACCTTTGATTTCCCACCAAAGATTTTTGTATGGTTGTTGGCTATGCATGGGATCATTCGTGTGATACACAGATATTGACATATTTACAATGATGGACAGTGAGGTTTTCATGTCAAAAAAATAAAAATAAAAAAGTATTTACTCGTGGAAACTATGAATTAATATGAAATACATATATAATGCGGAAAAAAAGAAAGAAAGAATGTGAATTGGTTGATGACAATTGACAAGAGTTTGGTGGGAGAGACAGTGGGAACAAAGGAAGAAGAGCCGAATATTAAGAAATTTCCCCTTTGGGTTTGTTAATAATTAAGATTTTTTTTCGTTATGTAATACTCCATCCGTCCTTAAATAATTGACGTTTTGACTTTTAACACGCATATTAAGAAAACCGAATGACTCGCTATTTAACATAATTTTGCCCCAAACTTTTTCTCGAACTTAGAGCGTACCATTCATGTAATTCGAGAAAAAATTCGAGGTAAAATTGTCTCAAATAGTAAGTCATCTGACTTCCTTAATGTGCATACCAAAAATCAAAGCGTCAGTTATTAAAGGACAGAGGAACAATAGTGTATACTTTATGGGTTTAAAATGTAGGGGAAATAGTTTTTACCACCCCTGAACTATCGAAAATCAAAAACCTCCCCTGAACTTCATTTTTTGAAATTCACCTCCTGTACTATTATTTTTGGGCAAAAAGCCCCTTCAATGCACATTTTTACAATTTTAAAAAAATTGTAAAAAATCTAAAAAAAATGTAAAAATTCATGAAAAAATATAATTAACCTAAAAATCAAGAAATATTGTCAAAAATTCCAAGAATTCACAAAAAAATTGATTTAATTATGGATAGAAGGGGCTTTTTGTCCGAAAACAATAGTACAGGGGGTGAATTTCAAAAAATGAAGTTTAGGGGAGGCTTTTGATTTTCGACGATAGTTCAGGGGGTGGTAAAAACTATTTCTCCTAAAATGTATATATATATATATATATATATATCCACGTTAAAACAAAAATATAACGTTTGTTTTTAAAAGAGATTAATTTTTCGTCAATGCTAATTAATTAAGTCAATGCTAATTTTGTTTACAGAGCGACTTAATTAAAATAAAAGATCGTTGTTCAAAATATGGGAAGCGGGACGAGGAGAAGGAAACTACGGGAGGGGGGAGGGACAAGGGGACAAAGAATGAGTGATTGGTCGGTGGAAGGTGGGGCCCAGGTGAGGGAAGGAAGATGCCAGATGTTAGAGCGGACACGTGGCAGGAGAATGCGGCTAGGAGACGAATATTTCAGTTTACGAGGAAAGAACAATAACAAGAACAGCGGCAATAGATTGGCAGAGATAGAGTAGTCTCTCCTCCACTGTCAAAATCTCTCATCGATCCTAGTGGGCTGGATGGCTGTCACCGTCCACTTGTTCACATCCTCTCTACCCTTCTCCTCCCTTCTCAAGCAAAGTATCTTCTCAATTTCAATCTCAAATCTCAATTCTCACTCCTATTATTAAATTGCTTTTTATTTTTTAAATATATTTAACATAATTATGATTATATTAGAATTATTATTTTTATAATAAAGATTTAAAGGTTATAAATTATACTTCCTCTGTCCGCGATTAATTATCATTTTACTACTGAATGTTACTGTATACTTTATTTAATTTTTTAGTTTTTATTTTACTTTTTATTACTATTTCAGAAAGTTATTTAATGGAGGACGAAAAGGGAATATTTTTCAATTTAGTATAAATCGAGTTCAATGATCTCATCATTTAAAATTGGTAATAAATTTTCAGCAATTTTGAGAATAGGAGTTATTTTAAATGATGACATGGATTTTTATAGTCATACGGTAGACGGTTTGTATTTTCCCTATATATGAAATTAAATGTTAATTCAATATGCTGGTATCATGGATTTCTTCATATTTTAAGCCCAACAAATTTATATTTAAAGAATTATCGGGTGTATTAATTGAGATAAATAATAAATTTTGAGTTTGATGGAAGTAATTAGTCTGAGTATAAAATGATTAAGCGCTAATCATACAATTTTGGAGTAGTAATAGTATTAGTGGGTGTAAAACTATAGGTTTAATGAATTAATTTGGAGGAGTGATCAGGTTTGTTATTTTGGCACGTGGGAGAAATGATGGAGGTCACGTGAGGCACGAGATGGATGTACAATTAATTATAACTTAATTACTGGTAGTCTGGTACGCTAAAAAACACGACATATGCGTCATGGCCATGCCCACAGCAACTACAGCCTAGAGTAGAGTGGGGGGTTTTGGTAACGGATTTTGTTTTGTCCGATTCCTGGATAAGGACAGAGTTAAGTGGGATTGGTGTCAAACAAACGACAACCGTTATCAGAAATGATGCGCTAAGATATCCGTTATCATCATAACGCCCTCAGTAACGTATGAAATCAATGTGAAGAAGATCCCTGCCGTGATGAATGCATGTATGTAACCAACGGAGCTAGTAATATGACTTCACGCCTAGTTGGATTGCTAGAGCAATACACTATTATGTATTATTCCCCCGTTCTTTAATAAATGATTTTTTCCTACGAATTTTTACTATTCATAATACTTGTTATTTTATCTTTTTCGAATCATATATTTTATGCAAATGATAAATTTTTTTTTATGCATCAATCCAATTTGATGATGGTGTGATAATTTGAGTGAAAATTATGAATAAAAATGAAACAATGTGGAATAAAATAAAAACAAAAATCACCCCCTACGGATTTTTACTATTCCAGAAAGTCATTCTTTCAAAACCGGAGGGAGTATGTGTTAAATTACTGAAAGAGGATTATCGATAAAATTTAAATTTTAGAAAACATAAACATCTAAATATCAACGTAATAAAGATTTGATATAAAATCTCAAATTCGTGTTTGATTGACTCAACGATCCATCTCGAAACGTTTAAGATTGAGATCTATAAAAACTAAACAATTTGATTATAAATATATGAAAAGAACTTCACATATCCATTAAATTAATAAGTTTTGAATTTAAATCTTATGAAATAAAAAGATCACACAAATATAGTTAAGTGACATGGTCTTCAATAGTGTTAGCAAGCTAGCTATGGGCACATAATTAATTTAGTGGCTATATATGTTGATGGACTAATAAGAACTCGACTTCGAGTTCTATCTTCTTCTATCGGGAAAAAAGATTATCAAACATACGCTAAATAAAACACCAAGATAATCAAATCATTTATTTTCTTTATTACCCAACAAATTACATTTCATGGTTGAAACTTTTACAAAAAGAAATAATATATAGTGTCGACATCGGTTTGGAAAAAAAGAAATCTGCGATCTATAAATCCTATATGGGCCATGGACCACATGATAGAATCTTGAGCATCAACGTTGTGGGCATAAGCTTCTTGTTCCTTGTTTCGAGACGCATCTATATATGTTTGGTCATATGGTAAAAAGCTTTAAACATGTGAAATGGCTCATGGGACAACTTTAACATAAAAAAAACTTGAAATAATTGTGTACGTTAATGGTATGCAGTACTGCTGGAGTTAGTTTGAGCTTTTTAAGGGGACACATAATTAATTAGATAAATATTTGTTAGGGGCAAAACAAGAAAAAAGTGAAGCATTTAAAAGAAGTAAAAATTTATGGACCGTCGTGGGGTCCTAATTTTTCTAATTGTACGTTTGCGTGATAAGGGAGGAATAAGATGTCACTTTAGACAATACTTTTATTGTCAACCTAAAAAATAACAAGACGTCAATCACTGTTAGTGTGCGGTTAAAAACCACCGAGCTAGGTACCATTGCAATTACGAATAACACCACCCGCTGTTGCGCGAAGGAATGCACCATCAAAATTAATTGAGGCCCAACCAAAGGGAGGAGACTGCCATGCAATGAATATACTTGATAATCCAAAACCTATCGCCAGGGCATTTTAGTCTTTTACACGGGCCTCGGAATTTCTTACCCGTAATCTACAGTCCTGGCCACGCATACCCAATATCTCACTTGCCTTGTTATCGGTGTGGTCAACGTCAGTTAGAGGGTCCCATCCGAAATGACATGGCACACTTTCCCACACCCGGTATCTCCTCCACCCCGGAATCGTTCTCTCTTGGCTAGCGGGGTTTATAGGTCTATAAATACCCCCCTCCAGGGGACAAATCAGATAAGCCAAACACACACAAAAATAAGTCCAAACTCTGCCCAAATTTACTCTCACTTTACGTTACATTGCTTACCCCCCTTTATATCACTATGAACACTAACTTGATCGTCGGAGTGTCTACGCCGGGGACCCTCGCCGACGCCTTGCAAGTGTAGCTGAGACGTGGATGACCACCCTCTCATCGGAACATATTACCCGATTATCCTTACCCCCTGGTTCAAGGATTATCAAATTGGTACTTTTATTGAGAGCCTTGGTTTTTAAGTGAGTCTCCTTAATTGCCAAGCTCTCCTCTCATATTTTGGGTATTTCAATGAGTTATGGCAACCAATCAAGATTCCACACCTTTTCAATCTTTTACAAGTGCTTACTCTCTTCCAAGAGAATTCTGGCCATCTTCATCGGCTGGAATAGTGTATGAAACTCGCATCGCAGCTACCGCTCAAACGACTTCTCTTTTGGACACTCCTTTAAATTTTCCTGTTTCTTCATCTTTTGTTGTGGGTTCTTCACTTCCACAAATTGGAGGATTAAGCTTTACTACTTTGGCTAGTTCTCCAGCTGATACCATTGCTGCTCTTCGTGCGCAAGTGGAGTATCTGAATTCTAGGGTTACCGGTTTAGTTCCACAATCTGCGGCTGGAGGATTTGCGCCAGTTTCACCCCCCATATTTATAGTTTCAATTGTTGCAACTCATCCTTTAACCACTTCTATACCTTTGGAGGTACCGGTGCACACTCGTGCAGCAAGTCATCATTCCGCCCATAGACGAGCAGATTCCCCCGTTCCTCAAGTACCGGGAGGGCATGTCATTCCGGGAGTCACAGAAGGATACCTTAATAATATGCAAGAAGTCAATCATGATATGGTCCGTCCAGGTTTTCGGAGGGATCATTCACTACAGCAAAGTAGGCGGCCTAGCATTTCACGACATAGAAGCAGATCACCTCGATCCTGTTCTCTTGTAAGGCGTACTCGACACAAAAGCAGGTCGCCGTGTCGGGAGAAACGACATGATTCTCAAAAGAAGGAAGATGTTGATGCTCAACACCAGTTAAGCTTCCGGGTCAGGCAACATAAAGTTAACCGTCATGTTAAAATTCCAATTGAGTCCTATGATGGTACCAGAGACCCCGTGTCCCACTTGAACAAAGTAAAAGATTTTATCTGCTTTCAAACGGATAGTGATGCCGCTTTGTGTCAATTTTTTGTGATGTATTTATCCGGAGTAGCCCGGTTATGGGTTAAAAGGCTTCCATTAGGTTCCATTGATAATTTTTCTCAATTGGAAAGCAATTTTCGTAGCAGGTTCAGCACAACCATCCCAATCGCGAAGTCTGCCGCTGCCTTGTTTGATATTCATCGAAAGCCTCAAGAATCTCTGAAGGATTATTTGGCCCGTTTTGATTTGGAAATGTTGTTGACACCTGATGCTAATGCAGACTTTGTTGTTGAAGCGTTGAAGCGCAATTGTGAGTATGGAAAATTGAAAGATATGTTAATGGTGGATCCTCCAACCACCTTGGATGCTTTGCGCAGTAGGGCGTACAATTATGTTGAAATGGAAGAAGGAGAGCGCAGTGCTAGTGCTTCTAGTTCTAAAGCTGTTTACAATCCCCCAGCAAAGGCGTCCACAGAAGCTAAGACTTTTACTGACAATGTACCTCCACGGGATTATAATGTGAGAAATTTTGGTCGTCAAAGAGGAGGTTTTTCTAGGGGAAGACAATCAAATCCCCCGATATCTCGTGCAGCAAATCCGCCTAAGGAAGACTTTTTGATCCGGATTTGCCTTCGCTTATCCTTCCACGTGCAGAGATCCTAGCTATTGTTCAACAACGAAAACTGCCCATTCGGTATCCATTGCCACCGCCACCTGGGATTGTTATGGGAGTGAGACCGGATGCCTTCTGTCGCTTCCACAAAGCAAGAGGCCATCCCACTGATTTGTGTCGATAATTAAAAATTTCTATTGAGCAATTAATAGAGGAAGGATACTTGGGAGAATTTGCCACTAAAGCTAGAGGGTGAGCCGCCGCGTCTCAGGGGAATCGTATGCCTGCAGTTTCACAGCCTGGACGCTCTACTTCCCAGGGGGCTGGAAGGGTGAATGACAAGTCCAGAGAAGAGGCGATGATCTTAACTGAAAATATTCCCATGATTAATATCATAGTGGGAGGAGCTCAGTCCATTGATGATTCTTCTGATGCTAATGTGGCAACTAAAGGCAAGCGGAAGCTTGAGGAGTTTGATCTAGCTGCTCGTGGAATTAATGCCTTAGACCGAATGGTGTTGTCTTTCTCGAAGGAAGATGAGAAGGGTGTTAGGTTTCCTCACAATGATGCCTTGGTAGTCACACTGATTGCGTGTCGAGGGCATCAAATTTAGTTGTATAAAAATATGAATTTAGGGGTAGAAATACAACTTATCACTTGTCCACAAAGAACTTGTAGATCGTGGTAAGAGGATCGTCCACAGAGATCTTTCGGGAAATTATAGTCTTGGTTCGACTTCCTCGTCACTGGGATTGAGTGGTTTTTGTTCTGCAATTAAGATAATCAAAGCAATTAAAAGAAACGAGGCAAAATTTAAATAGAGAAATAATCTTAGGTAGAAATGAATCTTAGCTAAGATTGGTGGTGAAGATTGGTTGTGAACTGATGTGGGGAAAACTCCTGGTAAGGGCAAATGCGTGAGCGCATTCCTTGTTATTCGATCATTGACCTGTAGATTTTCTCCTTCTCCCTTATAACACTGTTATAGATTGGGAGGTATTCCTTTCCAATCCTACCTTCCTCCACTTGAAATCACTCGGCGGGAATTCCCTCTCCTAGTGACCCTGGCCAACGGACACCTTGCTAGTTAAAGGGTTTATCTAAATTGGCTTCTGGCTTGAGTCGCATGCGCTTTCTCAATGGTGCAGGGAAAGACAGAGTCTAGGCCAAGCTACTCCCCGGTTGGAGCCCTAGATTGTCAGTCTGGTCAGGCCTATATCGATCCAAGTCCACTAGCTTCAGCAAAGCTAGCTGCCTACTTAAGACACTCCGGTTTCATCTCGTCCCCTTCGTGGTTGGCTAAAAATCCCTCATCAAGCCCGAGGTTGATCAAATATTGACCTGGATGGGAACCGGTTTGTTTAACTAGAACTTGAACCAATTACAAATGAGAGGATATTAAGATCAGATCGGTCTCACGAATCACAAGTGCGCTCACTCAACCCTTGCTAAGAATCGGGGGTTTAGCTACTAGACATCTTAATTAAGGAAGCAAATAAAGAATTGATGAACATAAACTAAATTAAATCTACGATATTCAAAATGAATTATCACAGAGCAAGTGTTTACAAAACAGAAGTTGGAAGAAGGAAAATCTCGTGATCGACAACCTTCCCTAACCTTTAACAAGGTTAGAGTCCCCGCCTCCCACGTTTCTTTCCAAATTCCAAACTTCAAAAAGAGATAAAGATAAATCTCAATTGTTCAAATTCAAAAATAAAATAAAATAAAACTAAAAACAAATTTGTTTGTTCAAATGCCAAATCGGATCAGAATCCGAGAGTCCTCCTAGCAGACGCCTCTTTCATCAAGATTGGGTCCAGCTGTCGGCCTAATCCAAACGCATCTTCCTTGACTCCTTGACCAGCACGTCTCTAGCTTGGCAATCTTGGCCAAGCCTGCGGCCAAGATTGCTAGTTTGTGCTTAAGGCTGGCGTTTCCTTCATTTCCTTTAGCGCCCAAGATTTCCTACAAAAGAAGACAGATTGACGTGAATTGAACAGTTTTTACCATAAATAAGGTAGTTTAAGATGGTAAAAATGCATGAAATTAGATGTCAATCAAACCTCCCCACACTTAAACGATGCTTGCCCCCAAGCATACTAGACTCTAAACTAAGAAAACAGATAGAAACACACAGTAGCAAACCTCCTAGACAGAGCTAGTCTCTTTATACCTTTGTACCTATGACAGTCAGCATACTTCTCAATGGATCCCAACCCTTATGAACATGACCTATTCAACACCCCAAACATCTGAATTCCATATAATCATAACCTCTTTGCATTCCACAACAGACTCAACGAGACAAGGCGACCACTGACTTCCCATATTCTCCCCTTAATTCATACTGCTCAACTCATCATTAATTTTCAACGGATGGCTAACAAAATGTTTGAGGCTCAGAGTGGATGAAATGTGGAGGCGTATGTGGATGATTTTTTAATTAAGTCCAAGAGTTTTGAGGGTCACCTCGTTGATTTGGAAGAAGTTTTTGCTGTTATGAGAAAATTCGGTATGAAACTGAATCCTCGAAAGTGTATGTTTGCCTTTCAAACAGGCAAGTTCCTGGGTTATATTATTAGCCAAAAGGGAATTCAGCCCAATCCTTCAAAGGTGCAGGCGATTCATGATATGATTTTGCCACGGAATGTCAGAGAAGTGCAAAAGCTTACTGGTCGGGTCATCGCACTACGTTGTTTCATCTCAAAATAAGGTGAAAGATGTTTACCCTTTTTCAAAATCATCCGCAAGAAGGCATCCTTTGAGTGGACAAATGAATGTGAAGAAGCATTTTTAGAGTTAAAGGAGTACCTGGGTTTTGATTTGGTTTTGGCTAGGCTAGAGGTGGGTGGTGCCTTGTATCTTTACTTAGGAGTTGCGGATGAGGTAGTTAGTGTTGTCCTGGTACGTGAAGAGTGGATGAAATGTGGAGGCGTATGTGGATGATTTGTTAATTAAGTTCAAGAGTTTTGAGGGTCACCTCGTTGATTTGGAAGAAGTTTTTGCTGTTATGAGAAAATTCGGTATGAAACTGAATCCTCGAAAGTGTATGTTTGCCTTTCAAACAGGCAAGTTCCTGGGTTATATTATTAGCCAAAAGGGAATTCAGCCCAATCCTTCAAAGGTGCAGGCGATTCATGATATGATTTTGCCATGGAATGTCAGAGAAGTGCAAAAGCTTACTGGTCGGGTCATCACACTACGTTGTTTCATCTCAAAATAAGGTGAAAGATGTTTACCCTTTTTCAAAATCATCCGCAAGAAGGCATCCTTTGAGTGGACAAATGAATGTGAAGAAGCATTTTTAGAGTTAAAGGAGTACCTGGGTTTTGATTTGGTTTTGGCTAGGCTAGAGGTGGGTGATGCCTTGTATCTTTACTTAGGAGTTGCGGATGAGGTAGTTAGTGTTGTCCTGGTACGTGAAGAGGACAATATTCACCGACCGGAGATGAAGAACAATGGCTTCTATATCCTGATACTTATGGAGATCAGTGGGTGCTTCATGTTGATGGAGCCAAAGGTCTAGATCTTGTTGGGGCCGGAATCGCCATATCCGGGCCAGAAGGAATAAAGATGCGGTATGCTTTGAGAATCCTGAAACCGCTATCCAATAACGCTGCAGAATATGAGGCCTTATTGGCTGGATTGCACATCGGCAAAGACTTATCCGACAGAACCATTCCTGATTTGGGGATGATGGAAGACATTCATCTGTTTATTTATGGGGATTCAAAATTGGTTGTTGATCAAGTCCTTGGCAATTCTCAAGCTAGGGATCCAATAATGTCTCAATATTTGGCTAAAGTGCATCAGTAGTTGGCGGAAAGTAAGGAAAAAGGAATTCAAATTTGTATAAGGTATGTTTCAAGGGATGATAACGTGGAAGCAGATGAGTTAGCCAAGCTTGCTGCAGATCCTGCTACCCTCATTCCGGCTGACGTAATCTTTGAGGAAATTTCTGTACCTTCTTTCATTGAGGAACAATTGTCCTTGTGTATAGAGGAAGGAGAAGTTGATTGACGGATTCCAGTAATCAAGTTCCTTAAGCATGATGTGCTTCCAGAAGATGCTACAGAAAAGAGGAAAGTATTGAAGCAGGCGCCCAAATGTACTTATTATGATGGAGAATTACTGCGAAGATGTTTTTCTTATCCGACAACAAAGTGTATTACGGAGCAGGAAGGTCTCTACATGCTGCAGGAGATTCATGAGGGAATTTACGGACTGCATACTTCTGGAACCACCATGGCGGCACAAGTTTTGCGATCCCGATTTTACTGGCCTACGATCCGCAAAGATTGTGATCATTTTGTTCGAACCTGTCATAAGTGCCAAGAGTATGCTGAGATTCCAAGGAGACCTGCTACTAAGATTGTTGAGATCGTCAGCCTATGTCCCTTTGCCAGATGGGGAATTGATATTTGGGACCATTTCCAAAGGCCAAGCCTCAGCTCAAATTTGTTATTGTTGCGACGGATTACTTTACTAAGTGGGAGGAAGCTAAAGCAATTCCGGTGATCACAATAGAGAAAGCTTGGCAATTTTTTCAGAATCAGTGATAACGGGACCCAATTTACCAGCCGTTATTTCCGGGAACGTTGTTTGGAATTCCGGATTGAACAAAGGTTTTCTTCCATAGCGCATCCACAAACCAATGGTCAAACGAAGGTCACCAATCGAGTCATACTTGGTGGAATCAAGAAGAACCTAGAAGGAGCCCGGAAGCGATGGGCAGAAGAATTGTCGTATGTCATGTGGGCTTACCAGATGACTCCTAAAGCTAGTACTGGAGAAACTCCTTTTGCAATGACTTATGGAATGGAAGTTGTAACACCAGTGGAGATTGAAGCCTTGAGCTTACGAGTGGAATACTTCAATGAAGAAAGAAATGAAGAAAGATTACGCGCTAACCTTGATCTATTGCCAGATCTGCAAGAGCAGGCCATTTTGAAGGCATTGTATTACAAAAGAAAGATGGCAAAGTACCACAACCGACATGTCAATGAGCGCCTGCTGAAAACAAGAGATCTGGTGTTACGAGACAAGAGATCCACGGGGCAGCGCATGCGGAAGCTCAGCCCTACATGGGAGGGCCCATACCCGGTCACTCGGGTCATTGGCAAGGGAGCATATCATTTGGAGGACATGGACGGTACCCCGTTACCTAGCTCTTGGAATATAGCTCATTTGAAATTGTATCATTCTAGAGCTGACATTTATTTTGTAACCTCCATATGATAATGACTAATACCGTGGACGTAGGCTTTAATGCTGAACCACGTTAAAAAAATATCCTTGTGTTATTTTTTTTCTTATTATTTTATAGCTGGAAACAAGATTATACCAGGAGTTAAAACACCTATCCGTGTGACAGTCGGTCTTGATCCAACCGGTGTCAGGACGTTGACGCACGCCCTGGTATATTAAAGATCCAACGCCGGGAGTGAAAATCCAAACCGTGTGACATTGATAGCATATTTCTTGGGCGTGATTTTATCCTCTTTTCTAGCCTTTTCGGGGGCATGATCCTGCTAATTGACCTTTATTTCCATCTTTATTGCAGATCAGCTCCAAAAGGAGAAAAAGAGCGAAAAGAAGCATTTTTGGAGAAATTCTAGGGATTTCGAGCTTCAAGGCCCAGAAGATCAGAGTGTTGTCGAGCCCTCGACACTAACCAGACCAGTGAGCAGTCTCTCGCCCGCGATATCTCTGCATCCATTCCTAATCGAAAGCCAAAGAGACGAATCTCCAAAGATCCGCACGAGATTCCATGCGCATCTAGAAGATTACAGAATATTCCAGCACACTCCATGTGCTGTCACTCTCTCCCCTTAGCTGGAATTTGTCTTTTTGTAATCCCTTAGCTGGAATTTGTCTTCTTGTGGGCTAGACACTATATAAACCTATAGTTTTAGGGTTTGAAGATACCTTGTAAATATTTTCTATTTTCTTCTTTTAGGAGCCACCTCTTTTTCTCCCCTCCTTCTTTTGGAGGAGGTGGGTCAGACTATTTCCAGCAGCCATGTACATAAACTGGAACTCGCCGCTGCCGGGGACTAACGGTATTGATTTCTTATTTTGTTTGTATGACCAGGATATCTAGATCGGACAACCAACGTCGTGCCCTCGACGATAACAGAGGCGCTTCGTGGGAGGCAACCCACGTTCCTTCCCCTTTTTATTTCTGCTTCACTCTTTATTTTTTCAGAACTTCCCTGTGTGTGCCCTTCTCGCATTAAGGACAATGCGAAGCCTAAGTGTGGGGAGGGATTTATTTGTGTGTTTGTTTGCATGTTTAATTTTCCACTTGTTGCATGATTGCATGTTTTTCGGATTTTTCAAAAAATTTCAGATTTTATTTTTAGACTTTGCTAGGAATTTTCCCACTGCCCCATTTTAAAACCCTCATAATTGACATGCATTTTTGATTTCTGATGTATGGGAGAAACTTGTCATTCATTGCATCTATGCCTGACCATGCATATCTAGACCTGCTAGCCCTTATGTCCAGTCATGCCCTAGACACCAGTAGTCACAATTTGTACCCTGTGAGCACATTGAGCTTCATGCCCTTTATTCATGTGTGATTTAATGCTTGACTAGGCTCTAGCTAGGTTTGCATGATATCCCTGGGTATAGGCACCATTAGATGAGGGAAAGCAACGAAACGACGAGAGACTTTGCAATTTTATTTTGTTTTATTTTTATCTTTTCTGTTTTCTCTCTTTCTCCATTTTTTCTTTCCTTTTTCATGCCCTCGACACCCTTGTTCTCTCTTCTAACCACTTGAGCCTTTTCTTTGACCCTTTCTTGGCAGGTGAGTAACACTCTTCATCACAAAAGGGAAGGGCTAGATTCTGAAGAAGATAAGTGTGGGGAGGAAAAATATAGATCAAGGGCAAGAAAGAGCAAGTGCAGAAATCAGAAATCGGGGCCACGACAGCAACATCAGATTACTTCCTCATTACACCAAAACTCAAGTGTGGGGAAGTAAAGTCATATATCAAGCCCTCGAAGTCAAACGCTCAAGAAGTATTTAAAGATTGCCAGCTCCAGTTCTGAGAGTGAGCCAAGGAAGAAAAATTAATGCTTGCCTGGTATTTATGTATTATTAAAAAAAAAATTTAATTAAAGATAAATAAAAGCAGAACAAGCATAGCAAAAGGCAACCATTTCGAGCCCTCGAAGCAGACAAAAGATCTTCCCCACAAAAGAACGCCGAAGCTATCGTCTAGCCCTCGCCTTCAGCCCTCTTCAGCGGGTGTTACTCACCGTCTCACCTTCCTTCTAGCCAAGGAATCCTCCACCTCTAGATTTATTTTCTCCTCCTCTGTTTCTTTTCTTTCTCTTTTCTTCTTTTTCTTCTATTTTATTTTCCTTCCTCTTCTTTCTTTTCCTTCACACCTTCCCCTACCCCTTATTGCTCTTTTCCTTTTCTCTTTTTCTTTTTGCAAAGTCATCTCTGAACGCTAGATTGCCCTTGCATGTGTTCTAATGTACTCGGATTGATGTGTAAACTCTGCCTCGTGTTGTGTTAATTGCATTTTTGAGTGATTAGCCTAAACAGTATTTTGTTGCGAGTGTGAGTGCAAACACATATCTAGGTGAGGACTGCTGGTGAATAGGCTTAGTCTGGAAAAGTCTAGTTGATAGGGTCGTTATCCTATTAGCCTGATGCAGGTGCTTTTCTAGGGCTGGATATGTTCTGGATGGGTATAGTTTGTCAAATGACTTGTCTATTCTGTGTGTTAAGAGGTTGAAGGTGTATGTCATTGTATGAGGTGGTTTTTCAATTTTGTTAATGCTCGAGGGCGAGCATTGGGCAGTGTGGGGATGTTTGATAGCATGTTTCTTGGGAGTGATTTTATCCTCTTTCCTAGCCTTTTCGGGGGCATGATCCTGCTAATTGACCTTTATTTCCATCTTTATTGCAGATTAGCTCCAAAAGGAGAAAAAAAGCGAAAAGAAACATTTTTGGAGGAATTCTAGGGATTTAGAGCTTCAAGGCCTAGAAGATCAGAGTGTCGTCGAGCCCTCGACGCTAACCAGACCAGTGAGCAGTCTCTCGCCCGCGATATCTCTGCATCCATTCCTAATTGAAAGCCAAAGAGACGAATCTCCAAAGATCCGCACGAGATTTCATGCGTATCTAGAAGATTCTAGAATATTCCAGCACGCTCCATGTGCTGTCACTCTCTCCCCTTAGCTGGAATTTGTCTTCTTGTGGGCTAGACACTATATAAGCCTATAGTTTTAGGGTTTGAAGATACCTTGTAAATATTTTCTATTTTCTTCTTTTGGGAGCCGCCTCTTTTTCTCCCCTCCTCCTTTTAGAGGAGGTGGGTCAGACCATTTCCAGCAGCCATGTACATAAACTGGAGCTTTGCTCCGGCCGGTATTTATCAAGTTTTCTCCTTTATCTCTTCTTTACTTGTTTTGCTTTCTAGATCTAGATTTGTCTTTTTTCCAGCATGAGTAGTTGATTTCTCTTGTTCTTAGCAAAGGTATTTTGATGGTTGCATAGGTTAATAAGAGGCCAAATCGTTCTTCATAAACTCCATGTTTGTATTTACTTGTCTGTCGTTTTCCAGCTCTAGATTACCTCTTTAGCAGTGACAGTGTTGGGAGGTGTCTGGGAGGATGGCGAGGTGTCTAGGTCATCTCTTTAGCAGTGACAGTGTGGGGAGGTGATAGACCCCTATAGCATATCTACGACATGAGAATAGAATATCCTTTAGCCGATGATTATCTAGGCCTAGACGCAACCTGAGAATGTCCTTTGCTAAGATCTCTTCTCCCCTGACTTTATTTCTTTACTTGATTTATGTCTGCATGTCTTGCCCTCGATACTATTTTTCCTGTCTTGCCCTTGACTCTCACTTTTAGTGCTTTTTACTTTCGTGCCCTTGATAACTGCTTTAATTATGTCTTGTTAGCTCCCGAATCTGCGTTGATTAATTCCATTGATCAACATAAACCCACCCCTTTTTGTATTACTGTTTTCGGTCTATTTGTCTTTGTAATGCATGAAAGTTAGTGTCTTGCCCTAGTCTCCGTGGATCGAACCTCTTACCACTGTCTTCAATCCTTTTTGTTGCATGTGATAAGTTGTAATTGTTTGATCGTGCCCTCGACAAGCACACATCAAAAATTTGATGACGTGCTTGTCGAGGGCACGATCAAATAATTACAACTTATCACATGCAATAACAAAAAGGATTGAAGACAGTGGTAAGAGGTTCGATCCACAGAGAAAGGTGAAGACATACATTAGACAAGACTAGATATAAAGTAAAACAATAAAAGAAACAATGGGGGGGGGGGGGGTGGTTTGGTTGGTTAATCTAGTTAACCAAGATAGAGATAGATGCTAACAAGATAATTAATAAAAACTAAAATCAAGGGCACGAAAGTAAAACACAATCAGGGGCAAGACATGCAAACAGAAATGAAGGGCACGACATGTAAAAAGAAATCAAATAAAGAAATAAAGTCAGAAGAGAAGAGATTAAAAGCAATAAAATCAGAAGAGAAGAAATCTTAGCAAAGGACATTCTCGGGTTGCGTCGAGGGCATGAAAATCATCGGCGCAGAAATATTCTATTCCTATGTCATAGACATGCTATAGGGACCGCGTTTCCACACCGCATCCCCTACTTACCTTCTTAGATAAAATCCACCCCCCGTTTCCACATATGAGGTGGCCTTGACGTTCTGCCGTCCTCCCAGGCACGAATGCGGGGAGGCACTACTCAGAACGCCCATGAAGGGGAGGCAAGACAGATCTAGGGCGTGATAGCTCAGCTTGTCAGACTCGTATCACATACCCTAAACGACCGTTTACCCCTAGACAAAGGTCTCTCACGCTGCCTCCACTAGGTGTCTATTCTAACTCAAGGATTCACGTCAGTTATAACCAAGAGAATGACAGTAATCATCTAGGTCTAGATATTAGTTGGCCAGACTACTAATCTTGCCCTAGACGAATTAACAAGAAATCGACAAACAATTGAAAACAATAATAAGAATATATTAAACACATTTAGGCCTCTTAACTACCCATGCAACCCTCAAAATACCTCTGCTAAGAAGGGAGAATCTAGCTACTCATATCACGAAACAAATAAACAAAATAGGAAAAGAAAGATTGCATAAAAGAAGAACAAGAAGAATAAAACTATTAAAATGTTACCGGCCGGAGCAAAGCTCCGGTTAAGTTCAATGGCTGCTGGAAATGGATGCCTCAGCCACCACCCAAAAGAGGGAGGAGAGAAAAGGAGGCGGCTCCCAAAAGAAGAAAGTGGAAAATATTTACAAGATGTCTTCAAACCCTAAAACTAGAGGCTTATATAGTGTCCAACCCACAAGAAGACAAATTCCAGCTAAGGGATTACAAAAAGACAAATTCCAGCAAAGGGGAGAGAGTGACAGCACATGGAGCGTGCTGGAATATTCTGGAATCTTCTAGATATGCAAGGAATCCCGTGAGAATCTTTGGAGATTCGTCTCTTTGGCTTTGTAGAGATATCGCGGGGCGAGAGACTGCTCATTGATCTGGTTAGCGTTGAGGGCTCGACGACATTCTGATCTTCTAGGCCTTGAAGCTTGAAATCCCAAGAATTCTTCCAAAAATGCATCTTTTCACTCTTTTTCTCCTTTTGGAGCTGATCTGCAATAAAGATGGAAATAAAGGTCAATTAGCAGGATCATGCCCCCGAAAAGGCTAGAAAGAGCATAAAATCACGCCCAAGAAACATGCTATCAGACACCGTGCTAATTTAGACGGGTCGTGATGATGAGGCATGCCCCGGCACCCCCGGAAGTGAAAATCCTAATCGTGCGACACTGGGCTAATTTAGACGGGTCGTGATGATGAGGCACGCTCTGGGGACGTCAAGAGCAATGCCTGGGAGTGAAAATACCTATTCGTATGATAACCGATGCTGATCAGACGGTATCATGACGTTGAGGCACGCCCCAGGCCGATCGTTGAAAACAGATCCGGAGGCGAGAGTGTAATGCCTGTGCGATACCGGGCCGTGTGGCTCCGCATTCCGCGATTTACCAAGGTATGAAAGCAATTTTGGTCCCATTGTGGACAGTGAGCAATTTTAAGCAATACTAGTGATTGACAATTTATGGCAAGTGGAATTTGAAAGCAATTGAAATTCTGGGGGATGTGGAAGCAATTGAAATATTGATGCAATTGAGATAATGGAGTTCTAAAAATATCGAGAACCTTTTACTGCATGTCATTTTGCTAACATGATTATATAATTTCTTCGTTAGCTTGCCAGGGAAAATAGCAGAAATATTAAAAGCAAGTAAAGCTTGTAGATTTGGTACAGTATTCTTATGCTTGCAATATACCAAGGTACTTCTGGTTTATCTTTTTTGACATAAAATTTTCAAACTATTGCTTCTCTTATTTGTTTATTTTGGTTATGGCATGCAGTACTATCACTTTTTATAACTTCGGATTGAATTTTTATAATTCCGGATTGAATTACCCTTTGTGTGGACGAAATTTATGGGTAATCCTTGAATAAACAAAATGAATTTGGGAATTCTTTATTGGCAAGGTTCGGAATGGATTTCCGGAATGAGTTTGTAATACTCCTTAAATGGCTGGAATTACTTTACGGAATAAATTTTCAGAGTCCTTAGTGATAAAATCTTGCCCGGAATAAATTTTTTTGCTTAAATATCCTCTCATTTACTGTTGATAAGATTAGGACTTCTGGGAAAGCGGGACAGATTATAGCCGTCCGGAGTTACTATGGATGCTGTCCGTCGTACCTGCAAAGCGCCGGAGGGGGGCCCCAGCGTAGACACTCCGATGCTTAAGTTAGTATGGCTAAGAAATTTGGCAGAGATTCGGGTAGTAATTTTGGTCTTACCTTTGATCTAGAAATGGGTGGTATTTATAGGCAAAAAGAAAGGATGTTACCCACGGAGGTGGGCGTTATCTGGGGAAGATAATGCCCAAGATGACGTCAGGAAGCGTCAGCTGGATAGGATATCATCGACGAGGTATTGCCAGTGAGATATCATCAAGGCTGTTTGGGATGGGAAGATGCCGTGTGCGGAAACGGATGCCGCGTGGGTACCCCCCGCTGATGTCGACCATCCCAGGATTCCTCGGCTAACGCGGACGGTAGCCGGGTGGCTGTCGCCAGTCAAGGTCTACAGTGATCCGGCCTTGACTTGGGGTGAAAAGACGAATGTACCCTTGGTGTTTCATCAATTGTTATCATAAGCTCAACTGAAAATGAACCCGAGTGTTTACCAAGGGCTTCATTTCTCGGCTTCCGGAGGAGTGTTACTTCCTTTGCACCGCGGCAGGTTCGTGAGGGTCTTCGAGTTTCTCTGACTCTTTTGTCATTCAAACCATGCCTTTTCATTCCTGGTATCAGTCAAAACTCAGTACCTTTGCACTAGATACACGATAACGAAGCAGGTAACGTGAACCGATCGCTTGCGATAACTATTGGCCACAGAGGGGATGTCGACCAAGTTGACAGTGATGGGGTTACAACGATAACGCTGGTCATAAACCAGAACTGATAACGCCAGTGATATACCCAAGCGGATAACGCTGGTGTTTTCCACGACATGCTTTATATGATCGATATCGGCAAGGTAGGACGTTACAGTGTTACCTCCTCGTAGCTCCGAATATCGTTCTGAAGGCGATATTTTATCATTTTTCCCTTAGAGGCTTTCGCCCGCACATATCGGGGTATTGTTGATGTCACTTTTTCTATCCAAGCTCGTTGGATCCAGTCTTGCTGTAAGCCACCCGCAATATTGACACGGTTTACGTTCTTCTGGATTTTAATCTGTACTCCACTTGAGTATCTCGGGTGTCAACCAAGGGTTCCGCTTTAGCCTATCTCCCTGGCTGCTGTGGGATAACGGGACAACCCAATTTTCGAGGGACATGCCTTGGTGAGCAGTTACTACTTCGGATCTATAAATGCGATCCTTTTTTCTGTGCAGATTCTTCACATTCTTTCTACTTCTCATTTATCATTTCTTCATGGACGATCTTACTAGAAAATTTCTGATTTCCAAAGTCCTAACCCTCAAAAATCTCACTGAGGGTGAAGTCAGCTTCCTGGAGAACATGCTGATGAAGACTGGTGAAGATGCGCTGGAGCTTCGGGGAATGATGACCCCCATTTAGTCCAGGATCGGGGCTGCTTCTATGGAGGACTTCAATCCCATTGGGAATGTCTCTAAGTTGGCCATTGCAGCCTGCCGCATCGAGGTAGCCATTGCCATGCTACAGCAGAGGAAGGATCTGCTGAACTGCTGCCTGAAGAGCATGAGAAGCACCTCTTCTGAGCTGACCTCTGTGATGGAGGCCTTGAGAGATATCCCCACTCTGCTGGTGGATGACGACAATGATGCTGGGTCCCGAGCTTGAGTGCTTGCCGCTCCACTTTCTTTTTCGCTTTTCCTTTATAGGTATTATGTATGCAGATGTATGTTTAGGCCGTTAGGCCGTAATAAAAACTTTTTTCCGTTATCGGGCTTGCGATTTCTTTCCTCTTTTAGGGCGTTAGCCCTTGCTTCGGTTGAGGGCTATGCCAACCCAACTGAAAATGAGTCTTTCATTGGTCGGATTTCTGCAGCATTTATTCTTCTTTATCTGCCAGGTGGTGACGGTTGTTCTGGCGAACCGTTTTGTACTAATCACTCGCCGCCCCTTCAGTATTAACTTATTGGGCGGTTTTTCGGTGTTTCTTGATTATCGAGAAATCCCAACAGGCGTGATCAAAGGATTTGATTCTGCTATTATGGTTGATCTTCTTGAGATGCATTAAATTATCCTCCAATCACGTGTGGAAAAATTTGAAGAGTCTTACCACTTTAACTATTTATGGGGAGTTCTTCTTCTTTTCCCTGTTCATCTTCTTCTTTGTACTCTTTTGTTGCTACTGATTTTCATTTCTCATGGCTGATTCATATGATCAGGTCTCTGATGAGCGAGAATCTCATCCGACCCCTCCGACTACACCGGATTCTGACAATCCTCCTTCGCCGTCTAGCCGCGGAGGTCGAAAAAGGTCGAAGAAGAGAGCAAATTCTAAGACCACTGACTAGTTTTCTTCTTTTTCAGCCCCTCCGGCTTGTAAGGGCAAAGAAGTATTTCCTCCTGCCGACTGGTTTGAAGAGGAGATTCCTCCAGGCGATACTGTCGTAAAGGCGACATCTTCCGCTGTGAAGGGGGAGTCCAAACCTGATAAGATTCGAGGTCGTGTCTGATCAGAACGGCGGCGGTCGGTCGTTGGATGTACCTGCAAAGCGCCGGAGGGGGGGCTCCGGCGTAGACACTCCGATGCTTAAGTCAGTTCGGGGATACAAAGTAACAAGAGGTTCTGCTGGGTCATCTTGATCTTTCCTTCTGTTCGAAAAAGTAGGGATATTTATAGGCCTCAATGGTGATACCTGGCGATAACATTCCAGGCGATGTCTGGTGATGACGTTACGAGCGATGCCAGTAGGTGACGTCATGAGCGGTATCTAACGGGGCTGCCGGGAGCGATAACCTAGCAGTTCCCTAGGATGGGATGACGCCGTGCGTATAGAGACGCGTGAGTCCCCCCTCCGCTGATGTCGACCATCCTAGGAATCCTTCGTTGATCTCTAGGCGATATGAAGATATACTACGGGACTTATAGGAATCCGTCCCGGCAGGAGTCGCAAGTGTAGTAGCACCGTGAAGGTTGTCTTGATTGTTATCATAAGCCCAACTGAAAACGAGCCCGAGTGTTTACCAAGGGCTGTCACTCCCTGTCCATGTCTGGAATCTTAGGTGATGATTTGTTCTTTCATAAGGCGATAGGCTCCTAGGATATTCGAGCTTCCTTGTCTCCTTTAGCTCGATACAGGTTGGTCTAAACGATGGGCTAGAGCTCAGATTTGAAGCTTTTCCTCCGAGCAAACAGATCCCGACCCTCATTTTTGTCTCATGCCTTGTCCTCCGGAGGCGTTAAGAAATCCACGGGAGACGCCTCCGTCTTGTTCGTAATTATTAGGGGATTGCTTTCACCTAGCGATATTATTCAGCCTGATCCCTTTGGCAGGACTTTGGAAAGTCGCAACTTCACTCCTGTCGTAGGAGAGCTACTAACGGGCCACTTGCGATGTCGCCAAGGACCGCGGCCGAGTCATTCCGTAGGCTCGCCTATGTTCCGGTCCATCATCCTTTCGAGTGTATTGCAAACACATAGAGGAGATAGGTACTTATGGAGAAATTAGCAAACTTTGTACTTACAGGGATTTTGAGATCACACAGGTCCTGTCTTTCTTTTCCGCTTAAGGGAACAACGATATTGACGCGGTTTTACGCCATCAGCTGCCTTCGATTAACGTGGCTTTATACCACTAGATACCTGTGAGGTCGGCGAGGTTTTATGCATCTAGGGCTACCTGCGACATCAACGCGGCTTTACACTGTGGATACCAGTAACCGTATGGCTTTTACGTCATGACTACCCGTAATATCGTGCCTTTCGGCGCTTTTCCATATCCTATCTCGTACCCCTCCGAGCATCTGTATCGCGGATAGTTCACGAACACTGACCTTTGCTTCCGCTTCGGGTCCATCGGCCCTCGAGGGTAACGGGACGACTCGCCTTTTGAGGACCTCCTTTTCTTTTCCAAGGCCCTTCTCTCGGAGCCTATAAATCGGGGAGCTTTTTCCACCCACGTTCTCATCATCTTTAGCAACTTGCATTATGGATCATTTGACTAAAAATTTTCTCCTTTCCAAGGGCCACACTCTCAAGAACCTCAATGATGGTGACGTTGGGTTCCTGGAGAACATGCTGGTCAAGACTTCTGAGGACATCCTGGAGCTGCAGGGGATGCTGACCCCACTCCATTCCAAGATGGGAGCCACGTCTCTGGAGGATTTCAGTTCTTTGGAGAGCGTGTCGAAGCTGGCTGCCTCCATCGCTCGGATTCAAGTGGTGATCGCCATGCTGCAGCAGCGCAAGGATATGCTGGGGTGCTGCCTAAAGGGGATGAGAGCCACCTCCCATGATCTAATTCTGGTCATGGATTCCCTGAGAGACCTTCCCGAAGTACCTGAAGACGCTGGCTCTGACTCCTGATATTAGTGGCTCCCTTTGAGCCCTTTTTACTTTTCCTCTTGTCATACCACTGTACTTTTCGGCCATTAGGCCATAATAAATAAACTGTTTTTATTATGCCACTTTGCAACTGTTCTTCTTCTTTAATGCGCCCTTTGTCATTTTTCCATTGGAGGTATTCTTAGCCCAACTGAAAATGATTCAGCTACTGGGTGGTTTTCTGGTTGGCTGTTCTGCATTAAATACACGCCGCTGTTATCCTGGCAACTGATTGGGCGATTTTGCGGTTTTCCTTGATTCAAGTAAGATTTCAACAAGCGTGATTTCAAATCCTTACTTACACTTCAGGCTGTACACGTGTCCACCCTCAAGGGTCGGGTTGGAAGATCGAAGGTCCTTCTTTACCGATTTTCTGGCTATTTAAAGGGATCCTCTTTCCCTCGTTTTTATTCACCTCCTTGTTCATTTTTCCTTTGATAAGTAATCTGCGATCTCATGGTTGATTCTCATTTTTTAGATACGACCGCACGAGATTCTCCACCAACTCCTCCGACTTCTCCTGATTCGGATAATCCTCCTCCGTCGCCTCCTTGGAGGCCGCCTGTTCGCCGACGGTGTCGCAAGAGGCAGAGGAAGGATGCTGCGAAGGCATCTAGATCATTCTTTGATTCTCTTGCTTCTCTCTCTACGAAGGGGGAAGGAACGTATTTCCTTCCTAGCGAGTCACCACAAAGGGCTCCCTCTGCCTACTCGGCTGTTGAAACGGTATCGCCAGCTGTTAAGAAGGAGTCAGATCGATCGTCAGTTCGCATAGGGGAGAGGGTTGAGGAACCTTTCCCTCTCGCTGGCGAGGATCCATCGCTTTTAGGTGATGATGATGATGATGATGTGGTCTACTGCTATGGCATCTCCTGGTCTGACGGCGAATAGCTGTGCATACCATGCCTCTTTGTAGATGCTGTATGGCTTTCCTAAAATAATAAAATGACGCTTTATTTTCTTTTCGCTCTCCTGCCGCTTTTCTCCTTTTATTTTTTATTTTTTTTTAGGTTTCCAGGGTTATCGCGGAAGTGTGCCTTTCGCTGGGTGCAACCGCCTTTCAGTTTTCAATCAGTAACTGTCTTCTCCAAAAGACACTGATAACTGCCCACGCGTCCTTTTCCACTCTGCACGTGTTTTGTTTTTACAGGCTGTTTCTTTTTAGGTTTAAACTTTATAAGGAATTCACTCTTCTCTTTTAGTACTTTTGCTAATACTTCGAAATTCTTCGTATTTTCTCTCTTCTGTGCTTCTTTCTTCCCGGGGGGTGAACTGCAATTGCTCGTCGGTGCCGACGGCCTGTTTACTGGCTCTTTGCTCTAGGTATTTTGTTTCTCTATCGCCATAGCTTTACTTTTCCAGTTCATTATGTCTCGCGCTAGATCCTCTGCAGTTATCGAAAATCCCCTAGATCCCGAAGTTAGGAGAGCTCGTAGTGTCTTTGATTGTAATGAGGTTTTGAGGGCTGAGTTAGAGGAGAACGGTATCACTTTTCCCACGGGATACCGCCCCTTTGTCCCTTTGAAGGATACTCGGCTCACTGATGCCATGTGGGGGGCGTTCCGGCTGGTTTATTTCAATATGTTTACCTACGGATTTTGTTTCCCACTTCATACTTCTCTGATGAAGCTGCTAAACCATTAGGATCTCAATCCTGTTCAGATAACTCCACCTTCCTGGTGTGGGCTTTACGCCTTTCTTCGTTCGTGTGAGATGAAGCATATTTTCGCTCCATCGCTCGATTTGTTCCGTACATTTTTCAGCTTGAGGTGTCGAAACTGCTTGGTGGATATTACCCCAAGTTGGAATGATACCCTTGTTCGGTTCTTCTGGCGGAACTTTCAAGGTTTCGAAGAGAACGTGGACAACTGGAAAAATGGCTTCTTCACCCTTCGCTTGCCTTCTCGGTTTTGGCGCGGTGGTTTCAACCGAGAGATTACCAGTGCCGCTTGGCGAAAACCAGATGTGCTGTCTAGTATGGATGTGTCTAATGTTACCGCCCTGTTAGAAATAGAAGGGCCCTTCCTCATTCGGGAATTCGCTCGGTTCAGGCCTTTGCCAGAGAGTGTCGTTGGTGAGTTTTTCTTTTGTCACCTTATCGCTTCGATTTTCTTGCCATACTAAAATATTTTATTGGCAGGTAACACTGAGGGTCGCTCCTCTGAACGTGGTGCCGCTTCAGACGCTACCTCCTTCTTCTCCGCCTGAAGGCTCAAGTCGTCCGCCTATTCCGCCACGAGGAAAGAGGAACAAAATCGTCGCGACACGCGGCGCATCCGCTCGACCTTCCCGTTTCCTTGAGAATTGGCTATCGTCTCACGGTAAGGGAGTGGCTCCGAGTAACCCTGTGATTGAAGAGGTTGACAGCGATAGCGAAAGCATGGATACCGGTTCCGAGCTGCGTCATGCCACCCTTACCCAACGGATGCAACTTAGGTCGAGAAAGAGTGTACCCGCAGCGGAGTCAACTGAGGACGATAGCGACGAAATGGCCGCCGAGACGGAGCATCTCGTAAAGAGGGTTTGTAAAGAGAAGTCTGACCCACCAATTCCTCCCGTGGAGGAAGTCAACGCGGTTCCCTCCGAGGGAGTTAACACTTCACACGTCGCGGGTGCCTTGCCGATGACGGAAGTGGTGAAGGTGCCCTCTGCCGTTCCTCCCAAAGTTAACGAGGCTTCAGCAGCGGCGGGCTCTCCCTTGTCGTCTGGTGGTCCTATCTCTCCTATCCACTCCTTTATTCCGGATGTGAACTTATCGGTTTCGAATCCGATCGCTCCTCCACAGAAACCTCAGCCTTTGTTTCTTTCTTCGATCTCAGGCATTGGTGATTCCCCAAAAATTTATTCTCCTCCTTATATCTCCAATCTTTCCCCTCAAAGTCTTCAAGGCCCCACCACATATCAGCTGGACTTGTCTTCCCTTGGTACCGACGGTCTTCGCGCTTTAGGGATATCGGACCCACTATCGCGAGAAGAGCCGGTGGGCCCAATAGCGGGGCAAATGTTTACTTCTTCGAAGGACAAAGAAGAGTTCTTACGGCATCCTCTTGAAGCACGACATTCACGCCTTCTGACTGACATGCTGGACAGTTTCCGCGAGCTAAATTACTTTTTCAAAGATCAGCGTGACAAGGTTCGGCCTTCTCTTGATTTGAAGGGAGAACTAAGCGCCGCCTTAGGGAAGGTAACGGAGCTGTCGCAGCTTCAGGAGCGAACCCGGGCGAAGTTGAATGATTGTCGTGCTGAGCTTGCTCGAGAAAAATTGAAAGGGAAGGCTAAGATAGATCTTCTGGAGGCGGAATTGGTGGTGGCTGACAAAAAGAATATCTTCCTTCGCGAAGAGATAGCGTCTCGTGATGCGGATTTGGCCAAAGTACCTTCAAAGATAGCCTGGTGGAAGAACAAGACCATGGATGTTTGTATCGCTGAATTTATGAGTCTCCATCGCCAGGGAACTGTCAATTCGTCAGTGCTGGCTGATTACGCTTCCAAGAGAATGAAGGATCTAGGCGAAGGTGAGGGAGATCTTCCTTCTTCTAGAGAAGAGCGGGGGAATGGTGACTGCGATGTCCGCGAGGGCCCATGATTAATCGAGGTTGCTCCATTTAGAGGATTTTTCTGTTTATTTGTTTCTTTGTCTTGTAATAACGCCTTGTTGTGCGACAATATCCGTATTTTACCGCTATTTGAATTTTTATTCCTCTTTTTCGCGTTAGCTCGAAAGCTGCCTTTTTAATTAACGCCATCTTGCGTTATCTCCTTTCTTGCGATATCGCTCTTGTTTTTTCCAAGAAATGGTACCTGCTTTTCAGAGCATTTAATGCTTGCTATCTTCTCATTAGAAAAGTCGCGATTGTGCAGGCACACGTGTCCATTTCTTCCGGCGCTGTGGGCTAGCGTGCTCGAGAACTTTATTGAAATCGAAGCGTTGTAGCGCTTTTCTAGAATTGCACTCATTGCCTGAGTCTGTTCCTCATGTCGCTTCCACGCAACGACTGTGGCATCCGCCGTTTCATTCGATTACTAGGGTTATAAAAACCAATATTTATTCTTTTCCTTTTCTTTTATCATCCCACCTTCTCATATTTTCTTTTAGCCGTCTTGTTTTCTTCCCACTATTCAAGGTTCTTCGAAGTCCTTTTTCTCTAAAGGTATTTCCTTTCTCCTCCATCATCTTCTTCATTTTTACTTCTTTAATTCTGCCATGGCTAAGACTCACCGTTCTGAGTCGAAATCTGCCGATGAGAAAAGCATGGATATTACTGCTAGTGTTATCACATCTGAGGCCGCTCTCCATGAGCATTTGGCCGCCCATAATGCTGTTATCCCTGACGAATATAAGGCCGTTGTTGCCCCTGAGTCAATACGTTTGAACAACGTTTTGACGGGCAATCGTAGGGTCTTGTATGCGCAAATGTTCCGTTATGGTTTCTGGCTTCCCATCGACTCTTTTGTAAAAGACTTGCTTGTTGCCGGCAATCTGAATCCGACCCAATTATCCCAAATGCGTATTGTTGTGTTTGTGCTTTTCTGGAACTTTGTAAATACAAAGGGATCACTTCCCCTTCCCTTCTACTACTCAAATCTCTTTTTAAGCTGATGAAGTGTCGGGGAGTGATAACGATATCGCCCCGCTTCGACGATGACTCTCTCAAGTCCTTTACTTGGAAACTCCTCCACATCGAGTCTTCCGATGATGCTTGGAAAAAGGAGTTCTTTGTGATAGATCTTCCTGAAGATCCTGGTTCCTGGTGGCGATCTGGGTTTAACCAAAATGTCGATGATAACATCTGGAGTCGACCAGGGACCCTTCCTCAATGTGAACAAGGCTGGTTAAACAAATTGCTCAAACTGGAAATCAGCGTTCACATTCGTCAAGTGGCGCGTTCTTGTGTTAAACGTGAGTGTCGCGTTACTCCCTTTTTTGTTATCGCTGATACTAATACTGACGTTATTTTGTGATCTCGCAGCGACGGATCCCAACTATAAGCCTGAAAGCGTAAGGAGACGCTTGAAGAGGGCTCAAGAAAGAGAGGAAAAGGAGAAAGCTACCTCCACGGAAGCTACTGATAAACCCACGGAACTGCCGGCTACTTCCGCGAGTCTTGATCAAGTATCCTCTTCTTCAGCTGGTGAAGGGAATACTGATATTCCTTCAGGCGTTCCCATCGTGACCGTTGCTGCTCCTCCTGCCCAGCCTTCTTCTTCCCAGGCTCCTAAGGCCATTGCCAAAGGAAAAAAGAAGAGAAAAACAAGAAGCGTTGCCACTCTTACACCTTCTCTGGACGCGGCAGGTTCTTCAGAAGCACCTCCTCCCACTATTGTTACAGTAAGGGTGCCTTTTAGCCACGATATGCTACATTTCAATGTTTGTCGTCGTTTGGCTTCTCTTTTCTATATTTCATATTGCGTTCTTGGCAGGACACTACCGCTGTCACTACCTCCGCTCCTCCCTCAGGCGATATGAATTTGGGTTACATGCTGACTGGTTCTAAGAAGAGATAGCGACGGGAAGGTGAGGGGGGAAATCCATCTTCCTCTACCACCGGGATGGAGAACAGAACTGAGGACGTTTTCGACTCCACGGCTGTTCCCTAGGGAGGACATTCCTAGGAATTTTTGGCGAACTTGGGAACAAGCGAGACTTTCGGGGTTTCGCCCAATTCTTTCGGAGGTCCTGTTCATGCATACTCCTTCAATCTGGGATATCAAGAGGGCTTGCAGGATTTTTCTGGCTATCAGCCTCATGGTGCTTATCTTGCTCCAGGGGGTTCGTCCACACAGGTTCACCCTCCTATTCCTCTGGCGTTCGTTCCTTCGAGCATCCCCCTGTTGCACCGTTATGGCGAAGGAGGTGCCACCTTCAACTTTGTGGCAGATCTTAGTCCGATAAGTGGGGGTGGCGTTGTGACTCATCAAGTTGGACTGTACGATCTCCGTAACACTGGTTTGGCGGCATTGGGGGGTGATTGCTCGGATGAAGTTTCGGCTTTGCTGGCTTCCTAAATATTGGCGTCTGCGGCAGAACGGGAGGCTTTCCTTTCCAAGACCGAAGTTGATAGAGTGAACTCATTACGCTCAAATATTTTTACTAATATGATGAAATTCCATTATTGGGCGGAGGAGGTGCAGCGTCAGGCTGCCTCTCTTTCCTCCTCCTTGGAGGAATTATCGCGAGAGCGGAATGAGAAGAAGAAATTGCTGGAGGAGCGGACGCAACTATTACTGGCTCATCAAGAGCTGAAGAAAGAACATTCTGAGGTCTTGGCAGCGGAGAGGGCCAAAAATACTGTCTTGGAAAATGAGAAATCATCCTTGGCCAAGGAGAAAGCTGCCCTGGAAGGAGAGTCGGCCGATATGAGTCTGTGGCATGTCGAGCAGACTGCCGCTATTTTAGTCGATTGCTTTGAGGAAGTCCATGGGGTCGATGCGTACAAACCTGATGAGGTCACGGCGGCTTTCAAGCGAAAATCTGCCCATCTTAATGAGGAGGGTTTTCGCCAAGCTAAAGCGGCAGGCTGGAAATGAAGGAACCCCGAAGGTTGACGTGCCTCAAGGCTTTGCTGCCCTTTCCTTAGCAATCGAGCGTCACTAGATTTTTGTCATTATTTTGACCACTAAAGTTTGTAGCCCCTTAAAGTATTTTGATGTATTCAGACAACTTCTATCGCTATCTTTCCTTTCCTTTAGTTGTCTCCTTACGAACTCCTTTGGCGTTATCTTTGCCCTGTTATCACGATGCATTTACTTTTTCGAGCAGATCCTTAGCAGTCCCATCAAAATTACTAAAGTCGGTATCGAGTTAGCTTTCCCGGTAAGCCTTACGATATCGCTGCTTACGAGATCATCACTCCTTCCTCTACCCGAAAAGTATTTTGCACATTCCTAATTGTAAACCATCAGTAACAAAAACACGTTATGAGGGATAGTAATTACCCGTAGGAGCCTTTCCACTGCCATCATAGGGCGTTACCATGGAACCCGCGTGAATCGCTTTCACTATCAACTCTATACTTCACCAGGGATTACACATCTAGTTACTAGCTGGGATTTCGCGATTCTCCGCGTTTCCCTCGTTTCGCGATCGGCCCGAAAAGTGCCTCATCTTAGTGAGCTGTCGGATCAGGACGACTATCACAAACTTTTGGGCGTTGTCCTCGCGTCTAGAACCGTGTCCTTACTTAATGGCCTGGTTGCAGCAGCCCAGCCGTTAAGATAGGATTCTTGTTTCTAGAAGGAGTTTCTATTCCTTTGGAACGTGCCTCATCTTGATGGGCCGTCTCCACCAGAACGGTCAGTACAAGAGAAGGACTTTTCACTCCCAAAGATACCGGGTAGTGCCCTCACTTAATGAGCCATCTGATCAAGATCGGTCATCACAAGGATAGGACTTTTCACCCCCGGGGGTGTCCAGGATCTTTCAATCCGACGCTAATTCAAGGTATGTTGGGTTGTGCCCTCACTTAGTGGGCCTTCTGATCAAGACCGGCCATCACAAGGATAGGACTTTTCACTACCCAAGATACCCCCTTTTTTATCTGCACAAAGGCAACCACAAACACCCACGAAAGCTCTCTCATCGAGCGTTAGTCATGGTTAGGGTTGACATAAATCAAAGGTGCAGATAAAATTAAATTCTAGGGTAACATAATTTCAAACGAGCGATATTCCAAGAGTTGGATAAGGGTGTACCATCGAGTGTCTCCAGATGATAGGCTCTTTTTCTGACAACGTGGGTGACGCGATATGGTCCATCCCAGTTTGGACTGAGTTTTCCCATACGTTGTCCTGCCGCTCGCTTGTCTCTGAGCACCAGGTCACCGGCTTTCAGCAACCGCTCCTTGACATGCCTGTTATGATAACGGGCCATCTTTTGTTTGTAATGCTGCGTTTTCAGAAGGATTTCTTCTCGGACTTCTGGTAACGCGTCCAGGTTAGCTCGTAACCTTTCCTCATTCAGTTCCTCTCGAAAGTGAGCCACCCGTAGGCTCATGGTTCCAATTTCCACCGGTGTAACAGCTTCGGTTCCGAAGGCCAACGCGAAGGGTGTTTCTCCGGTACTAGTCTTAATGGTCATGCGGTACGCCCACATCACGTATGACAGCTCATCAGCCCACTTCTTTTTAGACCCTTCTAAGTTTTTTTGATACCGCTGAGGATACTCCGATTGGTTACTTCCGCCTGTCCATTAGTTTGCGGATGAGCCACGGAGGAAAATCGTTGCTCGATCCCGAACTCTGAGCACTGGTCTTTGAAGAATTGGCTGGTGAACTGCGTTCCGTTATCGCTAACAAGGACGCGAGGTACGCCAAACCTCATGATAACTTGATATTTGAAGAAACGCCAAGTTTTTTCTGCCGTGATTGCGGCGACCGCTTCAGCTTCCGCCCACTTAGTGAAATAGTCTACCGCCACTATCACAAACTTCAGTCGGGACCTTTCCTTTGGGAATGGGCGTAGGATATCGATCCCCCATTTAGCAAAAGGACAAGGGGCGATAATTTCAGATATTTCAGCAGCGGGTCGCCGAGGAATTTTGGCTAACTCCTGGCACTTAGGGCAAGTTTGCACATAGTTGTGGCAATCTCTCCGGATGGTGGGCCAGTAGAATCCGGATCTGAAGACTTGTGCCGCCAGAGTGCCACCTGATACGTGCATACCACATACCCCTACATGGATTTCGCGCAAGGTGTGAAGACCCTCTTGTTCAGTTATACATTTGGCAGCTGGGTGAGAAAAGCATCTCCGAATCAAGTCCCCGTCATAGTACGTACAACGAGCTGCCTGTTTCAGCACCTTCTTCTTTTCAACGGTGTCCTCCGGCAGTTCCTCATGTTTCAAGTATTTGATTACGGGAATTCGCCAGTCGCTCTCATGCTCTTCCACACATAAAGATACTTGCTCTTCCATGAAGGATGGTACCGATAACTCACGATAATATACACCTTTGGGTATGGACACTTCCAGATTCGCGCCCAATTTGGCTAGATTGTCAGCTTCAGCGTTTTCCTCCCTGGGAACATGCTCGAAGCTGACTTGCATTCCCTCTTTCTTTATCTCCAATAATTCTCGTTTTACTTTGGCGAGATATTGAATCATGATGGGTTCCCGGGCCTGAGAGTACCCCAAGACCTGGTCAATTATCAACTTGGAATCACCACAGATCTTTAGACGCAGGTCTCCTGTTCTTCCAGTATCGTGCCTCCCTTTAAAAGAAAGTCCTTTCCCTATTCTGAGCCCGGCTAGCAACGCCTCATACTCTGCCGCGTTATTAGATAACGACTGTAGGATTCGAATGACGTATCGTATTTGCATGTCGTGCGGCCCATTTATGAAGATTCCAGCTCCCGCCAGCTCTTGGTTTTTGGCCCCATCCACATGGATGATCCAATGGTCCGTATAGGTTTCCGGAAATGGGAGATCCATATCGCCCCATTCTGCTTCAGGTATGCCGGCCAAAGGATCCTCTGTAAAGGTACATTCCGCTATGAAATCAGCCAGGATCTGAGCCTTTACGAACGGTCGAGACTGATACCTCAATCCATACTGTTCTAGTTCAAGCGCCCAGATCAACATTCTTCCTAAAGATTCAGGCTTTCGAAATATTCTTTTCAGAGGTTGGTCCGTAAGCACGATAACGGAATAGGACTGGAAATATCGGTCCATTTTGCGGGTAGCCTGAATAAGAGCGAATGCTATTTTTTCAATTCGGGTGTATCGCAACTCCGCCTCTTTCAAAACGTGACTCACGAAATAGACTGGGCGATGAGAGTGGTTGTCGTCGCGAACGAGGACGGCACTGACCACTTTGTCCGCAGTGCCAAGATACAAATATAAGGTATCTCCTGCCTCGGGTCTAGTCAACAGAAGGTCAGACGATAAGTAATCCTTTAGGCCGATAAATGCCTCCTCACATTCCGGGGTCTACCCGAACGAGGCTTTCCTGCGTATGACTTTGAAAAAAGGAAGACACTTCTCTCCTTGCTTGGAAATGTCTCGCCCAGTTAACCTTTGTACCTCTTTGATGGTTCTTGGCGATATCATATCTTGTATGGCCTTAACCTTTGAAGGGTTAGGTTGGATACCTTTTTGGCTGACCAGGTAGCCCAAGAATTTTCCCGTCTGAAATGCAAACATGCATTTTCGAGGGTTTAACTTCATGCGATACTTTTTCATTACGTCAAAGACTTCCTTTAAGTCCCGCAGGTGATCTTGAAAGTTCGCGCTCTTTATCAATATATCGTCAACGTATGCTTCCACATTCCTCCCTATTTGTTCTTCGAATATCTTGTTTGCCATACGTTGGAACGTCGCCCCAACGTTCTTCAGCCCAAACGGCATCGTCTTATAATAGTACGTGGCCTTTGGAGTGAGAAAAGCAGTCTTTTCTTCATCTTCCAAGGCCATGGGGATCTGATGGTATCCAGAGTTGGCGTCCAGTGAACTTAAATAAGCGTACCCGGCGGTTTGATCAACTAACTGATCTATACAAGGGAGCGGGTAGCAATCCTTAGGGCAGGCATCATTCAAATTGGTGAAGTCGATGCACATGCGCCAATCCCCATTGGGTTTAGGAACAAGGACAAGGTTCGCTAGCCAGGTGGGATATTGAACTTCGCGGATGAATCCTGCGTCAAGAAGCTTTGTTACCTCATTGTCCACAGCCGACGCCTTTTCGCTAGAGAACGCGCTCCGCTTTTGTTGAACCGGCCGGGCGTCTGGGTCCACATTGAGCCGATGCTCGGCTATTTCGCGCGATATACCTAGCATGTCTGTGAGTTTCCACGCGAAATCTCCTCGACATTTGTTTAGTAGCTGGGCCAGTTGGAGGTTTTACGCTGGGCTGAGTTTTTCGCTGATTAGAAAGCTTGCTTCTTGTATGCCGATTACTGGGACGGGTACCATTTGTCCAGAGGTTGAGCGCGCTTCTCATCATCCTGCTCGTAGGGGTCCGCTGCTATACACACATACCTATCGCAGCTCCTTTGGGTCATGAGCGAGTAGCATTCCGCCGCCAGCATTTGGTCGCCCTTTATGGATACTACCCCATCCCAGGAGGGGTATTTCATTTTTAGATGCTTCTGAGATATCACCGCTCCGAAGCGGTTGAGAAAAGGTCGCCCAAGTACGACATTGTAGGGCAAATTTAAATCCACGACAAGGAACAACAAGTTCTCTAATCGTTTATAGGTGTCTTCTCGGAAATATATGGGCAAAGTGATTACCCCCGTGACAGGGATTGGAACCCCATCAACGCTGACTATAGGCCGTTTTCTAGGCGTTAGCTCGTTGTCAGGGCGTTTCATGAGATTGTACGCTTCCAGCGAAAAGAGGTTCACCGCGCTCCCGTTATCAATAAGGGTTCTTCTGATTCCATGACTGGCGATGACAGGCGTAACCACCAGTGCATCATTGTGCGGATAGACAACACCTTTCTCATCTTCTTCGGAAAAGGATAATATCATTCGATCCAAAATGCCTATCGCACCTCCTTTTTTTACCGTGCCATCCCGTGTGCATTTTTCTCCTTTCACGGCTGTCGGTTGCTCTGATTCGTCCATATAAGGGGTTCCTCCCACGATGATGTTAATCATAGGGATGTACTCGTCGTCAACCGTAAGAGTTTCTCTATCTTTTCCTCCGGGAGCATTATCCTTTTGCGGAACACGAGGAGGAACTGGTCGTTCATCTGCCGTCCTTTTCATGGGGTTATTTCTGGCGTCTTCACTTACTTGGGTGGTGAATTCTCCTAAATATCCTTCTTCCACCAGACGTTCTATCGCCAATTTTAATTCTCTGCACGCTTCTGTGGAATGTCCCCTGGCTTTGTGGAATTTACAATAAGCATTTTCCCTTATCCCTAGAAGGACTCCTAGTTTTGTAGGCGCAGGGTAACGGATGGGAAGATTTCGCTGCTCTGCTATCTCTAAAATCTCTACCCTTGGTATATTAAGGGAAGGAAAATCTGGGTCGTATGTCCGATTTTTATAAGCATCCCCTTGACGTCGAGTGGGGGAAACACCAGTCTTTCCCTTTGAAGGATGACCCTTTTGTCTATTGGAGGCTTTGGGGATATGATCCTTCCGCCTGGCGTAATCGTCGATAAAATGATCATCAGGAAAGGGCTTTGCGGGAGTAGCGGTAATTTGAGATGTCCCATGTGGCGCGTTATACGTCCTATCTCTGTTTTCTTCTTCTTCCATTTTCGCATAATTATGAGCTTTAAGTCTCAACGCGTCTAAAGTCACTGGAGGAGCCACCATGAGCGCGTCTTTCAGCTTTCCGTAGCGAGAGTTCCTTTTCAGGGCTTCTATAGCAAAATCAATAGTAACGCCCGACGTTAACGACATTTCCAAATCGAAACGGCTGAGAAATTCCTTTAAGGTTTCTTGAGGCATTCGTTGTATGTCAAATAACGCGGCGGTAGATTTCCTGATTGGAATCGCCGTGCTAAATCTGCTCCGGAATTTAGATTCTAACTGTGAGAAGTTATTAATGGATCCACCAGGGAGACCTTCAAACCAGAGACGCGCAACACCCGACAATGTCATAACAAATATTTGGCATAACGCCGCATCACTGTGGGTCTGAAACTGAACAAAATCCTTCACTTTATTGATATGCGAAATGGGATCCTTGGTGCCATCATAAGTATCAGTGGGAAGCTTCACGCGTCGACTGACCCTGTGACGCCTTATACGGCGGGTAAACGGGTGGCCCGATGCATCATCAAGAATTTCACGCGCATGACGCGGGGGAGATATTTCAGCCTGACGACTCCTATTTCGCGGTTCTGGCGTAAGATGTCGCCTGGGAGATCGACTGTGACTCCTGGGTGATCGACTTCGATACCTTCGACTACTGGATCTTTCACTGTACTCTGGAGACAAACTCCTGTTGGCTCCTTCCCTCCGTCCGTCCCACCGGTTCCTAACCCCCTCTAGTTGCCTATCTCCCTGCGGGAGGAGACCTTGCGGCATCTGTGGTACGTAAGCCTCTACTCTTCCTTGAGTGAGCTGCACAACACTAACCGGAGGATCTCCCACGGACAAAGGCATCTGGAAGTTTTCTGGAAAAAACGGTGATAAAGGTCGATCAGCGACAATAGATGGTGTGAACATGACGCGGGGAGGGAGACTAGATCTAGAAGCACCAGGCGTGATTCTTGCGGTCATTTCAGTCAAATATTCTAACCGAGAACGAAGGGCCACTATTTCCATTGCAAAAGGATGTTCATGATTAAGTATAGATCCCCCCGAAAGAGGAGTGGAGAAATCGGATCCCGCTGTCTGAGATGACGAAACGACTGTTTGTGGGGAGACAAGTCCCCCTGCAATTCCGACCGAACGGTCTAGAGATCCTGAAATAATTGGTTGCGACGTCATAGAGAGATCAACAGTAGCCAAAGGGAATAACTGTCTGCGGATTGAGAAAGGGATATTAGAGGATGATGATCGGATCGGCTCCGATCCTGCGGTCATGACCGTTCCAATCTTCCGACTAAACGAAGCTTGGCTATTAAGGATGCTCACTTAATATACCAAAGCTCTCAATGAAAGCACCATTTGATAAGATTCGAGGTCGTGTCTGATCGGAACGGCGACGGTCGGTCGTCGGATGTACCTGCAAAGCGCCGGAGGGGGGGATCTGGCGTAGACACTCCGATGCTTAAGTCAGTTCAGGGATACAAAGTAACAAGAGGTTCTGCTGGGTCATCTTGATCTTTCCTTCTGTTCAAAAAAGTAGGGATATTTATAGGCCTCAATGGCGATACCTGGCGATAATATTCCAGGCGATGCCTGGTGATGACGTCACGAGCGATGCCAGTAGGTGACGTCATGAGCGGTATCTAACGGGGCTACCGGGAGCGATAACCTCGCAGTTCCCTAGGATGGGATGGCGACGTGCGTATAGAGACACGTGAGTCTCCCCTCCGCTGATGTCGACCATCCTAGGAATCCTTCGCTGATCTCTGGACGATATGAAGATATACTACGGGACTTATAGGAATCCGTCCCGGCAGGAGTCGCAAGTGTAGTAGCACCGTGAAGGTTGTCTTGATTGTTATCAAAACCGTTAATGCCGAGTCTGGAGCAAAAGGCTGACAAATCTCCTCCTTTTGCTGATGAGGAGCTTCCGTCCTCAGATGAGGAATACTGTTACTGGTCCTCTTACTGGCCTGACGATGATTGATTTTGTCCCCGGTAATCCTTTGTAGATGCTGTATGGCTATTATTAAACTAAATGAAATGATGCTTTTGCTTTTTTAGTCTTGCACGCTCAGGCGTTAGCTCCTCCTTTGATGGATAGCTATCGTCGAGAGATTAACTGTCGCTTCAATGTAACCGCTTTCAACTGATTATCAGTAACTGCCCCCTTCAGAAGATATAAATGCTTAGATATAAATATCCTTCTGAGGTTTTTCCCACGTGTCACTTTTGCTTTGGGGCGTGTCCCGTTTTTACAGGCTGTTCAATTTTCGAACTCAGCCTTTAAAAGGGAGCAACTGCTTTCTTTTAATACTCTTTGCTTGCGCTTGGAATTTTCTCTTTCTCTCTCTAAGTTTTGTTTCAAAGGAAGTTACGACCACCGTTCGCCGGCGCTGACGGTTTTGCTCACCACCTTCTGTTCAAGGTACTTTACTTCTTCTTCCTCAGATTTTCTTCTTGCTGATTCATTATGAACACGTCAAGGATACCCAAGGATACTCAGTGGCCTCTGGCTACAAATAGGTCTTCAAAGAGTCTCCAGCGGCCCATAGATTTAGAAATAGAGAGAACACCCAGTGTTTTTGTTGATGAAACGGTATTGGAGGTTGAGTTGGAGGAAAATGGTATCTTTTTCACTCCTAGTTACTCCGTCAAAATTCTTGATGCTGGTCATCGGCTTCATGACCCTCTATCGGGGAGTGATAGGATGGTATACTTTAATATGTTCCTTTATGATTTTCACTTTCCCATTCACGAAGCGGTGAAAGGGTTACTGCGTCGTTATGACATTAACCCGGCTCAGATTACGCCTTCCTCCTAGTGCGGGATTCATACCTTCATTCATGCTTGCGAGTTGCGGGGTATCTTTATCCCATCTGTCAATTTATTTTGCAAGTTCTTTAGTTTCAAGTGCCGCAACTGTGTGGTAGATATCACCCCGAGGTGGAATGATGCGTTAGTGCAGTCATTCTGGTAGAAATTCTAGGGCTTTGAAGAGACCGTGGCTGATTGGAAGAGCGGTTTCTTCATCGTGAAACTGCCTTTCTGCCCTTGGCCTAGGGGCTTCAATCGGTGTCTTATTGATTCCATTTGGGCAAACCCATCAGTAATGTCCAAGGAAGAACTTCGGCAGACGAACATGCTGCTAGAACTAAGCTCATCCTTTCGCATTCGAGAGTTTGCCTTGTACAGGCTTATAGAGGAGTGTACTATAAGTAAGTTTCTTTCCTCCCATTACTGCTTCGGCTTATTCACTGTTCTGATATGTCTTGTTGACAGGTGACGCTGGAAATCAACCGTCGGGCGATAAGGACGTTCCTTTGAATGTGAAGCCGCTTCAATCACTGCCGCCTTCTCCTCCGCCTGAGAGTTCCAGTCACCCTGCCGCTCCACCGAAGAGAAAAAGAATCAAGACAGTTGCCAGGCGCGATATTTCCAACCGGGCCTCTCGCTTCCTCAGGAGGTGGTTACCTATTCGGAACAGAGGAGTGACTCCGACCTGTCCCTAGGTCGAAGTAACTGACAGTGGTAGCGAGGACATGGATACAGACTCTGGGCTTCGTCATGCTTCCGCAGCTCAGCGGAAGAAGCTAAGAACGGGAAATAGCAACCCTGGAAATTGCAACCCAGTCGCTGAGGCTGCTTTAAAGAAGGTTAACGGGACTCCTGCTGTTGGAGTTGACACCCTTAGTGGTGCGAGTACCTCCAAAACGGCGACAGTGGTTGAGGCGTCATCCAACGTTCCTCCTGAGACTTCCGAGGTTCCGCCAGTGGTCAACCTTCCTCCTTCAACTGCCGCTCCCGACTCTCCTATTTCCTCTTTCATTCCTGATATCACTGCACCAAACCTTGAGCCTGCCACTACCCCTGATCCTCTGTCAAATGGCCTTCTACCATTGTTCTGCACTTCTATTTCAGGAGTTGGTGGTTCTGCTGAAAATTGCTCTCCTCCCTTTACCGCCAATCTTTCCTCTCAAGGTCCTCAAGGAGCCACTTCCTACTGCCTGGATCTGTCCACCTTTGGCACCAGCGGACTTCGCGCACTAGGAATATCTGATTCGCTATCAGGAAATGAGCCGGTAGGCTCTATAGTAAGTACAATATTTGGCTCTCCCGAAGACAGGGAGGAGATGTCAAAGCTTCCTCTAGAGGTTCATCGCGAACGCGCTCTGAATGACGTGCTGGCTAGCTTCTGCATGCTGAATTACTTCCTTGATATCCATGGCGACAAGATTCGAGGTTCTCCTGCCAAGGTGGCGGAGTTGACGTAACTCCACAGCGCTACCCAAGCAGAGCTGAACGACTGTCGTGCTGAATTGGCCAAAGAGAAGTCGATAGGAAAGGCAAAGATAGAGCTTTTGGAGGTGGAATTGGTGGCTGCTGATAGAAGAAACTCTCTCCTTCGTAAAGAGATATCGGCCAGTGACGCGGAGTTGGCGAAGGTACCTACTGAGATATCGCAGTGGAAAGACAAGCCAATACGAGCCTTTGCCGCCAGATTCCCAGACTATTACCGTAGCGGGGCTTTCGATCCTGCTAAGATAGCTGATTACGCCTTTGAGAAATTGAAGGATATAGATGTCGGGGGCAATAAAGGAGTTCTTCCGTGATTGGCGTAAGGCAGCGCTTGAGAGTGTTTTATTTTTCTTCAAACATTGGTTTCGTTTGGCTTGTAATAATTGATAACGCTTGCATAATAATGACTGTCATTCCACTCCAGATAACGATTAATTTACCTCTTGGCGTTATTTTGATGGTTACGTCATCATGCTTGTCCTCTTTTTGATAAAGCGATTCTGCTTTTCGGAGCATTTAATGATCAGGATCCCCTCATTAATGTGAGCGAGGGATCAGGATGGTTCAAAGACACGTGTCTGTTCGTCAGGACGCTAGGGCTAGCATGATTTGATGGGATCAAAGCGCCTTCTCGCTTTTCTAGGGTTGTACGCATTGTTCACGCCTGTTACGCGCGTGGCGACTGTTCCAGCAGTCGTTTCACCTGGCCCCTTAGGGTTATAAAACCCAACACTTATTTCTTTTTTCCACATTTGATAATCTGTTATCTTTGTATCTTCTCGAATCGTCTTGCATTTCTGCTTTTCATCTCCTGGGTGCTTCGATTTCTTTCTCAAAAAGGTATTTCTTTACTACCCTTTACTGTCTTCTTCATCTTTTTGTTTTCTTTTTCCACCATGGGTAAAAGTAAAACTCGTGCTTCTGGGTCTAAATTAGTCGATGAGGAAAAAATAGATAATACAACCAGTACTATTACTTCTCCGACCATCCTTCATAAGCATTTAACCGATCACGGTGCTAACATCCCTGAGGGCTTCAAGGTTTCTGTTGCCCCTGAGTCTCTACGCCTGAACAACGTTCTGACCGGAAAACGCAGAATCTTGTATGCCCAGATGTTTCGCTATGGTTTCCAGTTTCCAGTCGACTCTTTTATCCAAGAGTTGCTTACTTCTCTTGATCTGAGCCCCGCTTCATTAGCTCCAAATGCCTACTGCGGCGTTTATGTATTTCTAGAACTCTGTAAGTGCAAGGGAATTACCTCTCCTTCCCTTGCATTACTCAAATCTTTGTTTTGGATGTATAACCGTCGGGGTGTGATAGCGATATCACCCCGTTATGATGATGATTCCCTTAAGAACTTCACCTGGAAACTTCTTCATTTAGAGTCTTCCATCGAAAGATGGAAAGAGTAATTTTTTGTTGTCGAGACTCCAGAGCTTCCGGATCCATGGTGGTGGTCTGGTTTCAACCAAGACGTCAAGGACAGTGCTTGGCGCTGGGAGGCTCTTAACGAGACAGAGCAAAACTAGTTTGACAAGTTACTCAAACTGGAAATCAGCGTTCACACCTGTCTTCTAGCCTGCGTTAAACGTGAGTATCGCGTCATTCTTTGATTTTCAGCATTGGTACTAACGCTAACATTGTCTTGTACTTTTGCAGCGACTGATCCCAAGTACATTCCTGAGAGCGTTAGGAGGCGCTTAAAAAGGCTTCGACAAAGAGAGGAGGCTGCCGATACCGCCACCACTTTAGTTGTTCCACCTGTTACTATTTTGATTCCTCCCCAAACATCTTCTACTTCGGTTGATGAGGAAACCGAGACCATTCCTGTCGGTATTCGTGTCATATCAGTTGCTGCTCTTCCTGTTCAGCCAGCCGCTTCTAAGGCTTTCGCGAAGGGAAAAAAGAAACGGAAAACAAGGAGCGTTGCTACCCTCCCGCCTTCTTTGGACGCGACTGCCTCTTCGGAAGCACCTATCGCTGAGACGGTAACTGCAAATGCTCCGCGATACCTCTTGCGCTGTTTTTCAATGCCTTTCTGCATTTTCTTTTATTTTTCATATCTAGTGATTGTTTTTCTTCATAGGATACTTCTGGCGCCTCTACCCATACGCTACCGCTGGGCAATATGGATTTGAGGCATGTTCTGAGTCAATCAAGGAAGAGGCAGAGGCCCGATGGAGAAGGCACAAGCCTGTCATTGAGTCATATTGACGTCGGGGAGAAGCATTGAAACGTCCTTGACTCTTCAGCACCTCCCCCGGACCAGGCCGCTAGCATTTTTGGGAACATGGGCACTCCTGGGTCTTTTGAGACTTCTCCACCTTCGTTTGGTTTGGAGGTTCCTCCTTTTTCTTCTAACTTGGTCTATAATGACGACCTGTCAGGCTTCTCCTCCTATCAACCCCATGACCCTTTCGGGCCCTAGGGGGGTTCCTCTACTAACCAGCCTCCCTCTCCTGCTGTCGTGGTATTTGTTCCTTCTGATGCCTCAATGCTTAAACGTTCGAGGAGGGAATGGTAGTGTCCAACCTTCTGGCCGACGTAAGCTCAATTAATGCTGCTGGGCCCATTACTCATCAAGTGGACCTGACTACGCTGCGTAGTTCAGGAATCGCGGCCATCGGGGGCGATAACTCTACTGTCACTACTTCATTCTTGGCTGCTCATATGCTAACATCTCCCGAAGAACGAAGCACTTTTGCTGCTGAGGGAGATAGAGAGCAAGCTGACTTGCTGCGTTCTAACCTCTTTACCGGTCTCCCCCGGTTTCATCATTATACAGAGCGCATGTCGCAAAAGACGGCTGCCCTTGCCCCTTCCGCGGACAAACTTCCAAAAGAGCAGGAAGAGAAGTAGAGATTGCTGGGAGAGCGAGAGGAATGTATAAGGGTCATGGAAGAGGCCAAAGAGGAGGCGAAGCAATAGTTGGCCGCTTCTAACGCCGCTCTGTCAGTTGAACAGTTGAAAAGTATCGCTCTTGAGGGAGAGAAAACAGCCCTGGCGGAAGAGAGGGCAGCCTTGGCAGGAGAGAAAGCGACACTTGAGAGAGAGACGACAGTCAAGTGTCAATGGTATATTGAAAGGACTGCTGCCATCATGGCTGACTGCTTCGTAGAGGTTCATGGAGAAGAATTTTACAAAGGTGACGCCATTTTTGACGCCTTTTTGCGGAATTCTGCTGATCTCAATGACGAAGGCTTTCACATAGCCAGATCGAGCAGCTACCAAGGGCGGGAGAGTTCGGGGAGTCAGTTGTAGGCGGGGTATTATCGCCCCTTCTTTGTGAGGATTAAGCGTTATCCTCTTTTTGTTCATCTCTTTTGTATATTTTTGTGACCCTTCGTGGGTGCTTAAATAATAGCACATCTATGGTACTGGTTTCCTTTGTTGTTGATTTTCTTTTTTGTACTTCTTTTTCTTCAAATTTCACGTAGCACGACCATCGCGTAATTATCATCCTGATTATACTGACGAGCTTTGCCAGGTTCAACTTAACCACTGCTCGGCCTCATCAGAAATGACACTCCACAAAAAAGAAGTCTTTCCGACGATCAAAAGAGATAACGAATAGGGTCTTTAGGCCCTATTCCTCGAATCATGTAGAAATCAGCGCGATTGGCCTCGCATCAATTTCGTTGATGGGTTGCACAACCCTGCTGTCACCTCGAGCGTCACCATCTCCGTTAGTCAGAAATATCCTGCACACTCTTGATTAATATTTTTTAGTAAGAGATATGCGATAACAGACACGGGTTACTCGTAGGAGCCAATCCGCTGCCATTCTAGGGTACATGTGTCGCTCGTTATCGCTTTCTCAACCAGCTCACTTCACCAGGGATTCCGCATCTGGTTACTCGCTGGGATTTTGCGATTCTTCGTGTTTCCACGTTACCACGATCGGCCAGAAAGTGCCTCTTCTTAGTGAGCCGTTTGATCAGGATAGGCCGTCACAAGGGTAGGACTTTTCATTTTCGGCCGTTGTCCTCGCATCCCGGAATCGTGCCCTCACTTAGTGAGCCGTCTATATTAGCCCGGTCACAAGGATAGGATTTTCACTTCCAAGATGGAGTTACTATCTCCCTAGGGTGTGCCTCTCCTTAACAAGCCGTCTCCACGAGAAAGGTCGGCATAAGGATTGGGCTTTTCACTCCCGGGGATACTGGGGCGTGCTTCATCTTAATGGGTCGCCTATATTAGCACGGTTTACCAAAAGGAACGGACTTTTCACCCCCGGGGGCGTCGCGACGTGCCTCGTCTTATGGCCCACACGTGGCTACCACAAGGATAGGATTTTTCACTCCCAACGCTAAATATTAGGTGTGCCAGGGCGTGCCCTCACTTAGTGAGCCGTCTGATCAAGACCGACCATCACAAGGATAGGACTTTTCACTCCTGGCAACCTCTTTTTTGTTTTTCTTTCATCGTCTACACACACACACAACCACAAAACACAAGAAAGCTCACTATTCGAGCGTTAGCATGGGTTAGGGCTAGCGTTAGTGAAAGGTGTAGAGATAAATCAAAGTCTAGCATGATATAATTTCAAACGAGCAATATTCCAGAAGTTAGATAAAAGGGTACCATCGAGTGTCTCCAGATGATACGCTCCTCTCCCAACAATACGGGTAACGCGGTACGGCCCTTCCCAGTTCGAGCTGAGCTTCCCCCGGCGTTGACCGGTTGCTCGCTTGTCCCTGAGTACTAGGTCGCCTTCTTTCAGTAGCCGTTCTTTGACGCGCCTATTGTGATAACGCGCCATCTTTTGTTTGTAGTGCAACATTTTCAGAGGAGCTTCCTCTTGCAATTCTGGCAGCGCATCAAGGTTAGCTCGTAACCTTTCCTCATTCAACTCTTCTCTGAAATAGGCCACTCGTAGGCTCATAGTACCAATCTCCACGGGCGTGACGACTTTAGTACCAAAAGCCAGTGCGAATGGTGTTTCTCCCGTGCTGGTTTTCATGGTCATGCGATATGCCCACATCACATACGGCAGCTCGTCTGCCCATTTCTTTTTGGATCCTTCTAGGTTCTTCTTAACACCGTTAAGGATGCTCCGGTTCGTCACTTCTGCCTGACCATTGGTTTGCGGATGAGCCACGGAAGAGAACCTTTGCTCGATTCCAAACTCTACGCATTGGTCTCTGAAGAATTGGCTAGTGAATTGCATTCCGTTATTGCTGACTAGCACACGGGGTATGCCGAATCGCATGATAACTTGATGTTTGAAGAAAAGCCATATTTTCTCTGTCGTGATGTTGGCAACCGCCTCAGCTTCCACCCATTTGGTAAAGTAGTCTACTGGCACGACCACAAACTTTAACTGATCGCCTTTGGAAATGGTCCTAGGATATCGATTCCCCATTTCGCAAAAGGATAAGGAGCGATGATGTCATAAATTTGTGTGGCGGGTTGTCGAGGAATCTTGGAGAATTCCTGACACTTTTGGCAAGTTCACACGTAATTATAGCAGTCTTTTCAGATAGTAGGCCAGTAGAACCCCGATCTAAAGATCTGCGCAGCCAAGGTGCCGCCGGAAGCGTGCATGCTGCAAATTCCTTCGTGGATTTCGCAGAGGGTATGAAGACCCTCTTTTTCCGTTATGCACCTGGCAGCCGCGTGAGAGAAACATCTCCGCATCAGTTCCCCGTTAAAGTACGTGCACCGTGCCGCTTGTTTTAGTACTTTCTTTTTCACAGCGTTATCTGCTGGTAGCTCATCATGTTTCAAGTATTTTATGACGGGAATTCTCCAGTCATTTTCACCTTCTTCCGCGCAGAGCGTCACCTGTTCTTCCATAAAGGAAGGTACGGGTATCTCTCTGTAGTACACCCCTTTAGGTATGGACACTTCCGGGTTTTCCACGAGTTTGGCGAGGTTATCTTCTTCAGCGTTATCCTCTCGAGGAATGTGCTCGAAGCTGACTTGTATGCCACTTTTCTTTATTTCTATCAACTCGCGTTTCACCTTGGCAAGGTATTGCACCATGATGGGCTCCCTAGCTTGAGAGTGTCCCAAAACTTGGTCTATTATCAGCTTGGAGTCTCCACAGATTTTCAGTCGCAGGTCTCCCAACCTCCCTAAGTCATGTATTCCTTTTATGGAGAAGTTTTCCCTATCCTGAGCCCAGCTAGTAACACTTCATATTCTGCGGCGTTGTTGGACAACGGCTACAGGATTCGGATGACATATCACACATGGATGCCGTGAGGCCCACTCATGAAGATTCCGGCTCCGGTGAGTTCTTGGTTTTTGGCGCCGTCCATGTGGATGACCCACAGGTCAGTGTAGGTTTCAGGGAAGGGGAGGTCCAACTCCTCTTTTTCTTTTTCAGTCAATTCTGTCATTGGGTCTGGCGTAAAGGTGCATTCCGCGATAAAGTCCGCCAGAATTTGAGCCTTTACAGATGGCCGGGATCTGTAATGCAACCTATATTGTTCAAACTCGATGGCCCAAATCAGCATTCTCCCCGAGGATTCGGGCTTCCGAAATATCCTTTTAAAGGTTGATCCGTAAGCACGATGACAGTATGAGCTTGAAAATATCGACTCATCTTCCGCGTGGCTTGTATCAATGTGAACGCTATTTTCTCAATACGGGCATATCTCAGCTCGGCATCTTTCAACATGTGTCTTACGAAGTATACAGGGCGGTGTGTGTGATTGCCATCTCGCACAAGGACCACACTGACCACTTTGTCAGCAACCCCGAGGTATAAATACAGGATATCGCCAGGTTCAGGTCTTGTCAACACCAAGTCAGACGATAGGTAGGCCTTCAGACCTGCAAACGCCTCTTCGCATTCTGTTGTCCATCCAAACACGACTTTCTTGCGTATAACTTTGAAAAAGGGGAGGCATCTCTTGCCTTGCTTAGAAATAAACCGTTCTAGAATGATAACACGCCATGTTAGCTTCTGTATCTCCTTTACAGTTCGAGGAGATATCATGTCTTGGATGACTTTGATTTTTGAAGGGTTGGGTTCGATACACTTTTGGCTGACCACGTAACCCAAAAATTTACCCGTTTGAAAGGCAAACATGTACTTTCGAGGGTTCAGCTTCATTTGGTATCATTTCATTATTTCAAAGACTTTCGCCAGGTCGGATAGGTGGTCTTTGAAGCTTCGGCTTTTGACCAGTATGTCATCGACATACGCCTCTACGTTTCGCCCAATCTGTTTTTCGAAGACTTGATTCGCCATTCGCTGGAAAGTGGCTCCAGTATTTTTCAACCCAAAAGGCATCGCCGTGTAGCAAGAAGTGGCCTTAGGAGTGATGAAAGAAGTTTTCTCTTCATCCTCACTGGCCATGGGGATTTGGTGGTACCCCGAGTTGGTGTCTAGCGAGCTCAAATAAGCATACCCGGCAGCCTGATCAACTAGCTGATCAATCCGAGGAAGTGGGTAACAATCTTTGGGACAGGCGTCATTCAAATCAGTGAAGTCGATGCACATACGCCACTCTCCATTGGGCTTGGGAACCTGGACGGGGTTAGCCAACCATGTAGGATATTGTACTTCCCGAATAAATCCAGCGTCGAGAAGCTTTGCTACTTCTTTGTCAACGGCTATCGCTTTTTCTGTAGGGAAGGCACGCCATTTTTGCTGGACTGGTTTTGCGTCAGGGTTGACATTAAGTCGGTGCTCCGCTACCTCCCGCGAGATACCGGGCATATCGGCTGGTTTCCATGCAAACTCTCCTTTGCATTTGTGCAATAATTGGGCTAACTGAAAGTTTTCCTCCAGGCTGAGGTTATCGCTAACTAGGAATATGGCCCCATCGACCCCGTTAACTGGAACCTGAATCATCTTGTCCACAGGCTGAGTGCGTTTCTCATCGCTTTGTTCATATGGATCCACCGTTACGCACACGTACCTATCGCAACTCTTCTGAGTCATTAGCAGGTAGGATTCAGCCGCTAACTTCTTATTACCCCGGATTGAGACCACACCATCCCAGGAATGATATTTCAACCTCAGATGTTTCTATGATATCGCTGCTCCGAAACGGTTGAGGAATGACCGCCCCAATATGGCATTATAAGGCAGATTTCGATCCACCACCAAGAATAGAAGCTCCTCTGACCGCTTGGAGGTATCTTCCTTAAAATATACTGGCAGGGTGGTTACTCCAGTCACCGGGATGGGGACTCCGTCTACTCCAATAATGGGTTTGTTGCAAGGCGTAAGCTCGTTATCAGGACGCTTCATGAGATTGTAAGCTTCTAGTGAGAATAGGTTTACGGCACTTCCGTTGTCAACAAGAGTTCTTCTAACTCCATGACTAGTGATAATGGGCGTAACCACTAACGCATCGTTGTATGGATATACCACGCCCTTCTCATCCTCTTTAGAAAAGGATAATACCATGCGATCCAAGGCGCTTATCGGCTCACTTTTAATTGACACGTCCGCTCGCTTTCGCTTGTCCCCTGCCGCGGGTGTCGGCTGTGCGGACTCGTCCAGATAAGGTGTGCCTCCAGCGATGATGTTAATCATGGGGACATCTTCTTCATCAACCGTAAGCGTTTCCCTACCCCTTCCTGCAAGGCCAGCGTCGTTGCCCGGGGTGCGGGAAGGTGCCGATCTGTCGTCGGCTACTCTGTTTGTCGGGTTACTCTTGGCTTCTTCTTGTATTTTGACGACGAATTCTCCTAGATAGCCTTCTTCAATTAGGAGCTCTATCGCCAACTTAAGTTCTCTCACACTTCCGTAGAGTGTCCCTTAGCTTTGTGAAATTTGCAGTAAGCGTTTCTCTTCTTCCCAAGGTTACCCTCGGTCTCACAGGGGCCGGATAACGGATGGGCAGGTTCCGCTGTTCCGCTATCGCTAGTATTTCTACTCTGGGCAAGATGAGGGAAGGAAGGTCTGGGTCATAAACTCATCCCTTAGGGGGATGTCCCTGTCGCTGCGTTGAGGAGTCACCAGGCTTTCCTTTTGAGGAGTTGCCTTTCCGTCGATTAGAGGTCTTGGGAATGTGACCCTTTCACTGAGCGTAATCGTCGATGAAACGATCTTCAGAAGTAGTAGGAATGGGAGCGTTATGGACTGGAAGCATGGTTGGCGGCATGTTTCGAATCATGTCCCTATTCTCTTCCTCTTCCATTCTCGCATAGTTGTGGGATTTCAGTCTTAACGCATCTAAGGTTGCTGGAGGGTCAACCATTAAGGCATCTCTGAGTTTTCCATAGCAACAGTTTCGCTTTAAGGCTTCTATAGTGAAATCAACTGTTACACCCGGCGTGAGTGACATCTCGATGTCGAAATAATTGAGGAAACTCCTTAAGGATTCCTGAGGTTTTCTGTGTATATCGAACAAGGCGGCAACAGACTTTCTGATGGGGACCGCAGTACTGAATCGACTCCTGAATTTAGATTCTAGCAGTGAGAAGCTGTCAATAGACCCACCAGGAAGACCTTCGAACTATAGGCACGCAACCCCCGACAGGGTCATCACAAATATCTGACACAACGCAACGTCGTTGTGAGTCTGAAATTGCACGAAGTCCTTTACCTTGTTAAGGTGGGAAATGGGATCTCTGGTGCCATCATAAGATTCTGAGGGGAGCCCTCCAAATGACGCCTACGATTCCGCGGATCTCTAATATGATGTCGCCTTAGAGACGGGCTGCGACTCCTTGGCGAGCGAGTTCGATGTCTCCTACTGCTTGATCTTTCACTCCCTCCAGGAGATATGTCTCTATCGTTTTCGTCCCTCCTACCATCCTAACGACCTCTGTCCTCATCACGCCATTGTCATTCCTCTTGGGAAATAGGAAGTAAAGGCACCTGTGGCACGTACGGCTCCATTGTCCTATGAGAAAATTGTACAACACTGACTGGCGTATTCAACCCAGGCAGCGTCAGAGAGACATTCGCATACAATGGGGACGACAACGGTCATTCTGTGATGATTGATGGAGTAAAAACAAACTGAGATGGAACGCCTGATCCAGAAGCACTAGGCGTGAATCTAGTAGCCAATTCCGTTAAGTGGTCCAATTGGGCACGAAGGGTTGAAATCGAGCTCGCGAAAGGGTTATTCACACTGTCTATCACGGATCCCATGAGAGAGGGAGTAAAATAACTGGGCCCTGCCATATGAGACGCGGGGGCGCTCATCTGAGAAAATGATGCGCTCATGGTCGATCCAAAGAGAAAGTCTGTCTGTGCAGAGGAATACGCGTTTGTTGCCGCGAAGATGCGGGAGAAGTGGTAGGGAAGAGTTCCCTACGGACGTCACCGTCGCGAGAGCGTGGAGGAATGGATTCTGAATTAGAGGCCATAATCTTCTGGTTTTCAGAAGAACAGAGCTTGGCTATTAAGGATGCTCACTTAATTAAAGCCAAAGCTCTTAATGAAAGCACCAATTTGATAAGATTAGGACTTCTGGGAAAGTAGGACAGAGATTATGGCCGTCCGGAGTTACTATGGAGGCTGTCCGTCGCACCTGCAAAGCGCCGGAGGGGGGGCCCCGGCGTAGACACTCCGATGCTTAAGTTAGTATGGCTGAGAAATTTGGCAAAGATTCGGGAAGTAATTTTGGTCTTACCTTTGATCTAAAAATGGGTGGTATTGATAGGCAAAAAGAAAGGATGTTACCCACGGGGGTGGGCGTTATCAGGGGAAGATAACGCCCAAGATGACGTCAGCAAGCGTCAGCTGGATAGGACATCATCGACGAGGTATCGCTAGTGAGATATCGTCGAGGCTGTCTGGGATGGGAAGATGCCGTGTGCGGAAATGGATGCCGCGTGGGTCCCCCTGATGTTGACCATCCCAGGATTCCTCGGCTAACGCGGGCGGTAGCAAGGTGGCTGTCGCCAGTCAAGGTCTACAGTGATCCGACCTTGACTTGGGGTGAAAAGACGAATGTACCCTTGGTGTTTCATCAATTGTTATCAACTGTTGTGAGATCAGGACAAGATAGGGAATGAAGAGAAACATACAAGAAACATGGGAAAGATAGTAATAATAAACTGTACTAGAAAGTATGGTTTTAAGTTAGTTATTTACAAAGACAATTACAAAAGACTTGGAAGGAACTTTCTTTCAGCACTTGGAAGGAGTGGCGCTGGAAGAACCGGGAGTGTCTGACCTTTTACTTTCCCTACAACCTTCAGGCTGGGATTGTGAAGTGATGGTTGCTGAAACCGTCAAAATAAAATAAATATAATCTACCATGCACGTGTAGTTTTAAAACAGTAGCAAGTGGTAAAAGGTTCGTCCTCAGGGATTCGGTGGCAATTAAGATTCTTTGTAAACGACTAGGAAAGTAACGAGTGGTAAATACCAATATTGACGTTGTCGTGAATAATTAAGAAATAGAAATAACATAAAGTAATAAATGGGTGATGTGTGTGAAATCAGAGGTAACAAATTCCCAGTGAGGATTCCAATGAGCTCATGCACTAAATTGATTGATCATCGATTCAAGTATTTTCAAAACCAAACTTACAGGCGGCTATAGAGATCAGGTTTCCACCTAGATTTCCTACTCTCTACCTATTCGAGATTCTTAAAGGTTTCCACCTATTAAGGTCCTTGATCTATTTTATGGGTTAAAGAAGTTATTCTATTAGGTCTAATAAAATGACCAAATAATTCTACCGTGAAAGACCTTCCCAGGTCCAGAAGAGAGAAGTGTCTACTCCTGTAAACCATACTCTAATTATTTTCCAATCTGATCCGTCGATCAGTTGGTCGCCTTCGTATCTCCTTCTACAGTGTAGACTCCAAGGTATCAAGAGAAGACTGTAATCATACAAATCCTAGTGTAGTTGATCAAGCTTCAATAGAAGTATGTATAAATTGACATTTAATTAAAACAATTAGAGATGCAAGATGGGATTTAATAATTGCGTTTGGACCTCACAAGCAATTAAGCATGGCTATGAATCCTCACAAGGAATAGATGGGCTTAGCCGATCATCATAAGAAATAAATAAATAAAATAGATGAAAGCATAAACTGGAATTTAATTAATTAAAGGAGAAGGAATAGCAAACAATGTTCAAGCTCCAGCTATGGCTGCTGTTTCAGAGAAGAAGAAGAAGAAATTCGGGAAAGGAAGAGATAAGAGGCGCAACCCTTTCCTTCCTCTAAATAATGTTTTTCAAAATTGAAATTAAAAGAAATATTATCCGAATAAAATAATATCCAGCTGTTTAAATCTCCTAATTGGAAAATAGGAGTTCTTCGGACAGTAGGAGTTCTTCACAGAGTAGGAGACCGCAGGAATTAAAACCTTCCAGAAGATGACAGCTAGCTATCGCTGGAATCTCAGATCTTCCTTATCCCAGGCATGGGATAAGGACCGCTCTGAAGCATAACAACTCTAGTCCTGGTTCTTTCAGCTCCTAATCGAATGATCTGTTTCTCAGCACCCATATATGCATAAAGGAGTACAAGAGACAAGGATTAGCAGTATCATCATCCTAAAAAACATAGAAAAGGATGATGAAATTAAGACAATTTAAGCTCCAATCAAATCCCTCACACTAACCTATGCTTGCCCCCAAGCATCAACGAAAATAAAAACACATCAAAACAGAACAAACATCAAGACCCAGATCTCTTCTTTTGGCTGCATACCTCACTGTTGAAACTACCAAGACACTCCCCTTACCGAATCGATGCTGGACTACCAAGGACTAATCAATACCCTAAACATACCCATCCACATGGTATCAAGACATCCAACTTTTTAAAATTATTGTAATTATTAAGGGACAAAGCTCACTATAGATTTGAGTCCTACCGAAGTGCATTTTCACCTAAATGTGTATCTAGACCACTGTGCCATTTAAATCACTTATTAGCAGATTTTTATTTTCATTTTTTCAATTCTTTTCCCTTTTTATTTTTACAGGCATAATTAATAGCAGTGCTTGTTCTTTTTGGGCTCCTAGAACTTCCACTTTTGCTATCTCTACTCTATGACATTCCAGCACATTTTAAAACATTACACATTCAATCAGACAGAAATTAAAGCACTCTCAAATCTAGCGTAGCAAGCCTTATCACCCTAATTGAATGTTAAGCCCTAGCTAGCTATCCTTTAGACCATGTGGATAGTTAATGTTCTGAGAACATTAGGTTATATGCCTCTTAGGCATTGATCATGTTACTCTCATTCACTCCCTTGGTACTAAAGCATAGACTCGATCAAACAAGTGTCTAAAATGTGGTTTCAGTAGTGAACTATACAGCCTAGGTCGAAATTAGGGTTTGATGCTATACACAACAAGACAGGCTGACTCAAACAAACTCAAACAAACGACTCCAACAGACCGACTCATAGAAACTGACTCAAACAAGCAATCAAAATAGTCATGCTCAATACAAACATTCCTCCCCCACACTAGATGGCACTTTGTCCTCAAAGTGTGAGAAAGGGAAAAGATTCGACAGAAAAGAAATGAAAATAAAAACAAGAAGGAAAGTACCCGGGGTAATTAAAGTTGTGGTGGGACAGGCAGGTTCCCAAGAAGCAACATTAGCAGCCTCCTGCTGAGAGCCGTGGCATGCTTCTGTTCTTCCGATTCCTACTCTTGGACTCTTATCCCAGGTCTTGGATAAGGCCTGATTTCTCGCTGCTACCTGACATGATATTTTGCACTTGCAAATAAAATAAAAAATCCATAAGGAAATTTCCAGTGACCAGAAGTTTGATTGAAATAGAAATAACTGAAATTAAAAAACTTGGGTTGCTTCCCAAGAAACGTCCTGTTTTAATGTCTTGGACTAGACACTTTCTCTGTTGTTTCAAGTGGTTTGTGGGTTGAACATTGCCACACGGATGGAAGGAGAAGTCCTCTTAATGTCGGATATCCTCCACTCAACAACCTCTTCGTACTCCTTTAGTACCCTCGCAAGCCTTTCTTCCTTCGATTCTCCTTGCAAGGTTCTCAGCTCAATCTTAGGTGCCTGCAAAACTTTCTCCTTTCCTGTTTTGTTTGGATTGTCAATGTTTCTGCTGAGAACATGCTCACAAGGTTTAGTAGCATTTAATTTATGAATATCAGCAGTAACAGGATCAACAATATCTATGCAATTCACAATATGTTTTTCATTTGGAAGTCTCATGGTATCATACATATTGAATTTAATAATTTCACCACAAAACTCCAATGTTAAACAACCTCCAAAAATATCAATTTTAGCTCGGGCAGTTCTCAAGAAAGGTCTACCTAATAAAATTTCAGTTGATTTAGAAGTGTGTTCATTTTCCATGTCAACCACATAAAAAACTGCAGGAAACACAAAGTCATTTACTTGGACTAACACATCCTCAATAACTCCTACGGGGTAAATAATCGACCTATCGGCTAATGTAATAACAACTCTAGTGTCTTTCAATTCCCCAATTTTTAAACTTTTAAACAAGGTCAATGACAAAACATTTATCCCTGCAACCAAATCACATAATGCCTTCTCAATAACCTGATCCCCGATCTTACAAGGGATGACAAACATTCCCCCATCCTTACACTTATTTGGCCATTTCTTCTGAAAAACGGCAGAAACATTTTCGTTCAAATTAATCCTCTCTACTCCTGCAAGCTTTTTCTTGTTAGTGCACAATTCTTTTAAAAATTTAGCACATTTAGGAACTTGTGCAATCATATCAAGAAGAGGAATATTAATAGCTACTTTACGAAAAATATCTAAAATAGTTTTTTCTTCCCTTACCTTCTTGGCCTTTTCAGACCTGGCTGGGAAGGGAAGAGGGATTACCTGATGTTATTTCTTGGGCAGTACTGGTTCTGGAGTAGGATTTACCTTAGCTGATTTTTCAGAAGTTACCTCTGCCTCTGGTTCGAACTGGTCTGGGATAAGGACTTTTGACGGTTTCTTTCCCAGGCTTGGGGCAAGGGTCATGCTGTCTGGAAATTCAGTTCCACTCCTCAATGTCATTGAACTGACATTATACTTCAGGTTATCAACTGTATCTGCTGGTAACCTTCCTTCCTGGTCCTGGTTTGTGATTTCCAATTGTCTAATCGTTTTTTCTATATTTGCAATGGAAGCTTGAGTGGACTTCATGAACCGTTCAAGTTTCTCTTCCAAAGGGACATCAGTGAGCAACAAGGGCTGATGCGGGGTTGGCAGTAGAAGCTGGTCTAACCTCTTATTGAAGTGTTGCAGGTCGGATGGCGCCTGCTGCTGGTATTGTGATTGTTGGTTCGGTTGTGTGACCCAACTGAAATTTGGATTTCCTGTTACCAAGATACACTCATGGGTTGGGTGTCCTTGTTGGCTACAAACACCAAATGTTATCGCTAATTGTACCTATTGTACCTGCACTTGTGATTGACCTGCACATAGAATATCCAAACGATTAGAAAGTTCATCCAATTTAGCTTTAAATGCGGATACGTTACATGTGGTTGTTTCTCTTTCACTTGACTCATTTAGGCAGCTATTTTCGGCCAAAGTTTCGATCAAGTGGTTTGCTCTCGTGAGAGTGCAGTCCTATAGCGCGCCTCCAGTAGCTCCATCTGATAACTATCGATACCACAGAAGCGGCATCTCAACTACCCCGCTGGGTGACTCGGCCAACATACTGTACCCGCCGAGGGAGACGAGACCCTATTCTTACCGCCCTTAGCCTGGCGGCCGACCCTGGGATGGTCGACATCAGCACGACGGCATCCCATCCCAGGTCATCCATGACGTCACTCCGCATGACGTCATTCCGCATGACATCACTCCCTGCCACCCCAGCGACATCTATCACCCCAGCTACACCTACCAGGGATAATTCCTACCCCCAGTCGGTACACTCCTTCCTTTGCCTATAAATACCCCCACCTTTTCAGACAAGACTTGACATAAATTGTGCAGAATTTGGCAGAAAACACAATTTAGTAAATCGACTATAGCTTTTGACTCCGGTGTCCGAATTACCTGATTCTTCTTGATCCAGACTCCTGACAGATAGGGCTTTCCAACGAACTAAGACTCACAGAAATCGGACTCCAATAGTTATATATTGAAATACGATTTCGACACTGACACTTTGGTGGACTGTTTTTGGTGACTCTTTTGTAGGACTCTTTTGACACTTTGGGGACTGAGTTTGTGACTCTTTTTTTTGACACTTTGGGGACTGATTTTGTGACACTTTTTGTAAATAAAAAAATCAAATAGAAAAGACCCCAACTGATGCGATCCAAGTAGTTTAGGATGCGCAACAACGAAATCTCTACCTAACGACAAAAGTAAAGGATAGTTAGGATAGTTACCAATCTTTGAACGCCTTAAGCTCCGCTACCAGCTGATACGATCCTTGTTTGCAAAGGAGACGTAGCACCAATTTTGATCTTTGTTCAAGACGGGATTTCCCTGCGGAATGGATAACTTTCTTAAGCAATTGAGCCTGTTGATTGCTAAGCATCAACCAACCTAACTCGAATAAGGAAGGATCTTAATCGAATCGCTAAGCCTATATTCCTTGCGAATAACAACCTAGAACAGACAATTAATGGAAGTAATTTCGGGTTTTACTTGGAACGACTCAAGCTTACAAGACTCAAGAAGAACAAGGTTCATTCGTTGTTGAACGCAAAAAGGGGAAGAGAATATAAGAATATATCTTTATCAATAATCAGCCAAGTTTCTAAGGAGGCCAAACGGCTCCTTATATAAGGTTACAAGCAAACCCGAATAATAATAGAAGTAGGAGAACTAATTAAGGAAAATAACTTATTTAGCTAATAAACTGATTAACTAATTAATCAATAAATGGAAACAAAGGTTGCTGCCATTACTAACTAATTAATTAAGGAAACTACTTAAAGTAAATATAAATATATTTAAATACATTCCAGCAGCTCATGTCGAGTTCTCCATCATCGGGCCAAGGTTTGGGCCGAAACCTCAAGTTGTAGGTTGTCTCGCGCACAGACTGCGCACCATAATGTTTACGTCCATAAAATTCAAACCACTGGTCCAAATGAGCTGAATCTCGTCCCAAATGAAAGATAACATCCTGAAGTTTCCAATGAGTTGTCGATCGCATGATTCCGACATGTACAGCGCCCTCTAGGTTCAATCGAAGTCGCTGGTTGTGCCTGGGCGTCTTCTCCTTGACAGCTAGAATGTCACCATGATCCACCTTGAGATTTACTTGTCCGAATGCTCTGAAACTTGGACACAGCCTTCCAAAGACTCCAATAGGTCTTGTATATATGCTGGATATTTTATTGAAACCGTTCTTCCAAGGGTTGACTCGGATGGATGTCAAACCTTGTGCTAGGTGCCTCCAAGCCACCTTCCATGTCATCCTATGCCTGAAAGCTTGATCAAACAACGTCTCCTGCCTTGTCTCCATGTCTAGGGGTTGCATTAACCTCACTGGGGTTAGCCATGGGGCTAGGATCGTATCATTCCCTTCCCCTTCGAAAAGATTCGCCCTCGAATCTGATTCTTTTAAGACAACAATTCTATTAGAATCAACAAAGGAAGCACATGAATGAAAGGGATTACCCAAGGCATCCAACTCCAATTGTTGCAACTTGGAAAACTCCTTCTCCTTCAAAACATCTTGCTCTCGCTGCCCTAAAGAGAAAACACAAGAAGAAGAAGAATTAGTTAACCCATGCTCACTCTTTTCATGGGGGTTGTTTTGATTAGTCTTCTTTAAGACTTTGGGTTCTTTTAAGCCCTTTTCTTTTTCTCACTCACTCACTTCTACACTTAGACATGTAATGGACTTCTCTTCTTGAATAGGGAACTTGTCTTCATAGACCTCGAATGCTTGAACTTTGATTATAGAAAATTCCGTTCTTGGATCCATATCATTCTCCCCTTCTTCGAGAAGATTCGTCCTCGAATCTTGCTCAGCATCATCTTTCGCCTTTGACTTAGTAGGCCTGATACTAGGATAAAGAGACCTCTTCTTCCTTTGCTTCTCTATTCTGATCGCCTCTTGTAACATATCCTCTAAGTAGAAGAACTCAGTATAATGCAGTGGATCTATTATCTCTTGGTTGAGGCCTTCGAAGAATCTTGCCATCGTCTCCTTTTTGGTCTCCTTGACTTGCGCTCTCTCCAAAGCAATCTCCATCTCATTAAAGTACTCTTCAACACTCTTATTTCCTTGTGTCAAGGTCTGTAACTTATGGAGGAGCTCACGGCTGAAGTGATTAGGAACAAACCGCTGCCTCATCACCCATTTCAGCTCGCTCCAATCCTCAATTGGATCTAAGTAGATAGTCACTCTCTTGTGATTGAGCTGATCCCACCAATCCCTTGCATACCCGCTAAACGCAGCTGATGCTAACCTCACTTTCTTCCTTTCTGAATAATCATGGCAGCGAAAAATAGATTGTACATCTCGCTCCCAATCCAAGTAATCATTCGGACCATACACTGCTTCAAAAGGCGGAAGTCTTACCCTTGACTCACCTTTGTTATATGTCTCGGCCTTAGCCCTCAAACCAACCGAGATCTTCCTCCTTTCACGCCTATCATACTTCCCTTGCCTCAAATAGGCATCATCATCATAATCTTGCCTCAAAGACCATTGCATGTACGACATTATATAAGGTATAGAATTCGGTTTCGGTGAACACAGTGTAGTAATTCAAGCACAGCTTTTGACTCCGGTGTCCGAATCACCTGATTCTTCTTGATTTGGAAACCTAACAGACTCAGCTTTCCAACGGATCCTTTTTCACTCAAATATAACTTCAGTAGCTATATATTAAAATTCAATTTTCGACTTGACATAAATTGTGCAGAATTTGGCAGAAAACACAATTTAGTAAATCGACTATAGCTTTTGACTCCGGTGTCCGAATTACCTGATTCTTCTTGATCCAGACTCCTGACAGATAGGGCTTTCCAACGAACTAAGACTCACAGAAATCGGACTCCAATAGTTATATATTGAAATACGATTTCGACACTGACACTTTGGTGGACTGTTTTTGGTGACTCTTTTGTAGGACTCTTTTGACACTTTGGGGACTGAGTTTGTGACTCTTTTTTTTGACACTTTGGGGACTGATTTTGTGACACTTTTTGTAAATAAAAAAATCAAATAGAAAAGACCCCAACTGATGCGATCCAAGTAGTTTAGGATGCGCAACAACGAAATCTCTACCTAACGACAAAAGTAAAGGATAGTTAGGATAGTTACCAATCTTTGAACGCCTTAAGCTCCGCTACCAGCTGATACGATCCTTGTTTGCAAAGGAGACGTAGCACCAATTTTGATCTTTGTTCAAGACGGGATTTCCCTGCGGAATGGATAACTTTCTTAAGCAATTGAGCCTGTTGATTGCTAAGCATCAACCAACCTAACTCGAATAAGGAAGGATCTTAATCGAATCGCTAAGCCTATATTCCTTGCGAATAACAACCTAGAACAGACAATTAATGGAAGTAATTTCGGGTTTTACTTGGAACGACTCAAGCTTACAAGACTCAAGAAGAACAAGGTTCATTCGTTGTTGAACGCAAAAAGGGGAAGAGAATATAAGAATATATCTTTATCAATAATCAGCCAAGTTTCTAAGGAGGCCAAACGGCTCCTTATATAAGGTTACAAGCAAACCCGAATAATAATAGAAGTAGGAGAACTAATTAAGGAAAATAACTTATTTAGCTAATAAACTGATTAACTAATTAATCAATAAATGGAAACAAAGGTTGCTGCCATTACTAACTAATTAATTAAGGAAACTACTTAAAGTAAATATAAATATATTTAAATACATTCCAGCAGCTCATGTCGAGTTCTCCATCATCGGGCCAAGGTTTGGGCCGAAACCTCAAGTTGTAGGTTGTCTCGCGCACAGACTGCGCACCATAATGTTTACGTCCATAAAATTCAAACCACTGGTCCAAATGAGCTGAATCTCGTCCCAAATGAAAGATAACATCCTGAAGTTTCCAATGAGTTGTCGATCGCATGATTCCGACATGTACAGCGCCCTCTAGGTTCAATCGAAGTCGCTGGTTGTGCCTGGGCGTCTTCTCCTTGACAGCTAGAATGTCACCATGATCCACCTTGAGATTTACTTGTCCGAATGCTCTGAAACTTGGACACAGCCTTCCAAAGACTCCAATAGGTCTTGTATATATGCTGGATATTTTATTGAAACCGTTCTTCCAAGGGTTGACTCGGATGGATGTCAAACCTTGTGCTAGGTGCCTCCAAGCCACCTTCCATGTCATCCTATGCCTGAAAGCTTGATCAAACAACGTCTCCTGCCTTGTCTCCATGTCTAGGGGTTGCATTAACCTCACTGGGGTTAGCCATGGGGCTAGGATCGTATCATTCCCTTCCCCTTCGAAAAGATTCGCCCTCGAATCTGATTCTTTTAAGACAACAATTCTATTAGAATCAACAAAGGAAGCACATGAATGAAAGGGATTACCCAAGGCATCCAACTCCAATTGTTGCAACTTGGAAAACTCCTTCTCCTTCAAAACATCTTGCTCTCGCTGCCCTAAAGAGAAAACACAAGAAGAAGAAGAATTAGTTAACCCATGCTCACTCTTTTCATGGGGGTTGTTTTGATTAGTCTTCTTTAAGACTTTGGGTTCTTTTAAGCCCTTTTCTTTTTCTCACTCACTCACTTCTACACTTAGACATGTAATGGACTTCTCTTCTTGAATAGGGAACTTGTCTTCATAGACCTCGAATGCTTGAACTTTGATTATAGAAAATTCCGTTCTTGGATCCATATCATTCTCCCCTTCTTCGAGAAGATTCGTCCTCGAATCTTGCTCAGCATCATCTTTCGCCTTTGACTTAGTAGGCCTGATACTAGGATAAAGAGACCTCTTCTTCCTTTGCTTCTCTATTCTGATCGCCTCTTGTAACATATCCTCTAAGTAGAAGAACTCAGTATAATGCAGTGGATCTATTATCTCTTGGTTGAGGCCTTCGAAGAATCTTGCCATCGTCTCCTTTTTGGTCTCCTTGACTTGCGCTCTCTCCAAAGCAATCTCCATCTCATTAAAGTACTCTTCAACACTCTTATTTCCTTGTGTCAAGGTCTGTAACTTATGGAGGAGCTCACGGCTGAAGTGATTAGGAACAAACCGCTGCCTCATCACCCATTTCAGCTCGCTCCAATCCTCAATTGGATCTAAGTAGATAGTCACTCTCTTGTGATTGAGCTGATCCCACCAATCCCTTGCATACCCGCTAAACGCAGCTGATGCTAACCTCACTTTCTTCCTTTCTGAATAATCATGGCAGCGAAAAATAGATTGTACATCTCGCTCCCAATCCAAGTAATCATTCGGACCATACACTGCTTCAAAAGGCGGAAGTCTTACCCTTGACTCACCTTTGTTATATGTCTCGACCTTAGCCCTCAAACCAACCGAGATCTTCCTCCTTTCACGCCTATCATACTTCCCTTGCCTCAAATAGGCATCATCATCATAATCTTGCCTCAAAGACCATTGCATGTACGACATTATATAAGGTATAGAATTCGGTTTCGGTGAACACAGTGTAGTAATTCAAGCACAGCTTTTGACTCCGGTGTCCGAATCACCTGATTCTTCTTGATTTGGAAACCTAACAGACTCAGCTTTCCAACGGATCCTTTTTCACTCAAATATAACTTCAGTAGCTATATATTAAAATTCAATTTTCGACTTGACATAAATTGTGCAGAATTTGGCAGAAAACACAATTTAGTAAATCGACTATAGCTTTTGACTCCGGTGTCCGAATTACCTGATTCTTCTTGATCCAGACTCCTGACAGATAGGGCTTTCCAACGAACTAAGACTCACAGAAATCGGACTCCAATAGTTATATATTGAAATACGATTTCGACACTGACACTTTGGTGGACTGTTTTTGGTGACTCTTTTGTAGGACTCTTTTGACACTTTGGGGACTGAGTTTGTGACTCTTTTTTTTGACACTTTGGGGACTGAGTTTGTGACTCTTTTTTTTGACACTTTGGGGACTGATTTTGTGACACTTTTTGTAAATAAAAAAATCAAATAGAAAAGACCCCAACTGATGCGATCCAAGTAGTTTAGGATGCGCAACAACGAAATCTCTACCTAACGACAAAAGTAAAGGATAGTTAGGATAGTTACCAATCTTTGAACGCCTTAAGCTCCGCTACCAGCTGATACGATCCTTGTTTGCAAAGGAGACGTAGCACCAATTTTGATCTTTGTTCAAGACGGGATTTCCCTGCGGAATGGATAACTTTCTTAAGCAATTGAGCCTGTTGATTGCTAAGCATCAACCAACCTAACTCGAATAAGGAAGGATCTTAATCGAATCGCTAAGCCTATATTCCTTGCGAATAACAACCTAGAACAGACAATTAATGGAAGTAATTTCGGGTTTTACTTGGAACGACTCAAGCTTACAAGACTCAAGAAGAACAAGGTTCATTCGTTGTTGAACGCAAAAAGGGGAAGAGAATATAAGAATATATCTTTATCAATAATCAGCCAAGTTTCTAAGGAGGCCAAACGGCTCCTTATATAAGGTTACAAGCAAACCCGAATAATAATAGAAGTAGGAGAACTAATTAAGGAAAATAACTTATTTAGCTAATAAACTGATTAACTAATTAATCAATAAATGGAAACAAAGGTTGCTGCCATTACTAACTAATTAATTAAGGAAACTACTTAAAGTAAATATAAATATATTTAAATACATTCCAGCAGCTCATGTCGAGTTCTCCATCATCGGGCCAAGGTTTGGGCCGAAACCTCAAGTTGTAGGTTGTCTCGCGCACAGACTGCGCACCATAATGTTTACGTCCATAAAATTCAAACCACTGGTCCAAATGAGCTGAATCTCGTCCCAAATGAAAGATAACATCCTGAAGTTTCCAATGAGTTGTCGATCGCATGATTCCGACATGTACAGCGCCCTCTAGGTTCAATCGAAGTCGCTGGTTGTGCCTGGGCGTCTTCTCCTTGACAGCTAGAATGTCACCATGATCCACCTTGAGATTTACTTGTCCGAATGCTCTGAAACTTGGACACAGCCTTCCAAAGACTCCAATAGGTCTTGTATATATGCTGGATATTTTATTGAAACCGTTCTTCCAAGGGTTGACTCGGATGGATGTCAAACCTTGTGCTAGGTGCCTCCAAGCCACCTTCCATGTCATCCTATGCCTGAAAGCTTGATCAAACAACGTCTCCTGCCTTGTCTCCATGTCTAGGGGTTGCATTAACCTCACTGGGGTTAGCCATGGGGCTAGGATCGTATCATTCCCTTCCCCTTCGAAAAGATTCGCCCTCGAATCTGATTCTTTTAAGACAACAATTCTATTAGAATCAACAAAGGAAGCACATGAATGAAAGGGATTACCCAAGGCATCCAACTCCAATTGTTGCAACTTGGAAAACTCCTTCTCCTTCAAAACATCTTGCTCTCGCTGCCCTAAAGAGAAAACACAAGAAGAAGAAGAATTAGTTAACCCATGCTCACTCTTTTCATGGGGGTTGTTTTGATTAGTCTTCTTTAAGACTTTGGGTTCTTTTAAGCCCTTTTCTTTTTCTCACTCACTCACTTCTACACTTAGACATGTAATGGACTTCTCTTCTTGAATAGGGAACTTGTCTTCATAGACCTCGAATGCTTGAACTTTGATTATAGAAAATTCCGTTCTTGGATCCATATCATTCTCCCCTTCTTCGAGAAGATTCGTCCTCGAATCTTGCTCAGCATCATCTTTCGCCTTTGACTTAGTAGGCCTGATACTAGGATAAAGAGACCTCTTCTTCCTTTGCTTCTCTATTCTGATCGCCTCTTGTAACATATCCTCTAAGTAGAAGAACTCAGTATAATGCAGTGGATCTATTATCTCTTGGTTGAGGCCTTCGAAGAATCTTGCCATCGTCTCCTTTTTGGTCTCCTTGACTTGCGCTCTCTCCAAAGCAATCTCCATCTCATTAAAGTACTCTTCAACACTCTTATTTCCTTGTGTCAAGGTCTGTAACTTATGGAGGAGCTCACGGCTGAAGTGATTAGGAACAAACCGCTGCCTCATCACCCATTTCAGCTCGCTCCAATCCTCAATTGGATCTAAGTAGATAGTCACTCTCTTGTGATTGAGCTGATCCCACCAATCCCTTGCATACCCGCTAAACGCAGCTGATGCTAACCTCACTTTCTTCCTTTCTGAATAATCATGGCAGCGAAAAATAGATTGTACATCTCGCTCCCAATCCAAGTAATCATTCGGACCATACACTGCTTCAAAAGGCGGAAGTCTTACCCTTGACTCACCTTTGTTATATGTCTCGGCCTTAGCCCTCAAACCAACCGAGATCTTCCTCCTTTCACGCCTATCATACTTCCCTTGCCTCAAATAGGCATCATCATCATAATCTTGCCTCAAAGACCATTGCATGTACGACATTATATAAGGTATAGAATTCGGTTTCGGTGAACACAGTGTAGTAATTCAAGCACAGCTTTTGACTCCGGTGTCCGAATCACCTGATTCTTCTTGATTTGGAAACCTAACAGACTCAGCTTTCCAACGGATCCTTTTTCACTCAAATATAACTTCAGTAGCTATATATTAAAATTCAATTTTCGACTTGACATAAATTGTGCAGAATTTGGCAGAAAACACAATTTAGTAAATCGACTATAGCTTTTGACTCCGGTGTCCGAATTACCTGATTCTTCTTGATACAGACTCCTGACAGATAGGGCTTTCCAACGAACTAAGACTCACAGAAATCGGACTCCAATAGTTATATATTGAAATACGATTTCGACACTGACACTTTGGTGGACTGTTTTTGGTGACTCTTTTGTAGGACTCTTTTGACACTTTGGGGACTGAGTTTGTGACTCTTTTTTTTGACACTTTGGGGACTGATTTTGTGACACTTTTTGTAAATAAAAAAATCAAATAGAAAAGACCCCAACTGATGCGATCCAAGTAGTTTAGGATGCGCAACAACGAAATCTCTACCTAACGACAAAAGTAAAGGATAGTTAGGATAGTTACCAATCTTTGAACGCCTTAAGCTCCGCTACCAGCTGATACGATCCTTGTTTGCAAAGGAGACGTAGCACCAATTTTGATCTTTGTTCAAGACGGGATTTCCCTGCGGAATGGATAACTTTCTTAAGCAATTGAGCCTGTTGATTGCTAAGCATCAACCAACCTAACTCGAATAAGGAAGGATCTTAATCGAATCGCTAAGCCTATATTCCTTGCGAATAACAACCTAGAACAGACAATTAATGGAAGTAATTTCGGGTTTTACTTGGAACGACTCAAGCTTACAAGACTCAAGAAGAACAAGGTTCATTCGTTGTTGAACGCAAAAAGGGGAAGAGAATATAAGAATATATCTTTATCAATAATCAGCCAAGTTTCTAAGGAGGCCAAACGGCTCCTTATATAAGGTTACAAGCAAACCCGAATAATAATAGAAGTAGGAGAACTAATTAAGGAAAATAACTTATTTAGCTAATAAACTGATTAACTAATTAATCAATAAATGGAAACAAAGGTTGCTGCCATTACTAACTAATTAATTAAGGAAACTACTTAAAGTAAATATAAATATATTTAAATACATTCCAGCAGCTCATGTCGAGTTCTCCATCATCGGGCCAAGGTTTGGGCCGAAACCTCAAGTTGTAGGTTGTCTCGCGCACAGACTGCGCACCATAATGTTTACGTCCATAAAATTCAAACCACTGGTCCAAATGAGCTGAATCTCGTCCCAAATGAAAGATAACATCCTGAAGTTTCCAATGAGTTGTCGATCGCATGATTCCGACACGTACAGCGCCCTCTAGGTTCAATCGAAGTCGCTGGTTGTGCCTGGGCGTCTTCTCCTTGACAGCTAGAATGTCACCATGATCCACCTTGAGATTTACTTGTCCGAATGCTCTGAAACTTGGACACAGCCTTCCAAAGACTCCAATAGGTCTTGTATATATGCTGGATATTTTATTGAAACCGTTCTTCCAAGGGTTGACTCGGATGGATGTCAAACCTTGTGCTAGGTGCCTCCAAGCCACCTTCCATGTCATCCTATGCCTGAAAGCTTGATCAAACAACGTCTCCTGCCTTGTCTCCATGTCTAGGGGTTGCATTAACCTCACTGGGGTTAGCCATGGGGCTAGGATCGTATCATTCCCTTCCCCTTCGAAAAGATTCGCCCTCGAATCTGATTCTTTTAAGACAACAATTCTATTAGAATCAACAAAGGAAGCACATGAATGAAAGGGATTACCCAAGGCATCCAACTCCAATTGTTGCAACTTGGAAAACTCCTTCTCCTTCAAAACATCTTGCTCTCGCTGCCCTAAAGAGAAAACACAAGAAGAAGAAGAATTAGTTAACCCATGCTCACTCTTTTCATGGGGGTTGTTTTGATTAGTCTTCTTTAAGACTTTGGGTTCTTTTAAGCCCTTTTCTTTTTCTCACTCACTCACTTCTACACTTAGACATGTAATGGACTTCTCTTCTTGAATAGGGAACTTGTCTTCATAGACCTCGAATGCTTGAACTTTGATTATAGAAAATTCCGTTCTTGGATCCATATCATTCTCCCCTTCTTCGAGAAGATTCGTCCTCGAATCTTGCTCAGCATCATCTTTCGCCTTTGACTTAGTAGGCCTGATACTAGGATAAAGAGACCTCTTCTTCCTTTGCTTCTCTATTCTGATCGCCTCTTGTAACATATCCTCTAAGTAGAAGAACTCAGTATAATGCAGTGGATCTATTATCTCTTGGTTGAGGCCTTCGAAGAATCTTGCCATCGTCTCCTTTTTGGTCTCCTTGACTTGCGCTCTCTCCAAAGCAATCTCCATCTCATTAAAGTACTCTTCAACACTCTTATTTCCTTGTGTCAAGGTCTGTAACTTATGGAGGAGCTCACGGCTGAAGTGATTAGGAACAAACCGCTGCCTCATCACCCATTTCAGCTCGCTCCAATCCTCAATTGGATCTAAGTAGATAGTCACTCTCTTGTGATTGAGCTGATCCCACCAATCCCTTGCATACCCGCTAAACGCAGCTGATGCTAACCTCACTTTCTTCCTTTCTGAATAATCATGGCAGCGAAAAATAGATTGTACATCTCGCTCCCAATCCAAGTAATCATTCGGACCATACACTGCTTCAAAAGGCGGAAGTCTTACCCTTGACTCACCTTTGTTATATGTCTCGGCCTTAGCCCTCAAACCAACCGAGATCTTCCTCCTTTCACGCCTATCATACTTCCCTTGCCTCAAATAGGCATCATCATCATAATCTTGCCTCAAAGACCATTGCATGTACGACATTATATAAGGTATAGAATTCGGTTTCGGTGAACACAGTGTAGTAATTCAAGCACAGCTTTTGACTCCGGTGTCCGAATCACCTGATTCTTCTTGATTTGGAAACCTAACAGACTCAGCTTTCCAACGGATCCTTTTTCACTCAAATATAACTTCAGTAGCTATATATTAAAATTCAATTTTCGACTTGACATAAATTGTGCAGAATTTGGCAGAAAACACAATTTAGTAAATCGACTATAGCTTTTGACTCCGGTGTCCGAATTACCTGATTCTTCTTGATACAGACTCCTGACAGATAGGGCTTTCCAACGAACTAAGACTCACAGAAATCGGACTCCAATAGTTATATATTGAAATACGATTTCGACACTGACACTTTGGTGGACTGTTTTTGGTGACTCTTTTGTAGGACTCTTTTGACACTTTGGGGACTGAGTTTGTGACTCTTTTTTTTGACACTTTGGGGACTGATTTTGTGACACTTTTTGTAAATAAAAAAATCAAATAGAAAAGACCCCAACTGATGCGATCCAAGTAGTTTAGGATGCGCAACAACGAAATCTCTACCTAACGACAAAAGTAAAGGATAGTTAGGATAGTTACCAATCTTTGAACGCCTTAAGCTCCGCTACCAGCTGATACGATCCTTGTTTGCAAAGGAGACGTAGCACCAATTTTGATCTTTGTTCAAGACGGGATTTCCCTGCGGAATGGATAACTTTCTTAAGCAATTGAGCCTGTTGATTGCTAAGCATCAACCAACCTAACTCGAATAAGGAAGGATCTTAATCGAATCGCTAAGCCTATATTCCTTGCGAATAACAACCTAGAACAGACAATTAATGGAAGTAATTTCGGGTTTTACTTGGAACGACTCAAGCTTACAAGACTCAAGAAGAACAAGGTTCATTCGTTGTTGAACGCAAAAAGGGGAAGAGAATATAAGAATATATCTTTATCAATAATCAGCCAAGTTTCTAAGGAGGCCAAACGGCTCCTTATATAAGGTTACAAGCAAACCCGAATAATAATAGAAGTAGGAGAACTAATTAAGGAAAATAACTTATTTAGCTAATAAACTGATTAACTAATTAATCAATAAATGGAAACAAAGGTTGCTGCCATTACTAACTAATTAATTAAGGAAACTACTTAAAGTAAATATAAATATATTTAAATACATTCCAGCAGCTCATGTCGAGTTCTCCATCATCGGGCCAAGGTTTGGGCCGAAACCTCAAGTTGTAGGTTGTCTCGCGCACAGACTGCGCACCATAATGTTTACGTCCATAAAATTCAAACCACTGGTCCAAATGAGCTGAATCTCGTCCCAAATGAAAGATAACATCCTGAAGTTTCCAATGAGTTGTCGATCGCATGATTCCGACACGTACAGCGCCCTCTAGGTTCAATCGAAGTCGCTGGTTGTGCCTGGGCGTCTTCTCCTTGACAGCTAGAATGTCACCATGATCCACCTTGAGATTTACTTGTCCGAATGCTCTGAAACTTGGACACAGCCTTCCAAAGACTCCAATAGGTCTTGTATATATGCTGGATATTTTATTGAAACCGTTCTTCCAAGGGTTGACTCGGATGGATGTCAAACCTTGTGCTAGGTGCCTCCAAGCCACCTTCCATGTCATCCTATGCCTGAAAGCTTGATCAAACAACGTCTCCTGCCTTGTCTCCATGTCTAGGGGTTGCATTAACCTCACTGGGGTTAGCCATGGGGCTAGGATCGTATCATTCCCTTCCCCTTCGAAAAGATTCGCCCTCGAATCTGATTCTTTTAAGACAACAATTCTATTAGAATCAACAAAGGAAGCACATGAATGAAAGGGATTACCCAAGGCATCCAACTCCAATTGTTGCAACTTGGAAAACTCCTTCTCCTTCAAAACATCTTGCTCTCGCTGCCCTAAAGAGAAAACACAAGAAGAAGAAGAATTAGTTAACCCATGCTCACTCTTTTCATGGGGGTTGTTTTGATTAGTCTTCTTTAAGACTTTGGGTTCTTTTAAGCCCTTTTCTTTTTCTCACTCACTCACTTCTACACTTAGACATGTAATGGACTTCTCTTCTTGAATAGGGAACTTGTCTTCATAGACCTCGAATGCTTGAACTTTGATTATAGAAAATTCCGTTCTTGGATCCATATCATTCTCCCCTTCTTCGAGAAGATTCGTCCTCGAATCTTGCTCAGCATCATCTTTCGCCTTTGACTTAGTAGGCCTGATACTAGGATAAAGAGACCTCTTCTTCCTTTGCTTCTCTATTCTGATCGCCTCTTGTAACATATCCTCTAAGTAGAAGAACTCAGTATAATGCAGTGGATCTATTATCTCTTGGTTGAGGCCTTCGAAGAATCTTGCCATCGTCTCCTTTTTGGTCTCCTTGACTTGCGCTCTCTCCAAAGCAATCTCCATCTCATTAAAGTACTCTTCAACACTCTTATTTCCTTGTGTCAAGGTCTGTAACTTATGGAGGAGCTCACGGCTGAAGTGATTAGGAACAAACCGCTGCCTCATCACCCATTTCAGCTCGCTCCAATCCTCAATTGGATCTAAGTAGATAGTCACTCTCTTGTGATTGAGCTGATCCCACCAATCCCTTGCATACCCGCTAAACGCAGCTGATGCTAACCTCACTTTCTTCCTTTCTGAATAATCATGGCAGCGAAAAATAGATTGTACATCTCGCTCCCAATCCAAGTAATCATTCGGACCATACACTGCTTCAAAAGGCGGAAGTCTTACCCTTGACTCACCTTTGTTATATGTCTCGGCCTTAGCCCTCAAACCAACCGAGATCTTCCTCCTTTCACGCCTATCATACTTCCCTTGCCTCAAATAGGCATCATCATCATAATCTTGCCTCAAAGACCATTGCATGTACGACATTATATAAGGTATAGAATTCGGTTTCGGTGAACACAGTGTAGTAATTCAAGCACAGCTTTTGACTCCGGTGTCCGAATCACCTGATTCTTCTTGATTTGGAAACCTAACAGACTCAGCTTTCCAACGGATCCTTTTTCACTCAAATATAACTTCAGTAGCTATATATTAAAATTCAATTTTCGACTTGACATAAATTGTGCAGAATTTGGCAGAAAACACAATTTAGTAAATCGACTATAGCTTTTGACTCCGGTGTCCGAATTACCTGATTCTTCTTGATACAGACTCCTGACAGATAGGGCTTTCCAACGAACTAAGACTCACAGAAATCGGACTCCAATAGTTATATATTGAAATACGATTTCGACACTGACACTTTGGTGGACTGTTTTTGGTGACTCTTTTGTAGGACTCTTTTGACACTTTGGGGACTGAGTTTGTGACTCTTTTTTTTGACACTTTGGGGACTGATTTTGTGACACTTTTTGTAAATAAAAAAATCAAATAGAAAAGACCCCAACTGATGCGATCCAAGTAGTTTAGGATGCGCAACAACGAAATCTCTACCTAACGACAAAAGTAAAGGATAGTTAGGATAGTTACCAATCTTTGAACGCCTTAAGCTCCGCTACCAGCTGATACGATCCTTGTTTGCAAAGGAGACGTAGCACCAATTTTGATCTTTGTTCAAGACGGGATTTCCCTGCGGAATGGATAACTTTCTTAAGCAATTGAGCCTGTTGATTGCTAAGCATCAACCAACCTAACTCGAATAAGGAAGGATCTTAATCGAATCGCTAAGCCTATATTCCTTGCGAATAACAACCTAGAACAGACAATTAATGGAAGTAATTTCGGGTTTTACTTGGAACGACTCAAGCTTACAAGACTCAAGAAGAACAAGGTTCATTCGTTGTTGAACGCAAAAAGGGGAAGAGAATATAAGAATATATCTTTATCAATAATCAGCCAAGTTTCTAAGGAGGCCAAACGGCTCCTTATATAAGGTTACAAGCAAACCCGAATAATAATAGAAGTAGGAGAACTAATTAAGGAAAATAACTTATTTAGCTAATAAACTGATTAACTAATTAATCAATAAATGGAAACAAAGGTTGCTGCCATTACTAACTAATTAATTAAGGAAACTACTTAAAGTAAATATAAATATATTTAAATACATTCCAGCAGCTCATGTCGAGTTCTCCATCATCGGGCCAAGGTTTGGGCCGAAACCTCAAGTTGTAGGTTGTCTCGCGCACAGACTGCGCACCATAATGTTTACGTCCATAAAATTCAAACCACTGGTCCAAATGAGCTGAATCTCGTCCCAAATGAAAGATAACATCCTGAAGTTTCCAATGAGTTGTCGATCGCATGATTCCGACATGTACAGCGCCCTCTAGGTTCAATCGAAGTCGCTGGTTGTGCCTGGGCGTCTTCTCCTTGACAGCTAGAATGTCACCATGATCCACCTTGAGATTTACTTGTCCGAATGCTCTGAAACTTGGACACAGCCTTCCAAAGACTCCAATAGGTCTTGTATATATGCTGGATATTTTATTGAAACCGTTCTTCCAAGGGTTGACTCGGATGGATGTCAAACCTTGTGCTAGGTGCCTCCAAGCCACCTTCCATGTCATCCTATGCCTGAAAGCTTGATCAAACAACGTCTCCTGCCTTGTCTCCATGTCTAGGGGTTGCATTAACCTCACTGGGGTTAGCCATGGGGCTAGGATCGTATCAGGCGTATCACCTCGAAACGCTTGACGGTACTCCCTTACCTAACTCTTGGAATATCGCTCAATTGAAATTATATCATGCTAGAATTTGACATGCCATTGGGCATGGTCTAGAAATTGAAATTATGAATTTGACATGCCGTTGTGCATGGTCTAGAAATTGAAATGATGAATTGGACATGCCGTTGGGCATGGTCTAGAAATTGAAATTATGAATTTGACATGCCGTTGGGCATGGTCTAGAAATTGAAATTATGAATTTGACATGCCGTTGGGCATGGTCTAGAAATTGAAATTATGAATTTGACATGCCGTTGGGCATGGTCTAGAAATTGAAATTATGAATTGGACATGCCATTGGGCATGGTCTAGAAATTGAAATTATGAATTTGACATGCCGTTGGGCATGGTTTAGAAATTGAAATTATGAATTTGACATGCCGTTGGGCATGGTCTAGAAATTGAAATTATGAATTTGACATACCGTTGGGCATGGTCTAACCATTGTTGTGGAAATATCTCTTGTTCCTTGTTGGTTGTTTGTGTGATGTGCAGATAACAAGGAAAGAAGGATGTCGGGGGTGAAAAGTCCTAGCCTTGGGGCAGAGTGGGCTAATACAGACGGGTCGTCAAGACGAGGCACGCCCCGGTGATCCTAGAAATATATGGTGCTGGAAGTGAAAAATTCTGGCCTTGTGAGGCCGGCCTTGATCAGGCGGCTCGCTAAGTTGAGACACGCTCCAGCACTGTCGGGAGTGAAAAATCCTATCTTGGGGAAACCCAGAGAGGGCACGCCCCGACTCCCTTGGGGGTGTAAAGTCCTATCCTTGTGACAGCCCGTGCGCACATAGGCGGATGATCATTAAGTGAGGCACGACCCTAGGAAAGATAAAAACTCCACCTCGCAAGTGAAAATCCTATCCTTACGATGGTAGCGCTAACATAGGCACCTCATTAAGAAGGGGCACGTTCCGAGGTGCGAGGACAATGCTGAGGAAGTGAAAAGTCTTATCCTCGTGATGGCCGACCCTGATCAGGCGGCGCACTGAGAGGTGGCACTTCCCGGCCGATTGATGATAAGTCTTGCACATGGATGTCTTTTAGTAAAGTGGATGAGGTGTAAGAGAATATTGAGACAAGAATAAGTGGGTGTAAGAGAATATTGAGACAAGAATAAGTGGGTGTAAGAGGATGTTCTATTTTTGAACAAAAGACAACAAGGAAATGAGTTGGTAAGTAATACTTAATGGGGAAACAAGCTTTTGGCAAGGAGTGGAAGATGAAAAGGATTGTAACAAGATTTCTTTCTTCTTTTCTCGGATGTGATTCTGTTCAACTTTTTGTTTTGATCAGAATGAGTACTATTTTCATAGAATTTCAGAACGACCAAAATACGAAAATTGTTAAGCACAGGACGAAGGTGTTTGACACAAAAATTCAGATCTTTGTGAGCTGTATTACTCACAAAACGAGACAGGAATATGGTGGATTTTCGGGACAGACTCGGAAAGAAGAAAGGCAACAGAAGGCAACTCGAAGCGGCTAGAGCTCCGCTACCACTTGATAAGATCCAACCTCCTTTGTAAGGGGAGTTTGAATCTATGTTTGACGGAGGATCTAGCTTGGAGTTGTAACACAAGGCAGATTGGAAGATGGAAGGAAATATGATGGAAGATGGAGTATAAGTGCAGCGGAAATAGATGATATGAGAAAGGATGAATGGAAAGGGTTGTGTTTGGATTGGAGTTGGATGGATTGATGATGGTACACTTGAATTGAACTCAGATTGAAAGCACAAAGAACACTTGATTATTACTTGAGAACACACTTGAATTACAAGAAAGGAAACAATCTTAAATCACTCAAATATCACACTAGGATAAATGCCTTGGTGAAAAGGCTAGAGGAGGATTTCTCTCTAGCTTTTCACTTGGCAATTATATCTCCATAATGACACTAGCTTGATGCTCTATATATAGGAAAGAACTACAATAAATTATCACAAGTGGGGAAGAATTACAGCTCTTAATGTCCCCTCTAAAGCAGTGGCAAAACGCTATACTGGAAAGTTCACACGTCGAAGCTGGCTCGTTGAATCTGCGCGCTAAAATGTCGACGACCTTAACTTTTGATCCACCCGTCCGATTGGCCTGAAACTTGTCCCAAATGAAAGCTAACATCTTGACGTTTCCATCAAGACTTTGTTTGCGCAAATTAGACGTCATTTGCTTGTCCATCGGATCATTATTCTTGGCCCTCTTGGATGGAGCTTTTGTTGCCGAGCTTTGTTCTGCGATCCCCATGCTTAGCCACTGGACAGTTGTGGCTGAGAACCCAATGCTTAGGTGGTGCTGGTACATAGAGAGAATGAGGTTAGGCGTGATCGTATCAGCACGCCCCGACTCCCTTGGGGGTGTAAAGTCCTATCCTTGTGACAGCCCGTGCGCACATAGGCGGATGATCATTAAGTGAGGCACGACCCTAGGAAAGATAAAAACTCCACCTCGCAAGTGAAAATCCTATCCTTACGATGGTAGCGCTAACATAGGCACCTCATTAAGAAGGGGCACGTTCCGAGGTGCGAGGACAATGCTGAGGAAGTGAAAAGTCTTATCCTCGAGATGGCCGACCCTGATCAGGCGGCGCACTGAGAGGTGGCACTTCCCGGCCGATTGAAGAAATCTGAGAAGTCACGGTACCCCAGCTAGTAACCGGAAGGGACAAACCCGGTGAAGTTTGGCTGGATGAGTACGTGACACGAGCGACATCGGGGGAGATCCCGCCAAGTGAGTTGGGAAAATACGCAGCCACACCCCAAGGTAATCAAGATATTTTAACAGATGTCGCTACTAATGAAAATGATAAGTGAAAATGTGCAGAAAAATCGGCACAAGCGACATCTCGGAGGGATCGCGCTAAGTGAATAGGGAGCACGCGCGGCAATGACCCAAGGTAACTAAGAATTTATGGGAGTATGTCGCTACTAACGAAAGTTACAAGTAAAAGTGTGCAGAAAACTTAGTGAAGCATGAAAGTGATGAAGCACTCGAAAAAATAATGGTGTTGCGGAAAGACAGAGCGTCCAAAGGGGAGATCCCGTTGTCTTAAACACGGTACGAGATGATGGTGAAGATCAGGTCTACCCCATCGCGCAGAGAGAAATGCGTGGAGACATCGCGTGTGGCGACTCCGCAAGGGAGGTTCGAAGGCGCAGGCAAAATCAGTACAACGGTGGTAACAAGTTTTAAAAGAAGAGCTGGCAAAAGCAAAATTGAGAAAGATCATTGATAAAGTAAAATGACGGCAAATTGTGCAAACTGTTTATACAAGAGGGGAGGCTAGTTTAAGCAAAAGGCCCCGCAAACACAAAAAAGAGCAAAGAAGTGAGGGCGCTCGATGGACAAAAAAGAGAAGTAACATTTACTGCCTGGGCAAGCTGCCGTCCCCCTCGTCATGCCGTGGCCTCTTCGCTTGGCGATAGCCCTCTTCCGTAAGGAACCCAAATTTCTGCTTGAAGAGGCGGATGATTGCGTCAGCGTCGAACTAATTGCGGCCATGACGCTCAATGAAGCAGTCAACCATGAGGCCCGCAGTTTGTTCCAGAAACCATTTACATTTGTCTGACGTTTCTTCCATAAGCGCGGCATTCTTACCCTGCTCCGCTTGAAGGGCGGCATCCCTTGCGGCCTCGCCACCTCTGGCCTCTTCCAGCTCTTTTCTCGCAACTGCTAAACTGGCCACCGCACATTGTCGCTCTTCAACACACTTCCTCAGCTCTTCCTGAGTTTTATCAAGTTCCCCTTGGTACTTGTTGACTTCTTTCGAGAGCTGGTGATTAGCGTTGCGCCATTCTTGGGAGGAAGAGTGGAGAGAGCTCATTCGTCTTGTTACATTCCTAGACCAGTAATGAAAATCCTGAAAGCTAGAGAACAGTTCGGTCCTTATCCGCTACAGATGCTCACTGTCGGCAACGGAGAGAAAGGCATGTTCCTCCTCCTCAACCGACAATAGGTACCCTGCCAGATAGGCGGATGTCGCTAGGGAGCTGTCGCCTCCCAATGCTGGGAACCCGCGCTGGCGAATGTTACTTAAATCAACCTGATGGGTGGCGGCTCCGCTAGAGAGTATAGTGCTTAGGTCAGCCACCATGCGCGGAGTGTCCATGGGGGGAAGAGAAGGAGAGATCGTTCGAACAGCAGTAGGAATGAAGAAGACATCAGGAGGGGACGGAGGGGAGCGATTAGATGGTCCAGCGTCAATATTGAAACCGCCGGTCGGTAGGGATGGAAAGTCCTCCTCTACGAGATCCTCCAGAAAGCCCAAGGGATTTCTAGGAGGAGGAGATGACGCGGCAAAAGAAGAGTGAAGCGGCACAGAGGTAGCCCCGTTCCCTAGAAGACCAGAACCTTGATTACCCACCAAGGGGCCGGTACTGGTGACGCCGCCCTGCCCTTCCTGACCAGTAGCAAAGTCACCCGCGGAAGGGGTGTCTTCGTTGGGACGCGGTCGTCTGGTGCCAAAAATGTCTGACAAGTCCATGCCGTCGCGTGAAGGAGTAGCAGAGGAAGCAATAGCGGCGGTATCCTACGCGCGAAAGAAAAAGGGGGATCTAAGAAACGAAAGAAACAAATAGACGGAGACAAGTTTGTAAAAACCACCTGAGCAGGAGGACGGGTAGGAGCGATAACGCGAAGGCGGAGAGTTCTCTTATTCCTTTTAGCAAGGGGAGGACAAGAAGACGACGCTCGAGTAGGAACAGTGCTGGGGGAGAAAATTGGCTCAATAGTTGATGTGGCAGTAGCCACCGCTCGAGGAAGAGAAGAGGACTCAGGCGCAGAAGTGGACGCGTGCGTGGCGTCAGTAGCGGCACCGGTCGAGACGGCAGAAAGAGCCTCCTTTTCTTTCTTCTGCTAAGCTCTTCTCTCTCTTTTCTTGATACACTCAGGTTTCCACCCGGCAGGAGGATCTGTAGAAATAAGAAAAGAACGTTAGAGTTAGTACTGACGGGGAGCAGCGGGTGAAGGGACGGTGCTCACTTTGAATGCAATCCCGGATGTCGCCCCGGCACGCGAGTTCGCGAGTGCGAACACCAGGAATCCTCGACGGGTTGAGTAGCTTGTTCAGCCAGCCTTGGTCAACTGGTCCTAACTCTGGCCTGCCACCCCAGACGGCATCTCTGATGACTAGATTAAACCCGCTCCGCCACAAAGGCTGGGGTAGATTGATGATGAAGAATCTTTTTTTCCAAGCGTCAATAGAAGATTCAAGGAATAACAGCTTCCAGGTAAAGGGGTTTAGGGCTTCAACATCATAGCGAGGTGATATCGCTATGATGCCGTTGTTATGATGGTATAATTGAAAAAGGGAGCGCAGCAACAACAAAGAAGGAGATTCATTTCCTACATATCTACAAAGGGCTATAAAAGCATAAATGCCACAATAGGCATTTGGACTCAACTGGGCAGCATTTAAATCGAATTCGGAGAGTAACTTGGCAATTAAAGGATCTAGAGGCAGCCGAAAACTATAATGAAACATTTTAGCATAAAGAACCCTACGGTTGCCAGATAATTCGCTATTAAGGCGAAGCGACCATGGGGAAACTTCAGTAGAATACCCCTCCAACTGATAGAGAGTGGCATTGTAACTTCGCAGGCACCGTCGAAGGATGGCGGTGGAAGCAATGGTGGAAATAGTAGAATCAATATCCCCCTCCCCAGCAGAGCGGGAATAACGGCGATTGCGAGCCATGGGCAAGGTTAAACGAAGGATAGATAGGAAGGTACCTTTTGTGAGAGGAAGATCGAAGCACCTGGGCGGCGGCGGATCCTAGGAGGAAGATGAGGAATTGTGTTTTCTTTTCTTTCTTTTTCGTTTTCCAAAGAGAAAGATAACAAAGGGTAAGAAGAGAGCACGTGAGGGTTTTTATAACCCTGAGGATTAAAGGGGAACGACGGGTCAAGCGGTAGTGGTGTGTGACGTGTCAATGGCGAGAGGCGCGGGAAGCGGGTACAATCCCTGAGGAGCGAAAAGACATGTTCAGCCCACTATTCCCCTAGCGCTCTCTTTTGAGGACACGTGGGCTCATAGCATCATGACTGTCTCTTCCGTATCAAGTAAAAGGAGTCAGAGCATTAAATGCTCTGAAAAAGGGGGCAGTCAAACCCAGTGAAAAGGAGCGGCAAGTTGCAATGACACGACACCCAAGAGGTGTAGTGCGAAGAAAAAAGTAGTCAAGCGGCAAGTGATAAAGGGCGACATCATTAAGAAGCACGTATTATTTGGTCAAGATTATAAGATTGGATTATTACAAGCAAAGAGGCGACGTCAAAGTCCAAATGGGAAAAATAATACATAAAGGGAGTAAGTAAAGAAGCGACACCCCCAATCAAGCGGCATCAAATGGGCCCTCCCCATGCATGGACTTGCTACTCCTCTTTAGAGGAGAGGAAGCCCTCTTGGCTCTCATCAATCTCTTTCATCCTCGCGGAGGCATACCTAGCGACCTCAGCGGGATCAGCGGCCCTACCGCGGTGCTGATCTGTGACCCCAGCGATAAAGGCTTGTTCAGTCTTCTTCTTCCACCAGGCCACCTTCGTGGAAGCTTTCGTCAGGTTGGCATCGCGGGACGATATCTCCTCAAGAAGGAAAGTGTTCTTCTTTCTTTCAGTCACCAGCTCAGCCTCCAAAGCTTCAACCTGGGCTTTTCTTTTAGACCTTTCCCGAGTAAGGTCAGTGCGACACTCGCGCAGTTCGGCTTGAGCTCGTTTGTGGAGTCGCGACAGCTCCTCTACCTTTGCTAGGGCATCCGAGTTTTGAGATTGTGTACCATGAGCCTTGATGAAGTAATGAAGTTGTCGAAAGGCAGTAAGGCAGTTGTTCATAACGCGCACATACTGAACCTCAGGAGGAAGCTGCAGTAGCCTACTTTCGTCCTCGGAGGCGCGAAACATTTCACAGGCCAAGATAGCCGTGGGCTGATCTTGCGACAAGGGGTCTGATATACCCAGGGCGCGAAACCCGTCAGTCCCAAATTTTGACAGATTTAGCCGGTGAGAAGGGGCCCCTTGAGGCCCGTCAGGGGAAAGATCAGCAACAAAGGAAGAGGCGGAGATACCGCCTGAGCCCCCAACGTCTCGAATTGAAGTAAGGAACAACGGACAAGGGGACTTCGGGGGAGAGTGAGAAGAACCAAGTCCACTTGGGACTGATGGTGGCACGTCAGGAATACAAGGGCCAATGGGCGAGTGTGGAGGTTCCATGACAGGAGCGGAATCTGCAGCAGATGGTGGAGGCAGTCTGGGAAGTGGCAACAGGGGAGGTCTTGTTGGGGGTAGCCGATCCCATAGTCGAGGAAGTGCCACCCAGTGAAGCGGCATCTCCCTTAGCGGTGTCAGGAGAAGCGGCAGTCTGGGAAGTGGCAATATTCGTGGTGTTGGCAGGAGGAGATCGAGCGGCCATCCCTGTTACTTGAGCTTTGCTCGCTTCCCTTATTTTCTTCCGCTGAGCTGAGGAAGCCGGGCGGAGGCTCAGTTCCGTATCCATGTCCTCCATGTCCTCGACTCCGTAGGAGAAATTTTTTGTCTCAGTCACTGGCAAACCAGACCCGGACCTCTTCTTCCGACTGGGCAACCAGTTCTCCACAAAGCGGGAAGTGCGGAGGGAGGAACCGCTTTCCCTGGAAAGAATCTCGTCTAAAGCTCTTTTCTTTATGGGCATATGGTGATCAGCTCGAGTCCCAGCGGAAGTAGAGGGAGCAGCCGTGGAAGGCGCGACAACCTTGTGAGAGGCATCACCTTCGGAAAGCGGGCGAGCGACAGTCTCCCCTGCGAAAAGGTATGTTAGTAAATAAGGGGTAAGTAAGGCAGCGGCGAAGCTCAAGAGCTCACCTATGTTGCACTCAGTTAAAGGCCTGTACAAAGCAAAGTTTCGGATCTGGATAGAGGACTCCAACTCTTCCTTAGACAGAGGCGCTGGCTTCACCCAATCGACTACCTCCAGGTTGAAGTCAGGACGCCACAGGCGAGAGGGTAATTCGACAACGAAGAAACCGCTCTTCCAGTCTTCGACGTTCTCCTCAAATCCTTGAAATTTTTGCCAAAAAGGCCTCACCAGGGCGTCATCCCACCTTGGAATAATATTAATGAAGTCGTCGTGAAAAACCAGAGTCACGAACTTGCGAAATAAAGCGACAGAGGGAGCAAGAATATCTTTTAACTCACAAGCACGAAGGAAGGTGTAGATGCAACTCCATGAGGAAGGGGTGCTCTGCGCAAGGTTAAGCCTGTGCTCGCACAACACACGCTCTAGCGTGTCATGAACTGGGAGGCGGAACCCATATTGAAACATTTTAAAATAAAGCATCCTATGAGTTTTCCAGAGCCGGCTATGAAGCCTCATAGTGTCAGATGGAATAGTGGGGCGATAATCGCGAGGGAAGGTAATGTTATTGCTCTCCAGTTCAAGCCGTAAGACAGTAGGGCAAGTAAAGATGCTAGGGGTGTTTTCAAGCTCAGGATATCGAGAAATTGGCCTAGGGGTAACTAAAGAACCAGATTGAGATCTCGTGCGAGGCATGATAGATAAAAGCAGCAAAGGAAAATCAAAGCGAGATCGAGTAGAGTACCTTGAGAGAGAAAAGACTGAAATTAATAGGTGAATTGTCTAGATGCGAATGAGAGAATTTCCTCGGAGCGAGCAAAAAACGAAGAGAGTTGTGACGTATAAAAAGAAGCAAAAGGGTACAAAGAAGAAACATTTTTCCTTTTAAAAGAGACGGTTGAAAAGTCAGGCAGAAGAGCAACCTATCACAGCAGAACACGTATGGGACAAGCGGGACACGTGGAAAGACCCTGACAGAAAACTTAAAGTTGAGCGCTCGCCTCAAATTTTGCAAAAGAAAGGCTCGTTAATTACAAGAAACCCCAGAAAATGGTCGTATGAAGCGGCAATTGACTGTCCAGCGGCATTTACCCCATAAAGCGGCATTATACCAGAAGCGAAAAGAAAAAGGCAAATGACATTTTATTTATTTCTATTTTATTTATTGAAAGAGAAAGCCAGCGGCATCTACAGCGAGTACGGCATTGTCAGTCTTCGTCCGCCCAGTGTATGTCGTAGACATAATCGTAATCCTCCGGAGACGATGGTGACCCACTATTGTAGAAAGGAAAGGGCTCGTCAATCTTGAAAGGTCTTTTACCAAGCCTAGCTGCGGAGCCTGTCGTGGGGGTAGTTTCCTCATTTGAAGCGGCGCGGGAGCCTTCCTCTAGGGTCGAGGTAACCAGTCCTGGAGCGGCATCTTACGCAGAAGTCCTATCCTTGGGAAAAGGACAAGGAGCGGATGGTGACGCTTCATCCTTTTGCTGTAGCGAGAGATAGTGAGGTTCAAAGTCGGCAAAGAAGGATTCAAAAGATTGTTTCTTTGTTTTCTTTGATCTCTTGTGACCCCGGCACGTTGCAGAATGTCTGGCAGGCCTCCAGTAAGGTGAAGAAGGAGGATTGTCGGAATCGGGAGAAGTCGGAGGGGTCGGAGGAGAATCACGGGCAGCAGTATACAAAAAACGGGAGTCAGCCATGGAAATATCAGTAAGAGTGAGAAGAAAGGAGAAAAGAAGAGACGAACAGAGAAAAGAAAGGAACAACCCCATTTATATAGCCGAAACGAGGAAGCGTGCCTGCCGTTTCGCGTATTATCGAGGACAATTAATACCATCAGGGACAACGACTATTGGGGAGAAGATCTGACTTCGCGACTGTTGAAAGTCTACACCAACCGAAAGGCATTGAAATTGTTGCCCAACCCGTTAACACTGAAAAACGGCACAAAATATATTCAGAGCGGTTGGAGCGTGAGAGAATCGTCATTATGAGCCAGGCAGGCAAATAAAGTTGCAGGATCCCAAGGGACACCAAGCTCACAATTAGTGAGAATAGAAGTTGTTGTTTTTTAAGAAAGACGGCAGGAGAAAGAAGAAAAACATCGACAGAGTGGCAAGCTAATAAGGAAAAGCATATTTATTTATTTAAAGGGCATAATGGCCCGAGATTACAAAAAGGCCTAATGGCCCAGGGTTACAAAAGATGGCCCCAGAGGAGCACAGAAAGACACGCCAAGAGGATCCCCATCGCTAGTCAGGCATTCGACCCAGCGTCATCATCCTCCCACTCCAGGAAAGGAATTTCCCTCAGGACATCCACAAGAGTGGTCAGTTCAGAGGAATAGGCCCTCATGCCCTTCAGGCAGCACCACAACAAGTCCTTCCTATGCTACAACATTGTCATAAGTAGCTGAATCTGAGAGACAGCCGCCGACAGCTTTACCACTTTCTCTACGGGACTGAAGTCCTCCATGGTAACAGCAGCCTGCCTAGCCTGTAGGGGAGTCAGCATTCCCTGGAGCTCCAAGATATCTTCCGAAGTCTTGGTGCTCAACGACCCTAAAAAATCGATGTCAGCCTGGGTCAGATTTCTCAAGGTATGGGTTTTGGATAACAGAAAGTTCTTGGTGATTTCGCCCATTGAAGGAAAAGAGATGAGGAAAATCGAAGAGAGATGTAAAGAAGGATGAGAGAGTTATGAAAACAAGTGCAAAATGGAAGGCCTATGTATAGACTCAGCAAAAAGGTGCTCTAAAAATTTACCTTTATCCACTGTCGAGCCCTCATTAATGTAGAAACCTCTGAAGAGGCAAGACGGAAGACGCGGCGATAGCCCTTGGTAAACGCTTGGGCTCGTTTTCGGTTAGGCATATGATAACTATCGATACCACAGAAGCGGCATCTCCACTACCCCACTGGGTGACTCGGTCGGCATACCATACCCGCCGAGGGAAGCGGGACCCTGTTCTTACCGCCCTTAGCCTGGCGACCGACCCTGGGATGGTCGACATCACCGGGGGGGGGGGGCTCTCATGCGACATCCGCACGCGGCGGCATCCCATCCCAGGTCATCCATGACGTCACTCCGCATGACGTCATTCCATATGACATCACTCTCTATCACCCCAGCGACATCAACCAGGGATAACTCCTGCCCCCTGTCGGTACACTCCTTCCTTTGTCTATAAATACCCATACCTTTTCCAACAAGAGGTAAGCCTAAGACAGCGTACTGAACCCCTGCCATTTTGACTACTCACACTGACTTTGGCATCGGAGTGTTTACGCCGAAGACCCCCTCCGGCGCTTTGCAGGTGACGAAGACCCCAGTACAATATTCCCAACCACCCCAGATCAGGCCGATCCTGCTCAGTATCCCTCGGACGCTTATCATTGGTTGTCTGTGTGATGTGCAGATAACAAGGAAAAGAGGATGTCGGGGGTGAAAAGTCCTAGCCTTGGGGCAGAATGGGCTAATACAGACGGGTCGTCAAGACGAGGCACGCCCCGGCGATCCTAGAAATATATGGTGCTGGAAGTGAAAAATTCTGGCCTTGTGAGGTCGGCCTTGATCAGGCGGCTCGCTAAGATGAGACACGCTCCAGCACTATCGGGAGTGAAAAATCCTATCCTGGGGAAACCCAGAGAGGGCACGCCTCGACTCCCCTTGGGTGTAAAGTCCTACCCTTGTGACAAACCGTGCTCACAAAGGCGGATGATCATTAAGTGAGGCACGACCCTAGGGAAGATAAAAACTCCACCTCGCAAGTGAAAATCCTATCCTTACGATGGTAGCGCTAACATAGGCACCTCGTTAAGAAGGGGCACGTTCCGAGGTGCGAGGACAACGCTGAGGAAGTGAAAAGTCCTATCCTCGTGATGGCCGGCCCTGATCAGGCGGCGTACTGAGAGGTGGCACTTCCCGGCCGATTGAGGAAATGTGAGAAGTCACGGTACCCCAGCTAGTAACCGGAAGGGACAAGCCCGGTGAAGTTTGGCTGGATGAGTACGTGACACGAGCGACATCGGGGGAGATCGCGCCTAGTGAGTTGGAGAAATATGCGGCCACACCCCAAGGTAATCAAGATATTTTAGCAGATGTCGCTACTAATGTAAATGATAAGTGAAAATGTGCAGAAAAATCGGCACAAGCGACATCTCGGAGGGATCACGCTAAGTGAGTGAGGAGCACGCGCGGCAATGACCCAAGGTAACTAAGAATTTTTGGGAGTATATCGCTACTAACGAAAGTTACAAGTAAAAGTGTGCAGAAAACTTAGTGAAGCATGAAAGTGATGAAGCACTTGAAAAAATAATAGTGTTGCGGAAAGGTAGAGCGTCCAAAGGGGAGATCCCGTTGTCTTAAACACGGTACGAGATGATGGTGAAGATTAGGTCTACCCCATCGCGCGGAGAGAAACGCTTGGAGACATCGCGTGTGGCGACTCTGCAAGGGAGGTTCGAAGGCGCAGGTAACATCAGTACAACGGTGGTAACAAGTTTTAAAAGAAGAGCTGGCAAAAGCAAAATTGAGAAAGATCATTGATAAAGTAAAATGACGGCAAATTGTGCAAACTGTTTATAGAAGAGGGGAGGCTTGTTTAAGCAAAAGGCCCCATAAACACAAAAAGAGCAAAGAAGTGAGGGCGCTCGATGGACAAAAAAGAGAAGTAACATTTACTGCCTGGGCAAGCTGTCGTCCCCCTCGTCATGCCGTGGCCTCTTCGCTTGGCGATAACCCTCTTCCGTAAGGAACCCAGACTTCTGCTTGAAGAGGCGGATGATGGCATCAGCGTCGAACTGATTGCGGCCATAACGCTCAATGAAGCAGTCGACCATGAGGCCCGCAGTTTGTTCCAGAAACCATTTACATTTGTCTGCCGTTTCTTCCATAAGCGCGGCATTTTTGCCCTGCTCCGCTTGAAGGGCGGCATCCCTTGTGGCCTCGCATCCTCTGGCCTCTTCCAGCTCCTTTTCTCTCACATTGTCGCTCTTCAACACACTTCCTCAGCTCTTCCTGAGTTTTATTAAGTTCCCCTTGGTACTTGTTGACTTCTTTCAAGAGCTGGTGATTAGCGTTGCGCCATTCCTGGGAGGAAGAGTGGAGAGAGCTCATTCGTCTCGTCACATTCCTGGACCAGTAATGAAAATCCTGAAAGCTAGAGAACAGTTGGGTCCTTATCCGCTGCAGTTGCTCACTGTCAGCAACGGAGAGAAAGGCCTGTTCCTCCTCCTTAACCGACAATAGGTACTCTGCCAGATAGGCGGATGTCGCTAGGGAGCTGTCGCCTCCCAATGCTGGGAACCCGCGCTGGCGAATGTTACTTAAATCAACTTGATGGGTGGCGGCTCCCCTAGAGAGTATAGTGCTTAGGTCCGCCACCATGCGCGGAGTGTCCATGGGGGGAAGAGAAGGAGAGATCGTTTGAACAGCAGCAAGAACGAAGAAGACATCAGGAGGGGACGGAGGGGAACGATTAGATGGTCCAGCGTCAATATTGAAACCGCCGGTTTGTAGGGATGGAAAGTCCTCCTCTACAAGATCCTCCAGAAATCCCAAGGGATTGCTAGGAGGAGGAGATGACGCGACAAAAGAAGAGTGAAGCGGCGCAGAGGTAGCCCCGTTCCCTAGCGGACCAGAGCCTTGATTACCCACCAAGGGGCCGGTATTGGTGACGTCGCCCTGCCCTTCCTGACCAGCAGTAAAGTCATCCGCGGAAGGGGTGTCTTCATTGGGACGCGGTCGCTTGGGGCCAAGAATGCCTGATAAGTCCATGCCGTCGCGCGAAGGAGTAGCAGAAACCATGAGGCCCGCCCTGCCCTCAATGAAGCAGTCGGCCATGAGGCCCGCAGTTTGTTCCAGAAACCATTTACATTTGTCTGACGTTTCTTCCATAAGCACGGCATTCTTACCCTGCTCCGCTTGAAGGGCGGCATCCCTTGCGGCCTCGCCACCTCTGGCCTCTTCCAGCTCTTTTCTCGCAACTGCTAAACTGGCCACCGCACATTGTCGCTCTTCAACACACTTCCTCAGCTCTTCCTGAGTTTTATCAAGTTCCCCTTGGTACTTGTTGACTTCTTTCGAGAGCTGGTGATTAGCGTTGCACCATTCTTGGGAGGAAGAGTGGAGAGAGCTCATTCGTCTTGTTACATTCCTGGACCAGTAATGAAAATCCTGAAAGCTAGAGAACAGTTGGGTCCTTATCCGCTACAGTTGCTCACTGTCGGCAACGGAGAGAAAGGCCTGTTCCTCCTCCTCAACCGACAATAGGTACTCTGCCAGATAGGCGGATGTCGCTAGGGAGCTGTCGCCTCCCAATGCTGGGAACCCGCGCTGGCGAATGTTACTTAAATCAACCTGATGGGTGGCGGCTCCGCTAGAGAGTATAGTGCTTAGGTCAGCCACCATGCGCGGAGTGTCCATGGGGGGAAGAGAAGGAGAGATCGTTCGAACAGCAGTAGGAATGAAGAAGACATCAGGAGGGGACGGAGGGGAGCGATTAGATGGTCCAGCGTCAATATTGAAACCGCCGGTCGGTAGGGATGGAAAGTCCTCCTCTACGAGATCCTCCAGAAAGCCCAAGGGATTGCTAGGAGGAGGAGATGACGCGGCAAAAGAAGAGTGAAGCGGCGCAGAGGTAGCCCATTCCCTGGAAGACCAGAACCTTGATTACCCACCAAGGGGCCGGTATTGGTGACGTCGCCTTGCCCTTCCTGACCAGCAGTAAAGTCATCCGCGGAAGGGGTGTCTTCATTGGGACGCGGTCGCTTGGGGCCAAGAATGCCTGATAAGTCCATGCCGTCGCGCGAAGGAGTAGCAGAAGAGGCAACAGCAGTGGTATCCTACCCGCGAAAGAAAAAAGGGAATTAAGAAACGAATGAAACAAATAGACGGAGAAAAATTTGTAAAAACCACCTGACACAGGAGGACGGGTAGGAGCGATAACGCGAAGGCGGAGAGTTCTCTTCTTTTTTTTGGCAAGGAGAGGACGAGAAGACGACGCTCGAGTAGGAACAATGCTGGGGGAGTGATATGATGCCTTTTTATGCATGTTTTTCCCTCTCTTTTAGGTCTAATTTCACACTTGATACTACTAATTTGGCTTGTTTTCCAACCACTTTGTAGATTTGGACTAAAGGGAGAAACTTGCTGAAAAGCGCGCTATTTTGATGCATTTTTGCTGATCTTTCATCGTCGAGCCCTAGACGCAGTTTTGTCGTCGAGACCTACCGTCGGGACCTAGACGAGATCTTATGTCTAGGCCTAGACGAAGCACGTGGATGTTTCTTTTCGGATGGCGCTTGACCAAAGATGCTAAAAAGATTCTAGCGGGATTCCATGTGCAAATCATCCAGCTCATCAGAGAATATTCCTCCATACCATTTTGTCCCCTAATGGGGTTGTTAGGCTATATATAGAACCTTAACTTTAGGTTAAAAGGGAGGCTACTCTTTAGTATATTTTTCATCTTTTTAGGGTTTTCAATCTTTGTAGCCACCTCTCTAACATTGGGATTTGTTCTTCCTTTATTTTTCCAGAAATTGGAGCCCCAAGCTCTAATTAGTTTTTAATCTAGATTTTCATTTTCATCTGCACCTCTTCTCTGTTTATGTTGCTTTTTCCATCTATCTTGTGTATGATTTCCAGCATGAGTGGCTAAATCTCTTTGTCTTGGCAGGGGTGTTTTAAGGATTGCAAGAGGATAGTTGGGAGGTCAAAGTGTTCTTAAAACGTGTTCATTGTTGTATCCGCTTTCTTGCCATTTTATTGTCATTTCGTGTGAGATTTGTTGGTAGTTTGATCACCTATTTGCATGTTTCTCATGAATATTGTCATTTCCATGGTAATAACTAACGTGAGGCCATGGAATAGAGTAGGCACCTGGTCCAGAGTCACCATGTCGTTTGGTCCAATAAGGCTAGGGCAAGAAACCGGTTAGGGCAGACTTCTCAGTGTCTAGCCCTAAACGTGTCTTCTCTCCACTTCACGGGCCTGCGTGTATGACCCATAAGCGTACCTTGGGAGTGACTTCTCTTAAGAAGAGAAGTAGGGAATCCACGTGAAAACAGGGTTCCTATAGCACGTCTATGACGTGAAAATAGTCTATCCTTGCACCGATGACCGACTAGCCCTCGACGCAATCCGCCGTCTACCCCTGCTAAGATTTCTCCTTTTATTTGATCTATTATCTTTACTTACTTTGTTATTATCTTTATTGCACTTGTTAGTCTTTACCATTTTTATTGATATTCTCTTACTTTATTTTCTTTCCCTTTTTAGTTAATTATTTCGTTTGTCTATTGTTACTTGTTATTTGCGCTTTTATTCTCTGTCTCAACATCAACTGCCATCGTTGGCTAGATTCGTCTAGACCGACCAAAACCCCCCCTTGTGTTACTTTTATGTCTGTTGCATTTTCATCCTCACCATACATTTAGGGCAAGATTAAATTTAGTCCTTCATTTTCCCTGTGGTTCGACCCTGACTTGCCACTATATACATTAATTTGTGCATCTAGCCTATCAGGAAATATTTTATTACTTTTGATGCGCGTTTCGACGGCTCATAAATTTTGGTGCCGTTGCCGGGGATCGAACCCGGGTCACCCGCGTGACAGGCGGGAATACTTACCACTATACTACAACGACGGAGAGATGATTCCGACCCGAATCTAGAACGGTTGGAGGGTGTGTATTGATTATTGGCGTCTGAATGCAGCCACCCAGAAAGATCATTTCCCCCTCCCGTTTATTGATCAGATGCTAGAGCGCCTCGCGGGAAAGACCCATTACTGTTGTCTAGACGGATATTCTGGTTTTCACCAAATCCCAGTTGCCCTAGACGACCAGGAGAAGACCACCTTCACCTGCCCTTTTGGCACTTTTGCATATCGAAGAATGTCGTTCGGACTTTGCAAAGCCCCAGCTACTTTTCAGCGATGCATGATCAGTATATTCTCCGAATTCGTCGAAGAATGCATCGAAGTCTTCATGGACGATTTCACCGTCTATGGCAATTCCTTCTCTGAATGCTTGTCCAGCCTACGAAAAATTCTTCAACGTTGCGTCGAGACCAATCTGGTTCTTAACTTCGAGAAATGTCACTTTATGGTGGACCACGGCCTCATCTTGGGCCACATAGTCTCCATCAAAGGCATCGAGGTTGACAAAGCAAAAATCGAAGTGATTGAGTCATTGCCCTATCCTACATGCGCCCAAGACATCCGTTCCTTTCTAGGGCATGCTGGCTTTTACAGGAGGTTCATTAAAGATTTCTCGAAAATCAGCCAACCAATGTGTCGTCTATTGCAAAAAAATGCTGATTTTGTATTCGATGACAAGTGCAAGTCAGCATTTGACTCTCTCAAAGCCAAACTGACGTCTGCACCTATTATTAGAGCCCCCGACTGGTCCCTTCCCTTTGAAATCATGTGCGACGCTATCAATCATGCTCTTGGAGCCGTCTTAGGGCAGACGAAGGACAAAGAACACTATGTGATTTATTATGCTTCCAAATTACTTGATCCTGCCCAGCAAAACTACACATTCACCGAAAGAGAACTCCTGGCTGTCGTTTATGCCCTAGACAAATTTTGTCAGTACCTCTTGGGCACTCATGTCATCGTCTACACCGACCATTCTACCCTTAGGTGCCTCCTGACGAAGGTAGATGCTAAACCACGCCTTATCCATTGGATCTTGCTCCTCCAAGAGTTTCATATCCTCATCAAGGACAAGAAAGGTGCAGAGAATGTGGTCGCAGACCATTTGAGTAGACTTCCTGCCCAAGATGATAATTCACTAGTGCCAATCAGGGATGTCTTCCCTTACAAGCGTCTTTGTCTTGCCCAAGCTGTCCAATTTCCATGGTTCACGGATATTGCAAATTTTTGTGCTACAGGCTCTTTCCCCGCGGATGCATCACCTAGCGAACGCACCAGAATTCGGAACAAGTGAAATACTACATCTGGGACAGCCCTTACCTGTGGAAGCATTGCTCCGACCAAGTGGTTAGGCGTTGCGTGAATCTTGAGGAAGTGCCCTCAATCTTAAAGTTTTGTCACTCTTCCGTAGAGGGAGGCCATTTTGGTACCAAAAAGACCCCAATGAAAGTTCTCGAAGTCGGATTCTTTTGGCCATCCCTATTCCGTGATTGTTATATGTATTGCGCGTCTTGCCCTAGATGCCAAGTTACAGGGAATATTGGTGCACGTAACCATATGCCCTTGATAGGTATCATCTCTTGCGAGATCTTCGATATCTGGGGTATAGACTTTATGGGGCCATTCCTGAATTCTTTTGGCAACACCTACATCCTCCTTGCCGTCGACTATGTTTCTAAGTGGGTCGAGGCCAAGGCAACCAAGACGGATGACTCAAAAGTGGTTGTCGAGTTTCTACGCTCCAATATCTTCAATCGATTCGGTACCCCACGCGCCCTAATTAGTGACCGGGGCACCCATTTTTGCAACCGAATCGTCTACTCTCTCCTCCATAAGTACGGAGTGACTCATCGCGTCTCGACCGCTTATCACCCCCAGACGAATGGGAAAGCTGAAATTTCCAACCGAGAAATCAAAGCAATTCTTGAAAAGACGGTCAATCCGTCGCGGAAGGATTGGAGCGCTAAACTTGGAGATGCTCTTTGGGCTTACTGGACCGCTTTCAAAACCCTAATCGGGATGACTCCTTATTGTCTTGTCTATGGCAAGCCGTGTCATTTGCCAGTGGAGATTGAGCATAAAGCTTTTTGGGCTATCAAGCAGGTCAATACAGATCTTGACCAAGCCGGCCAAAACCGTTGCTTGCAAATCCAAGAATTGGAGGAATTAAGAGATGGTGCCTATGAGAATGCCCTCATCTACAAAAACAAGACAAAAGTTCAACACGATAAGCTTCTTGTTCCCAAATCATTTGCTGTGGGACAGAAAGTCCTATTATACAAATCTCGTTTGCGTTTGTTTGCAGGAAAATTAAAATCCAAGTGGACAGGTCCCTATCTAGTTACCACGGTTTATGATCATGGAGCTGTCGAGATCCAGAGCCTAGACACGGGCATCGCTTTCAAAGTAAATGGTCATCGCTTGAAGCCATTCTATGAAGGTTTCAAACCCTTCACGACCGATGAAATGAGGGTGGCAGACCCACCAGTCTTGCCCTAGACGCCTAAAATCGTCCGGGCCTGGACGGAAAAGATGGCCAGTCAAGGAGGCATTTCATCGAGCCTCATTTATTTTATTTTTCGTATCCCTTTCTTTTAATAATTAATTATTTTCGTTATTCCTTTCTTTACTTAGTTTTTACTATTATTTCCTGTTTTATTTGGTTTATTTAGGCATCCCTTTCCATTTTTCCTATTTTTATTTCCTTAATTCCCTCCTTTTGTTTTATTTTCATTTTTATTATTAATTCCCTTCTTTCCTTTTAATTTTTCCCGCCTCTCCCTCATCCTTTTAAATTTTGAAACAAACGCTCCCTTCTCTTTTGTTTGCAGGTCAAATGCGCCTTCCACGCATTCAAACGCGTCGTCCAACCGCCTCGTGCCACGTCGCCCAGAATCTGGAGCAGCGAACCGCGTCGCGCCGTGTGTCTTCGACGCATCGTCAACAGTCAAATGCTTATCCATCCGCGTTCTCCAGCCAGCGCATGCCACGTGGCCGTGCCTTATCCGCAATCCACTTCTTCCACTCACGCGGCGACACGCGTCCCGTAATCAGCAACGACAAAGCAGCGCGCGCCACGCGTCTTCAACGCCTCATCCAGCCAGTCAACGCGTTATCCTCCCGCAATCCGCCTCGACCAATGATGCGCTGACACGTGTCGCACAATCCACCTCTCCAGCCAGCGCGCGACATGCGTCATTCCTTATCCTCATCCGCAATCCGTGTCCCCCAATCACGGTGTGCCACATGTCGCGCAATCCGCTCTCCGAATCCCTCAGCGCCACGTGTCCCGCGTCATCCATATCTGGAGCAGCCAACCACAACGCGCCACGTCATCCACAATCCGCGCCTCACTGTCTCGCCCTATCAACGCACGCCACGTGTCACCGAGCTTCCTTCCTCTCACTTAAGTTTTCTGAGAACGTTTTTTCTCAATTTTTTTTCTTTTCCTTTCTTTTTTTCTTTTCCTCCCCCACCTCCGGCATTCATCCATGTCCCTTTCACCCTCACTCCATCTTCTTCCCTAGCTACACACTCACCATGTCCCCCAAAAGACCCACAAAAATTAAAATGGTGGCCCACAAAATCGGGACCACCAGCCGCCGCCCCACTCCCGCCTGAAAAAACCCCTCACCCACCAGCTCATTTTCCGCATCGCCGTCAGCCGCCGATTCTGGCCAATCCCACTCTCGCCACACCGACCTAGGGCCGGAAAATGAGGAAACCTCTGACCACCAGCCTCCGTCCGATGAAGACTTAGAAGTAACCGGATCTAAGCCCGCGACCTCCACCATTACTAGATCCGGTCGGTCGGTCCCTAAGATTCCGGACCTCAACATCTACAAGTCGGTGACACCGATGACTTAGCCGACAATCACCGTCGAAGAGGAAGCCGCGTCAAGGGAAGAGGAAAAAATAATCTTGGTGATGCGGAAGCCTAAACCACTTTTGTCTGTCAAGGTAGAGGAGCTCACCATCGACGCCGGCGAACCGTCTGCTCCGGCGAGTAAGAAAAGAAAGGCCACCGAGAAGGAAAAAGGTAAAGCCAAGATCACCACCAGATCTACAAAACCTCGCGCCACTTCACCCACACCAGCTTCAGATCAGGTTACATCTGAACTCGCCGACCTTAAGGGTTGGCTTACTTTTGATGATAAACCCTCTCTTGATAGACTTGTTGCTTTTCACTCGAAAGGTGTTAGCCCATGCGCGCGCCTTGATCTTGTGTTTTTGGACCAAATGGGTATAGGCTCTCGAGTTCGAGAGCTTGTAAAAGGTATTGGGTGGGAAGCTTTGTTCTTCCTGGAGCACCCGACTTTTTCCGAGCTCTCACTTGAGTTCTATTCCACATTTTGGCTTGCTTCGGACCAATTCAAGCCTAAGGGCAAGACTGGTCCGTGCCTATCAGCCCCCGATATTGTTCATTTTAGGCTGATGGGAAAATGGTCTAAAATGTCTGTTGATAAGCTGAATTGTGTGTTGGGTGCTGTGAGTATTGATGACCTAGAGTCTTCTTCGTATAGATCTGCCCATACCATGTATCCTAGTGATTTTGATGTTGATGTTGCCTATCAGGAGCTGACCGGCAATGAAAATGCCGAGTTCAGACCTAAAGTTGCCAAAGGACACGAAATTTCTAACCCTGCTCTGAGGATCTTGCATCGATATCTGGCCCTTACCTACTCGGGTAAGCTCCATTCTTCTGGCCAGTTATCGATGCAAGAGTTGTTTTTCTTGTGGTGTATGAAGCATGAGATTAGGCTTAATCTTGGGTTTTGGTTTGCTACTGCTGTTACATCTGTTCAGGCCATATCTCGTAGTCCTGTTATGGGGTCATTGGTCACTAGTATTGCTATAAACGACAAATTTTTTAATTTGGTTTTACCTTGTAGCAATCTGTCTGCACCTCTTGATTTTAAAATGCTTGACCCCAAGACCCTCGATCAGATGGGTCATTTGTGTGTCTCATAGCGTATATTGAGGTTTAGTACACGTTGTACACAAGTGAAAGATCAAGCATTCGGCACTAAGCACCAAGGAAACTTCATGTATCCGACTGCTGTCCAAACCAAACATCCAAGCCAAACCAGTTCTGCCCCAGATGCTACAACCCATCCCGGCCAAGATGAGCCGCCTACTTCTCACTCTGCCCAAGACGCTCAACCTACCCTCCTTGCTGCCACCCAAGAGACCAACACTCTTCTCCGGTCCATTTTGAAGCAACTACAAGATTTGACCATAGAAGTTGCTAGGCGCAACCTCCCGCCTATGTAGCGTTCCTAGACTATGTCCCATTGCCTTAGGGCAATCCGCCACATTCCCCTACCCCTTCCCCTGAACTCTTTTTATATTCTGAACTCTCATATTTGTGTTGTGCGCCTCTCTCTCATTGAGGACAATGCGAAGCCTCAGTGTGGGGGAGGATTTGTGTTTGTGTGATATGTTAGTATATATGTTTGACTGCATGCTTTGTATATATTTGATTGCATGCTTTGTGCAAAAATTCGGATTTTCACTTTAAAGGATTTTCCTAACTTGTTAGCGCTACCTAGTTTTAAAACCCCCGAGTATGGACACACACTTCTGACTTGTGCACATGAAATAAACTGCCTTTCATGTTGGTCTTGCCCTAGATCTTGCATGCTTTATCTGCTAGCTCTTATAACCTGCATCTGCACGGAACATCAGCAATCATTTATAGCACCTTGTGAGCATTTGAGCCTAAACAGTTATATTTTTCATGTGTGATTCAATGCTTAGGTAGGCACTCAACTAAGTTTGCATGAGACCCCTGGGTATGGGCACCATCAGTCTTAGGAAAACAACAAAAAGACGGAAAAAAATGAAATTTGCATCTTTGTTTTCGTTTCTTTTTCTTTCTATCATTCCTCTCTTTTTCTTCATTTATCCCTCGACACCCTTTTTCGTTTAGCCCCCGACATCTCATTCCCTTCTCATTTTTCTCTCTTCTTTATCCACTTGTTCTCACTTTCCTTAATCCATTTTCCTTGGCAGGTGAGCGGTATTTGTCAGAGGTGGCGGGCTAGATGATCAACAAAGCCTAAGTGTGGGGGAGACCGACAAGAAGGTGCAGATGCTGAAGAAGAGCTAGGGCAAAGTCATCAAGCCCTAGCCAAAGTTCCTTCATCAAGCCTTAGCTAAAGTAAGTTGGCAAAATCCTTGAGCTAACTCAATCTTCATCAACTGAAGTTTGTCAAAATCGTTTTCATCTTTGTAAAAAAAAAAAAAAAGGAAGTATTGTTAGCATGGCTCCCAATAGAAGAACTCCCCCCAGAAGAAGAATTTCGTCTAGCCCTCGACTGTCTGCCCTTGACGGATACTGCCTCACCGCTTCATCTCCATCCGGGTTTTTCGTTTTATTCTCCTTCTCTTTTCCTTCCTCTTTTTACTCTTTGTATATAATCTATCTCTTGTTTTTCCTATTTTCCTTCTTTCTTTCCCTTTCTCTCCATATTCTTCATATTCTCTATACACATCTTTCCTTTCAATACTTTTTTATGGTGCAAAGTTCATTTCTGATTATTGATTGCCTAAGCATGTGGATTTTAACTCGGGTTGATGTGCAAACTATGTTGTGTGTCTTGTTAATTTGCATACTTGAGTGATTAAACACCGAGCCTAGTTGAGTATGAGTGCAAACACTTACCCCGGTGAGGATTGCTGATGCCAAGTCTGATGTGGTAAAGTTTCTTCGTTAGGGTCGTTATCCTAATGATTTGATGCAGAGTTATCTAGGCGGAGTATGTCTTGACATGGTTAGGGCTGATTGTTTGGTTTGTTAACTCTTGTGTTATGGTTGGTTGTGCCTGTCTATGTCTTGGGGTGTGTTTTCCTTTTTGATTGCTTGAGGGCGAGCAATGGGCAGTGTGGGGGAATTTGATATGATGCTTTTTTATGCATGTTTTTCCCTCTCTTTTAGGTCTAATTTCACACTTGATACTACTAATTTGGCTTGTTTTCCAACCACTTTGTAGATTTGGACTAAAGGGAGAAACTTGCTGAAAAGTGCGCCATTTGGATGCATTTTTGCTGATCTTTCATCGTCGAGCCCTAGACGCAGTTTTGTCATCGAGACCTACCGTCGGGACCTAGACGAGATCTTATGTCTAGGCCTAGACGAAGCACGTGGATGTTTCTTTTCGGATGACGCTTGACCAAAGATGCTAAAAAGATTCTAGCGGGATTCCATGTGCAAATCATCCAGCTCATCAAAGAATATTCCTCCATACCATTTTGTCCTCTAGTGGGGTTGTTAGGCTATATATAGAACCTTAACTTTAGGTTAAAAGGGAGGCTACTCTTTAGTATATTTTTCATCTTTTTAGGGTTTTCAATCATTGTAGCCACCTCTCTAACATTGGGATTTGTTCTTCCTTTATTTTTCCAGAAATAGTTTTTAATCCAGATTTTCATTTTCATCTGCACCTCTTCTCTGTTTATGTTGCTTTTTCCATCTATCTTGTGCATGATTTCCAGCATGAGTGGCTAAATCTCTTAGTCTTGGCAGGGGTGTTTTAAGGATTGCAAGAGGATAGTTGGGAGGTCAAAGTGTTCTTAAAACGTGTTCATTGTTGTATCCGTTTTCTTGCCATTTTATTGTCATTTCGTGTGAGATTTGTTGGTAGTTTGATCACCTATTTGCATGTTTCTCATGAATATTGTCATTTCCATGGTAATAACTAACGTGAGGCCATGGAATAGAGTAGGCACCTGATCCAGAGTCAACATGTCATTTGGTCCAATCTGGCTAGGGCAAGAAACCGGTTAGGGCAGACTTCTCAGTGTCTAACCCTAGACGTGTCTTCTCTCCACTTCACGGGCCTGCGTGTATGACGCATAAGCGTACCTTGGGCGCAGTGTCACGGCCACTCCCATAAGCGTTCCTTGGGAGTGACTTCTCTTAAGAAGAGAAGTAGGGAATCCACGTGAAAACATGGTTCCTATAGCACGTCTATGGCGTGAAAACAGTCTATCCTTGCACTGATGACCGACTAGCCCTCGACGCAATCCGCCGTCTACCCCTGCTAAGATTTCTCCTTTTATTTGATCTATTATCTTTACTTACTTTGTTATTATCTTTATTGCACTTGTTAGTCTTTACCATTTTTATTGATATTCTCTTACTTTATTTTCGTTCCCTTTTTAGTTAATTATTTCGTTTGTCTATTGTTACTTGTTATTTGCGCTTTTATTCTCTGTCTCAACATCAACTGCCATCGTTGGCTAGATTCGTCTAGACCGACCAAAACCCCCCCTTGTGTTACTTTTATGTCTGTTGCATTTTCATCCTCACCATACATTTAGGGCAAGATTAAATTTAGTCCTTCATTTTCCCTGTGGTTCGACCCTGACTTGTCGCTATATACATTAATTTGTGCATCTAGCCTATCAGGAAATATTTTATTACTTTTGATGAGCGTTTCGACGACGCATCAGGGAGGGAATGGGCTCAATAGTTGATGTGGCAGTAGCCTCCGCTCGAGGAAGAGAAGAGGACTCAGGCGCAGAAGTGGACGCGTGCGTGGTGTCAGTAGCGGCACCGGTCGAGACGGCAGAAAGAGCCTCTTTTTCTTTCTTCTGCTGAGCTCTTCTTTCTCTTTTCTTGATGCACTTAGGTTTCCACCCGGCGGGAGGGTCTGTAGAAATAAGAAAAGAACGTTAGAGTTAGTACTGACGGGGAGCAGCGAATGAAGGGACGGTGCTCACTTTGAATGCATTCCCGGATGTCTCCCCGGCACGCGAGTTCGCGAGTGTGAACACCAGGAATCCCCGACAGGTTGAGTAGCTTGTCCAGCCAGCCTTGGTCAACTGGTCCTAAGTGTGGCCTGCCACCCTAGGCAGCATCTCTGACGACTAGATTAAACCCGCTCCACCACAAGGGCTCGGGCAGGTTGACGATGAAGAATCCATTTATCCAAGCGTCAACAGAAGATTCGAGGAACAGCAGCTTCCAGGTAAAGGGGTTTAGGGCTTCAACATCATAGCGAGGCGATATCGCTATGATGCCGTTGTTATGGTGGTATAATTGAAAAAGGGAGCGAAGCAACAACAAAGAAGAAGATTCATTTCCTATGTATCTACAAAGGGCTATAAAAGCATAAATGCCACAATAGGCATTTGGACTCAACTGGGCAGCATTTAAATTGAATTCAGAGAGTAACTCGGCAATTAAAGGATCTAGAGGCAGCCGAAAACTATAATGAAACATTTTAGCATAAAGAACCCTACGGTTGCCAGATAATTCGTTATTATAGTGGCGAAGCGACTTTGGGGCAACTTCAGTAGAATACCCCTCCAACTGGTCAAGAGTGGCATTATAACTCTGCAGGCACCGTCGAAGGACGGCGGTGGAAGCAATGGTGGAAATAGTAGTATCAATATCCCCCTCCCCAGCAGAGCGGGAATAACGACGATTACGAGTCATGGGCAAGGTTAAACGAAGGATAGATAGGAAGGTACCTTTTGTGAGAGGAAGATCGAAGCACCCGGGCGGCGGTGAATCGTAGGAGGAAGAAGAGGAATTGTGTTTTCTTTTCTTTCTCCTCGTTTTCCAAAGAGAAAGGTAACAAAAGATAAGAAGAGAGCACGTGAGGGTTTTTATAACCCTAGGGATTAAAGGGAACGATGGGTCAAGCGATCGTGGTGTGTGACGTGTCAAGGACAAGAGGCGCGGAAACGGGTACAATCCCTGAGGAGCGAAAAGACATGTTCAACCCGCTATTCCCCTAGCGCTCCCCTTTGATGACACGTGGGCTCAGAGCATCATGACTGTCTCCTCCGTATCAAGTAAAAGGAGTCAGAGAATTAAATGCTCTGAAAAATGGGGCAGTCAAACCCAGTGAAAAGGAGCGGCAAGTTGCAATACCACGGCGCGCAAGAGGCGAAGTGCGAAGAAAAAAGTAGTCAAGCGGCAAGTGATAAAGGGCGACATCGTTAAGAAACATGTATTATTTGGTCACAATTACAAGATTTGTTAATTATTACAAGCAAGGAGGCGAGGTCAAAGTCCAAATGGGAAAAATAATACAACAAGGGAGTAAGTAAAGAAGCGACACCCCCAATCAAGCGGCATCAAATGGGCCTTCCCCAGGCACTGACTTATTACTCCTCTCCGGAGGAGAGGAAACCCTCTTGGCTCTCATCAATCTCTTTCATCCTCGCAGAGGAATACCTAGCGACCTCAACGGGATCAGCGGCCCTACCGCGGTGCTGATCTGTGACCCCAGCGATAAAGGCTTGTTCAGTCTTCTTCTTCCACTAGGCCACCTTCGTGGAAGCTTTCGTCAGGTCGGTATCATGGGATGATATCTCCTCAAGAAGGAAGGAGCTCTTCTTTCTTTCAGCCACCAGCTCAGCCTCTAAAGCTTCAATCTGGGCTTTTCCTTTGGACCTTTCCCGAGTGAGGTCAGCGTGGCACTCGCGTAGTTCGGCTTAAGCGCGTTTGTGGAGTCGCGACAGCTCCTCTACCTTTGCTAGGGCACCGGAGTTTTGAGATTGTGTACCACGAGCCTTGATGAAGTAATGAAGTTGTCGAAAGGCAGTAAGGCAGTTGTTCATGACGCGCACATACTGAACCTCAGGAGGAAGCTGCAGTAGCCTACTTTCGTCCTCGGAGGCCAAGATAGTCGTGGGCTGATCTTGCGACAGGGGGTCTGATATACCCAGGGCGCGGAACCCGTCAGTCCCAAATTTTGACAGATTTAGCCGGTGAGAAGGGGCCCCTTAAGGCCCGTCAAGGGAAAGATCAGCAACAAAGGAAGGGGCGGAGATACCGCCTGAGCCCCCAACGTCTCGAATTGAAGTAAGGAACAACGAACAAGGGGACTTCGGGGGAGAGTGAGAAGAACCAGGTCCACTTGGGACTGATGGAGGCACGTCAGGAATACAGGGGCCAATGGGCGAGTGTGGAGGTTCCATGACAGGAGTGGAATCTGCAGCAGATGGCGGCGGCATCATCGCGGCAGAGGAGGTCTTGTTGGGGACAGCCAACCCAGAGTCGAGGAAGTGCCACCCAGTGAAGCGGCACCCCCCTTAGTGGTGTCAGGAGAAATGGCAGTCTGGGAAGCGACGGTATTTGTAGTGTTGGCAAGAGGAGATCGAGCAGCAATCCTTGTCACTTGAGCTTCGCTCGCTTCCCTTAGTTTCTTTCGTTGAGCTGAGGAAGCCGGGCGGAGGCTCAGTTCCGTATCCATTTCCTGCATGTCCTCGACTCCGTAGGAGAAAATCTTTGTCTCAGTCACTGGCGAACCAGACCCGGACCTTTTCTTCCGACTGGGTAACCAGTTCTTCACGAAGCGGGAAGTGCGGAGGGAGGAACCGCTTTCCCTGGAAAGAATTTCGTCTAAAGCTCTTTTCTTTATGGGCATACGGTGATCAGCTCGAGCCCCAGCGGAAGTAGAGGGAGCAGTCGTTGAAGGCGCGACAACCTTGTGAGAAGCGTCACCTTCGGAGAGCGGGCGAGCAATGGTCTCCCCTGCGAAAAGTTATGATTAGTAAACAAGGGGTAAGTGCCTAGCGGTGAAGCTCAAAAGCTCACCTATGGTACACTCAATTAAAGGCCTGTACAAAGTAAAGTTTCAGATCTGGAAAGAGGACTCCATCTCCAGTAAAGCGTTGGCCTGACCCAACTCTTCCCTAGACAGAGGCGCTGGCTTCACCCAATCAACTACCTCCAGGTTGAAGTCAGAACGCCACAGGCGAGAGGGTAATTCAACAACGAAGAAACCGCTCTTCCAGTCTTCGACGTTCTCCTCAAAACCTTGAAATTTTTGCCAAAAAGGCCTCACTAGGGCGTCATCCCATCTTGGAATAATATTAATGAAGCCGTCGTGAAAAACCAGAGTCAAGAACTTGCGAAATAAAGCGACAAAGGGAGCAAGAATATCTTTTAACTCGCAAGCACGAAGGAAGGTGTAGATGCAACTCTATGAGGAAGGAGTGATCTGCGCAGGGTTAAGCCCGTGCTCGCGCAGCACACGCTCTAGCGTGTCATGAACTGGGAGGCGAAACCCATATTGAAACATTTTAAAATAAAGAATCCTATGAGTTTTCCAGAACCGGCTATGAAGCCTCATAGTGTCAGAAGGAATAGTGGGGTGATAACTGCGGGGTAAGGTAATGTTATTGCTTTCCAGTTCAAGGCGTAAGACAGTAGGGCAAGTAAAGATGCTAGGGGTGTTTTCAAGCTCAGGATATCGAGAAATTGGCCTAGAGGTAACTAAAGAACTAGATTGAGATCTCGTGCGAGGCATGATAGATAAAGCAAAGGAAAATCAAAGCAAGATCGAGCAGAGTACCTTGAGAGAGAAGACTGAAATTAATAGGCGAATCGTCTGGATGCAAACGAGAGAATTTCCTCAGAGCGAGCAAAAAATGAAGAGAGTTGTGAAGTATAAAAAGGAGCAAAAGGGTACAAAGAAGAAGCATTTTTCCTTTTAAAAGAGGCGGTGGAAAAGTCTGGAAGAAAGGCAACCTATCACAGCAGAACACGTATGGGACAAACGGGACACGTGGAAAGACCCTGACAGAAAACTTAAAGTCAAGCGCTCTCCTCAAATTTCGCAAAGAAAGGCTCGTTAGTTACAAGAAACCCTAGAAAAATGATCGTATGAAGCGGTAATAGGTTGTCCAGCAGCAGTTATCCCGTAGAGCGGCATCATACCAAAAGCAAAAAGAAAAAGGCAAATGACATTTTATTTTATTCTATTTTATTTACTGAAAGAGAAAGCCAGCGGCATCTACAACGAGTACGGCATCGTCAGTCTTCGTCCGCCCAGTGTATGTCATAGACATAATCATAATCCTCCGGAGACAATAGTGACCCATTATTGTATACCCCCCTGGGTGACTCGGCCAGCATACTGTACCCGTCGAGGGAGACAAGACCCTGTTCTTACCGCCCTTAGCCTCGCGGCCGACCCTGGGATGGTCGACATCAGCGGGGGGACTCTCATGCGACATCCGCAAGGCGGCATCCCATCCCAGGTCATCCATGACGTCACTCCGCATGATGTCATCCCGCATGACATCACTCCCTGCCACCCCAGCGACATCTATCATCCCAGCGACACCTACCAGGGATAATTCCTACCCCCTGTCGGTACACTCATTCCTTTGCCTATAAATACCCCCACCCTTTCAGACAAGAGGTAAGCCTAAGACAGCGTACTGAACCCCTGCCATTTTGACTACTCATACTGACTTTGGCATCGGAGTGTTTATGCCGGAGACCCCCTCCGGCGCTTTGCAGGGGACGAAGACCCCAGTACAGTGTTCCCGATCAGCCCAGATCAGGCCGATCCTGCTCAGTATCTCCCAGACTCTTATCACCATCCACCATCAGTTTGTCCCTAATGCATAACCCGTCATAGAAATATTGTACTGCATTGTGTTCTGAAACTCCATGGTTTGGGTAGACTTCTTGTAGGTCCTTGAACCTTTGATAATACTCCCCAAAGCTCTCATTAGGGTCCTGTATGATGGACACAATGTTCTTCCTAGTGTTTCCTGCCTTGCTAGAGGACCAATATTTGTTGAAAAAGGTGCTCAACATCTGCTGCCATGTGTTGATGGAGTTGTGTGGTAGACTAAGGAACCAATTCCTAGCCTTATCTTCTAGGGTCCATGGGAAGGCTCGGAGTTTAGCTCGGTTGATGTCAACTCGGGGTGGCTTGTGAGTGTCACATTCCCAATGGAAATACTGCAAGTATTTGAAAGGGTTTTCACTAGGCAAGCCGTAGAATTTTTTCAAGTTATGGATCATGTTTGGTTTTAGGTTCCAATCGTGTTCTACGGGAGGGTATTGGACACAAAAGCATGTATCCGGTTGTGGTCCTTCATTGTTTCGCTGCCTAAAGGTTTGCTCAGGAGGGGGAGGTGGTGGCTGGTCATTTTGGTGGTCTTCCATTGCTGGTTCGAAAAGCGGGTTGTTTCTAACCCGGATGGTCCTACTCCCAGGTCTGGGATAAGGGCCCTTTGAGGTGTTTGGAAACTATTTTCTGGTTGTTGTTCTTCAGGAATAGGCCCTCTGGTTTTTCGTTTGCTTTTTGTACTGTGTTTCTCTTCTGGTAATCTCTAGGTTGTATGGAAGCAATTCTAAATTAGAGGACCTGGTCATACACAAAGAAAAATCAATTAGTACCGATGAATCCCTGGCAACGACGCCAAAATTAGATGGTTACTGAAACCGTGCACATGTAGTTTTAAAATAGTAGCAAGTGGTAAAAGGTTCGTCCTTAGGGATTCGGTGGCAATTAAGATTCTTTGTAAACGACTAGGATAGTAACGAGTGGTAAATACCAATATTGACGTTGTCGTGAATAATTAAGAAATAGAAATAAGAGAAAGTAATAAATGGGTGATGTGTGTGAAATCAGAGGTGACAAATTCCCAATGAGGATTCTAATGAGCTCATGCACTAAATTGATTGATCATCGATTCAAGTATTTTCAAAACCAAACTTACAGGCGGCTATAGAGATCAGGTTTCCACCTAGATCTCCTACTCTCTACCTATTCGAGATTCTTAAAGGTTTCCACCTATTAAGGTCCTTGATCTATTTTATGGCCTAAAGAAGTTATTCTATTAGGTCTAATAAAATGACCAAATAATTCCACCGTGAAAGACCTTCCCAGGTCCAGGAGAGAGAAGTGTCTACTCCTGTAAACCAGACTCTAATTGTTTTCAATCTGATCCGTCGATCAGTTGGTCGCCTACGTATCTCCTTCTACAGTGTAGACTCCAAGGTATCAAGAGAAGATTGTAATCATACAAATCCTAGTGTAGTTGATTAACCTTCAATAGAAGTATGCATAAATTGACATTTAATTAAAAACATTAGAGATGCAAGATGGGATTTAATAATTGCGTTTGGACCTCACAATCAATTAAGCATGGCTATGAATCCTCACAAGGAATAGATGGGCTTAGCCGATCATCATAAGAAATAAATAAATAAAATAGATGAAAGCATAAACTGGAATTTAATTAATTAAAGGAGAAGGAATAGCAAACAACGTTCAGGCTCCAGCTATGGCTCCTATTTTAGAGAAGAAGAAGAAGAAATTCGGGAAAGGAAGAGATAAGAGGCGCAACCCTTTTCCTTCCTCTAAATAATGTTTTTCAAAATTGAAATTAAAAGAAATATTATTCGAATAAAATAATATCCAGCTATTTAAATCTCCTAACTGGAAAATAGGAGTTCTTCTGATAGTAGGAGTTCTTCACAGAGCAGGAGACTGTAGGAATTAAAACCTTCCAGAAGATGACAGTTGGCTATCGCTGGAATCTCGGATCTTCCTTATCCCAGGCATGGGATAAAGACGGCTTTGGAGCAAAACAACTCTATTCTTGGTTCTTTCAGCTCCTAATTGAATGATCTGCTTCTCAGCACCCATATATGCATAAAGGAGTACAAAAGACAAGGATTAGCAGTATCATCATCCTAAAAAACATAGAAAAGGATGATGAAATTAAGACAATTTAAGCCCCAATCATGAAGCGTAGAACTTATCATCTGTTATGCTTGGTATATTCTGCTTTATAATATTAGAAACAACAGTAGAGTCAAATCTATTCTTCCCATAGAGCTGCATAAAAGCATCTGTCATTGCCTTTACTCCTTGCCATACATACCATTTGCATTTCTTTGTGCCCAAGTTTACTTCCCTCTCCAAAGCTGCATTTCTTTCTTGTACATCACTTAGTTCCTTCCCAAGAGCCGCATTCTTTTCTTGTTCCTCTGCCACTGACGCCTTTAGGTCATTCTTTTCCACGCTATCCTTTATCATTTGGGCAGTCATTCATGGACTTTCTTAGATAAAGTTTCATATTTGGCCTGGTAGTGTGCTTCACCTTTCTGGGCAATCTCTAAGTTTACCAGAAGGTTGTCATACTTGGTTTGATATTGGGCCTCATCTTTTTGGGTATTTTCTAATTCCAGCAGAACATCTCGTAACGTCTTCTCTACAATCTCTTGTGCTTGCAAGTAATCTTGCTCTCTCTTTTGAGCTACTTGAAGGGCCTTTTGAAGGTTTTGAAGCTCTTCTTCTTTCTTGGCACATTCCTGGATTACTTGATCCCGAGAAACCTTCATTTCTAGATTGTAGACCGTTAAGTAACGAGAGCGGCGGAGAGCGAAAGAAAGAGAAGATTGTATGACACAATATTAATCCTCAGCTGGTTGTGATAGGAAAGTGTCTTTCTCTTCTGGAGGAGTCAAGGTCCCGGCAGCCAGAGTGGATGAACTTAAGTCCAATTGAGGGGCGGCCGGATTGGAAGATCCTAAGGCACTCAGGCTGGCTATCAGGTTATGAGCAGTAGGGGAAGCCCCCTCAGTAATAACCATCTCAAAAGAAGAAGGAACAAAATAAACCAGGGGAAAGACGACAGTGGAGGATTGAGGGGGGTAGAGGAAATGCAACAAGGTTAGTTTTTGTACCTAGAACAGAGGAAGAAGTTGGGTGGAAAGGAAATAGACCCTGTGATAATTTGGACGGGGTAGACGATGGAGAGATTGGCGAAAAGATGGCGAGTTCGGCAGTAGCAGAAGTTGTTACCAATTCTGCCATTTCTATATCGTCAGTGGTGATTTCAATCCATTCCCCGCCATCACCTAGCTCTTCTTGCCCACCAGAAGGAGCAGTTATAGTGGCTTCATCAGAGGGACCTTCATTTGTATTTCCTTGTTGACAAGTGGCGAAGAAACTGTGAATATCATCCAGATTCTCGGGAGCAGTGGCTATGTCAGAATTTACTGTAACCTCCTGCATGGTAAGTTAAGAAGCATTTTGTATTAATAAAGATGTAAGAAATAATAAAAAGAAAGTAGCTTAAAAAGTAAACATACTCGAGTTTCTGAGAGAAAGCTTGGAGGAATATCTTGAAGAGGGGCTTCCGGGGCCTGAACATTTGATGTTGTGGCTACCCCGGGACTTTTATCCAGGATGGCAGCAGTAGATTCTAGGGTTGTCATTGCAGAAGCCTCTGGCGTTATACTTGTTCTTGAATCTGGTGCGCCATCTTTTGCCTCGAAGTTTGCTGCAGCGCTAGGCACACCAACTGCTGCGCTTGCTTCCGGGTCATCCGGAATCTCTTGTTCCGCAGCCCTGACGGTCTGAATGTTTGTTGAGGCCATGGTGCCAGAAACGTTAGATGCCTCAGGTGCGGTAGAAGTTGATCCAACAGGCGCAGTAACACCGGAAGCTTTTGGATAACTTCCTTTGCTTTTGCTTTTGCCTGCAATAGCGAGGCCTTTGCCTTTCCACGCGTGACTTTTGGTTAGTTTTCTTTTCTTTTTTGGAGGTGTTGTGGAAGGTTCCTCCACAGTGACAATTCCTGTAGAAGCAGGAGCGGTAGACTGAAGTTGAAGTCTTCGGGCGCTCCGGTCACATTTACGGAGGAATTCTGGTCTCCAATTGAGATTGATAGGTGCAAAATATTGGCAGCATGTTAAGAAATATTATAAGATAATATGGTAAGATGATATTTTGTATTCATAGATTAGGTAATAAAAAAAGGATGGAAACTCACGCAGTTGACATTTTGGCATTGGTAGCCTAATTTCCAGGGAACGGGTGTGGAAAGTCGTATCCAGTTGAAGTAATTGGTCAATCCAGTTACGTTCTGTGTTGGGAAGGGGCTCCAGTCTAACCCAGTCGCTTTCCGTAATTTCACGGTTCCATCCGGATCTCCATAGCGGGGCAGGAGAGTCAATTATAAAATACTTGTCTTTCTATTTGGCTTGGGAGGATTTGACCTTGTAGAGCTTCCAAGTGAAACCCTTCAAGCATTCATCGCTATAGCGAGGGGATAGTGAAATTAAACCCCTGCGGTTGTATAAACGAAAGATATATTGCAATAGAAGAATGGTGGGAGAAATGCCTTTGGATTGGCAGAGATAGATAAAAGAGTATAAGGGCATTTGGACTAAATTGGGCAGGGTTCAAGTTGAAATCAGTCAATAGTTCGGCCACAAAAGGATGAACAGGGAATTGAAAACCAAAGAAGAACATTTTAGTATATAAAATTCATTGGTTTCCCTCCAAAGGGCTATTTAATCTAACCTCATCAGTGGTGACTTGGAGGGTATAGGCTTCTGGAATTTCTACTTGATATCTGTCTAATTCTTACCGATAAGTGTCTAAGGAGGAGATGGTTGAAATAATTTCCTCAATTTCTTCTTCTCCTCGTCCTTGAGGTTTGGACGGAGTCCTACTAGACCTGGGAACCTTGGCAGGGCTTTCATCAGATTTTGGGGGATTGATAAGTTTTTTGCCAGTTATTGTGAATAAGATGAGGAAATGAAGAAGGAGATAGTTTAAAATTGAAAGAGTAAAAGAGATGTGTGAAAATTTTCTAGAAACGGAAAACTTGAGCGACGTAGAGAAAAGAGAAAGTAAAGGAGATCGTGAGAAGCGAAAGAAATAAAAGGAAACATAAAGGAATAGTGATACAATTTATAACCCTAGACGACAAAACGATGCGACTGTCCAGCCGGTTACCATTTGCCAGGTGGCGTTTCAAGGAAAAGAGAAAGTCGCTTGTAAATATTGTGACTATTGTGGAAAAGGAAATACGTGTTGGTTAAGCAATGTTCGTACAAGGGGCACGCGTGTTTGTCATCATTTCTTCCTTAATCGCATTTATTAAGGGTTTTAAAGCATTTAATGCTCTGACAAAAAGAGAATATTTCTCGTAGTAAAATAAGGGATATTGGTGAAGGGAAGTCTTTAAAGGAAAACTGGAACTCTTTTTAGCTTGGAATCATTTTCTTTGATTCTGGAATCGCTTTGTTCAATCGATTCTCTTCTATTCCGGAATTGTTTTGTTCAATTGATTCTTGTTATCTCGGAATCACCCTATACAGTATTTTATTCTAGAATCCTTTTATTTCACGGAATCATTTTGTTCAAGGAAACTTTTTTCACTCCGGAATCATTTTGTTTAAGGAATCGTTACTATGTTGGAATCACATCATTGGTCCGGAATCACTTCATTCAATGGCTTTGTTCAATTGATTCCGGAATTGTTTCGTTCTCTCTTAGAATCTCTTTTATCTGGAATCTCTTTATATTTGATAAACTTCTCTTTCTGTTCTCTTTTTGGAATCACCTTGTTTAAGATTTTTGGTTTCTAGTTATGTTGAGTTATTTGTTTCCCATTATTAGGAAAAACTTGTTGGAGAATAAAACTTGGTCAAGCTTTAAAAGTTTTAGAATAATTGTGCATTAGTTAAAAAGAAAAGAAAATTGTTTAGATAAATACAAAATAAAAATCATTATGCTGGTGGGGGAGTAGGAGGCTCTGGGCCTGGTCCGGCTGGGTCTTCTATTCCTGAATTTGCAACTCCTTCTGTTTCGGGGTCTAGACCGACTTCCATATCTTCAGCCTCCTCGTCATCTGGGATGTCAGATAAGGATTGATCTCCATCATCTCTGTCATCATCTGTTATTTCTTCCTCAGATGAGGAAAGCCCAGCTTTATTGGTGTCAATTGCATTCACTCTCTCATGGGTGTACTCAGAAATCACCTTTGGATGGAAATTAATCTCCCCATAGTAATCCATAAACCCAACATTCATGGCTCGCGTAATTCTCTTCCGCCACCAGTCCATCTTGCGGGGAACTTTGGCCAGTTCCTCATCTTTAGCGGATATTTCCTCTTGAAGTGAGGAAATTTTCTTCTCTTTCGCCATCAACTCCGATTCTTTTGCTGTCAACTTCACTTCTTTTGCCACCAATTCCGATTCCAAGACTTCAATTTTGGCCCGGCTTTGCTTTTCTTCTTTCGAAAAGCTGGCTCGACAGTTATCCAACTCCTTTTGGGTACGGTCATGGAGGTGCACTGCCTTCCGAGTCCTGGCCTGGCTTCGAGCAAGCTGAGATTTTTGGCTATTGACGATGTTGGTCAAATCTTGTACTTTAGCTTTGTTTGCCTCCATAGTATAACGTAGATTGCGAGAAATAGAGAGAAGGTTATTCTGGAGATAGAGGTAGTGGGCCTCAGAAGTTAATGCGCGAAATTATTCTTCTTCTTGAGGAAGGACTAGCGAGCTGCTTACTAAGTGGGTGTTTGGGGTTCAAGGTTAGGTTGGAAAACCAGCTTTCCCCAACCCAAAAGCAGTGAAAGGTGTTTGGTAAACACCTTCCCAACAGAGCTTTTCAAAAGCTAGTTTAGGTTTCCTTTGTAAACACCCTCTATTTGCCACTGGTAAAAAAGATAGCAGTGGCCAGAAGTGCGTCTTGGGCCTAACACGGGAAGCTGCCCTTCATTATTTTTGAACAAAAATATCCCTTGGTTTCCTTCTTAATTACAAATAAACCAGGTATAAATAAACAAAAAAACGCAGATTCTTTCCTCTCCTCTCTCATTTGTTTTCGTCTTCCTCTTTCTTTCTAAAATTAACACAGAAACCCTAAAGAAGAGCTACCACATCCGCCTCTCCCTTTCGCTCTTTCTCGTTTTGCTCTCGCTACCCTATCTCATTGTCATCCGTTCCCCCGATCTCTGCTCTGGCGACTGGCCGCTTCCCAATCTCTCACTCTCGCTATGTCACTCTCTCGCTCTGGCGCTCCCGCTCTCCCTACCCTCTCTCCTTGCCATCCGTTCCGCCTCGATCTCTACTCTGGTTGTTTCTCTTTTCCTTCTCAAAGGTATTGCTTCTTTCTTCTCTTCGTATTTTTTGGTGAATTCCTTGGGTGTTGTTCGATTCGTTTTCCTTATTTTATTTTCTCTTTATTTTCTTCTCTTTCAGTCTCCTCAAATTCGTCCTCTCCAACGAAATTTTATCAGGAACATTCTGCTTTGGTATATAGTTATTGTTATGCTTGTAGAAAATGGGTGTGTCTTAATAAATCTGTTCAGGTCAAATTAAAGAGTTGGATGAGTCCATGTTTTACTGTCCATTGTCTTGTTGGATGAGTCAAATTGAAAATATTAGTGGATGTTGAAAGTTTGATATTGGGTTGTTTTCTATTTCAGTGGACATTCCATCCTTTCGTCTTCAAGAGTAAAAAGGTCTACACAGTTCTAATTTGGTGCGGGGTTCTAGCTTTTCTAGTTGTAAGTGTCTATGTCTCTATAAAATGTCACTTCAATGCTTTGAGAGATTTTATTGTCCTGAAAGATTTTTTGAGGAGGAAAGGTTCTATGAGCTACCGATAATATAATAAGTTTGTAAAAAGAAATACAGAATCCATGGTGGGCTGTAGTAAGTAATCAGTGAAAAAGAAAATTCTCTTTTTAGCCCCTTTAACTTTTCCATTTATCCAATCCTTGGCTTTATGGATTGCTAAACTAGCATGGTTTATAGATCTTGTTGGGACTTGGGGACCATATGTACTGCAATTCACTCTTTGCTATTCTGACAGTTTCACTTATTTTTTCTGGTCAGGCTACTCAGTTTCTCCGGATCCTCACTTTCTATTCTACTCAGCTTCCAGGTCCAAATTATCATTGTCGTGAGGTAGAATCTCTTGTATGTTTTTGTTTATTTTGAATACTTGCTACTTGGGGAAGCATCAACTTGTTTTACACTTTGTATTATTGGTTGAAAGTATTATTTTCCCATTGGTTTTTTATGTTTTAGTTCCCTGTACCCATCTGTAAGTAATATGTTTTAGCTTAAGAAGCTGATGTGTAATCAAGTGTTTTGTTTGGCTTTTTTGCAGGGTTCAAAACTTGCTACATTGCCTCGTCCAGATAGTGTACTTGAGGTACTCTTAATTAATTATAACTGACCTTTGTTTACTTTGTTGTTTGTCAAATATCTTCCGTGCTAAGTTTCTTTCTTGAATGCAGTTCCTTGGGGTATAGTATATGGTTATGGTGATTTGATTTTTTCATCACACATGATATTTACTCTGGTCTTTGTCCTCACGTATCTGGTCTTGAGTTTTTTTTTGTTGAAGTTGAACTTTTTTTCACGCCATGTATGGAAATTTATGCTAGGTGTTGTTGGTTTTGATGTGCACATGGTTGAAGCTTTTGTGATATTTCAGTGTATTTTGTTTTGTGTATAAATTATGTCAAATTTGTTGATGTTTGTTTTGTTGGAGGTATGGTTTTGACTGTTGTTTCTGTCTGCTGCCATGAAACACGCATTTTTCATTTCTCTGATTTCATGTGTTGGTTTGAGTAATCAATACATTATGTTGGGTTTCAACCAGAATTGAACGACAATTACAAGGTTTATTGCATTAAGAGAAACCAATTCAGATATTCTGTTTATTTTGTTGAATTTCTGACATTGTAAATTACAAGGTTTAGTTGGTCGTTTGTGCTTGTTTGGACTGTTTGCATTAAGGTTGATGGTATTTGTGATTACATTATGATTAAAATTGACTTTGGTGCAGTTGTTTGCTATATTTTAATCCTGCTGTGGATGCTTTAAGCTTTTGCTGTCTGTGATGGTACTGTATACAAGGAAGGAATGTGACTTGTGCATGATTTAGAATTGAGCTTTTGATGTTTTCCACCATTGTAGCCACCGGAGAGTTTGCTATGGCTCCAGGACGTACTCATGTGGACGTTACCCCTGCGGAGGACCAACAATATGGTGTTGTAGGCGTTGGTGATTCAACAGAGTGGAATCCTTTTGAAGACAATCTAGAATAGATGTTCGAGGGTGGGAGTACTCAACCGAGCTTAGCAAATAATAAGAGAAGAAATGTTGAAGTAGGGGGGCACAACAATTCAAACATTGGTGCCAAGAGAGCGAGGAGGCAATCTGGGGGGGCAGCAATGCTGGCTAAGCACCTCAAAACCTTGGTTAGTGCGGTGGCCTCTAGGAGTTCAACGGTGAACTCTAGGGTTATCGAACCTGAAGTCCTTTCCTTGAGAGTTGTTGTTGCTGACGTAAAAACCATACCAGGGATCGACATGAACAGTGACTTGTTCATGTTTGCGATGGAATTTCTGGAAGCCAAAGCAAAGAGGGAGGTCTATTTTGAACTCGAATCAGAGGAACACAAGTTCAACTGACTCATGTATCATTTCACCCACAAAGGGTCGTATAAGAGTATGTAGGGCCTGTTTAGTAGTGAATTCCAGAGTTGTGTATTTGTTATCATGTATGAGAGGATAGTGTTGAATAATTGCATGTAATCAACTATTAGTATGTATTTTTCGTACAAGTTATTGAAGTTCTTGTTCATGGTGGTGTTGTCTGTATTGTTTTCTTCTGTTGGTGCCTCTGTATGGGTTTGCTTTCTCTTTACAGTTTACTGAAACACTTTTTTGTCTTTTACTCTATATTCTGTTGTGTGGTTCTGGATTTTGTACTGCTGGAAATTATTACCATGCCAGCTCTATTTTTCTTTCGATGGCTTATAGATAGATACCTGCAACGGATATTACAAACTGGAGGTGACAGAGAAGTTCAGCGCATTCTGATGGAGTTGCTGAATCAGGTATACAGGAAGTGTATGATGAAAATAGGGTTTAGTAGAGTTGGTTATCAATACTGTTTTGGGATATTAGTTCTTGTTTTACATGATCTACAGAAGAGATAAATAGGTTGTTAAGAAGAGCTGATTATTAATACTCTTTTTAGAACTTGTTTGCAGTACAGCTGAAAAAAGGTCCTAGTGGGTCTTTTGTTTGAGAAACTTGAAACTGCAGTTAATGTTGATCGAATTTGTGTATTCCTAGGAAATTGAGATAAATAGGTTGCAATTTTGCTATGCAGATCAAATAGTTGCAGCATATGGATGATGGAATTTTGGTACTCTTAAGTAGTTGAATCCTGTATGGAAATTAGGTGATCAATAGATTTGGAGCTTAACATGCGAGTTTCTGTTTTTCATACATTTGGTGTTGATTTATGCGAAAGTAAGCTTTTCTGCATGTAACTTGGATGTCTTTTCACAGAACCGTTGACAGCTTATTGCAAGGTGTTGTTTAATTTCTCGTTACTAAAATCTAACTGCCAACACTAAAAAATGCTTATTGGCATGTATCAACTTTTTGCTTGTCTTATGCAGTGTAGATCTAGCTCTTTTTTTCATTCCTAACGATTATTGAATTAGAGCACATAATAATCCCATATGTTTTTCTAAACACTACCTATTAATTCCAAAAGTACAAAATTGCAAGGATCAATATGATGTTGGCTTTCCCTGTTAAGTTTATTAATGAGGGTTGTACATGAGACATTCTCTTTGATCTCTTTGTTCATGTTCTATTTTAGCTTCCCTAGGAAATATGTTGATCCTAATTATTACATTTGACATCGTACTTCATTTTTTTAGATTCTTTAATTTGTGCTCATAACTTTTGCGTGGAGGGTTATTCTGCTGGTACATTTTTTTTGCAATTTTATTCAATTGAAGAATTTCTTAAATGCAATACAATTGCGCCATATGCTATTATAATAGTTTCTTTTAATTGTTCTCATATGATAGTTTTCCTTCTCAGAATGTGTGAAAAATCAAACAGCAAGTAAAAATAGATATGAGCAAAGCATAAATAAAATTGTGCTTGTGCTAGATTTTTCCTGTTTCACGAAGACTTGCATTTAAACAAAATTTAAAGGTAGAATTTAAAGGTGTTGTGTAGTATTAATTACATTCCTACCTTTTGCATTTTTAGTTCAACCACTTCCATTAAAACCTAATAAAGGGGCACACCTAACACATGTCCAACCACAAAGCCTTGTTTTCGTCATTTCCTCAAACCATAAAAAGTCTCTCCACCTGAATTTGCACCAGTAGCCCAGCCCATCCTTTCTTGCCTTGCAGGTATGTCAATGAATGATTTTTGTCACAAGAATTATGTTTACGTATAGAAGTATATGTTTTGATTATTCCTAATTAATGGTCTTTCACATGTGTTAAGAGAGAGCATTATCTAGTATGAATTATTTTCTGTAATTTCACTGCATTGCTGCTTGTATGCTCAGAGTAATTTGCAGGTAGTTGAATATTTAAACTTCACCATTTACTAAAAAGAAACATTTATTGAATTTCCAATTCTGATACATGCATTGTAATTTTCTTCCATAGATTGATGAAGAACGTGAAGTGTTTGAAGAAGATGACTAAGAAGAATATTGGGATTTAGTTTCTGTTACAACTGTAGCTTTGACTACATATTATTGTTAGTATTTATATAAAGAACCGTGTATGACCTCATACCAAACGGGAATGAAATGGTTGACTGAGGTATTGTCTGGTAGGGAATTACGCTCTGTAAATATGTTTAGGATGGATAAGGATACATTACTAGAGCTAACGAGTACATTACTGTCATCTTCCAAGTTGGAGTCGTCACGAAGAATGTCCGCTCTTGAGAAAGTTTGTCTATTTTTATATACTATTGATAGCACGTTTCATACTCTCGGTTTTACCCTCCTTTCTAGCCCTTTTGGGGGCTCAATGTCGCTATTTGACCCTCATTTCAATCTTATTTGCAGATTAGCATCAAAGGAGGGAAAAGGACGAGAAGAAGCAATTTTAGAGCATTTCTGAGGACTTCCATTTTCCAGGCTTAGAAGAAAGAATGTCGTCAAGACCTCGACGCGAACCAGACCAGTGCGTTGTCTCAAGGTCTCGACAATTCTGAGCCCTCTTCCTTTTGCAAGGACATGTGTTGTCACGCCCTCATTGCCCTTAGCTGTTTTTGTCTCCTAGCTAGTTTAGGCTATATAAGCATAGTTTTAGGGTTTTTGTAAGGACGGCGGTTCCAAGGATAATTTCTTACATTAGTTTCAGCATTTATTTTCTGGGGATTATCTCCTCTTCTCGATCAAGAGCAGCCATTGTCAACAACTTTCCTCTTCGATTATTTAATTAATCTATCGGTTTACTCTACTCCCTTTTTACTTTCTTTAGTTTATCATTGTATGATTCTATCTACCTACTGTTTATATTATAGCATGAGTAGCTAAATACCCCTTTCTTGGTGAAGGGTGTTCCACGGGTTGTAGAGTTCGGCTAAGAGGTCTAATGCATGCTTAACATATTCTCTTGTGACACATAACTGTTTACCGATTTAATTACATGCTTGTCTAGAAATGTTAAGAGCTTGATCATCTTTTAGTATTTCTGCATGAGTAACGTCATATTCCAGGGTTATAACTGACGCGAAGCCCTGGAGTTTGAGCAGACACCTAGGGGAGGCAGCGCGAGAGGCCTCACCTAGGGGTAAACAGTTATCTAGGGTATGCGATACGAGTCTGACAAGTTGAGCTATCGCGCCCTAGATCTGTCTTACCTCTCCTTCATGGGCGTTCTGAATTTAGCCTCCCTACTTCGAGCCCGTGACAGGCCGGACGGTCAAGGCTACCTTCTGATGACAAGGGAGGTAGCTGGGAGGATGGCTGAACGTCAAGGTCACCTCATATGTGGAAACGGGGGGTGACTTTTATCTACGAAGGTAAGCAGGGGATGCGGTGTGGAAACGAGGTCCCTATAGCAGATCTGCACATGAGTCTGGAAAACCTCTACACCGATGACTAGCCGACCTAGAAAACAACCCAAGGGAGCACCTTTCGCTAAGATCTCGTCCTATTTGATTAATATCCTTTTCATTACTTTTCTTGCATTCGATTTGTTTACATCTCTTGGTCTGAGTTACAATTTACATCTCTTGGTCTGAGTTACAATTTACATCTCTTGCCCTGGATTACGATTTACTTTCGTGCCCTAGATAAGTACTTTCCAATTCTGTTTTGTTAGCTCACATACTCTGCGTTGATTAATTTATTAATCAACATAAACCCCCCCCCCCCCCCCCCTTTACTGTTACTTTGGTTAGATCTGTTGCGTAGTGCCTTGTCATACATACTCACTAGCAATTCATTCCTTCAATCTCTGTGGTTCGACCCTTTCTTGCTCTGTACACATTAATTTGTGCATTTAGCCATCAAGATAAATTTAAGTATATTTGACTGACGATCAACTATCGCCTTAGGTGCTTCAAATAGACACGTTTGTGAGTGATTTCAACACTCTAGTGAAACAGTTAGTAGAACTTTTAATGAAGTATTAACAGTTGTGTGGTCGTTATCAAAGTACATCATTCGTCCTGGATGTTTCAAAAGTATCCCGACAGAAATACTTAATGATACAAGATATATGCCACATTTTAAGGTATGGTGGAATAATTATTTCATTAAAATTTTACTTTTACATATATGTTATGCATATGTAATATGACTAAGAATTGATTACAATTTATTTTAGGATTGTATTGGCGCCATAGACGGAACACATGTATATGCTTGTGTGGCTCAAGAAGATCAAATTAGATACATTGGCAGAAAAGGCATCCCCACTCAAAATGTCATGGCAGCATGTTGTTTTGATATGCAATTCATTTTTGCATGCGCTGGATGGGAAGGCACGACACATGATACTCGCATTTTCAATTCTGTAGTCAACAATGCAGAATGGAAATTGCCTAAACCACCTCCAGGTTAACAAAATTCCTGTCATTGCTTCATATTCTTCATTCTTTGGTTTTGACATTTGCGATTACGTTAATTTTGTCTTGAAATTAGGTAAGTATTACGTGGTAGATGCTGGATATCCTGACGTTTATGGGTATTTGAAACCTTACAAGAGTACAAGGTATCACTTACCTGATTTTCAACAAAGGCAACCACCAAGGGGTCGCAAGGAAATCTTTAATCAGGCTCATTCTTCATTACGATGTTGTATAGAATGAACTTTTAGAGTCTGGGGGAGAAGGTGGAAAATATTACGTGACATACCTTCGTATCCATTTCCAACGCAAGTTAAAATTGTAATCGCTACTATGGCTTTGCACAATTTTATACGAAGAAAATCTCTTAATGATCCTGCTTTCACAAGATTGGATGGGAATCCAGATTATGTGCCAAGAGACTTTTTCCCGGATATAGATGGAGTTTCACAAGATACGATGCATATGGGGGAAGAAAGTATGCCGAGTGAAGGCAATAATAGTGAAATGTCACCTATGTCTGTAGTTCGCAACTCAATAACTGATAGCTCAATGATGATTAGGTAATAGTGATTTATATATGTAAAACTTTAATATAATGTTCCATATTTAACACCTTTTTCCTTCTACTAATAAACTTTTTAATATTGTTATAAATAAAATGTTAATTATTTGTTTAGAAAAAAGATTGATTTAAATAATGTAAATAAATAACATTAAAAATGACTGATGCCTTTAAAAAATATTATTGATGTATTCACATAAAAAAAGTAACTCAATAGGTAATAGATTAATGATGAATAGACAATTGTGATTTTATATATGTAAAATTTTAAAATAGTGCTCAATATTTAACTTTATTTAATAAAATGTTAATTATTTGTTTAAAGAAATAGATTGATTTAAATAATCTATATATATACTAAAAAATATTAATTTTAATGCTTAAAAAAAATTGTCTTTTATAGTTAAAAGGTTAAAATTGCAGCTTTTAGAAAATTATAGTTAAATTATTTGTTTAGAAAAAAAGATTGAATTAAATAATGTAAATAAATAACACTAAAAATGACTGATGCCCTTTATAGTCATTTTACACTCAAACCATAGTTCTAAAAGCAGTGTTTACCAAACACCAAAAACAACTTCTCGTTTCCCACAGCACTTTTAAAAAATATTTACTAAACGGCACACTGCTTTGCGCAAAAGTGCTTTTTCCACAGCACTTTTGCCCACAACACTTTTCGGACCAGAACCGGAACGCCAAACAGGCCCTAAGGAAGTTGTCATTCTAATTCCAGTTGATGATCCAAGATCCCCCAAGGAAGTCTTTGAAGTGGTTTGATGTGTAGGAGTACCTTGGGGGCTTGTAGAGGGAAGACTGGTGAGAAAGCGTGAAGGCGAATGTTGAGTAGAGCTTAGTTGAAGGATGGACGGTGTAGGGGCCGAAGTAGAAAAAAAAGGCATAAAATTAACGGCTGATTGTGCAGAAGATCCTGTGGCGATAGTAATGGAGGTGCCTATAGTTAGAGTCAAAGAGGCAGTTATTGAAGCCGGAATGAAGGAAGTAATTGGTGAAAGTGGAGTAGGAACCAGAGTAGAAGTCTCCTCTGGAATTGAAGTTGTTGGGGGCATGGCAGGAACCTCTTTCAGAATTGAAACATCTTCCGGAGTGGAATGTGTCATTGGTTGGCCAGCAATTTCTTCAGCCGAAGTCCTTTCTGCCCCAGATAAGTCAGACAGAGTGGGAAAATTTGGACCCTTCAGGGTGCCCATGGGAAGACAAATCTTGCATCCTGCAGCTAAGGCCTCTCGCTTTTCTCTCATTAGCATCCTTTGAGCTTTAGAGGCTTGATGGAGACTGTCTTCTTAGTCCATATCGTCAGAAAATTGGAATGATGATAATGCAGGGGAGGAAGGCAAAAATAGAGGAACATTGCCTGACTCAACCTTTACTTCAAATATCGACAAGGGTGTTTCCGGGACGGGGTGAGAACTAGTGCCTTGTTCGCGTGTAGCCAGCCAAGTGTGGAGAAAACTTGTTGTCCTTCTAGAAGCACTGTCGGATCTTGTTTTCTTGACAGGAAGTACGGTCCGCAAGGCCACATAGACTGGGCCGGAAATACTCACAGCTTGGGAAGTACTTGGGCCGGATGATGTGCCTATGTCACCTTGTTGTTGTTCTTCAACAATTTCTGTAAAAAGGGGGAAAATTTTACAAGTTAAGAAATAGAAAAGTAGGAAGAGAAAGAAAAAGGCAGAAACTTACCCACAACGCATTCATTTAAAGGCATGTCCCTAGCAAAGTTAAGGGTATGGAAAGGAATTTGTACACCCCGTAATGTATTAGCATGAGCACTATCTCTCCGACCTAGAAAGGTAGGCTTTCTCCAGTCTTTACTAGTAATCTTCCGGTTAAAATCGGAACGTCATTGGGATCTAGTTCAATAATAAAAAAATCTCTCTTTCCATTTCTCTACCTCTATCCTTGCTACCATTATGTAAAATTCTTGGAAGTTTTCCACAAGTGGTTGAGCAAGTGGATCGCCGAAACGGGGAATGATATCAACTAAACCGTTATGGCTGTTCAATTGAAAGAAGGTACAAAGCAGGGGGACGGAAGGGAAAGGAATATCCCTCATCTTGCAAATTTGAATAAAGGCATAGATTCCGGGCCAGGAATGAGGAGTTATTTGTGCGAGATTAAGCTCAAATTGATTTAGCATACTAGAGACTAAAGTATGAAGAGGAAGGCAGAAACCATATGAAAAAATTTTGGTATACAAAATCCTACGATTCCCTCTTAACGGACTATACAATCGGTGGGTTTTATTAGCCACCCTAAGGGTATAAATGTTTGGGATGGAGATGCCACAATTTGTTATTTCATATTGTAAAGTAAGGTCATCAGTGATTATACTAGGATTATTTTCTATTTCTGGATCCATGGGACCCTGTGGATGCAGGGAGGATCTGGTGGGGAGCATAATATTAGATCTTGCAAGTGAAGGAAGAGAAGAAAAAGAAGAAAGAGAAGAAAGAGAAGAAAAAGAAGAAAGAAACGGAGTACCTCAGGGAGTAAAGTGTGAACGGAAAAGATCGCCTAATCGGAATGTCTAAGTGGAGTCGCAGTAGTGAAATTCTGGGGAGGAAAATAATAAAGGAGATTGGAAAATGTGAAGATGTTAAGAACGGTTGGTAAAGGAAAGAGAGAAGACAGAAATCCCTTTATAAGCCTTAATGGTAAAGGTAAAAGATTTTGACACGTGTGATAAGCGTGGAGTAAGAGTTAAATGAGGTGACTCTTTAGTGGAAGAGGTTGAATTTTGAAATTCGAATAAAGGCTTGACAATTAAGCATAAATTAAGGAAATATTTATTGTTGGCAGTTAATTAGTACGAATACTGGATTCGTTTATTTAATTTAGGCAAGATTGCGTTAGCAGTACCGGACTTGTTTTCGGTTGGGCTTGCCAAAAGTGGGTAATATTGGGATACCGGATTTGTTTGTGCTCCGGATTGATTCAGGATTCATTTGTGTTTTGCGCTCCGAATTGGTTCTAGACTTATTTGTGTTCTAGATGTGTTAGCATTTATTTGTGGTGTTAGGCAATCGTTAAGGGTCTTAAAGGAAAAGAAAGCATGAAAAATAAAGAAAACGAGAAACATAATATTTATAACAAGGAAACATGGAAACATATTACTGGAAACCTACAGGAATACAATAAGTAGTGCAACCCTAAGTTTAATCCTCATCAACCAAGGAAGATGGAATGTGAGGTTCTCCTTCTAGGGAAGGCATGATTTCATTCCATGAGTCATAAGGCACACTAGGTTCTCCCTCTGTGGGAAACGAGCCTATCCGACTTTCCTTTCTCATTCCATTGTTTTCCTCTGGTTCCTGATTTTCGCTCTCGTTGTTCTGCTTCTCAGTAGATGAGGAAGTTTTGGTATCATCTTTCAATTGAGGAATTTCAGGACCATCCTCACGAGCACGCATCCCTTTGCCAGACATAAAACGTTCAATGTGAGGATAGAGTGGGTTAGTTCTCTGGGTTGCAAGAAGTGGATTGGGAGGAACAGAATCGAGAGAAGTGCCAAATGTTTCAAAGAACATCTTTTCAAAAATTTCAGCTACCTTAACTTTCGAAAAATTGGATTTTTTCGATTGACGTTTGAGTATTCTCCTTTTGTGAATATTTTTTGTGGTTTGGCAGGGGAACAACCTCATTACGTGTAGAGACTATGAGAAAGAGGTGATAAAAAGGTATTGAGGAATTCTTGTTAAAAAGGAAAAAAGTTTGAAGATTTTGTTTAAGGAGAGAAGGATATTTATAAGCTTTAGTTTGCAATTACTTGCGTGGGGCATTTCATGTGCTACAAGTTGTTGAAGTTTTCCACACGAAAAGTAGATTGTCTTGGAAATTTGCAATCATAATTACTATTCTAGAAGAGGAGGCGTTTCAATTATTATGGTCCATAACTGGCATTTATTAGGAGAGGCTATATAGTCCTTGGTTTCATTTAAACCAAAGGATACAGGGAAAAAGAAGATTGAAATTTTATAGAACTTTACAGTTTCCCGTAGATCGTAAGTCCGGAATCTACTTAGATTTCGTTATGTTCCGGTTCAAGCAACCCTTTATTTTATTGCAAGCCATACGGCATCTACAAAATCAAAAGACAAAAAGAAAAGGCTATCTACTGGTCACCGGAAGGTGGAATGTCCCCCAGAGTGCGTGCAACATTCCCAAGTTCAATAGGGATAGGCCTAACACTCTGAAGACAACTTTCTAGCAAAATCTTTTTATTACGAAGCATGTTAATAGAAACCTCTACATGAAGAAGACAGTTACCAACAGAAGACACAATCTCTAAGGCATCATCATCTCCCTCCATCGTCATATCCTTCTTGGCCACTATTGGATATGCAATTTCCTCTAAGTATTTGATTTCTGCCTCAGTATCGCGAATCATATTTTGAATCGCAGCAATATGATTAACAAAGTTCCTTTTTACTCCTGCAATTGTAAACAGAAACTCTCCTTTGGTCTGCTCATCCATGGTGACAAAAGAATAGAAAATGAATGAAAGAGGAGAAAGATGCATGCCAGGTGAGAAGTCAAAAGAAAAGAAGAGCCAATTTATAGGCATATAAGCACCACTTCGAGAAGTCAATTAAGTAAAACAAAATAAAGCAATACAACAATCATAAAGGTAACCATTGGGAAAACGCGAAACGTTTCACAATGGTCAAAGGACATTCAATGCATCATAAAGCTCCGTTTAGGGGAAGGGGTGATTATCATCGTCATCATCAACATCGTTATTGTCATAGGAAGAAAAAGGAATTTTCCTCAAAGCCTCAATGAGAGAGGTTATCTCAAGAGAAAAGTCATTACTTCCTCCAAGCAGCGTTCTAATGAAGCTTTTTGGCTTCTCAATAGGCTGATGGCATCACGGACGTGGGAAATAGAAGTAGCGATTGTAAACACTAATTTCGGGGCATTTGTATCTTCTTCGCCCGTAGTATCACGTTTGACCATCAATGGATTGAGCATACTCTGCAACCTGGAAATGTTTACATTTGCGTTGGCTATCATATGCTCTAGGGCAGAAGCATCCGCAGTAATGCCAAGCTCTACAAAAGAAGCAGTAGAAAGAAGATAATTTATTATTGGAGCATCCACGGTATAAGGAAGAATAGGTGGATATAAGAAGAAATTTAAGGAAAATGCATGCCAATAGGGAAAATTAAGAAAGGAGAAAGGCTGACTTATAAACAGGCTCATTGTCTCAAAAAAAATACTTTTAGCACTTCGAAGCGGCAATTAAAACGCTATCAACTACCTCAGATCCATTCGTTCATGTGTCAAACAAGCAGAGAGGGAGAAATGCAAAATTAAATACATATAAGAACCAAGTAAAGGAATCCTCAGTGAGTCAAGCCTAGGAAGAATAGCGGAAGCCCTTGGTAATCATTTGGGCTCATTTTCGGTTGGGCTTGTCATAATCCAAAACCTACCCCCGAGGGCATTTTAGTCTTTTACACGGGCCCTAGAATTCCTAACTCGGAATCTCTTACCCGTAATCTATAGTCCTGGCCACGCATACCCAGTATCTCACTTGCCTTACTACCGGTGTGGTCAAAGTCAGCTAGGGGGTCCCATCTGGAATGACGTGGCACACTTTCCCCCACCCGGTATCTCCTCCACCCCGGAATCGTTCTCTCTTGGCTAGCGGGGTTTATTGGTCTATAAATACCCCCCTCTAGGGGACAAACCAGGTCAGCCAAACACACACAAAAACAAGCCCAAACTCTGCCCAAATTTACTCTCATTTTACGTTACATTGCTTACCCTTTTTTTTATCACTTTGAACACTAACTTGATCGTCGGAGTGTCTACGTCGGGGACCCTCCCCGGCGCCTTGTAGGTGTAGCTGAGACGTGGACGACCACCCTCTCATCAGAACATATTACCCAATTATCCTTACCTCCTGGTTCAAGGATTATCAATACTATATAGATTATTTTGAGACCTAAATAATAAGCATCTCTGAGCTCGTTAAAACCAGAGTAATCTTGTTCGTTCTTAGGTTGTTCTGAATTTGAGCTGGACCACGATTACTGCTTAGGATTGCTTTTGGGTCAGACTCGGTTGGACATGATTTCTGTTATCACTGAATTATTGGGTGGGGCTTGGGCCCTGGTCCAATCACCAACTCTTACCAAGACTTTTAAGTTAGACTATGGTGATAATTATTTAAAGATATTGGACTAAATTAAAATTACCATAATGCAATGATAGTGTTTCATCTTTGTAGTTTCTGAAGTAAAAATGTCTAAGACAAGCTAATCAACCAATTCCTTTCTGTTCAATCAAAAACTTTAATTCCTTTCATCCTTTCTAGTTCTACCAATTTGTTACATTTCAATTGATTCTCATTTTCAAATCTCTTTATTTTATTTGATCTTTTTGTTCATAATTCAAGTCAATTTATTAGTTCATGTGTTGCTAGTAAATTTTTTTTACCCCTTTTATAATTTCTTTAAAACTTTTGAGAAATTGTAAAATTTAAATTGCAATATTTGAAAATATAGAGAGTGAAGTGGATTCTTTTAGAAAATATAGGACTTTTATATATCGACCCTAATATTAATGAAGTTTTGGTATGTTTTGTTCAATTTCATTCACTCAAAGTACTCTCTTTAAGCACACGAAACTGTAGCATAGCTGATTAGTGCACATCCTCTTTCTGAAATAGATTATGACTTCCATCCACGATGCGATGAGAAATAATATATTTAGACATAAAATGTACTCTTTAAAAAAGTTCAATAAATAGTCAATAAATGTTAATTAAAACCGGATTAAAAATAAAAAGGAAAAAAGTAAATGTAAAAATGTAATGATAAAATACTTGATTCACTTTCTAAAAAAATGAGTTTAAATAGACCTATGACTTAGTATTACATTATCACAAAGGATTTATATAAAAATTCTTTTATGTTTCCAAATTTCCAACTCACAACACAATGAATCATTGTGAGAGGACTAAATGTAGAGAGATTTAAAATTCGACCATAATCAAACGACATTAAACTTGTGTGATTAGCATAGACGGGACAACCTAGGAAGATGGAAAAAAAGTTTTTAATTTCTTTTACGTAAAATGCAAAACAGAAAGAACATGGTAGAACAGCAGTCTCTTCCAAAAATGAGAAATTGCAGTTTAAAGAAAAATAAAGGCCGAAATGGATTTTGAGCCCCTGCAGTCTAATTGATTGACTTATTTCACCCTTCTGACAGATTTTTGACTTATCTCCTCCCTTCACTAAAGCCCAACAATTTATTTCATCCCTCCGCCTGATGCCATCCACATTTTCCGTCTGTTTGCTGACGTGGCGGGCCACGTCAACGATTGCTGACGTGGCACGCCATGTCAGCAAACAGAACCGGGTCGAGCTCAAAACGGGTCGAAAAATCGGGCTGCCCAATTTTTAAGTGAAACGACGCCGTTTTTTCTTTTCTTTCTTTTTCTTCCTTTTCTTTTTCTCCCTTTTCACTCTGCTCTCATTTATTTCTTCCTCTCATCTCTTTCTTTACTTTTCTTTTATTTTTTTCTTTTCTTTTACGACATCATTTCTTTTTCTAGTGGTTTAGGCTAGATCTAGTCTCCAGGGAAGCAAGACGTCTGGTTTGGAGGGGTGCGTTGGAGCTGATGGGTTGGCGACTGGTGTGGTGGTGTTTCTCTGTTCGGATCTGTTCCGCTTGGTGTATGTTGGCTCTGACAGAAGACGGTGGATCTAGACCGGGAGTTGCGTACAATTCTTGCTGGTGTTGTCGCTTGCGGTGCTGATTTTTCGGTTAAGTAGGTGACCGCTTGATGAAGCTCTTTTTCTTTATATTCTTCCGATTTCACTTCTTAATTCGTACGCAATTTTGTAAATTAATTGCACAAGTTGTTTCATGTTTTAATTTAGTGATGAGTGTTGATTTGATTTGGATTGGGTAATTGGTGCAAGGATGGTTGTTTTGATTTTTTATGGATTGGGTAATTGGTTATTTGTAGATTGAGATTGAAATTGGTTCTACGGATTGGGTAATTAATTTGCAGTAGGATTGAAATTGATTTTGTAGAGAGGAATTGAAATTGAATTCGGGAGAGGGAGATGGTGATCCGGATCCGTTCATCACGACCCGGATCCGTTCTTGGTGTTGTAGAAAATTCAGTTGATTGTTAGTTTTTGGTGTTGTAGAAAATGTGTATCCGTTTTAATGTCCTCTTGTTACGTGATGGAAGAGTTCGATTCAGAGAAGTGAGATGAGATTTTTATTTTTGGTATTTTTTTTTTTTTTTCTTTTCGTCTCAAACCACCGTATGATTAATGTTAATTTCAATTAAAATGAATCGGGTGGTTTAGAAATTACCTAATAAAAAGAATGATGTTGTCGTAAAAGAAAAGAAAAAAATAAAAGAAAAGTAAAGAAAGAGATGAGAGGAAGAAATAAATGAGAGCAGAGTGAACAAGGAGAAAAAGAAAAGGAAGAAAAAGAAAGAAAAGAAAAAACGACGTCGTTTCACTTAAAAATTGGGCAGCTTGATTTTTCGACCCGTTTTGAGCTCGACCCGGTTCTGTTTGCTGACGTGGCGTGCCACGTCAGCAAACAGACGGAAAATGTGGATGGCGTCAGGCGGAGGGATGAAATAAATTGTTGGGCTTTAGTGGAGGGAGGAGATAAGTCAAAAATCTGTCAGAATGGTGAAATAAGTCAATCAATTAGACTACAGGGGCTCAAAATCCATTTCAACCAAAAATAAAATATTTTCTAAATCTAAAAAATTAAAAGGAGGAAGAAGTCTCCTTCACTTCTCGGTCCTCAGGAATAATAGGCCACATCCCGCTCTTCATTTCTTTGTTTCTTTCAATGGCTGTTTTCGTGACGCGAACCCCAACCTCCTCCCTCTCTCTACACGTCGTCGTGAAACCGTCGCATTCCGATCAGACTTCTAGAATCGAGATCAAATCACCACCTGTTCTTCTGAAAGCGCACCGCGGCCTCCGCCTCTCCGCCTCTCTCCACGGAGGAAACGGCAGCTCAGGCGAAAAGCATAACAACACTCAAGCTCTTGAGCTGCAGAGTATCTTGCAAGATACCTCATGCGAGTTTGTTTGCAGAGACGCGCTTCCAAGTAACGATATTACCTAAGCTGCCATCTCAATTGATTTCTTTAATATTTATTTTCTATTATTGTCATTTTCGAAATCTGTTGAAATGCTTTTGGCAGAGCCGTTATCGTCAGCTCATGTATCGAATTCGGTCTCTGATGGTTCTCGCCTCCGCGTTGCTTACCAGGTAACTACTCTACATACCTCTAATGTATCTGGTTATAGTGTTTATGGTGGAATGGAGTGACTCGTATATGCTTATGTGCAGGGCGTTCGTGGTGCTTACAGTGAATCAGCAGCACAAAAGGCGTATCCGAATTGTGAGGCAGTGCCATGCGAGCAATTTGAAACAGCTTTTGAGGTGAGTCTTTGAAAATGAATGGATTAGCTCATTTTTTGTACAGTTTTAACTGTTCGTGAGAAAGTACTAGTATTTCCTTTACTACACCTTTTTCAGCATACTTGATTATTTTCATATGTTATGATCATCTTCTATGTGTTATTGGTGTTTGAGGTAATTGGGCCAATTGCAGTTTGGCATTGCTTTAATGGCACAATGATTGTTTTTAACCTTTAGATCGTTAAATACAAGATATGCACTGTGAATTCTTGGAAGAGGGTATCTGTGTCTGTCTTCAACAAGAATAGGATGAATTTTGAAGTATAATACTTCTGGAGTATGAAGTTGCAGGAACTGTTTTTACTATAATTTTTTAAAATAGACTACACTATTTCCAAACCAAGAAAAAGAAACTATACTATTGTTAGAAGATATAGATTTTTAGGTTTAGAGGTTATTATATTTACTTGTAGATAATGTCCTGAACATTGACATCATATTGTAAGTAGGTGTCTATAGCTAATTATAACTGCCTTTTTTCAGTTAATGGTTGGGTTGTTGAACTGTATGCTTGACTGTACAAGAGAACTCTACATCTCTCATACTGCTGTTTAAGAAAATGTTATAGTCAATGGTAGATGATTCTAGTTTGTGCCCAAGTATGTAATGAAAGAAACCTTAGAAGGGATTGGATAAGTGGTGTAATAAAAGAAAAAATGGATGTAGAATTAAATGGTTAGGAAGAATTGGGAAGAAATGAAACAGAAGCTTCTAACCTTATTTTCACTATTTTGAACCCTTTAGTATTGACGGAAATAGTCACTGTTATAAAGAAGCCATTATGTTCAGAAGCAATTCAGCACTTTCATTATCTATATGTCAAGGCTATTGACTTGGGCCGTGGTTCATTTCATGTGGTTAGTTCTATCAGCAAGCTTATTTAGAGGATATGAAATATTTTGAAATAGTTGAAAACACCTGGTTTTTAGTCATCTATTTTTGAAGGAAAAAGATGCCATTTTAATGCATGATATTTTATGCGAAATCTTTTGTTGTGGTCAGGCTGTTGAAAGGTGGCTAGTTGATAGAGCAGTTTTACCCATTGAGAATTCATTAGGTGGGAGCATTCACAGGAATTACGATCTTCTTCTTCGGCATCGGCTGCATATAGTAGGGGAAGTGAAATATGCTGTCCGTCATTGCCTATTAGCCAATCATGGTGTTAAAGTTGAAGACTTGAAGAGGGTCCTAAGTCATCCACAGGTACCTTTTATAGCATTCATTACCTTGCTCTTTATAGTTCCATGATGTCTATCCTCTCTTGTACCACGTTTCAGGCTCTGGCTCAATGTGAGTATACATTGACAAGATTGGGGTTGGTTAGAGAAGCAGTGGATGATACTGCTGGAGCTGCAAAGGTAGGCCTAAATTTATAGCTGAACATCTGAGACATATCTTCTGCAACATGCCTTGCTTCTAAACTAGGACTAGACTTTTAAACCTAGGTATACTATTCTTTGCAGAAAATACCAAGGACTGTCAAGCCCATTGGTTTTTGTTATGTTTATAGTTATGGCATTCTTAATTATTCTTACCTGACATCATCTTGCATCTTTAAAAAGTCTCTTACTTCGTTAGGATCACTCAGAACTACTTTTAGAGGCTCAGCTTGTTAAGGCTCTTGGATTAACACAGTCGTAGTTCTGTTCATTTAGACTTCTCTATGTACTCACTCCATTATCGATATTGGAACTTTGTTTCAAATTTTTACATGTTAATTAGATGCAGCTCATGACTTTAAGTCATCCTAATTGTGCAGCATGTCTCTCTTCACAAGCTAGATGACACAGGGGCTGTTGCTAGTTCTGCTGCTGCCATGATCTATGGCTTAGACATATTAGCAGAAGATATTCAGGTTTGTTTTGCATATTCTCATGCATTGATGCACTTGGACTGTGGTGCATACACTTCCTCACTCATACCTTCCTTCTGATAGGATGATTCTGACAATGTTACTCGATTCCTGATGCTGGCAAGAGAGCCAATAATTCCAGGCACTGATAGGCCATTCAAGGTTAGCCCTTTCAGATGAAACCAATATCAGAATTTCAAACTTATTAATCATCCTACTGCTGTTTTTTAGTGCACTTTTTTAACCAAGAAAATGGTTCTTGAGGTGCAGACAAGTATAGTATTTTCACTGGAGGAGGGTCCTGGGGTGCTTTTCAAAGCGCTTGCAGTTTTTGCTTTGCGGCAGATCAACCTTACAAAAGTATGTCACAAAACTAGAACGTCAAGTATTTCTTGATATTGTGTTTATACCTTGCTCTCTGTTTTCCCAACCAGATTGAGAGTCGTCCCCTGCGTAAGCAACCATTGAGAGCATCTGACGATAGTTGCAATGGACAACCAAAGTAAATCTCTTGATCTTACCTTTTTGTCTAAAATCATTCTTTATGTTAAAATGTTGGGAAAGGGGAAATGAAATGGCCAAAATGGCATGCCTGATGTATGCAGCAGCTATAGAAAAGTGCAAGGCAAGAGATCCTTGATTTTATATTGTCTCTCTTCAGAATTAACTTTCTTCTTTTAGTTTTTTTGTTGTTACACAGCACGTGTAAGTGTCTTTCACCTTCTGCTTTAACACATTGTAAAACTGTTTTGCAGATACTTTGACTATCTCTTCTATGTGGACTTTGACGCGTCAATGGCCAACCAGAAAGCACAGAATGCCCTCAGACATCTAAAGGTGTGTAACCCTCTCACCTAATACCAAAATATTAACTATATGTGACCTGAACCCATCCTTCTTTGACAGGAGTTTGCTACATTCTTGCGAGTCTTGGGGAGCTATCCTGCGGACACTAGCATGTTGTGAAGGATCCTGTAATGTGGTAAGGTCCCGCATGTACACAACTTTGACTGGTGAATGATATATATCGCTTGGTCCTTGCTTGTTGTCTTGTTTCATTGCTTTTGAAACATACCTTAAACTAAGTCTTGCTCATGGCATTCATCAAGAATTCATAATCTCCTGCGTTTTTTTCATACTATTTTTCTTAAGTGCCATAATGGGTCAATTTGGACCAAAATTTTGACCTGCATTTCATTTCCACGAGTTTTCTTTTTTCTTTTTCTGAACTCTCGTGAGCTTTATCTTACCTCTTGTTGTCACGGGTCTTGACAGCGCATGGGAGCGAAAACAGAAAAAAGAAGGGACAGGATCAAGGCTTTGACTACAATACCTGATGTATGCGAATGCATTATTCTACTGTTTCAGAACCTGCTCAGTCTGTCTCTGCAATTTTGAAGCATATCCTGATGCTTGTTTCATGTAATTACCAGGAACTTGTTTAGGCATCTTGTGGGAGCTGTTTTTTTACTGTCGGTTATCTTTTACTTGGCGAGTTTCTTTCAGACTCACTGAGTGAAACTGATGTAAAAATGATCCAAGAAAGTGTAATTCAAGGATGATTTGAAAAGATTCTTGCGTTTGGATTACAGTATTAGCAAATTAACCCCTACTGTATTATTTACTAATATTGGTTGTGATTGAGACCTATCCCTCTTGACTTAGATTTTATGTTCGAGTCTGTAAATACAGAAAATCATGCTTGGAAAGTCACTCCCTTTAAAGCCCGATCGTACTCAAGCACGCGGGCAGGATTACTCTGGAGAAAGCAAACAAACCTTGAATCTTCATAAGTAGATAAATGAAACTAAAAATAGGATGTGCTCTTTTATCACAACGAGAAAGAATGCCTGTGGGAAAATATACAGCTCCTATACCAAATTTCGTATACATAGTGTGACTCGGCTACAGAATAGCAGTTGTTGACTCCAACAAAGAATCTATCATGATTTCACATCCTGAGAGTAAAAGCGTTTCTATATTTCAACAAGCCTCCCTCTGTTTTTCTACTTTGATGATCGAGATAGACTCATTATGAGACCTTTAATCAGCTCTAGAATTTCAGTTCGCATGTTAGCAACAGCAAATGGTGTGACCTGATCTTTCACATCAGAATACCACAATCTACCTCTGTCCTTGTCATCACAGTTCTGATGCCAGTTGCATATGGCTCTAGCCGTAGCAGTAACATATAAGCCACAATCATGGCCATTCGATTGTGTAGGTGAATCGGTAGGTTGCAAGAAGCTGGCACGAGTGGCTGCACCAAAGGCATCCATGAATCCAACAACAGCCTTGTAAAGTTGCAAAGCAGGCCTTTTGTTCATGCCCTCGAGACTATCGTGATGAACAAAGACATTGACATTCTTCTCATAGGCAAGTAAGCTCCAATGAGTCCCACCTTCAGCACAGGTCACATCATTGTTGTTGTTGACAGGGAATATCACCAGTTTTTTTTCTGACAACTTCAGGGGTTGTAGGAAATCTTTTATACTCCCAGCATCTGGACATTGTGTAATCCAGAAAGCAATCATGGGTGGCACAAGTAGAATGTCATCTGATGGATAAACTGAAGACAGATAACTAAAGTAGAACTCAATGATGCGATCGTTAAGAAAACGTGGACTGCTAAGGATGTCCAAGTCTGATCGACGCAGGACAACATCATTGTAGCTAAGGATCATATCATCAGCCTCGGATCCCCCCATGCTTTAAGTAACAGTACACTCGACTTACCTAATCAATTAAAAACAGAAACCATATTAGCCTCTAACACATTCCACACACGTGGGCGAAGGAGACAATCGAGGACTCTAAAAAACTCGCCGAAGCTGAAGCCCCCTGTGTGCTTCTTCTAAGCATTGAAAAATCAAGGGTTACCAATTGATGCCACTGTAATCTAATCCCAACCCTCCTTAACCCCTGATTAAAATTCCTCTCTAATTCCAAGCACACATAAGAAAAAACTTCATAACAATAACAAGTATGCTATCTTCTGCTCAGATTAACCAAAAAGTTATAAAACACTCTCTTAACAAACATGAAACTAGATGCTGGTACTCAATAATCAATAGGAGTGAAATGGAAAAGAAGAAGCAGCGAGAAACTCTATAAACGAATAAAAACAGATACTAATTATTAAGAAAAACGAAAGAGAGAATGGAATACAGTTAGGGTTTATAGAGATCCAAAGCGACTTACCGAGCGAAGATGGATTTTGGCAGCAGTGGTTTCCAGCAAATCAATCAATCGCTAAGCCCTCCTTGTTCTTTGATTTTCTTATAAATTATAAATACGCATGTACACGTGTTAAGATGGTAAATGGATTTCAGTGCCAGAAACGGAAAAGGACGGGCCCAATGACTTCCTGGCTGGGCCTGAGGTCATTTTACCGAAATAAAACAAGGCCCATAGTTTGGTATTTATAAAATAAACGGGATTTTTTTGTTTGCCAATTTGTAGACCACCGACAATAGATAAAGAGTAATTCCACTCGTAGATTTTCAGTTCTTTTAATGGCTTCCTCAATACTCCATTATTCTCTTGACCTCAAAGTCATTAATGGATGTTGGTCCATCAATCCTTTTGTAATTGCTGAGTTAAATTGAGTTCATTAATTAGTGAGTAAATGAATGTTACTGCCTTCGTTTTCGAATAATCGTCACTTTTGTTTTTTGTTACTGTTTACTTTACTTAATTTTTTAGTGTTTGTTGTACTTTTTGTTACTGTTTTAAAAAATTAATTATTTAAAAATAGAGGGAGTATTAATATCTCTATAATCTTGCGTTTAAAGAAAAGGAAACTCTTAATTAGTTTTGGATGGAAGAATTTTTTTTTTTCCTTATCAAAGAAGCATCCGACTTTGACTTCTTTCCTTCCTCACAAAACAACACACATGTTAACTTGCTGACGAGTCCAGAAAGTTAAAATACACTCTAAAAAAACAGTCAATCGAAACTAAAAAAAAGATTTCAAAGATTTATTCATTGTTAATCAAACTTTTGGGTTCGGAACGTAATAAAAGAGTATCTAATTAGGAAGCTAAAAGAGCTTGAAATACGATTATTCTTCTATATAGAGGAAGATTTTGAGAGGACACCCGGGAGACCGGATGAAAATAAAAACCGTTAAAAATAAATAAATAAATAAATAATATAAAGAGCTCCGAATTTTCCGATTCTGAAATGGCAGTTTAGCCATGCCAGAACCGAAACCCATCACACCAAAAACCGCACTCTAACTCGCATAAGACAACCGCAACTGTTCTCATCATCTCGTTTCTAGATCTGCAAAAAAGAATCACTTTTAGCTTCCATTTTTATAATCTCATTTATTAGTTAAGATCCTGCTGCCATATCCCCCCTCCCCCTCTCCACCGGCGGTAGCCAGGAAAACGGCAACGTTTCTCCTGTTTAGCCATGGCGACGGCGAGGTTGGAGCGCTTCATAGACAACTTGCCGTCTATGGATCTGATGCGCTCCGAGAAGATGGCGTTTGTCCAGCTCATCATTCCCGTCGAATCCGCCCACCGCGCCATCACCTATCTCGGTGAACTAGGCCTCCTCCAGCTCCGCGACGTAAGTCACCCGAGTCTCGCTAGATCCGACCCGAATTGTGTAGTTCTGTTTGCTCAAATATCGGCAATGCTTAGTGTTACTGTTTTTTAATTCATTGATCTTGGCTGGCAGTTAAATGAAGATAAAAGTCCTTTCCATCGGACGTTTGTCAATCAGGTACTTTTGTTTGTGGAATCTGTGGATTGTGATGAGCATCATTGGGTGTGCATGGTGTTTTTTTAATGCTTGAGAGGATTTTGAATAATTAGGTGAAGCGGTGCGGAGAAATGTCGAGAAAGTTGAGATTTCTTAAGGATCAAATCCATAAAGCTGGTCTGGTACTGCCTGTACATATTGACATGGAGCCGGACATCGAATTGGAGGACTTAGAGGTGCTAAAACTTTTAACGTACTTTGTATTTCTCTTATCAAACAAGTGCGGATGTGTAACAATAACCTGCATTTTGTGTTTGTTGTGATACTAGATACAACTTTCTGAACATGAACACGAGCTAATTGAGCTGAACTCCAACAGTGAGAATCTCCAGCGACATTACAATGAGCTGTTAGAGTTTAAGATGGTGTTGCAAAAGGTAAATTTCGGGCAGTAATCTATAATATTCAATCAATGGATTCACGGTAAAATCCCCCATGATACTTTTTTTAATAATTCTTTTGACTCATTGAAGAATCTACTGGTATCTAGCCAAGGAATAAAAATACCCAAGAAATTATGGACCAACTAGCTAATCAGATGTGAGCCTTTCATCGGGCAGATTTAAAAACTTATTAGCAAATATTCATGATATTGGTCCTTGTTAATAATTTATGCTACTATGACATGCTTTTTATTTCCCTCTTATTTTCAAGCTTCTTTTTCCCTCCTATATATTTTGTTGGCTGTTGCAGACTTGCACCTCGCTCCTGTTCTTGTATTGGAATAATTATCTTCTCTTGATGTCTATATCTATTTGCATGATGATTATGCATCCAACTATGCTAAGGAGCTTATGGTTAATGTTTCCAAACCTATTAAATAATTCATAATCAGTCAAAGAATACATGAATAAACAAGTGATGCATAATTTGATATATTGCTATGGTTGCCATTGTTTTGATCTATTATTCAAAACCACAAGGAATGTCTAACTCCTTAGACTTGCCTTTGTTGCTGGAATTTCACTAAAATGTAATGAATTTGTGTCCAATCACTAATTCCTTAAAAAATTCCTTATGGCGAAATTGTTTTTCTGGTTCTTACAGTGAGGAATTCTTGTTTTTGTTTTCTTGAATACGAGAATTAGCCATTCAGTTGTTACATATGCAGTGGAGCTTTTATACCTGCTTTTATACCTTTGATAGGCAGTAGTTTAGTTACTCAAATTGTTTTTACCATCTTTCCAAGTAGATAATCACTCTTCTGGAATTTGTTTCATATTTATTGGTTTGGTCAGTAGATAATTACTCTTCTGAAAATTGCCATGTTTCTTTTCCATTTTTTTTGCATGATAAATGTTTCAACTGTAAATTTGTGCTTGAATCCAAAGTCATATTTTCCCCTCTTGCTCATTCTTGGCGACACAATTCCAGGCAGTTGGTTTTCTATCGTCAAGTAATGCTCACGCAGTTGCCGAGGAGAGAGAATTAAGTGAAAATGTACACATAAATGATGATTATGATGACTCAGCATCATTACTGGAACAGGTTCTTATCATTTACTCTTATATTCCTTTGTGCTAAACTTCTTATAATTGTTGCATTACCCATAGTGTTTGTTTTAACCAGCAAATGATGTCTAATGGCTTACCAAGTCAATCTGGGTTGAGATTTATTTGTGGGATTGTACCCACATCCAAAGTTTCGAGACTCGAGAGGATGTTGTTTCGTGCTACAAGGGGCAACATGCTCTTCAATCGCACACCAGCTGATGGAGAGATCATGGATCCTGTGACAGCCGAAATGGTTTTCTTCTGACCGTTATTACCAATTTTCAAAATAATTTTCATTTTTTTTATTGAGAATGCGAAAGCTGTGAAACTGCTTTCCCTTGCTGTGCCCTTGATTTGTTTGTATTAACTCTGTGTTAATAATTTTGTGCCGTTATTCTGATTACTTATGAACTCGTCTTTGCAGGTTGAGAAAACAGTGTTTGTAGTTTTTTTCTCAGGGGAGCAGGCAAGGGCAAAGGTTATAAGAATTTGTGATGCGTTTGGCGCAAATTGCTATCCAGTTCCTGAAGATATAATAAAACAGCGACAAATAACTAGAGAAGTATGTACAGATTACTCTTTTGCTATCTTGCTTCAACAGCAGTTTTTAGAGCTGGTTGACTGTCAGTTTTCTGTTTTTGTTCTCTCTTTATCTTGTTTACACACACACACATGTAAATGCTTTCAAATTATTGCTTTAGCAAGGTTTCACTTGCTCCTTAAGTTTGCCAGTTAGAAGTTGTATTTTGTGTTGGAATGAACATTATGGCTTTTGGTTTTAGGTTTCAATGCGTCTCTCTGAATATGAAACCACTTTGGATGCTGGAATTCGCCACCGGAACAAGGCCCTTACAGCCGTTGGGTTCCATTTGTCAAAATGGATGAACATGGTAGGGCTTAGTTATACTGTCCTTTTAGTTCATTGTATTTGTGTCATGCCTTCATCTGTTGACATTGACTCTAGATATATAAATGAAATGATGATAGTTTCAGGGAAGAGATTGTTTGAATTTGAACACTATGTAGTGACTCTTATGCTGATGCTCTAGATCTTCATTTTGCATGTTGCCTTTCTCATATCAATTGGACTTTTATGTCCATTTGCTTCACTCTAGTTTACTGTATTTGGGAAGTCAAATGCCATATAAAATTGAGGCCAAGTTCAACTGGGGTAAATTGAAATTCACTTATTAAATAATATTGATGAAAAAGGCAAGGAATTAAGATATTTCAAATCGTCAAGGTAAATTTAGGAATAACAATTGGATTCATCTCAAAAGTTTTTATGGGCTATAGAATAGATGGCCAATAAGCAGCTGATGGTGTAAGAGGAAGAAACTTAAGCCAGTTGGCTCTGATCTTTTCTGGTTGAACTGTGTGGTTTGGTCTAGACAACCATAAACTAAAGCTTGTGGTTTCTAAGGTCTCTCTCTTGAATGCATGTACATTTTATAGCGAGATGCTGAAACATTCTCTTACCCGACTGGCAGTAGATTGTGGTGATCAGTGGGTCCCTCTGGGTTGGCTGGAAGTTTTGTTTTCTTATGTCGGTGGGTTTTGGGGATACATCTGGTTTTGCAATGGATGGAATGAAATTCCAGAACTGTTAGGGATATGCTTCTTGTGGCACCTATTATGAGGCAATGATGTCTTTCTTTTTTTTCTCATGGGACATTTAAGGAAGTTTATATGAACAACTTTTGTTTACTTGATTCTCCATCTTTTTTTCTGAGGATGTATTATAAAACTGTCTCATAAGTATTCCTTTGTCCTAAAAATTTCACAACATGATTCATACTGATACTGCACCTGCTATTGACTAAATGTTCCAGGTGAGACGGGAGAAGGCTGTGTATGATGCTTTGAACATGCTTAATTTTGATGTTACAAAAAAATGGCTTTTTGGGGAGGGCTGGTGTCCTGTATTCGCAAAAGATCAGGTATCTACATGTCCATGCCATCATATTGTTCTTGGTTGGTAATGTGTTATGTTTTAAGTATGTTAGAATGTGTTGTCATTTAACAGATTCAGGAGGTGTTGCAACGTGCAACAATTGATAGCAATGCACAAGTAGGCATAATATTTCATGTCATGGGTGCTGCGGAATCCCCTCCTACTTATTTTCGAACAAACACTTTTACAAATGCATTCCAGGAAATTGTGGATGCCTATGGGTTAGTTACCTTATATTATCATTTCTCTTATGTATGCACGCACGAGGTCATATGTTGGAAGAAATGTCTTCGACTTAGTACACTGCACTTCTTACAAAAAAATAAATATAGAAATGATCCTCATCATTAGTCGTGAAAGCTTCCAATCTATGGTGTCAAATCTCATCTCTGTTGATAGTAAAATGTATTCCCGGAGTTGCAATACGCTGCCAGTGACATTATTAGTTATGCAAGTGCATTATTATTTCTTTCTCTGCTGTAACGTATACGTTTTGGTCAACTGAACAAATTTTCTTAACGTTGAGGGCTAATTACCATTTTGTTTTGCACGTTGGAATAATCTATGAACTGATAAAACAATCCATTTGGCAGGGTTGCTAAATATCAAGAAGCAAATCCTGCTGTTTACACTGTCATTACATTTCCATTTCTTTTTGCTGTGATGTTTGGGGACTGGGGCCATGGAATATGCTTGCTGTTAGGAGCACTTATCCTTATAGCCAGGGAGCGTAAGCTTAGTACCCAGGTATGTTTGCTGTCAAATTCTTGTATTGCAGTTTTGGATGAGTTATGTTCTGTGAGAAGATTCCATATTCACTATAAGATTTAATTTGAAAAGTTCTCATAAAACTTACAAGGTTTTATTTTGTGAGAGATTCTAGAATGATAGCTGTAACAAACTGAATTTTTGTTCTTTCAAGTTAGGCCTTTTATTTTCATAGATTTTCGTGTGTATTAATTGAAGTCTGCCAGAAATAAAAGTTTCCAACTGGATGTGTATGAAGAATAAAAATTATGGGTAAGCATTGAAGGTTGTGAACAAATTCTAATGTTTACTCTTTTTCATTTGCTATGCTCCTTGAGAAATGTGCTTTCTTTCTAAGTAATATATTATTAGATTATGGTTACAGTTTTCCTACTGCAAAATGGGAATTGTTTTTGCACTGCTTTTTTACTACCTAAAGTCGTTTATTAAAATTTGTGCCAGAAACTTGGAAGCTTTATGGAGATGCTTTTTGGCGGGCGCTATGTACTTCTTCTAATGTCACTTTTCTCAATTTATTGTGGGCTGATTTACAACGAATTTTTCTCTGTTCCATTTCACATATTTGGTGGGTCTGCTTACAGATGTCGGGACACTGCCTGCCGGTACATTCCACTTTTCCCCTATTTTTCATCATTAAGTGGTGTCAGCTGGAAGCATTCTTGATTTTTTAAGTCATTATTTAATGCCTGCTTTTTTGGCTGATATTTTGTCTCTGAGTTTACAACAGTTGGTGTGTGTATGAATGCAAATTTGTTGATTATTGACCTGTAGTATATTTGGCTAAGGTTCGTAATTCCATCTCTGGTAAGAAGTTCACTCATAGTAAGAAGTGATTGTTTTACTTTTGAGGAAAACACATTTTGTCCGCTGTTTTTTTGTCGCCTAGAATATATGTTCCACATCAATTCGTTGCCCTCAGCTCTAGAAGGTTGTTAGCTACTTAATTTAAAGAGGTTATGTTTGTGTCATGGATGAAGAAACTACTTCAACTTTTATTTGTAAAATTTGATTATATTTGTAGTTGATTATTCTCATGGTTTCATCATAATAAACTGCTTCCTACCTGTTTCTCTTGTACTATGCCGCTGTACCTTTGTTCTTGGCTATTGCCCTTTGAGATATATAGTCCCATCAGCTTTTGTATTCTGAAAATTATTTTGAGATCTGCATCTTTGAAAAAATTTCTTTTTGCTTCTATTGTAATTTTTTTTCATCTTGTTTATTTTGATCAGTGATGCACACACAGCTGGTTTGATCAAGTACCAGGGTCCATACCCATTTGGTGTGGATCCAAGCTGGCGTGGGAGCCGTACAGAACTACCCTTTTTGAACTCGCTCAAGATGAAAATGTCCATTCTGTTGGGTGTGGCACAAATGAACTTAGGAATTATACTAAGCTACTTCAATGCACACTTTTTTGGCAGCTCAATAGATATAAGGTAATGTTTTCCTTTCCAGGGCCTTCTCCTCTCCGTCTTTCTATTTATCATGCCTGCTCTCAGATACTTTCTAATTCACTCTTTACACCACTGATGGAATAGATAGAATAAAACTCAATATCATCTTGTTCTCAGGTATCAGTTTGTGCCACAGATCATCTTCCTTAACAGTCTTTTTGGGTATCTTGCACTTCTCATTATCATCAAGTGGTGCACTGGTTCTCAGGCGGACCTTTATCATGTGATGATTTACATGTTTTTAAGCCCTACTGATGATCTCGGTGAGAATGGGTTGTTTTGGGGCCAGAGGCCACTTCAGGTATTATCTCCAGTATTCTATGTATTTTTCTTTCTGTTTGGTCTATATACCTTTGCTCATGCTTTTCATTTTGGTCCTCTGATACTCGAATTCTGCAGATTGCATTGCTGCTTTTGGCTTTAGTTGCAGTTCCATGGATGCTGTTTCCTAAACCGTTCATTTTGAAGAGGCTACATTCAGAGGTAATGTAGTTATGCTGTTTCTTTTGCTTCTTTTTACTTTCCTTTTGAAGCTTAGATAACTAACTGTTTTCATCAACTGTTGGCTGATGTGTAAGGACTTTGTGGCTGACACCATAAACTTTATTGGATCATATGTATACCAAAAAATGAAATAATGCTATTCAGGTTTATTTGTGAGATTGACTTGGGAGATGCATTGATGTTTGTTTAGTACATATCTTGGTCCATTTGAAATGATTGATCGAATCTATATTATCAACATTGTAATTTTATATTTATTGGATTCAATGTAGAGATTTCAAGGTCGGACCTATGGCATTCTTGGCACCTCCGAGAATGACATTGACTCAGAACCTGATTCTGCACGTGCACGACAACATCATGAAGATTTTAATTTTAGTGAGGTGTTTGTGCACCAAATGATACACTCTATAGAGTTTGTTCTCGGTGCAGTCTCTAATACAGCATCATACCTTCGGCTTTGGGCGTTGAGGTACTTCTGGTGACTTCTCTTTCGGTATATTTGTGGTTTCGTCCCTTGTTTCTTCTAAGTTTATTTTATGCCACTGTTATTACAGCTTGGCTCACTCTGAGTTGTCAACCGTTTTCTATGAGAAAGTCCTCCTTCTTGCATGGGGGTGAGTAATTCTTTTTCCAATCCTCTGACGTGGTTTTCTGCACATTCTGCCTTTCTTATTCTTTCATCCATGTTGGTTTAGCCCTCATTTTATACATCTCTCAGTTAATTGTTGATCAAATACATGAATTTGACTTAAAAGTTGAAGTCTGTGTGGTGCCCTTATGGTTCAATCAGCCCTAGCAGACCATTCTGTATCAAATTGTGTTGCATGCTCTTTCAAATTAATGATAACTTAATTGTTTTAGGTATGAAAACATTATCATCCGACTGGTGGGGATTGCAGTATTTGCATTTGCTACTGCTTTCATACTATTGATGATGGAGACACTCAGCGCGTTCTTACACGCGCTGCGTCTTCACTGGGTAGAATTCCAAAACAAGTTTTACCATGGTGATGGCTACAAGTTCAGACCCTTCTCCTTTGCGGCAATCACTGAGGATGACGATTAGTTAACTGACTGACCCTTTTGCTTTTTGGTTTATGGGTGGAATGAGAGCGACGGAGAAAGGTAGTAATTTTTCCCACAGTAGAAACCACCCAAGATAGAAATGATATTACAACCAGATTTTTGCTGGCAGAAGGATCATGGCATTTTTGATCTGACATTGTGCTCTGCTCGGTCGGATTCAAGTTAGAAAATGTAAAACGCTGACTCATTCTTTGCGCGTGCTGGTATATAAGCATTTGCCTATAATCATAGTTATGTTAACAGGTGCACTCTCTCTTTGGAGGTTACTTTTTGCCCAGAAGTATAGAGGGGGAAAGGAGGGGGGGTGTGGAGAGGAAAATTGTTTTGTAAAGGGGGGAATGAAGAACCACTTATACCATTTAGGGTTTCGTGAATAATACTACAGTTCGCCAAAGAAAAAGTGTGAATTTTGTGGGAAATTGGACTTTTTGTTAAACAATTTTTAAAGTAAGATTATAAGTAATAGATTTCTTGTTCCATATTTTTAGTTTGCAAACCAATGCATTGGTATTATGGTTTTAGTCTCAGGATCTATATCCTTGGAAATTCTTATTATCTGTGTTGTCCTATTTTCTTCTTTCTTTCTGTTATTATAAAATGTTTTTTTCCTCCATTTTTAATATAAAAGGAGTATGCTTTGGGCTTTTTGTTAATATCTTTTAATTTTTAATTTTATAAAGAATGCTTACAAATTATAATAATGATTATTCATTGTTTGTAATAAATATTTCTGTAAATGTTTTTTAATTACTTACTAAAAACAATGAAAATTATAACATAGTTCATTGATCCAAAGGTGGTGTGAAATTTTTTAAAATAGGCCATTTAATGGAAACCATCTAAATTTTGGGAAAGACAAACAAAATTAGCAAAGATTTAAGCTAGAATACCATAACTTGGGCTCATTTGATTTTTCATGAAGCAATTTCATTTACCAGAATACTGGAGTCCAGTTTCGGCAGTTCAAAAGAAAAAGAAGAAGAAAGAATACTTCAGCTTGTGGAATATCGAAAATGAATGGGACCGTGAGCCTTTTTCATTGAAGCTGACGCAAACCGCAAAGTGCAAAGTGTAAGTGCATCTATCGTAGCTCTCCTCTAGAAGCCACGTCCTACCCCTCCGCCCTCCCATTTCCCAATCAAGAATAATTGATCTTTTTTCTCTCAACAAACAGAAAAATAATTACATTCCCAGAATCCCAGATAAAACTGAGCTCTCAAGTTCAGACTTCAGCTTCAGCAACATGGAGGTTCCTTACAGTTACAGTAAGGGAATTAGAGACGGTATTGCAGAGATTTTCAGAAGAGAAGATGGTTCCTCTCACCCCAGAAACTTCGCTCGTCGATTCTTTTCTTCTGAGGTTTTGGTTTTTCCTTTTCCATACCAATTTTCAAACAAACAAAAACACTGTCATCTTACGTTGATTCAGTAATAACTAATAGCTTGATTGACCCTGTTGAGGTTTGGATTATGGAACATTTAATGTTTAATGGGTTTCCTTTTATTAATTGAGATAAGTTCAAAGATCATTCCTTTTTATTTGATTCATTTATTACTCGAATTCCAGTTTTACTCGAGCTTGGATGTGAAGTTTGGTTGTATCCCTTGATAAACTTCAAGCCACATGAATTTATGCTTTCAGCTGGTTTTTGGAAACTATTTAGGAAATTGTCGTTGGATTTTGGACAACGGGACTAGTGCATTTAGTACCGTGATATATACATTTATAACATATGGACGCATATGTTGAGTATATTTAATCATATAATATAATATTAATATAAAGTTTATTAGACTAATTTAATGATCTATTAAAGTTAAAGGGTCCAATTGTCTAATTAATACAGTGGGGGACATAATCTATAATTGTGCAGAATCCCGGGTTAATTACTAATTGCTGATGGGTCAATTAGTAATTAATATATATTAAATAATTGGGATATGGTCCATGGTGGAAGTTGCCTATTTATGTTACAGTTTTTCTGTTACAACGTAAGATAAGAAACATTCGCACGTTGGAAACAGAGAACGTGTGTTCCCCATCCAGCCTTGAAGCAATGATTCACCAGAAGACCTTCATTCCCGGATTTTGTCAAGAACATGGCATCATCATCAGGTACGCTATCGCATTCCGTTTAATTCATGCAACAACGACAATCTGAATTGATTCCAGTCCTGGATTGTTGTTCATACGGTTTAGAACAACAGTAATCTCCTCCAGTTATAACAATTGGTAGCGGAGCAATTCAATTTTGATTTTACATGAATTGTAAATAATTTATGATGCATGGTTGATTGATTTCGTCAAGCAATTTTGAAATCAATCAACAATTTCTTGTTGAATTTGGGATTGAATCCATCCTTTTTTTAGCATCAGAATTACCTTGTTAATTCTACAATAAAAGAGGCGCATCAATTTAGAAATCGACAAAAATCAAAAACAAAAATGGACTTCAGGACTGTTAGTTGTTATTTTGTTGGATATCCGGAGAGGTCACGGGGGTATAAGTTTTACAACCCTACTACCCGAATTTTTTTTTAGACGGAAAATGCCCAGTTCTTTGAGGATGTTGAGTTTGGGGGGAAGATAGACGGTCGAATATCATTTTTTAGGAGGATTCAGTTATACCTCTTCATGCAGTTCCTGAGGGTCAGGATGAGCTCATCGTTCATATTCCTGTCTTTGTCCCTCAGTAGGCAAGAAACGATACTATTAATCCTCCTACAGGATAAGATCCACAGGTTATACCTGAGAATCATCAGGAAGTCTATGAAGATCCACAACCGGATCAAACTCAACACCCTCAAGTGGTTGAGAACCAGCTAGATATGCCACTTAGGAGGTCCACTAGAGTGAGAAGAAATGCGATTCCGGATGATTATATCGTATTTCTACAAGAACATGAGGAGACTATTGACTCTTTGGAGGATGACCCGCTCACCTTCACCGAGGCCATTAGTTGTTCTGATGCTCAAGACTGGATACGGGCCATAGCAGATGAATTTCAATCCATGAAGGACAATGACGTTTGGGAGCTCGTACCATTGCCTAAGAATGTGAAACCGATAGGTTGTAAATGGGTTTTCAAAACCAAATGGGATTCACAAGGCAATATTGAGAGGTACAAAGCACATATTGTTGCGAAAGGATTCACCCAAAAGGAAGGAATAGACTCTAAAGAGACCTTCTCTCCAGTCTCATCGAAGGAATCTTTTAGGACTATTATGACCTTGGTGGCGTATTTTGATCTTAAGCTACATTAGATGGATGTAAAGACTGCTTTTCTCAATGGGATTCTTGAGGAAGAAATCTACATGAAGCGACCAGAGGGTTTATCCTCTAACGAGGATAGTCAATTAGTTTGTAGATTAAAAAAATCTATCTATGGGCTCAAGCAAGCTTCTCGTCAATGGTACTTAAAGTTTCATCGCGTTATTACTTCATACGGTTTTGAGGTAAACGCTGTAAAGGACTGTCTGTACCACAAGTTCAGTGGGAGTAGGTTTGTATTTCTATTGTTGTATGTGGATGACATTTTGCTTGCTACGAATGATGTAAAGGTTCTTCAGGATACTAAGACTTCGCTCAGATAACTTTGAGATGAAAGACCTTGGCGAAACATCTTTTGTGCTGGGAATACAGATCCATCGTGATCGTTCACGGGGTATCCTCAGGTTGTTACAAAAGGGTTACATCAATAAAGTTCTCAAGAGGTTTAACATGCAAAATTGTAAACCACATGATACTCCTGTCTCCAAAGGTGAAAAATTCATCCTTAACCAGTGTCCTAAGACAGATTTGGACTGTAAGTTCATGGAGGGTGTTTCATATGCTTCGGTTGTGGGTAGCATCATGTATGCACAAGTTTACACCCGTCCGGACCTTGCGTTTATAGTTGGTATGTTGAGGAGATACTAGAGCAATCTCGGAAGGGACCATTGGGTTGCAGCCAAAAGAGTCTTTCGGTATCTACTGAAAACGAAAAACTACATGCTCACATACAAGAAATCGGATCAGCTTGAGATCATCGGGTATTCTGATTCTGATTTTGCTGGATGCTAAGATAGTCAGAGATCGACTTCAGGATATGTCTTTCTATTGGCTGGAGGAGCGATTTCTTGGAAGAGTGTCAAATAGTCACTCGTCGTTTCTTCCACTATGGAGGCAGAGTTCGTAGCTTGCTACGAGGCATCCAGTCATGCTATTTAGCTGCATAATATGGTTAAGGGACTGTGAGTTGTCACTGGCGTTGAGAGACCTTTGAGGATCTTTTGTGACAACCGGGTTGCAGTGTTGTACTCCAATAATAATCGGAGTTCGTCCATGTCTAAGCACATTGACATCAAGTTTCTTGCCGTAAAGGAGAGAGTTCAGAGTGGTCAAGTTAGCATTGAGTTATTGGGTACAAATGCAATGATTGCGGATCCGCTGACAAAGGCATTGACACCTGTTGCGTTTCATGGCCATGTATCTAACATAGGTGTCCTTAGCTTAGATGCTTGAAATTAGTGGGAGTTTGGTTTGTACTTTTGTGACTCATAAATGTATTGACTGTGTATTATGTTATTTCACAGTTTATGGATATTGATTTTATTCAATATATGCTCTGGTTTTTGATCTCATAAAGTAAAAAGGATCAGTTGGAAATAAACATGTATAAATCATTTCACATGTAATTTCCATGTTGCACATGCACACTGGATCCATGTCATTAATTAGTTAGTGCTCGTAATCATCATGAGTTTTAGTCGCTTAAACTGCGATGACTGCTCTTTTGGTTCTTGCATTGATGAAACTAATGGACCGGATTGAATTAGACAGGTATCATGCTAGCATTTGGGAAATTAACGTATACCTATATGACTAAAGGTTGGTACTATAAGGATCGCACATTGTCGAGTTGTCCAAGTGGGAGATTGTTGGATTTTGGACAACGGGACTAGTGCATTTAGTACCGTAATATATACATTTATAACATATAGACGCATATGTTGAGTATATTTAATCATATAATATAATGTTAATATAAGATTTATTGGACTAATTTAATGATCTATTAAAGTTAAGGGGTCCAATTGTCTAATTAATACAGTGTGGGGGCACAATCTGTAATTGTGCAGAATCCCGGGTTAATTACTAATTGTTGATGGGTCAATTAGTAATTAATATATATTAAATAATTGGGATATGGTCCCTGGTGGAAGTTGCCTATTTATGTTACAGTTCTTCTGTTACAACGTAAGATAAGAAACATACGCACGTTGGAAATAGAGAACGTGTGTTCCCCATCTGGCCCTGAAGCAACGATTCACCAGAAGACCTTCGTTCTCGAATTTTGTCAAGAACATGGCATCATCATCAGGTACGCTTCCGCATTCCGTTTAATTCATGCAACAACAACAATCTGAATTGATTCCGGTCCTAGATTGTTGTTCATATGGTTTAGAACAACAGTAATCTCCTTCTGTTATAACAATTGTGGCTTATTATTTGTTCTTTTTATCTGTACTCTTGGTGTAAGCGATTGTGAAGAGACTTGTTAGTTGGTCATCAGGGTTGTGTGAACACAGTGGAATTCAACTCTACTAGAGATCTTCTTGTCTTCGGTTCTGATGACAGGAATGTCATATTTTGGGAGTGGGCAACTAATCGGAAATTGCTCTCATATCACTCGGGGCATTCGAATAATATATTCCAGACGTGAATCATGCCACTGAGTGGTGATCGAAGAATTGTAACTTCTGCTGCTGATGGCCAGGTGGGTTTATGGATAAATGTCTCTTAGGAGTCTTTTTGCAGTGCAGATTTAGAGCTATACTTAGTGAAGTTCTGGTACTTCAGTTCTATTTTCGTAAGCAATTTTTTAAGGAATAGTAATTTGATTTACTCTCTTAAGGTGACAACTTTGAATGGTTTCCTAACCTATTTGTCTTAGAAAATGCTCTGTATTTCTCTTGAAAATACTGAAACTATGGAAATAGATTCGTTATGGGAGTTGTTTCTAAGGATAAGATTGATATTCTAGATATCTGTAATTATTGCTCCGGAATCATGTGCTGGTTGCTGCTCACCTTCTTGGTGACCTCAGGATTCCCAGCTATTCTCTAAGCTACTTAAATCCTTTCCCTATGCAGATAAGGCTTGGCCAGGTCTCGGAGAGTGGGCAAGTTCATACAAAAAAATTGGGGAAGCACTAAGGATGTGTATTCAAACTTCTCTGTGATACGCTATTACTTAGGCATGCATCTTGATGTGCTATTACTTGCTTGGTGTTGTAAATGACCATAGATTTTTCATTCTCCTTGTTAACTTTGCTAATGTTCATCATTTGTGCACAGATTATGGAGTTGAATATTCACGGGTAACTCTTGTTGGGGTTATTTCCAACCGACAATCAATTTTGCGCAGCAAATAATCTTATCCCAAGAATCAATAACCCCTACCAATCAAAAGCAATCAAGAAAAGAACACAGAGATTTTTAACGTGGAAAACCTCAACAGGTAAAAAACCACGGGACCAAGCCAGTCAATCCACTATATGATGATCAATGTGTACAACCAAGCAAAATCCCTATCTCAACTATAGGAATAATCTGTCATACACCACTATCACCAATAGTACCAATCAAACAATCTAATCAATCAATCCGAGAAAAACAAGAGATATGAGAATAGAGAACCAAAACCAGATTTTCACTACTTTAATCGGGACACTATTTCTACTACCTCGGACAACTTCTCACAGATCCAACCGTTCAGATTTAAGAACCAGAAGTCGTTCACCTGCTGTCCAAATTTCACCCCGATCCAACGGTGAACGAAGTCGCTGCAACGATTCTCCCGCAGCTACACAGAGTTTGGTGAAAATCTATTTTCTCTCCTCTCTCTCACAGGATGCTCAACAGCAACCCTCTCTCACGATCTCTCAGGATGCTCAACAGCAATACAATCTCTCAGGATGCTCAACAGCAACCCTCTCACAATCTCTTAGGATGCTCAACAGCAACCCTAACACAATCTCTCAGGATGCTCAACAGCAACCCTTTTACAATCTCTTTCAGTTGCTATTCGTTGCAACTGATTTTACAATCTTTCTCAACTCAATCTCACATCTAGATTGAGGAGACCACGCTAGAGAAATCTCCCCCTCACATTTTTCTCTCTGTGCTTCTTCTCACAACCTGAATCACCATATATATATATATATATTAGTGGGCAACCTAATTAATTAGGTTACACAATCCTACTCCAAATCATACTCCAATATTTTCTTTTTCTAATCAAATTAAAACAAACAACCCCAATTGGGCTAAGCTCACAACAATCTCCTTCGGCCAATATGAGCTGGACTCCAACAACTCTTACCCCGGATGTCATAATGCATGTTCTGCGATTGCAAAGGAGGCAAACATTAGCATATGTTGAAAGAAGTCATAATAGAGAAGATATTGAGAACGACGAAGACGAAGGGGAAGCGCTTATCTTACAAGTGGGAGACAGTGATGCATCTTCCGAAGACGAGGGAGGAAACACCAGAGACTGCAACATAAGCTAGATTTTGTCACTTATGTGGGCTTTTAGAAAATGGCCCTAGATCCCGAAAAATATATGTACAGTCTAAAGCCTTAAAAATACGTAGGTATGATGCACCCTTGCTATATTCTCATGTTGAAGAGAGGCTAAGCTACTATACCAGGTTGGTCGAGTTGGGTTTATTTATACAGTTTTTCTATTATGGTCTACATGTAAGTTCAAGTGGTCGCATTTACCACCAGCTGTTTTTCCCACTGTTGCAGTTAGAGAAGACAATGATGGTAAGAAGAATGTTGGTTGTGCTTTCTCAATTTTTAAGTTTAGCTTAATTCTCAAGAGTCCAAGCTTGGAGAAAGGAGCAAATCACTCAGAAAATTATGGGCTCACTCCAGCGTTGGGCCTCACTACGAAACAAAAGTTGAGACCCAGTAGACTATATGGGGTTTAAGCCCATTCAAATACAAAAGTCAAAAGCATTCCCATCTCTGGATAACCAAAAATTGAAAAACCATGCGTAACGAAAAGATGTCTACTTCCGTAATTTGACATAAAGGACTTGATCGTTGCTCCCCGTTTCTTTTTCTTCTTTTTTTCATCTTACTTCCCGCTTGCCTAAAATACAATTCAAAAACTGGTTACAGAAAATCTTAACTGAAACCACCACCAAAAAGAATTACTACTTCCTCTCCTCACCAAAACCAAAATCTTTCTTCCGAAAAATGGATTGCATAGATCTGTCGCTGATTGAGATATCGGGAGAAGACGACTCGCTCCTCGCTTTGCAGCAAAGCCCAAACGACGGCGTCTCACTCCCCAACACCAACACCGCCACCAATAAAACCTTCTTCTCTTGCTCGCCGCTTCTCCACCGCCCCAGATCTATCCCCTCCGCCGCACGCCCCCCAATCCCACCCTCTCCAATCGGTTAGTCAGTCTCATTTTTCCGTTGTGGTAGTTTAACTTGTCATGGTAAGTGGTTTGGTTAGTGATTCAGATTTTAATTTCCAATTTTGCGGTTGTTGCGATGTGCAGGGAGTGTGAATCGTGAGAGTGACGCAAGTGAACCAAGCTCTTCGTCGTGTAAAGATGGGAGAGAAGGTGCTAATAAGGAGAATGTTCATGTGAATAAACCGGAAGTGGCGAAACTGAGTTTAGGGCCTCAGCAGATGAAGAGGAAGAAAAAGGGTGGAGGATTTAACCTCCGTAAGAGTTTAGCTTGGGATCGAGCTTTCTTCACTGAAGAAGGTACTTTTTTTATTAAAAAAACTTTTAGTTAGTCTTTGCTAATGGTTTGTATTCAAATGTTTAAGCAGACGGGAATTGTAGATAAGGTGTATTCTGGTATTGAACAGGTGTTTTGGATCCATCCGAATTGTCGTTGCTTAGTGGTAGTGTTGGGAAGTCTAGTGGGGGAATGTTGTCGGTTATCGAAGAAGGGAGAGAGTCATTGTGTGGAGGCATGGATGAAGTTCAAGATTCGCCAGGTTTGCGAGCACTTGAAGAGGACTTGTTCAAGGAATTGCCTGCAAAAACACCAAAGAAAGGTAGAACGATTGCTGGGCTCTTATCACCAAAGCCAAGTCCAACCTCTGCAAAAAAGGAGGCAGGCTCAGCTTCTGCGGTTAGTATTTTTTTAAAATTTTCAATGGAATCTCTCTTTCTTCCTTTTTCTTTGTTTCTTTCATTCATTAATTCTTTATGGTCTATTTTTAAATGTAATTTTAATCCTTACTGATTTGCAAATTGGATGGAACAAAATTTACCATGATTTTATCCAATGCATGTTCACCAGGCAAAGCGAAAGGTTCCTTCAGCCCAGGATATTAACAGAAGTGCGTCTAAACGCAGTGGCTGCCCAAGGCCAGTGGCTTCTTCATATCCTTTTAGTTCTGTGTTTGTATGATAGGATTATTGAGGGTTCTATGAGTATTTTAAGGGTGGACATATGATTCTAAATCCTTTCCTCCAATAGATGTTTGTTGACCTTAACGTCTTTAAACTTTGCAAAGGCCGCCAAATTTGAAAAGGACAAATGCACCACCTAGGGACTCAAAAGTTTCTAAACCATTGGCTCTAAAGACGGATCACAAAATTATTCCTGCGAGTTCTAGAACTTCCCCAACTACTGCCAGCCAGCCGAAGCGTAGTCAGATTGCTCAAACAGGTGATTGTTGTGGGTTTTTGTTTGTTGAGTTTTTGTTTTAAAATGCATCAAACCTCTCTGAACCAAATTTGACAGAAAAGATGCATTTCTCATTCAGTTAAACCATCTCTTTACCTTATGCTTCGCTTACAGCTTTGTAATCCAATATACTGGTTATGTGTACTTTAACAGATCTTTGCTTTCTCATTATATGAACTTTATTTTCTGCCTTCTTTTCATATCTGCAGCAACCATTCATCAGAAAGGCATTGGATTAAAGGGAACTTCTGGTAATGTCAAAAGAAGTGCCCAACAAGATGTAAAATCTGTTCCTTCTGCTAAATCAACTGTGAAATCCACTGTCGTAAATGCTAGAAGAAATGTGGTAAGAGCCTGAAACTTCTGGAACCCTTAGATGTTGTAAATCATGCATTCAACAATTAATACTTGTGGGAGTAAATGTGAGCATGACAAGAAACTTTTATAATACTCATTACCAATCATCTAATGTACGCATGCATCCTTTATTGTAATTTTCAGTCAGAACAAGCCAGCTCAATACCAGGAAAACGACCATTAGCTAATGCACAGCACCCCCATGTTAGCCGAACAAACAGTAGCTTGGAAGCAGTCCCAAATCAGGTACTTCCAGCTGTAACTCAACTGTCACATGGCCATGGTAGTAGCGGGAAAGCTGGAGTTTCATTAACTCAAATTCCTAGCCATAGTGGGGTGAACATGGAATGTGCACAATCCCAAATAGCAAAACCATCAGGCTTGCGAAGGCCATCACCATCACTGGGATACTTTGGACAGGTTTGTTCACTAGAAAATTAGATCAATAATATAAATACATACATTCTACCCAAAGTAATTGTTAAGTTTCAACCATGTTTGATCAGATTTTCCTTTTTTTCCTGCTTTGTTCACTTGTGTTAATTGCTTTGCAGTCAAAAACTTCTACCCAGCCATTTGGAAGTTCTCAACCATCAAGTATTTCTAATTCTAGTATCTCTAGTTTAAGCAAACCTGGCAAGTTAGTTCATCAGAGACTCCCAAAACCATCCACATCAGTACCTGCAGACTCGAGTACAAAATGCTCTGTTGCATCAGTTGTCAGCTCTGCTGTAGAAGGAAAGATCAAACCGAACTTGGGGTCAAATAGTATGGAGAAGATGGGAGTACAGGGGCCATCTAACCCTAGGACTTGTGTCATGACTGGTTATCCACAGCAGTTGCTTAGCATTCATGATGATGTTGGTCTACAATCTCTAGTTGATGCTGAACCATGTAAAACTGAGTCTAACTTGGAGGGTAAAGGATTGCAGGGCAATGCGAATCAATTACCTGTGCAAAATGGTCCGTCTGAACAATTGAAGAGAGAAAATGATTGCGAACAGTTCACTGACATTTTCCGTAAAAGTAGAGACTTGAGTACAAATGGATTAGATTATTCCCTTTGTAAGCCCCATCTTGACCTACAGGCAGAAGTTGAGGATCTTTCTGTTAAAAGTAGTGTGGATTTCAATCATGGTTTTGAAGCCGGACAGAATCCATCAATCAGGACTAACAGTGTCTTTTCTGAGGTGAATGATAAAAGTACTTCAAAAGCTCATGAGATCAGATTAAGCAGCATGCAAGGAGCCAACGAGCATTCTGGAGAACAAGATGTGCTAAAGGGGCCTGATGTCTGTAAAGTTGAACTATCAATTGTGGATAGTCAGAATAAATGGATGAACAACAGTACTTTGTTTGAACAGACTAAATCTGTGAATGCTGTAGAATTAAATCTCAAAGTCCAGGACGGTAGTGCAAGTAAATTGGAATGTTTTTATGGTCCATACAACTACAATGATGTAGGGCACACAAATTGTGCTACTAATGAAGTACGCACCCTGAGTAGGGAATTGCAAGTGGGAGATGCACAACAGCATTCTGTTAGCAACCTGTCTGTAGAAAGTGGTAAGAGTAACCTGACTACTTCTACAGTGGGGTTGCACTCTAATGCTTCATCAATATATGGAACAAGTTTTTTCTCTGAAGATTTCCTTGAGAGAGATGTCCTTCAGAGAGTCAAAACTGTTCAATCAGAAGGAAATAATGATTGTGAAGATGAATCAAGGGTGGATGAAAGTCATATGATGGAAGCAGTATCCACAGGCACTGTTGAGGAAAATGATGTTTGTAGATGCAGTGGAGATGTTGTTGGTATGGAACCGGAAGATCACCATGTCTCCCAAGACCCTGCTGTGCAAGTTAAGGTTTTCTCTGGTGTAAACGGTACAAGTGAGGGTGAAGATGTAATAGAGAGACAGGATGATTCTCCAGTGACAAGTAGCATCGTGTCTTGTGATTTACAGCCAGGAATTGTGACTTGTTACGATGAAAGTGGTTTTTTAATTCCCCACAATCCAAACAAACAGTCTCTGGAGCAAGCTGGACTGATCAATTTGTGTTCTCCTGAAGTTATTCAGGGCAATCATAACCAAAATGCATGTGCTGATGTCTTGTTTGGTGAGGGATCATTTGATTCTTTGAAATGCAATGATGGGAATATCGTTAGCTGTGGGCATGAATTGGATATTCCTCCTGGTATACAGCAATGTGAAATCATGGAGAAGGCCAATGAACTAGCAGAAGTGCAGCCCTTAGATAGCACTTTGCTAGCTGATGGACAGAACAGCAAGACTAATCCTGTAGTGGTAGATAAAAGGTCTTCTTTGGTGCTTGATAACATTAGTGAATGTCTTGAAGAGCATCCTCATCTTCAAAATCCTTGCCCCGTGGTTGAGGAAATTCCTGTGGAACTGCCTGATATTATTTCAGGTGATAATTTGTTGCATACAGATCTTTATGTAGAATCCCCTGAGAGAGAAGTTCCTGTAAATGTTTTGGCTAATTCTTGTGGACGAAGTGATGACTGTCCGAGTGAATTGTCAAGTTTAATTGTTTCCAATCATGGAGTAGATATCGATGAAGTTGGCCATCAGCCTGTTGATGAGATGATGCCAAGTTCTGAAGGGATTCGACCATTAGCTGAAAATGTTGATTGTTGCGTTGATGATAAGCTTGGGAATGATGCGCTCAGTGGTGATGGTACTCCTCTTGAAAATGCGTCATCAAAGAAGTCTGAAGATCGAATTGTGCCTGCTCTTGAGGCATCAAGTGAGCAGCTGCTGGTGGACCCTGAGGATTTACCTCAAGCTAACCTTTTGCCAGATGAAGCTGAAATCAGTGTTCCTGAAAGTGAATGCCCTAGCAGTGAACACAATTCGGACAATGCCATTCATCCAAAAGAAAATGGTGAAACGTTATCAATGTGAGTATTCTGGTATATCTTATTTGCATATATGTATGTGGTCCTGGCACTTCGTCAAACATCTTTGTTATCCTTAGCTACACGCGAATACTGTGTTCTCTACATAATCAGTCTGACCTTTCCTAATGGCAGAGATAAATCTTTGAACCAGAAGAAGCAGGTCGCCCTCACAATAAAACCACCAGCAAATGCAGTTCCTTTTTCTGAAGAATGGCTAGCTGCACTTGAAGCTGCTGGAGAGGTACTTTGAAGTTTGGCCCACTCCTTAGTAAATTATTTTTTTGACAGATATCTAGGGTCTGATTTAGAGTTTTCCGCAGGACATCCTAACCATGAAAGGTGGTGCAGTACAAAATTCTCCCCCGGACAAGTCACTACCTGAACCTAGTCCTTGGTCCCCGGTAATATCCTACTTCCATCTGGCTTAAAACTATAAAATCATTTTACTTCACGGGCAATCTCTGAAGTCATTCACTTAAATCTAGAGTTTCTTGGTTCGATTCTTCAAGTTATTTAGCGCTCGAGTTTGTTAGTTTGAGAGTAAGTGTGAACAAGATTAGTTTTGGCCGGATACATGTGGTTCGGACTCTAAAATGAAATATAGTTGTTCAGAATGCTCTTCCTTGTGCAAATTTCAGATCATTGGCTATACTTATATGACATCATAACATGTTTGGATTTCAGGTAAGAAAGAAACAGAATCAGGAGATCGGACCATTTGACTGTACAAAATATACAAACAGCGGTATCCCACCTGGTTCAGATTGAGGAGTGCCATTTCAGCTCAACAGACAAAGGGTATTGACCTACACAAGATTCGCCGATGCGAACCACCATTGTCGAGACTCGAGATAAGAAACCTCAACTAATCATTCTTTTTGTCACTATCAGTGTGACCTCTGTCTTAAAGACCACGCAATAACACGTTTAAAGAAAATTTCTTTTGCTACTAATCACTCCAGACTGCTTCCTTCTTTTTTTCTTCTCTGTCAAGCAAAAGCTCTACCAAAAAAAAATCGGTACGACTCTTTGAACAGTTAATTATGGATTTTGATTGACAATGATTAGTATCAAATACTAGTTTTCTTGTCTACCCACCACCTTTTCAACGGTTTGGTACTTGTAAAGAAATGCCAAATAATAATTTACTCTTGTAAACATTAATCGTGCAAATGCTTGTTTAGGAGCTTGGTTTTCGGTTTTGAAGCTTACATACTGTGTAGCTTCGATAATAAATTTCAGCTAATCGGAAGAAAAAAATTAAAGATGCTAAACAACATAAATGGAATACTACATTCTTGTATACATCACAAAAGGGTTTGATTTATTCAAATTTCTGTGAAATATAGGAGTACAATATATGCATTCAAGCTTGCTTCTTGCTCTAATTAGCACCACCTTTTTCAAAGTTTTGGTACTTGTACAACTTGGCACAACACAAATAATACCCAAAATTGACCACCCCTACCACCACCAGCACCCAATACACATTATCTATCCTCCCTCCATTTATATCATCCGGCAACCAATCTGTTACCCTCCTCATAAAATCAATCAAAGCTGTGCTCAAATAGAGAGAAATCCCAATAATCAGAGAAACCATAGCAGTCGCCGTGCTCCGCAGCGCCACCGGAAATTCTTGGTAATACAATAGAATTTGTCCTGGGAAATGAAACGCCTCTCCGATTCCGACCAGGACTAGCTGAGGAAATAGCCACAAGACCGACAAGGGCAGTGTTGAATTATTTTCATGTAGTGTTTTCAGCCGCTTTGACTCCACCAGAGCAGACATTACCATTCCTACAACGTTCAGCACGTGGCCTAACCCTATTCGCTGGAGCGGAGTCGGTGATTGTCCAGTCAGTTTATGCCAGGTAGGAAGTAGGCAGCGGTCAATTAGAGTGAGGGAGATGGCTGAGCTGATCAACCCAACGACAAGTATAGAACTTGGTGGGAATTGGAAATGTTGACCAAGATGACGGTCCGTGGTCAACGCTTGAAGGATGGTCAAACTTGCTTGAATTCCTATTGGAGTGCCTAAGAAAATACTACTAGACCAGAGTGGGGAAATCTTGATTAGGGTTTTGAAATCTTCTACTTGCTGGATTGTGCATAGCCTCCATGGTTTTGCAATCGATCCATCTGGTTTCATGTCACCTTCAGTTTTCAATGCTGCTCGGTTGAAGAATCTGCAAAATTAGAGGGAAAATTTTAATTGTAAAAAGGTCACTAATAGTTTTTAAGTAATAATAATACCATTTCTTAACTTGTCTTTTTCGTTTTCAGGTTTCAATTTGGAAAAGAAAGTAAATACTCTCACTCTACCATACTAAGTTTATTTAGTAAAAGGGAAAAGAGTGACGCCAATGTCATTTCTATGTGTAGCTTAGCTATGCAAGAATAAGTCTGTTTGAGATCTTAGTAATCTCCTTTCTATTCTTTTCGAGCATAAGATTCATTTCATTCGAGTATTATCGGAATTTTAAAAAACTCCTCCTATAATTGACATTCTTATTTAAAAAATCTCATTTTCTATCAGAAAATCTCCATAAGTGCGTCTTGAGTCCACTCCTTTCCTTGCCAATATAAAACCTAAGCCCAAACATAACTGGCTTTTGTTTCAAATTCGGAACAAGAATTCAGAATTCCTGTATCATTCCAAAGAAGTACACATCAAAATAGATAAACGTCACAACATATTAAATTAGGGTTGAAGAGTCGTCCAGATTCGATAGTATTCGAATGACAGTTCATAATACAAGAAAAAGTTAACATTATAGAAATACAAGTGAGTTGAGACATTTATAGAAATATTCCTTTCCTTGTGGTCTCTGCCTCAAATCCACTCAAAAAGTAAACAAGATTGCAGACCACACACAGAAGTAGAGTACACTCTTCCCATATGGGACCGCCAAAACTATTTTTCTTTTATCAAAAGGAGCAATCATGATGATTTCAAAAACTAAAACTTAGTAATTAATTAGTGAAATATAAACCATAATCATACTATAAGTTTACAAAAAATTATAATCGTACCTGAATTTTTCGTTTAACTTGCTCGTTGTTGACACTTTATAACTATAGTAATAATCCTCGATTCTAGGTGATAATTCAAGCTTTCTCTTATGTATTGAAGCAATAACAACACGAGCTAGGCTACTGAAAGGACTTTCTTGTGGCCTATCTTTGAGGTAGAAACGCCAACCCAACAAGAAAACGATCAATCCAATGAGATTAGCCCCAAGAGAAATACCAAACCCTAAACCCCAACTCACATTGTCCTGTATGTACACAATTCCTGCCACACTTATCACTGTGCAGAGGTAAAATGTGAAAAAAAACCAATTGAAGAAACTCCCTTGATCTTTGAGGCTATCAAATTGGTTTGCACCCATTGTCCCTATAGTGAATCTTGTCCCTCCAAACCCAATAATGGCTAGAGTAATTGATCCATATAGAACTGCTAATTGCAGATTTGATGGGGCTTGGCATGATCTTGATCCAAGATTATCACATGGGTTTGGCCTCAACGAATCAAGAATTGAAGTTAAAACAACCAGCAACATACCCTGCAACAAGTTAAACAATAAGTTAAAGTTAATCATTTCAAGTCGGTAAGGAATTTGTTTGTCTCATGATCACTAGTCAAGAATTCCATAATGTTTGAACGAGATTAATCTCCTGCAAATAGACAGAGAAAAAGGAGTAAGTATGGATCGGAAGATCCGAACGATCCAATCTGATCTGATCTTAACTAACACATCCAATTCGATTCGAACTGTGTCGGGCGGAACTTCGAATAGAGAGTAGAGGATCCATTAAATCTCTTAGTTTTATTTCCTTTTCTTTTTTCTCTTGCTATTTACTCCATTTATTAGGTTGTAATACCGTTTAAATGTTTTGTTAGGTTGCATAAGAGAGAGTAGCTAAAGATTACAAAAATAGGTCTAAAATTAATAAAAAATTTATTTTTTAAATAAAAAATTAATTTAAAAGTATTTAAAAAGTCTGAATTTATTTGAAAAATCTGACCGATCCGATCCGATCTAAAATAGTCGAATTGCAATCGAATTAGGATCATGTTCGGAGTGTTCGAATTACCGCTGACAAAATCCGATCCGAATTTGTTGGATTCCAACTGAACTGTCCGAATACTCATCCTCAAGAGAACAACCAAAAAGACCCGGCGAAAAAAAGTTAATTATTTCAGATAATTAATCCAAACTATTGAATTGGGTTGCTAATTACCAGCAAAGAGATGCAAGAAGATATGACTATGACTGAGAAGGAGCCCAAGAAAGAGTCTGAAATGATAGCTCCAACCAAAGGGAATAGACTGAAGCAGCCATTGATAACATTGAAAATCTGAGCTGCATCTATGCTTTTCACATTGAATTCCTTCATAAGGTACACTATAAGATTTGAAATAAGTCCTCCACTGGCAAGTGACAAGCCTGCCATAGCCCCTGCTCCAACACCAAAAACAATTTTAGTTACTGATGCAAGATTTGAGAGATTAATTTTGCAGTTTGCTGTAAGAAAAAATAGTAATTAAGAGACCTATGATGAAAGGAAAGGTGACCCAGTTGCCCCTTTTGTTGCTGGAGTTTGCTTCTTGATCACCAGAGAGCACTGAGACTGAGCCATCATCCATTTTGCTGCAACCTTACTTTGGTTTATGTTCAAATGGTTGTTGATGAGCAACTCTTATATAGCCCACATTCCTCTCTTCTTTATTAAATTTATCTTTTTTGTTGAAATAACCCAGATATATATTATAATTACCACCTGGATTTTGGTTCTTCACTCCCTTGGTAAAATTGTGAGGCTGGATTTTATTCGTAACATAATATGATACTCTATTTAACAAATTTGGATGACATGAAATTTCTTATTGAGAATGTCGAATTATTTATTATTCTATATTTTTTATTGATTGTCTTACTAGTAAATCGTTTATTCATTTTTATATTTTTTCCCAGGAGCTAATTGTATTTCAGAATTAACGAAACCATGGGGGAAAAAATTACGTCTCAACTCGAGGTATCCCTAAATCCACGACGTGACTAATCATACATTCAAAGTGCTGCCACTGTACCACTTGGAAAAGTTGAAGCACATCAAAGTTAAACAAAAGAATGTGGACTGTCAGCACAGTAGCTCCGGTTCATGAATTGAGCTGGGCCAGCTAAGGCACTGCTCTTTGGCACGAAGCGGGTTTTTTTTTCTTCTTTTTCTTTTGAAAAAAATGACCAGGTAAGTTAATACTCACTGCTATATTTGAACTTAAGTTTGAATCTTTATCGATATTTTTATCACAATTAATTGCAGTATGACAGTTACAATTTGGCATTCTTTCGAGGAAATTTCATGTCACCCAATTTCGTTAAATAGAGAACTATGTTTGAAATGAAATCATGCTTGCTTCTACGAAACAATGAGTATGATGCCCAAAAATAATAGAAGAAGCTATCAAGTTTCTCTCTGCCGTACGTTAACGAGGGCATAAATCTAACTTGTAGGATCCGCCATCAGATTGTCAGAAACCTGAGGGCAACATGATCAAACACGGATGCAAGAAAAGAAGAATTCAAGATCTAACCAGGAAATAATTAGTTAAGGTGAATGATCATACATTGATTATACAGTCGTAGATGTTCTTGAAATCAATCTACATATATGGTACAGCAGAGAATAAAGTATAAAAGAACTCACAAAACTAAACCCTATTTTACAACAGACTTTAAAAGGCGAGGGAGGGATAGAGAGAGGACGGATTCAACTTTCCTGGATTATGCATACTCTGGATTGAGTGACAGGGCCTCTCTATAGATCATCTCCTTCATTTGCTCTTCTCCCAAGGCTTGCTGCTCAAACTCGAAGGAAAAATGTTCCTGACAGGCAGGTTCGTCAGCTACATCATGCAATCTTGCAAGGTATGGATGGGCTAATGCGTCCTCGACTGACACAAACAATGTTTTGGTTTAGAAAGATGTAAGAGAATACGCAAAAAATTCTAATTTGAAATATCGCCCATGGCAAGCTTGTTGATCCACGGGTGCGTAACTAAATTTCTTATCCTAAGGTTTATCTTATCTGAAGCTCCAGACAACATAACAAGCAAACAGTTCATGTTTAAGCTAAATATCAAGACATAGTGGTGAATGATGCAGCTTCTAAATTTTGTAAAGATGCAGGACTGAAACAGGTGGAATGCCTATGAGCCAAATATTGGTTTGCCTAAAGGTTTTACTAGTACAACAATGACAATGAAAGTAAAATCCATTTCTCATGATTACAAAGGTGAGTTTTCATTTCAGTAACATGATTATAGATTCGTTTAAGGCTATTGAACTCACCAGTAATTCTTCTCGTGGGATCAAATGTCAACATTTTATCAACAAGATCCATCGCCAATGGATGAACATGAGGAAAAACTTGGGCCAAAAGTTGACGAGGAAGTGGAGTCAATTGCTGCATGTATCTTTTTGCATCCTCACTCCGGACAAACCCAAGATCAGATTCAGTTGGTGTGCCAAGAAGCTGCAAACGAAGCACTCATTAGTTCTCAAGAAACCAACTATAACAACAAGGCTCCGATTTGAATCAGAGAACTTATTTGAAAACCCAAATCAGATAATTTCTAGAGCTAGAATTGCAGTCTCTTCAAAAAAATTCATTATATATACCTCTGTCAACAAACGCATCTGATGCATATGATCTTTGCCTGGAAACAAAGGCTTTCTGTTCATAAGCTCCATGAAGATACAACCCACGGACCAAACATCTATTGCAGCACTATACTCTGAAGAGTTAAGCAACAGCTCAGGTGCTCGATACCATCTCGTGACTACATATTCTGTCATAAAATCGTCCTCTGAAGTTGGCCGAGCCAGACCAAAATCACAAATCTTCAGATCACAATTCGCATTCAGCACTAGATTGCTGGGTTTCAAGTCTCTATGAATAATATTAGCAGAGTGAATGTACTTGAGCCCTCGAAGAATCTGATACAAGAAGTACTGGTAGAACAAACAAAAGAAAACAATCAGCCCAACAAATTAAACTACTGCAATACAAATCAAAGAACACAAAGCTGAAAAACTAAATGTGAAGATAGTAAGTAATAGGAATGTACCTGACAGTGCTCTTCAGATAAACCTTGGTTGGACCGTATGATTTGATGAAGATCAGTATCCATGAGCTCCGTGGTAATATAAACATCACTAAATTCTCTTCGTAGAGGTGGAGGAATCACATCCCTAATCGAAATCACCTGTTTCATTAATTGCAGATTTAGGTTTTCACACTCAACTCAAGTAAAAACATACTAAAATTAGACTTAATTAATGATGAAAAATTTATATATCTCATTGAAACGATCTTCATTACCACATCGCATCCAGTAAATATTGATAAATTCGCATAATTAGTAACTTCTAGGTTGGAAATAATTTAATCAGAAATTAGTAACACAGATTAAGAGGCTTACGTTTTCATGATCCAAATGGCGGAGCAACTTAATCTCACGAAGCGTTCGCTTTGCATCCATGTGATTATCGAAAGCGTTGGCTATCTTCTTTATCGCCACCATCTCGTTCGTCTCGGAATTCAGCACCGAACTTCATAACAAAACACCGAAACACACAAATCTGTCAACTCCAAAACCAAAATTAATTTTCCAATTACAACAATCAAATCAAATACAAAACAGTATGGACATATATCCACATACCAAACGATGCCGTACGCGCCTCGGCCTATCGGCATGATCGGAGCCCGATATTTCGCCGTGATCTCGAACAGATTCCCGAAAATGTTGTACTGAATGAACTGCCCACCGTGAGTTGGAACCGCCGGAAAATCGGAGTACTGCCCTCCGTTTACTCCAGCCATTTTTCGTCTCTCTGTATACTAGTTAGACTTCTTCGTCGTCGTCGCCTCTCTGCTGTGTAGATAAGAATGAGACTCGTCTTTTGAAAAATGAAAATGGCGATTGTTAATTATATAGGTGAAGAATTTAACAGTGAGAATTGTTAACTCTGCTGCTCTGCTACAATGGTTTTTCAATTTATACTTTTTTGATTGATTTCGTTTTCGGAGCAGATGGGATGGGAGGAAGGGGAAGGGAAAACGCGGGAGAGTGGTAAAGAGGTTGAAGGAAACGCGCTTCTTTAGGCTGGAAACGGACGGCTCAGATTATAGCCGCCTCTCATCAACGGCTCTAGATTTTTATTAAATAATTTTTCTCTCCCTTTTTTTAGTTTAAACGGCCGTGAGCCATCTACCTCTGTCATGAGCTCCACGTCAACGACTGCGTTTCGGTTCGTCTGATTAAATAATTTAATAATTTAATAATTTAATTTGATGGTGGCTCCAATAAATATGCGTGAATGATTTTCTAAAAATATTAATATTGAGTACAGTATATGATTTGATATATGAATGATACGGTTGAAATATTGTGAACTCAAATTTATAGCGTCACTAGTGTAACTGTATTAGAATGATTCGTCTCACCTTAAAAGTTAAAACTATGTTAAGCCCCCACAAATCTAATTACATGCTTAATTAAGCAATAGCGGACAGGTAGGTTAACGGCTAATTTTTAAGTTTCGCATTATTACAAAAAACGAACATGTTTACAAGCACGTGAGCCAGCTGACCTCTTCTAAGTATTCTTCCCGTATTCCACAATTTCCATGAGCAGTCAAGTCTCGAGAGTTGACTCTTTCTCGTCATGCTTCAAAAAGGATTGCAGGAGGAAGCTTCATATGCCATAAAACTCTCAAACTCTAATAAATTATATTTTAAAATTAAGAATTAAAATAATAATTAATGAGAATATTTTTAAAAATAAATAATTATTTTCTTTTTATATTACATAAATTGATTAATAAGTACGTTTCTCTCTACTTCATATTAAATAAATTAATCGTAAAATATTTATAAAAAATAGAAAACCTCATTTATTTTAGATTATTTTTTTTTGTCTAAAACATCATTTAAAAAACACGGAGAGAGTAATATTTAAGTAGTCACTTTTTATCACGTGTTCGAGACTCATTCACTTTTAACTGGAGTTTTAAATTTCGAGAATGCTCCAACGGAATTAATCTAGTGAATACTAAAAATAGGATATGTGAGGAGAGAACAACAATTTTTTTTTTTTTTGTATCATACGGCGCGGCGGAAGATCAGTGCTTGTTTAAATGAAAAATAAGAAGGGCTTTACACAAACATGATCAAAGTAAATGTTTGGTACAGTGGACAAGACAATGGAGTCAAAACCCAATCGAAGGGCCGGGATTGAGCTAATTTTTTGGCAGCATATTTTAGTCTTTGGACCCACTTAAACCAATCCGAACATCGAATGGGCTCTGAGTTGTTGGGCTCGGATATGGGCTTCAATGTTAGCGCTTTCATATAAGTGGGTTCTAACTTCTAATTCAAAAACAAAAATTCATAATATTCCATATAGGAAACAAACAATTGATTTAAGCCATTCTTAAGCCATTCTTTATTGGAAGGTTGCAGCAAAATTGTTGAGCGATCAATTAGATAGAAATGAGATTTCAACTCAAAATTCTACAATTCTGTGTTAATCAACAAGGGGAAGCAATGTTTTTTCCACAGTGTGGCACCCCGCGAATCGGGTAGCAACACACAGAAAAGAGTCTTTTCCTTAGGGATTTTCTTGAATTTTGTTAAACTTAAGCAGGTGAAATAAAAATAAATTAAGATTTCGTTTTTATTGGAACTTCATTTAATTCAATAAGTGAAAATCGGCCGGCCAAAAAAGACGATGTGATATGAATACTCCAAGAAATGCGTTTTTCCCCAAACCATCCTCCAACTTACCATATTCCCCAAACTAACAGTCCGTGAGACAATTCCATCCCTCAACTCCTCCCGATTAGCCAGAACACTCCTAGAGCTAGTATTGTAAACCGAAATTAGCCTTAATTAAAAATCCTTAAAATTTATTTCCGTACAATTATTCAAAAAACGAAAGTAAACTAAAGCCTAGTTAAGTTATTTTTTCCTGTTAGGGTTTAATAATATACTAGTAAGGTTTCAGTTCGAACCTCACCTCTGTCAATCAAAAGAGAAAAAAAAAGTTATCTTTTCATTTATTATATTATTAAGTATCACTAAAATACTAGAGATTGAATCCAGACGATATGTAATCAGTTTAACTATAAAACGTGTCGGTACTCAAGAAACACACTCTTTCCCAAACCATCCACCCAACAACAACAATTGCAAATATAGTACCCAAACTAATACTCCAATAGACACTTTCGTCCCAACTCATCTTGGTTAGCCAGAGGCCCCAACATTCCCCGAAAATAGCGTCTGCTGGGAAATGGCGTGAAATTCCGTTTGCCAATTTGGCTTGGCCAGGAGTAAAATAGGAAAAATGGTGCCGAATGTACCGGCGCCCTATATAATTATATTTTATAATTTATAATACACTTGCCTTGGCAATAATTTACCAGAATTTTAATAGAAAAAAAAAATTGCGAGGGTTTAAATTGAACGTCTTTAATTAGTCGGTGTACTCGAAATTGATGGAATAGTCGGTGTATTTGTTGTGCGCTGACATTGCGATTTATGTATTCGTCTATTCCATCAATTTCCTTGCCAATGCCAGCGCACAACAAATACATAAATCGCAATAATCATAATACACAGTCACAAACTCAAACAAAATGATGAAATCGGAATAGACAAAGGCTGCTGCTGTGAAGGATATAACCAAAACTTAATTCATTTGATCTGTTCAAACTTTTGTTATTTAATTTAAAACCATTTTGCCCAATACTTCCCATATCCAACAAACAAAAAGAAGCCAACTCCTACATTCGCAACAAGCAACAAAAGGCCAACTACACTACATAAAAAGATGAAAAGCACAAGTTGTTGGCACTGTCCGAATCATCAAACCGCTTAGGCATCAGCAAATCTGCAAAACAAAACCATACACAATCAGGGACTATACTTGAAGATTGCTTAACAAGTTGCACAATGTGTCAGTCAACAAGAAACTAAGCACAGAGGATATTGGAGTTACCCTAGCTCAGAGAGCTTTAGATGGGCTTCAGAATAATCGGCAAAGAACGCATCCTCATCCTGCAATGTGCCAAAGAGGGCAAGATTAGTATCAGCAACTCAGGCTTTTATCAACGATACAATAACAGGCAACGAACAAAGTCTAAGAAATAAAAATACATACTGCTGCATATTTCTCAACAAGTGGGCGGAAGACGGGGTCTGCTAGAAGTGCCTTGTCAGATGGCAGCTGCAAAAGACCTTCTTTCTCTCCACTCAAGAGCTCCCTAACAAAATTAAGATCAGTGTCAGAATTTCCACTTAAATATAACACTATGTGAATCATCAGCAAACAATGTTTTCTGGTAATAAGAAAATAGAAGAAACTCACTTGAAGTAGGAGTTGTCAAAGATGAGGGGGTTAAAAGTCCAGGGTCCATCAAAACCAGAGCGCTCTTTGTGACACCTCCCCTGCAGCAGCACACAACAGTTAGCTTAGAGAAGCACAAAACATGAACATTAAGGCTAAAGACAATCAGATACCAACCAAGGTATGGCCTCCAGAGAGAGCAACAATATCCTGATCACTAAGCCCCATTTGCTTGCCGAAGACATCCCTCAAGTGATCGGAACCTGTAACATAACAAAGTTAACTTTAGAAACTCACCACAATCCCCAAAAAGAATCTACGATGGTCACTCAAATTTGATTTGCAGACAAATCAAAGTGAGAAAGACTTACCCTTAGTAGCATCAGGCAGACGACCCTCTGGAGGTGGTGCAGGCTTGTCCTGCATTTATGAATGGATAACTATTAGCACTAGTCGATAATCAAATCACTTATCGCATTACAGATGCAAAAATTAAAGCATCAAAGTAGGACAAAATAAAACACCAGGTAGCATCAGATAGCAAGACACCATATTGAGAGAGCATTGGGCCCAACACACTACAAGTGTAGAAACTGATTAATAACTCCAATACAAACAAAAATTCCTAGAATATAATCGCCATTGAACAGTGGAATCTTAAGACTCCAGCCTAGAGATGTCCGACAGAATCACCTTGCATGGAGATGTGGACAACTCCAAAGAGCAAACAGACCTACCCAACTAAGAACAAATTGAAACATCCCTGCGCAAGCCCAATATCTTATACCATACTATGTTGCTTACACCACTAATAAAAACAAAGAACAATTCCGCTAAGCTAAATTAACCAAACCAATCCAACTATTACAGGGTACTGACCTCCCTGCCAGGGTGGAATGGAACTTCAGGCCCACCGGTGATCTCAACGGCAACGACACCAGCAAGCTAAAAAACGAAAGAGAAAAAAAAAAACAGTTCAGTAAATATTCCATAAACAATTTGTAATAGACGACACAGTAATAGCACAATTATATAAGTACCTGGTAGAAATCAGCGTAGGAGATGGTAGGGAACTGTTCCTTAAGAGGGGCAAGAAGCCTAACAGCAATATCGAGCCCATTGTTAGCCGCATGGGACAGCTCTTCTCCATGCCTCATAGTTCCAAAGGGGCCTCCTGTCTTTGTTGATACATCAAAAGTCCCAGCTGAGTGCCATCTGTACACAGTCACCACCATTCAATCAAATCCCACCTCCCTTACTCAATCTCATCGCACATGAAAACGAAAACGAAAACAAAACAGAGGAATAGGAAAATGGTTCATACGCGAGACGGAGCATGAGTGGAGCGCAGTTCTTCTCGGCGATCAAACCCCTGAGCTTCTTCTTGGCCTTGTCGACGGCCTTCAAGTACTCCTCGCTCACTTTGGGGTAGTTCTTCACCATTTTTTCAAGCGATTCTACAACACATCAAAAACGACGATCAAACTTCTTTTCAGATCTCATCCAACAGTAACAGACAACAGATCTATAAAACAACATTTCAGAATCAAACGAACATGATCAGATCATTGAAATGAGAAGATGAAGACCTGAGATTGATGAAGGTTAAATGAACAGATATTAGAAGCAGAAATGAAGTTTGTTGAATCGGAGCGTTAGGCGTGAGACTGACACGAGGTGAACACAAGCTCTGGTATATATGCTAATTGACAGTGGACTGTGGAAGGATGAGATGGTGAGAAAGTTCTAGTAACTTGGTTTACGCCGTTGGATTTTTGAACGATCGTGTGGATGAGGATGGTTTTGGAGATAGACGGGTGTGATTTGGCTTTGTAGATGATGGGATGAACGGCGAGAACGCGATGATAGGTGGGAAGATTGAAAATGGGGAGGAAAATAGCAATAAAAGGTCCAAGAAGATTTTATGGGAAAATACAAAAAAAAAAAAAATGGAATTAGTTTTTTCGAAAAAAAGCTCTGGGGCCAAGTACAGAGGATAGGATTGTGATGACTAAACTGTCCTTTTTGGTTTGGGTTATGGAAGGAAAGGCAAGTGATTTGGTAAGTTACGGTGCATTGTATGGAAATGGGTCCAGGGGAAATGACGGTTAAGATTTGAACACGGCTTTTTGTAGAGAATCATGTTGGGTGGATAAATCGAACATGTGGCTTCTCTCCTCTAAGACCGACCTTTTTCAATTTTTGTATGTTGAGGAGTGCGCTGCGGTGCAGGGGATAGAAGCAGGCCTAAGGTCATTTCCGTCATTTCGCCATCCTAAGATGTTTGTCTGTTTACATCTACCGGTGTGAACGCGTTAGGCAACGGAAGATTCCATGCATAGGCTTTTGTTAAAATCACCACCGAAATCCCGGCCTTCTCCGTCACCCATCTAACGTTTACTGGTCAAAAATGGAAGGATCCACGTGCACACCTCTCTGCCCATATTTCTCATTCCCAATTATTTTATTGCGACGTGCAATCTCATTGGTCACAGTAGTCACTAACCAATAGTTATGTGCCCGTTGGATCGCAAACCATTGACTGATTTGAAAGAAGTTCTCACAACCAACACTGGCGCCTGTTTTGTGCCACTTGCAAATTGCAATTAGATAACTTTAAAAAATATTAATTATTTTTTTCCATTATTAGATAGCTAAAGAAATTGTGGAGTGGGAGGCCTGCAAAGTGCAAGACGAATAAAGTATAATCTAGTAGGGATGTGATGAGTAATAGACTAATAAATTTTTAAAAAAAATAAAAAATTGTTAAACCCTCGTTAACTAAATACGTTTATTTACAACCGAGTAAATTAAAATATCAGAGAGTCATTCTTTTCGGAGCTTTTTAAATAAAACAAAAAAAAATTATTGGAGTTCGATAAATGAAAGGAAAATGAAATTAGCTCTTTATGGAGGGAGAAGATCAACAAATTTATTTATTTGGTTGAAAAAACAATTCCGTGGTCGTTTTTCTATCAAATGTGCAAAGCCCATATTGGTGTGCTTGTACTTGGACTAGAATGACTTCGAAGATTGCTGGGCCTTATATTTTAGGCAATCAAGTTTGTTGGGCTTACTCCAATTAAATTTTGAAAGCCCAGATAGTGTTCTAAAAGTGACAATTTCGACATTTGTAATGGTTAAGAGAGTGATTAATTAAAATATTAAAATCTAAGAGGTTTTTACTTTTACCCATTATGTTATATATTAAAGAAATCAGTTACTTTCACAAATTTAGAAAATATTTTACAATTGATGGAATCCTTACACAAATTATTTTTCTTTTTACAAAAAGGAAAAGAATCATGATAAAAAGAGCATAGTTTTGGATTTTGATTTCCTTCCGTTGGAACCAAAATGAACCAATAATTGGAAAGTTCACGTTTTTACTATTTCCATATACATTTTTTTTCCATTTCTACACAAGAAAGGAAAAAAGCTTTTGAATCCCCCCTACCAAATTCCAATCATGAGATAAGAGATTTGTGTAATTTGGGTGAAGCGCGTCACATTCTTTGAATATAAAACCGATTATCCCCGTCCAACACAAACCAATGTAAGCCGTCCGATCATAACAACAAAGCAAACAGATGGCCCTCAAGGCTCACGGCCTGGACCAAAATCATAAATTGACGTGCACCCATCCTCAATCCAACGGTTGGTAGCAACGGCCACCTAATCCAACACAATCCGTCGATCCACACAGGCCCCACGTGGTATCCGTCCAACCACAACAGGCTGAGGTTCCCAAAATCGACAAAACCGGGGGGGGAAAAGGGGAGATCCAAGGGCGAAAAGAGGAACAACAATATGTAATATGTTCATTGACAGCGACGCATAGTGCAGAAAATAGAAGAAGAAAACAGTGAAAAAGGGAAAGTGAAACTAAGATTAGGTCCCTTAATTATCTCTCTATTACCAATTAGTACCTAAACTATTCTTTTATTATTATTTAGTTCTACAAGTTCTCTTAGTTCTTTAATTTGATCTTACTATCTATTTAGGGCTTCTTGTATGTTGATCTTACTGGAAATACACAATTGTAAGATAACAAGTCAATGGATATGTAACTTGTTTGTTGTCTTACTAATAGTAAAGATGATAGTAAAGTCTCGATTTCAAATTCTACACGTGCCTATAACAAAAATTTCATAACAAGTTATAATCTAAAATAATATTTTAGAGTTTGTTTCCAACCAAAGAATTATGATTTAAACTATGTTTTCCCTTTATTTGGTTGACATAATCTCTTAAAATTGGTTTAAGTTAATTCTAATTTGTTTTACATTGTAAAGTTATTAGTAGGTTATAATTGAGGCTTTCATAATTTTACCATAAAAAATCCTCAACAAAAAAAACAGCAAAATATTATATACATTATTAGTATGATCTTTTGTAGGAACTTCCTGTAATAATAAATTTTCACAATTGATCTATCTTTATCTTAATTTTAGAATTTATAATCTGTAATAATAAACTTTTACAACGAATCACTTTATCATAAAAAGATTCGTTATTCTTGACCTATCTTCATTTTAATTGTTATTTGCATAAGTAAAAATTAGTATTAGTCTGAACAAGATAACAATTCTATTTGTGCATGTCTACAAGTTTTGAAAAATTTAAACATCTCACGGATAAATAGAAATATAGCATTTCAAACAAATCGCATTCTTTCTTATATTCGGAGTCCATTGACGGAAAGAGAGGAAAATAACCCGAGAAACCATCAGGACTAAATAGTAACAAAAATAGTTTAGGTACTGTATCGATAATTGAGAGATACATATCGTAGTTTCCAAAAAGAAGACGACGACGACCAGCCAAATAAGCCTAAGCTTCTCTCTCTTCCGTTAAAAAGCAAACCCTGTGGTTTTCTCTCCTCCTCTTTCTCTCTCTGGTTATCTACGCGTTTCGCTTCTCTTCAATCTCATCGTCACCAGATTCGCTCCCTAGACACCCCCTCCTCTCTCTCTCTACCTATACTTTTTGTTTATCTCGATCCCAGAACTGTAAGTCTCCGCAAAAGCCCTAATTTTTCTAATCTCACCGCACGATCTCCTCCCATAATAATTTCACGATCCCTAGTTTTGTCCTCTGTGAATTCATTTGGTTCTGTTTTTGCATGTCAGAGTTTGATTTCAATTTCAATTTTTTGTTTCCTCTTCAGAAAATATTTGTGGTGCGATTTCTTAGTTTTGTTTATTTTTTCATGTGGATTGTGTGATGCTGATATGCGATTAAGCTGTCATGTAGTTTTGTCAATTGATGCGAGGTATTTGTAATTGAGATATCGTGAGTGATGGGAGGTTATACTGAAGTTCGGTTTAGGATTTGTGGAGGCAATTTTGGGTTTGGATTTTGAAGGTCTTGACATGATGATTTAGATTGGGGATTTTTCTAGGGTTTTGTAGTTGTTAATTGGGTGTTTGTTTGGGTGTAATTCGTGAGAATGTGTTGTAACCTTAGTGAAATACTATTAAATGTTCAACATCTCTGCTTTGATTTGCGCAAGATTGGAAATTCAGCATAGATTTGCGTAGAATTGTTTGTAATTAGTTCCAAGGACTGTTATTCGTTAGTTTTTTTGTGTTTGATTTAATCTAAAATCAGTATCACTTATGAAGATATGCTAAATTTGTTTGCTAGGGCAACCATGAGCGATGAAGGAGAGAAGACTTGCCCACTCTGCGCAGAGGAGATGGACTTGACTGATCAGCAATTGAAGCCTTGCAAATGTGGTTATGAGGTAAGTCACGTTGGTTTCTTCTTCAGATATTTGTGTTGGTTATGACTGAGGTCTCTGCCTCTCTTTTTATCCATGTTAAACTGTAAGGATTAATGAAATGTATCATGCTATTTGTGAAAAATTCATGATGAAGGAAGTCGTAACTGTTAAACAAGTTTTTATTTGTTCACATTTATTCCCCCCCCCCCCCCCCCAAATCTAACCGACAATTCATGTGATTCGTTTCAGATATGTGTATGGTGTTGGCACCACATCATGGACATGGCTGAGAAGGATGATTCAGAGGGGCGTTGTCCAGCATGCCGTATCCCTTATGACAAGGAGAAGATAGTTGGGATGGCTGCCAGTTGTGAGAGGTTGGTATTCTGCATGCTGTAATTCTCTCGGGTTTAAATCATTGTATTGATTCTAATGTTGTTTTCCCTTATTATTATGTCCTTTGCTGCTGCAGATTGGTGGCTGAAATAAGTATGGAGAAGAAAAAGTCACAGAAGACAAAGATAAAATCTTCAGAAGGAAGAAAGCAACTCAGCAGTGTGCGAGTGATTCAAAGGAATCTAGTTTACATAGTTGGGCTGCCTCTGAACCTGGCAGATGAAGATGTGCTTTCCCTGTCTTGTCTTCTTCCATCTCTCTATATCCTCCTCCCTCCCGAATAGCCATCTGATTAGGTTTTCTTCCACATTCTTTTGGGCAGCTTCTTCAGCGCAGAGAGTATTTTGGTCAATATGGGAAGGTCCTTAAAGTTTCCATGTCTCGGACTGCAGCTGGTGTTATTCAACAGTTTCCGAACAATACTTGTAGTGTGTAAGTTAAAAGTGCCTTCACCATGTCTGTGATTTTGTATCATTTTGGTAGTTCTTTTGACTTGTAGTTCACCGTCGCTGATTGTTACTGATCAGTCTTCTGCAACAATAAAATCTTAATCTTGCAGTTGGATTTGTGGATAATATTCAGATGTGTGAGTTCATAGTGTGTAATGCAAGTTATGCCTTCATTAACTTTTTAGTGTCACCACACTAATGGCCTTTCTTTAATCCTTATTGCTTTTTGTTTGACATTTTTGAACTCCGTTAACATTTTTTATCCATGTTTTACTTCTTTGTAAGCAGATATATAACATACTCTAAGGAGGAAGAAGCAATTCGTTGCATCCAGTCTGTACATGGGTTTCTCTTAGATGGTAGATCTTTAAAGTGAGTATAAACTTTTCAGCTGAGACTTTGTTAATGCTTTTCTTCTCTCTCCCAAATGCTGAATATTTGGTTTACTCCAGGGCATGCTTTGGAACCACAAAGTACTGTCATGCATGGCTGCGAAATGTGGTATGAGCTATAACTAAAACCTCATTTAATTATTGATTTTATTCTATTTCTATCTCATGTTCTGGAACAGATTTAAATTTTATTGGTTATAATAATGCAAATTTCTGTTCGGTCCAGCCTTGCACCAATCCTGAATGTCTATATTTGCATGAAATTGGTTCTCATGAAGATAGTTTTACAAAAGATGAAATCATATCAGCGTACACAAGGTATATTTTGATTCCTCTTGATGAGTTCATTTAGCTGTTTACTTTAAGTTCTTGCTTCTGTTTGCACAATATCCTTGCTGATGTTTGTCAAACTAGTTTTTGTGGACTTATAATTCTTATTGGTTATATTTTACAGCTCAGATAATCCTTCTTTCATGTACCCATTATTGCTATAGCATGCTTGTAGAGAGTTTCTTTAAACTATTGCATGGCTGTTATCTTCGGGTGATTAATGAACTGATGCTTTGTCTGAAGGAGCAGGGTGCAGCAAATCACTGGTGCAACAAATAATATGCTGCGGCGTTCAGGGAGTATGTTGCCCCCACCTGTAGATGATTACTGCAGCAATAATTCAGCTTCTGCTGCTAAACCGATAGTTAAATGTACATCAAACGTGAGTTCTGTTGTTAGTTAGATCATCTCCACTACTGATTTTTCTGCACAGTATTAATGGTTAAAAATGAAGATCTGAAATGTTGTGATCCCATGTCCTACATTTTGAAACTTCTGACAACTTGATGTAACCTTAACCTAATATGAATTTCTTTTTTTTTTGTTGCACAAAAGCATAATCCAACAAGCACAGGCAGAGGTTCCCCTCCAAATGGAAGCATTGCTAGATCAATTGCACTTCCTGCAGCTGCCTCATGGTATGCCAATTTCTCACCCTAGTCTTAATGTTTGAATTTGATATTAAATCTTTCTACAATAAAATGCAGGGGAATGCTTGCTTCAAACCAGTCCCCGGTGTCTTGTGCACCGTGTTCGAATGGACCAACAAAGCCTAAACCTGATGCTGCTAGTGGCACATCAACATTTTCTTCTGCAGTATCGGGCACCACTCAAACTTCTATATTACAAAGTGATACTGGAAAAGGAGCTGCGTGGAATGAAGAAGGTCAAGCTATGAACAGTAAAGTGAAACCAGATCCATTGAAAACTTTTAAGCAGCAAGTTGGTGTTGATAGTCGTGCCAATGTACCAGAGAAGCCAGCAAACGAGGCCATTGCTACTACAACCTCAAGTGACAAGCCTTCCCCTTTGACATCTAATTATAATGACTGGGGAACTAATGTGGTAAAGAATTCTACAAACTCGTCTTCTCAGACTGGGGAATCATGTGTCCTTGAAAAGGAAGGTATTATTGCAACTGATGGAGACATTCAGAACTCATGTTCTGATGCATCAAAGGTTGATAGTAATATTAGAAGTGAACCTAGTGCATTTAGAACTAGTAGTTCATTTTCTGATCACAGTATGGTTAAATCACCTGGGAACCAAGTGTGTCAGCAACCACATCCTGAGCACTCTAGAGAACCTTTAAGCTCGACAGCTGAGAAAAATGCTTCATCTACGAACGCCATACCTGCTTCAACTGAACATAATTGGAGAACAGATTCACAAACTCATGCAGTTCCAAATACCGTCTCTGAATTGGAGGAGGATATTATATCATTTGATAATCAGAGACTCAAGGATCCAGAAGTTGTGAGTCGGACTACATATCTTCCGAACTCAGCTAACTCACTCCATGTTTCAAATCACTCTAGGTCTCATTCTTTGCAGCATAATGAGGCTTATGGTGCTATGAATTTAAATGGTGATCCTATGTTTGTAGATAATAGATTTGGCGAGCGTTCCCTCCTACATCCATCTAGTAATTCTTTAATGCCAAATGGATACCCTGAGAAATTGAACAGAAGTTCCTCAAGTTCAGATAGAAACATGGGAAGCTCCTTTTTACTTCCAAATGAAGGTGAAGGGATGCATATGGGAAGGCTGCAGGATGATGGTGAAAGTAATTCTGCTTTAGATGTGGGTGAAAGCAGCATAATATCAAATATTTTATCGCTGGAACTTGACTCATGGGATGACTCTTTAACCTCACCTCATAATTTGGCCAAGTTGTTGGGCGAAACTGATAAACAGCCTAGCTCTCTCAAGATGTCTAATTCCTGGAAAGCACATAATAATAATAATAATAATAATAATAATAATAATAATAATAATCAGTCTAGGTTCTCTTTCGCAAGACATGAGGAATCTAGAAATCAAGTACAGGACATGGAGCCATCTTATAATGTACTTGGGCAGTTGATGAAGAACCATTCATTTAGCCAAGATTTTGCTGAAAACAGGAATTCATATTTTGACAGACTTGGGATTGGTAATGGTTTCTCTCCCAGCAATTATGAGGAATCTGGAACTTTTAACGGCAACAAGAACCCTTCAATTCTCTCTTCTAGCAGATCTTCTGGTGAGCATTTACTTGTTAGAACACCCACACACATTTCCACACCCCACACCCCCTTGATTGTCCTTTTGTGCTCTTCAGTTAGTTGTTCCTGACTTGCAATGTAAGAATAGTCAACAATTGATTTGCTTGTTATACAGCATTTCTGGCTACTGTGTCATCGTTCAGCTGTGCTATCAAATACTTTGCGCTGCAATTTCTTCAATTAAATTATTCTTTGCAATCTTGTTTTGCTGCTGATTCTAGCAGCTTGCATGTGGATATGAGGTACCTGTGCGTGGTTACAGCTCTGTTGTGCAGCACTTGTAACTAAGAGTTTCTGGTAGGACGTGGGCATTTATTTGTTGAAGCTTGTGTAGTGTCTGTATAAAGATCAGTGTTACTGCCAGAAGGTCTTTTGATGTTTATTTTACCTTGAGAAGATAAAGCGTATTTTTTCTACAATTAATGGATCCTCCTATTTATTATCTAGGTCTGCATGCAAAACTGTGCCTAGCTATGGGCACGCAGTGTGATCTCCATTTTCCTAAACATGTCCCTAAGTTCTATTGTGAATTTTATTGATCACTCATGCCTTGTGCTCCCAAAGTAATGATTCCGTCTTGTGTTGCACGTTTTGTGCTTGGTAACACACTCATGTTTCGTTTTATCAATTAGCAGTTTCGCGAGCTCAAGTTTCAGCACCCCCTGGATTTGCCATGCCAAACAGAGCACCACCTCCAGGCTTTTCCTCTCATGAGAGAATGGACCAGACTTTTGAAAGTGTATCTGGTTAGTCAGTCATGATTATCCAATACACAATTGAACAGGGTTATTGGTTCCATATTATAATTCTCTTCTATCCTTTTTTGCAGGCACTCATTTCCTAGACTCTTCATCCTTGCTGAGAAATTCATTCCAGGCACCAGCTGCAAGCTATGGCAGCTCAGGGGACATAGAATTTATGGATCCTGCAATATTGGCTGTTGGTAAAGGGAGGCTTCAAGGGGGGCTTAACAGTCCAGTCTTAGACATGAGAGTGAATATCCCTCAGCAATTAAGCGCCTATGAGAATAATGAAGCAAGACTTCAGTTACTGATGCAAAGATCTCTCACACAGCATCCAAACCTGAGATATCCTGATGTCGGGGAGAATTTTTCATGTCTTGGTGATTCATATGGTATTTCTTCAAGGCTGGATCAAGCACATGTTAACAATATGTCCCCTTACGGTCAACTGCCCCTTCAAAATTCTAGGAATGGACTCATGTCAAGTGGGCACTGGGATGGCTGGCGTGAGGTTCAAGGTGGTGGAAATAGTGCAGGTATGGCAGAGCTACTTAGGAACGATAGTCTGGGATTCAACAAATTCTACTCTTCTGGCTATGAAGATTCAAAATATCGGATGCCAAGTTCTGGTGATTTGTATAACAGAACATTTGAGATGTGAAATCTTTTGGGAATGACATTTACTTGTCCGAGCAATGGCCAACTGGAAAAAAATAGGGGTATGTGAGCAAATAGCATGGTCTCTCTACCTGAAGGATGGGGCTGACACATTACAGTCTCACTGGGCAGCCTGATGAAGGATCAAACTCCCGAAAGTCGTGTGTCGAAGGCAGCAGGTATATGTACTTTGTTTGTTTTTGAGACTTCGCATGTGCTATTCTTGTGGTAGTTGAGAAAAATCATCTGCTTAAAGCGCATTCTCTTGTTTAGCATATTCCAAAGTGGGTCTTTGTTTTTGGATGTTGTGCAGGTGAAGTGAAGCTGCAAATATACAGTTTGATATGAAGAATGTGGTTAAATGGCTGTATATGTCAAACTGGTAGGTTGATCCTCCAGATGGTTGAGTGTTTTGCTCCGTATAACAGGAATGAGTGAAAAATTGGTCGCTATCCTCACAGATAAGAAGTTTGAGCCTCCGTTTGTTTCCTTTTTTGAAATTCTCATGGTGTTTGGTGTTTGCCTGTACGATTAACATGGACACGCATTATATGGTAAAGCCAGTTTGGCTGTTTTCTTCTCCTCTTGATAATCCTCAAATATAATGAGCAAATTGTGTTTGGGATGCAAGGATCAGCGCATGTAGTCCTTAACCATTCCTATGCCATGCCTAGATTAGGAGTCACAAAGCGATTTTGGTAAGATTACTTGCAGATTTTGTAGGTGGTTACTACTGTTGAATTTCAGCTCTTCTTCTAATCAACTTCCATAGTAACTTTTGATTTTCTTTCTATCGAAAGTAATTTACTCCCATTTTTATTCCCATTTTTATATCATGAGGCAAAAGAGTAGTGGTTTATGGAGCAGGTGAATGAAACTGGGAGTCACTTCTTTGTCAAAAGTGACTTCGAAAAACTAAACAACCCAAGTGATAGTAATAATAATAAATAATTTTTTTGAGAGTTTTGTGCTGCTTCTTAATTTTTATAAACTGAGGAGAAATTTATCCCGATTTATGTCAAAAATAAAATATATAATAATAATAAAAAATAGAAATAATTACGCGTGTTGGAGATAATATAATTAAGTTTTTTATTTTATTTTGATAGGCGCAAGTGGATCAATAAGGAGTTGGACTTGGTATTTCACTTCTACTTACAAAAAAAAATTATTATATATTATCGTATAAATACACACTATATATATATTTTAACAGTGGAGGAAACAAACGGCACTATTCGTATCTTAATCACTGTATATATAAATAAATAACTATTGAATAGTTGTACGATATGTATAAAAAATAAAAATGATTAAGTATGCAATCCAACCCAATGATGAAAGTCTTAAGGATTTGGGCCCACCATGTTATGGGTACAGTAGTTGTAAGATCTTTCTGAACCCACTGAATGATTCGGAGTTGGGTTGGGTTGTTTTCATGCTATGCTTTTCTTATTAATTTGACAAAAACAAATAAAAATCTCCCACTCCTGGCCAGAACAAAAACATCCCTTTCCAAACCTTAGTGGCATATTCCATAAAAAAAAGAACCTTAATGGCATAAATACAAAAATCAGTAATAGGTCTATCTACTTTTTTGTCCTTGTTACTATTTCATTATTTCATTTCTTAAATCAAAGAGTATCCTCCAAGTGGTTAGGATTTGTCATGGATCAATAAAAATATTTACTTTTTATAAATTTGCACCATCCTTTTTTAATAAGTATGTTTGTTGAATGAGAGAAATTATATACTACTCACGATTTTTTATCTCAACAATCAAAATCGTATCACGTTATATATGAGTAGTTTCATATAAGTGGGTCCCTTAAGAGTTCATAAAAAATAAAATCCGCCTTATCATGTATAACCACCTATTATCTACGAATAATCACCTTATTAATTGAGTGATTTTTATGAATACGTTGAAATGGAAAAATATAACTTCTTTAAGTGTTGAGGTAGGACAAAACTAAAATAATGAGCCAAATCATTATGGTTTGAATACATGAACCATATAAAAAATAAATAAATAAACTTGAATTTGTGATCTTATTTGGAGTATATTTTATAGAAAGTATCGCTAAACTATAACCTATTACTCATATAAAGAAATTTTAAGATTTATAAATGATTGGTTGGTATATACATATAAAAAAATAATGATAGGTATCCATTATTGTACCTTGTAGTATTGGTTAATAGTAAAATACCCACTGGACTTTCAATTTTTTGATTTCACCCTAAACTATTTTTTTGGGTGCAATCTACCCATTATGTTAGATTTTTCATCAAGTCACTTATGGACACATACGATATCCTATAACCGATCTCTCCATTTCCTTATTTTTTTCTTCCTAACACTCAAAATGCCATCTTTTAACTCTTATTTCCTATCATAATATGTTTTTTTTTCTTCCACGTTTTAATTTTAAATGTTTCATTATTTCAGCGAGGAAGATGAAATTGTAATAAACTGAATAATATGGTTTTTTTTAACTTTTTTATATTATTGTATTAATTTTTACATTATTTATTTATGGATGAGAGGATGTAATAAACCGTTAATAAACTTGATAAAAAATAAACAGAAAAAGTATTTAGGGATAAAATTAAGAAATTAAAAATCCATGAGTTTTTTACCAATAGTTAAAGTACCTATTAAAAAGTTGTGTTTACCGGAATCATATGAATAACAAACAAATAATTTGGTGGATTTGGTTCATAAAAATAAAAATGGGATAAAGATATAAAAAAAACTCTAAACTTTAATGTTTTAATTAATCGCAACCCTAAACTATTTTTTTATTTAATTACCTCCTGGTCGTAGTTATTATTATTCAATCACCTTCCTACCGTTATAAATATTTGATGTGCCATCAACGCCATCAGTTTTTTACCACGTCAGTAACCCACCGTTGCCACATCCATTTGCCGTCGGTGAACAATGGATTGACACCTCATAATTTTTTTTATTTTTTATTCTTTATCATCT